>OY751562.1:1879503-2528517 GCA_963572285.1 Caenorhabditis drosophilae | reverse complement strand
GGGAAAACCAACTAAATGGTTGCCTGGTGGGATACATTCAGACTTGTAGAAGAGAGAGAGAGAGAGAGAGAAAGAGAAGGCAGAGAGAGAGAGAGAGAGAGAAGATATCAACCAAAGTTTACAAGTAGAATATTAAGAAGAAGCAGAAGCTTCCTTTTCTACTTCTACTTTTACTTCCGAACTGAAAGTGACATTATTATTATTATTCTTATTATTATTTTCAGCGAAAGTTTGGCCCCCTTTTCTTCTTCTTCTTCTTCTTCTTCTACTCTCAATTGATCAACATTCATTCGATTAAGCGAAAGTCTTCAAGAAAATGCAAAACATTTCAGAGCATGCGCTTTAAAATTACTGTAGTTTTGTTTTTTGTCGAAAAAGTTTTATTTTGCTTAAAAAGAACTTTGAAATTGGAAAATTGGAAATTTGAGAAAGTGAGAAATGAAAAGAAATGAAAAACACAAAACAAACTCAAGTTTTTGCTGCTGATTATTTGCCTATTATTTCAAGGTGATTCTTCTCGGCTCCTCCTTTCTTAAATCTTGTCTTCTCTCTCTCTCTCTCTCTCTCTCTCTCTCTCTCTCTCTCTCTCTCTCTCTCTCTCTCTCTCTCTCTCTCTCTCTCTCTCTCTCTCTTTCTATATTGAGAAATGGACAGTTGAAGCTCAACAAAAAAAAAAGGAGGGAGGGAATCTAGAGAGGGAGAGGCGGTTGAGGTTGGGCGCCTCGATCGTGAAACCAATCCGCCTCTCTCGACAATGAAGTTAAGCCATCAAAAGCTCGATATTATAAGGAGCAAAACCCATCTATAGATGTCGACGCCGTTTTTTTTTTTGTCAATTTCTCACCATCAAAACTCATGTTTGCGTATCGTTTTCATTTTTTTTGTGTGTCTCGCGGGAGAGCGCGGGCGCGAGCGCGCGCGCAGCCGCAAACCTTTTTCATCAATTGATGACTACCAGGTATTTATTTCCTGCTGCACTACTATCTTCCATCATCGTCGCTGTGCTCTCAACAAACCATGCACAATTAGAGAAGCAAAAACAATGAAGAGACGAAAAAGATGTGGGCGGGCGGGGGGGGGGGGGGGGCAAAGAATAAGTTGAAGAGTGTCAAAAATAAGAAGATTTTGAGCGGGTTTTTTTGAACCACCACACATTTCTTTTTTGTGATTGTTGTCGTCTTTCCCTTTTTTGTGTCGGTGTGAGACCTGATCGCAGAACCCAGATCGAGAAGAGCTCAGAATCAGACAAAAAACAAGATGAAGAAAATCCAATAAATCGATTGGATGCGAATTTGATTTTTGTGTCAATTTTTGATGTGAAACCGACAATTAAAACATTGACTCTTCTCCTCTTCATTTTCTTCCCTTCTTTTTTTTCTTTTTTTTTTTATTTCCACATTTTATTTCTACAGTAATCCATTCATGTTGTCAGACACCCAAAAAAAAAAAAAAAAGAAAAGAAAAGAGCGGGCGGCAATAAATTTGAAAACGACTTGGGGGCGGCGGCTTGCTCACTCATCAATTGACATTTGCATTTAAATTTTGCTTGTGTAAGTTGAAAACGGAGGGAGGAGGGGAGGGGGGGGGCAAAAAAACAAAAGTAAGAGAGAGAGAGAGAGAGAGAGAGAGAGAGAGAATTTTGATTCAAAAGAGGCAGCGAATATGTGTTAGAAGAAGGCGGGGGTGGGGGAGAAAAGATTCTAGAAATTATGATGCATCATAAATTGTGAAAAAAACCAGCTTTCCTTTCGATTCTCAACGTGAACATTTACAGTAATATACAAATGTAAAAGTATAAAGAGAGAGAGAGAGGAGAGAGAGAGAGAGAAAGAGACTGACTGACTGGCTGACATCCTTCGTTGTTCACTTATCTTAAGAAGCCCCCCCCCCCCTGTCCCCTCATTTTTCGGTGTGTCTCCAACGTTGTTCAACAAACACAGAAGCAACACGAAGGAAAAAAAAGGAGGAGGAGGAGGAGGAGGAGGGAAAAATTAAAACGAAAACAACATGCGATAAATATATACACACATATTAAGTGTGTTTTCAGTTTTAGGCCGACAACAACTATTTTGGCTGAAACATTGCGAAAGGAATGGAGGTTGTTGTAAGGTTGTTTTTCTCCCATCTAGGGAAAGCGTGCGCGCATCTGGGGGGATACCAGTTGGATGATGATGGCAGAGAGAGAGAGAGAGAGAGAGAGAGAGAGAGAGAGGAATCCATTCTGAACACTTATTACCATTTTACTTTCTTGCTTCTTCTTCTTCTTCTTCTTCTTCTTCTTCTAATTTTTTGTTTCTTTAAAGCAAAGCAAAAAGAAAGAAAAAAGGAAAGAAGATGAAGCTAGAAATGAAACTGCAACATAACATAACATTAGGGGACATCAGGGGACGGAAACGGGGCCCAGATATTATTTGATAAATTTCGACACTATTAACAGGATCCAATTTTTATCAACGAAAAAAATCAATAAAAAAATCATTAAAGGCGCAAACCACTTTTTAATAAAAAAAATGATCTCCCTACTCTACAAGATTGTATGTGAGCCCTAGAAAACAAGGTACTGTACCAAAAACGTCGAAAAAAAAATCAATAAAAGTGGCCCAAAAAAAGCCTAATTGAATAGCGAAAATGTCACCAAATGGTTGACTAAACTTTCTCACAATTCTTTTTTTTATCTTCTTCACCTTCAGTCATCAGAGAGTTTTTAAACATCAAATCTCATAAACTTTTATATCCATACCAAAAGTTGTTTTTTTTCCTCCCCTCCCCACTGATCTTTTCCCATCCTTCTTCAACCCTCTCCCTAGATTTTATATACCCGATGACATATCAATTTGTAGTGCTGTTTCATTGAAGAAGAAGGAGGAGGAGGAGGAGGAGGAGGAGGAGGAGGAGGAGGAGGTGGAAAAATTGAGAAGAAAATGTATTCTCATTGAATTAGAGTTTGGTTCATTGAGCACAACAGTCAACTATGGTTTTTTTTTCAAAATATATTTATTTATGTTCATTTATACCAAAATACATCTAAAATCACATTAAAATCGGTTCGGAGAAAAAAATTCTCAAAAGAAGAAGAAGAAAGGAGGGGGGGGGGGGGGGTGGAAGAATTTCTCACCACACTACGGTAGAAAAAACATGTCGCTGTGCTCTTTTTTCATTGTTGCGGTGAGTTTAGGATTATTTGATAAGGGGAAAAAAACGAAACAAGGATACGCAATTACACAGGTGATGTGATAAAATTCAAAACAACAAAAAAACTGTTTAACTTTTGTTTCTTTTTGTGTTCTTCATTCAGTTAATCAGTTCACTAATATTAATTTGGGGTTTCCAATATCAATTGAAGATCATTTTTAAACTTCCTTCTTCACCCTTTTTTTTTTTTTTTAGTTTCTACTTCTCCCTATCACTATCCTCCCTTTAAAAAACAACGAGTACTGTAGACATAAAAGAGAAGAATCTTTATTAATAATCAAATCCGATTTTAAATCGTCGAAAAAAAAAAACGGGGCCGAGGGGGGAGACCCCGAAAAGATAAAAAAAACGACGCAAAAGCCTAAATTTTAGTTAGAAATGAAGGGAAAAAGTTGCGGTAAAGCAGCTGAATGGAATGAGTCAAGGACATTTTAACCAACCAAAAGAAAAATGTTCCAGTCTTTGATGTTTTCCGCCATTTTTGTGCCTTCGTTTTCATTGAAATTTTTGTTTACAAAAAAAAAAAAAAAAACATTTTTCAAATAAAAAAAAAAGAAAGAAAAAAATTAAATTTTACGGTAAAAAAAGGGAAAGAAAAAATCGTTTTTTTTTCTTCTTCTTCTTCTTCTTTCCTTGGGGGGCTGGGTGGGGGAGGCGGGGGGGAAGGAACAATAATGATCGACTGATTTGTGTTGTCAGTTTAGTTCAGTTCAGTCGTCAGCCATTTTCTTTCTTCTCTCGAAATTCCGTTTTGAACAGCGTTCATCTTTCATCCTCCCCCCCCCCCCCCCCCTATCAGTCGTCTCTCTAATTTTTTATTTATCGGGTCGTCGACAGTCATCGTTTTTGGTTTTCTCTCTCTCTCTCTCTCTCTCTCTCTCTCTTCTCACCTTCCTTCAAACCCCGCGGGTTTTGTCCTTATCATTTAAACGGTTTCGGTCTCCCCTCTTCAACCACCTCTCCCCCGATTTTTGCCATCGTCTTCGTCTTCGTCTTCTTCACTGTTTTCAATAGTTTTTGCTATGTGTGCGCGTGGAAGAGAGTGAGAGAGAGAGAGAGAGAGAGAGAGAGAGAGAGAGAGAGAGAATAGACCTTGAAAAACCGTATCAATTTCTTCGAAATTTCCGCCCAGTACTGTTTTTTTTTGTTGTTATCAATGTTCAAAAAGGTTGGGAAATCTAAAAAAAAATAAAATTGGATCACGAAAAAGCGGCGGAAAAAATGGAAGAAAAAGAAAAACCAACTTGTCAGCCATTAAAGCTGACAAATGAACTTTTTTCCTTTTTTCTTTTCTTTGAATTCATCATTTTGCCCATCATCCTCATAATTTGGCCACCCATTTTTCTCTCATTCAGCTTCTTCCCTCAACCACACACACACACACACAAAATGAGTTCTCAACAATCAATCAATAAATCAATCAATCAATCGATAATGCTTTCTTTCTTTTTTTTGGCGCTGCGCCAGTTGGTGTTTGTGTGTGTGCGCGTCAAAGCATCATTTTCATTGAAGAGACGACACAATTTGACAGGAGCAAAAAGCTGTTGCGGCTGGCTCGCCCGCCGGCCAACTCTTTAGGAGCCGATATATGCGGTTTTAATGACCAATTGAAGTTTGCCGAGTTTTGAGTTGAGAACAGGAGCCAGGCACACTCTTAACGTTTCTTACCGCTGTTTGGCTCATAATTTATATGCGCATTAATGTCTGTCGTCGTCGTCGACGATTTTGATTTGGATTTTTTTTGTTTCGAAAACAACCACACACAAAAACTACAAAATTGTATTGGGGAAGAATCAAATTGAGCCGAACCTTTTTGATTTTATTTCGAATTATTCCAAAGAAAAATCTTCAAACCGCCAAAGGCGCTCTATTGAGAAATTGAATATTCGAAAAAAAACGGCGCCAAAAAGAAATATTTGAGTTTTGCACCTTTTTTTGTCAGCTTTTTGGCTTATTTTTAGCGCCCAGCTTCAAGCTTCTCTTGTGGATTTCGGGCCTTCATACTTTTCCACAAAAATCTGAACAAGAAAAAAAGAAAAAAATTGTTTTTTTTTTTTTTTTTCAAATTTTCACGATAAAAAATGACGAATCAATTTGAATTTTTGCAATCATTTTTCGAAAAATTTTTCTTTCAACTGGAATTTTGAGCGCAGCTATCAGAGAATCAAAAATGGTTCGTTGAATCAATAAATCAATCAATAAAGAGCGGGGAAGTGGAATTCAGAATCAATCAATCGATAATAAAATGATCGGCGAGGATTCAATTGTTCAATTATGCAAAATTAATGATGATATTCGTAAAGTTATTGAAACAAAATATGACGAGTCAGCCAATTTCTCGAAAAAAAAAACCGGCAGCCGTCATTCTTTTATTTATTTTTTTCAGAAATTCATGTCTTCTGAATATTTCAAATGATTTGTTTGAAAAATATACAAAAAACAAGGTGGAATTGGCTGAAAAATTGTCGCCGTTCAATGAGTCTTCGCGTCAATTATTCGAACAAATCAAGAATCATCGTGACGAGATTATTGAGCAATTTGATGACGAATGTAATAAGATTTCCAATAAATATGGCGAAATTTGTTTTAAGCTTGAGGATGGAGCAAGAATTGTAAATTTGACAGCAAAAATTTAAAAAAAAAAAAAAATTATTTTTCTTTAATTTCAAGGCGATTAGAAATGATATCACAATTGAACAAATCGATCAAAATTTGAACGATTTAAAAATTATAAATCAAATGGTTTCCAGCCAAAAAATTGCAGCAAAAAATTTCTCTGAAACTAATTTCAGATCAAATCGATGAGAACTTTACTGGTTCCCAAGATTGAGGCAGCTTCATCAACGGCGGCGGTCATCAAAAATTCGAATAACGTTGAGAATTCCAACGCGAATTCATTTCGACCTGTTGAAACTGATGTAGGCCAAAATATCGATTTGTTCGATCCGTCTGACAATTTTGGGCGATTTTTTCAGATTGTAACGCGAATGTCACGAATTTTGGATGAGTTGACGCAGCTTCGACACATTTTGCACAATCGCAAGTTTATCACTCTTTACATTGATGAAATGTGCAAAAAAACTCATCGAGTTGCTGAATTATTAATGAAAGAAGTTTGCTCTTTTTATTTATTTAAACTTTTAAAGTTGCGAGACCTAATGAAATTATTAAATACGTGCTCCTTTAAAATTATATTTCTTCTATTTTTCCTTTTGAAAATGGTGTTTAAAGGAACAACCACTAATTTACGTACGCTGATCTCGCGCCGAAAAAAATCTTGTTTTTTTTTTCATTGTTTTTCCATTTAAAAAAGTCATTTTTTGGCGAGATCTCCTTTAAAAATTAGATGCGTGTTCCTTTAAATATTCATTGCTTGTGCCTTTTGAAAAATAAAAAGAAAACGTTTTTTTTTCTGGGAGAAGGGTGGGATTAAAGGAGCATTTAATAATTTTTTTCCGCTGGTCTCGCATCTTCTCTACTTTTCTTCTGAATTTTTTTACCGTAATTAAACGCAAAATCCAATGTCGGTCGGAAGGAATTTAAAGGAGCGCACACAAAATAATTACGGCAGGTCTCTGACCGCATTGTGGGTGTGTTGGCGTCAAATTTTTGCAAAAAAAAAGGCCGGAGAACTGTGTTTTTTTCAGAAAAATCCTGGATATGGTAACGGGGCGCGAGAAGGGGAATGCGAGGGGGGAGGGGGCAGAATAAAAATGAGCTGAGCTGAAGAAATTTTCAAATTTCAGTGCGAACCACGAACTTTGGATGATTATTTGAATGCGATTCGTCGTGTTAAAAATGAAAATAAATGAATTTGAGAAAAATGTTCAATTTTTTAAATTTTTTTTCGCCGGTTTTTTTCTTCTTTTCAATTTCAATTTTTATTTAAAAAAAAATAAAAAAATAAAAAAATTTTCGCAAGTTTTATTTGAACATCTGCTCGGCTCTTGAATTTGAATTATTTTAAGGAAATTCATCTTTCTTT
The DNA here is from genome assembly GCA_963572285.1 of Caenorhabditis drosophilae. Lineage (NCBI taxonomy): Eukaryota > Metazoa > Nematoda > Chromadorea > Rhabditida > Rhabditidae > Caenorhabditis > Caenorhabditis drosophilae. The sequence continues at coordinate 2,521,340 of OY751562.1, read as the reverse complement.
TTTGTTTCCTCAACCAACCCAAAACGCTTTTCATTCCTTTTCTTCTCTCTTTGAAACTTCAAAATGAAAATGGATGGCATCATTGTCAGTCAGTCAGTCACATGATGAGGCCACAACGCAACCTTGTTGGGATAGCGCACAATTCTTGAGAGAATGAGAGAGAGAGAGAGACAGAGACAGAGACAGAGAGAGACAGAGACAGAGACAGAGACAGAGACAGAGACAGAGAGAGACATAGACAGAGACAGAGACAGAGACAGAGACAGAGACAGAGACAGAGACAGAGACAGAGACAGAGACAGAGACAGAGACAGAGACAGAGACAGAGACAGAGACAGAGACAGAGACAGAGACAGAGACAGAGACAGAGACAGAGACAGAGACAGAGACAGAGACAGAGACAGAGACAGAGACAGAGACAGAGACAGAGACAGAGACAGAGACAGAGACAGAGACAGAGACAGAGACAGAGACAGAGACAGAGACAGAGACAGAGACAGAGACAGAGACAGAGACAGAGACAGAGACAGAGACAGAGACAGAGACAGAGACAGAGACAGAGACAGAGACAGAGACAGAGACAGAGACAGAGACAGAGACAGAGACAGAGACAGAGACAGAGACAGAGACAGAGACAGAGACAGAGACAGAGACAGAGACAGAGACAGAGACAGAGAAAGAGACAGAGACAGAGACAGAGACAGAGACAGAGACAGAGACAGAGACAGAGACAGAGACAGAGACAGAGACAGAGACAGAGACAGAGACAGAGACAGAGACAGAGACAGAGACAGAGACAGAGACAGAGACAGAGACAGAGACAGAGAGAGAGCTGAAATTAAATTGTGTGAGCTTCATCTTTTATTTAAAATATGTTAAAGACTTGGTCTTCTGGAAAATCTTTCCTCCTCCTCCTCCTCCTCCTCCTCCTCCTCCTCCTTTTCTGTAATAAAATTGTGCTGAAATTAAAATTCTAAAACACAAAAGAAGAATTCCGACCGGCTTCTTCTTTTCTTTTCTTTTTTTTTGGAAACAAAAAGTTGGCGACTTTTTGTTCTTCGAACAGCCAGAATTGTTAGGTGGGGGAGGGGAATTCTTAAATGAGATGGAGATGAGCAAGAAAAAGTGCAAAATTGTCCTTTGTCTTCTTCGTCGAAGAAAAAAAAACATTTTTTTTAATCAGAAACCAAGAGAAAAAAGATTTCTTGACACTTTTTCGTGCAAAAAAGGTTCACAAACTGAGTTCGTACTTGGTTGGCATCATTCTCGAATAAAAAACACGGAGAGCCAAAGTCTGAGAATTTTGCAGTTTTTGTTTTTTTTTTTGCTTAAAAATCAATTTGGATTTTTAATCAATTTTTTAATCGTTAAAATCACATTTTTGAAACTTAAAAAACAAGAAAAATGTGGGTGGAGAGAGGGAGGGGAAAAGGTCTCGACGGGGCTCTCAACACTTTTGCCTTCTGTGAAATTGGCTCGAGTCTCTCAGGAGATTATCTTTTTCAGCTTCTTCTTTTTTCTTCAGCTTTTTTTAACAATTTTTTAGCGAAAAAAAAATTGGTTTTTTGGTTTTTCGTTTCATTTATTCCAAACCTTTTTGTTAAAAATATTTTTTATAATTATAATGTAAAAAATCTTTTTTTTTTTTCGAAATTATTATTTAAAAAATTTTTTTCAGAAAATTTGTTTCAAACAAAAATCTGCTGTTGAATCTGACTTTAATGTAATTCTGATCCGGTTAGGTTGGTTATTTTTTTTATTCAACTTCGTATCAAATGAGTTGATACGCAGCCAATTGGCTCCCCCCATGAGTTCAAAAAATCAAAAAAAAAAAAAAAAAACAAAAAAGAAGAACGCAGATTTTGATTGAGAACAAAAAGCTCAACAAAGGATCGCATTTCTTTCAAATTTTTTATTTGCAAAAAATCAAGAAAAATGAGGAATTTTTTTTTTTTTTTTTTTTTTTTGAAATTCAATTCAATAAAAAATGTTCTGACGACTTCTCTTCTTTTCGCTCATTTTTTTCCTAAAAAATTTTCCACGGAAAAAATTCTTCGTTTTTTTTTTACCGGCGATTCGATCAGCAAAAACTGAAATTTTCTCATTTTACGAATTCAAAAGCTTCGAGAGGAGCGTAAATTCTTGCTTAAATCCATTTTTTTTTGTTTGCTGAAAAATTACAGTAAGAAAGAATGGAATTTAAGACTTTTTTTTGTCTTCTGAATTTCTTCTTTTTCACCAAAATTCTTCTTCAAAACCTCAAATTTGTCAGTTTTCTTGAAACCTTTTTTTCCAGAAAAATTACAGAAAAAACATTTTTTTTCGCCTTCTGAATTTATTCTGGAGTCTTCTAAGAAGACTTCAAAACGTGTAATAATTGAATATAATGAAGTTTTTCTTTTAATGAAGTCAGATGACTTGAATTCATCAGAAAAAGAAGAGAAAGAGCGAAGAAGGAGGAGGGGGAGGAGATGGCGGGAGAAAAGTTAATTTAAAAAATTGAATCCAAATATTTATAGAATTGAAGAATGTGACGTGAATATTTGTATAAATTCCATGAAAATAAATCATCTGATATTTGTTTCGTCACAATTTCTCATTTATTTACAGATTTTCGCGTCACAACTGAAATTCACAAAGGACAATTCCGCCTCTTGAAAATCAATAAATCATGGTTGGTTCATGTTTTTTGTCTGCTTCTGCTTCTGCTTTTGCTTTTTCTTCACCGAATTTTGATTCAATTAAAAACCTTTTCCAAACAATATTTTATATTCTTCCATTCGTTTTTTGCTTTTTCTCAGTCTATAAAAGATGCCAATTTTTGATAGGAAAATCATTTTTAGCTCAATTTTTTTCAGGCTCAAATACTTAAAATACCGTAAGATTTTGTGAATTTTTCCCAAGCAAAAACAGTTTTTTTTTAATTGTTTTTCCTCCCTTTAAAATCAGAAGCTTCGATTTTAAATAAAAATCGATCGATAAATTAGTTTGTTGCGCAAAATATTTTGCTTAAAGCTCAAATAAAAAATTAATTTGATCTCCAACAGAACCAAACTTTATTTTGATGTTGGAACTGCGCTCTATTGACAACTTGAGAAAATATTTATGCAATTTTTAAACTTCTTTTTTCGAAATAGTTCCAAGTAGAAAAATTACATTTGATACTCAATCAAACATTTTTGAGCTAAAATTTAAGCGGGAATAATTTTTTTTCAAATTTAATCGAAAAAATCAAAAAAAAAAAAAATAGGGAATTTTCAAAATTTGAAAACATTTTCTCAATAGAGCTAACTTGTGAACATTTTCAAATTTCGTCCGTTCACAATTGATGAGTGGATTACGGTAGGGCGCGAAAACTCGTTTCCAGCACAGTGTTTCGTTGGTTCAAATCCTCACTGATGGAAAAATATTCCAGAAAATAGTCCGAACCCAATTTCCGTCAAGAGTTGTGTGTTCGTTCTTCTCCTCCTCCTCCTCCCCCTCCATCTTTTGTTTGGTTCTCTGTTTTCAACACCTTTTGTACATAAAACCCAGGCGGGAGATGGGAGGAAGGGATTTTAAATTTATTTTTCCAATAAATATTTATGTACAATTCGAATCATAAAATAAATGACGGAAAAGAAGAAATTTATTAAAACCATAAATCGAAGAAGCTTTTAATGCAATGAAGGCTGAAAAACGATGTTCTTTTTCTTTCCCCATTTTTTTCTGCAAATTTTAAGCTTTAAAGTTGCGCCTTAAAAGCTAAAAAAGTCTGAAAATAATCGTTGCTCTCAAAGAAAAAAAATTGAGCGCAAAATTTTTGTTGCGTAATTGGATTTTTCGGATCATTTTTCGCGTTTTTTCCTCTTTTAAATATCCAAAATCAACAATGACAAAAATGATTTCCTCCTCGAGAAGAAAAACGAAATGTTTCTTCCGATGTTTTCTTCTTCGGAGATGTGGAGGAGGCGGGGGCGGGGCGAGAGCACTTTTGTTTTTGCCCGACTTTCAGTTGATTTTTCTGCTCGAATTCCTCTCTGAAAACTTGGAGGATTTTTTTTTTTGGTTCTGATCAAAAATGTTCAATAAACGAAAATTAAACTTTTTTTTTGTGTCCTTTTCTTCTCACAATTTTATGACGGATTTTTGACAGAATCATTTTGAGCAAACAAAAAAGTTAATTTCGTTGAGCAATTTCAAATTGAATTTTTTTCTTCTTTTTTTTTCTTGTTGGATTCGTGCCAAAATCTTGAACAATATCGATTTTTGAAATTGAACAAAAATGAAGAAAAAAATTCTTTCTTTTTTTTGCCTCTTCGTTTTATGTTTTCGGCTTCTTCTGAAAATATTTGTCATCAATTTTTAAATAAAACATTTCTCTTTCTCTTCGTCTCTCTCTCTCTCTCTCTCTCTCTCATTGTTTTTCTCTCTCTCTCTCTCTCTCTCTCTCTCTCTCTCTCTCTCTCTCTGTGTTGTTACCATTTTTGTGCATGTTACGTCATGAGTTTTTTTTTCTTTTGAACTGATTTTTTTAAAACTTTGGTTAAGAAAAAGGGGGAGGAGCGAAAAGAAAAGAGACAAAAAATCGGATAAAAATTGCCGCCGGCCAATTTCTTGTGCAATATTCATGTTTCTGTGATTAACTTCATTTTACTTTTGCGCCCCCCGAAAAATGTTGCGGTTTTTGTTCTTTGTTTTTTTTTCTCTGCTTCGTCTTCGCCGTGAAATTTTTTCTTTGCTCCGCTGAAAAAAAAGCTGAAAAAAAAAACAAAACAAAAAAATTTGATTTTCTAATAAAAATCAAGCGGTGACAACACGGTGTGACGTTCAACTTCAGAAAACACACACAGAGACAAACATTTTCTTGCGTCGTTTCTCGTATCTCATTGCGCAATTTGATACTTTTTCAATTCTTTCGCTTTTTCTTTTTCGCTCTTCCCCCCGTCGATTTTAAGGTGGTGGTGGAAGGGCCGATGCCAATTTTCCTGGGTTTTTTTCCTCTTCTTTGCTCAGCTTTTCCCTGTTTGAAATCATGATTTTTTCTTTCCTGTTCAGATTCTCATGGAAGATGTCGATGTAGAAGATGTTGATCGGATAGCAGCTGTCGTCATTTTTATTGTAAGTTGCTCTTTGTTTCCCTTGCAGGAGCAATGAGGGGAAGTGAAGAATTTCCAGAGATTTTTGCTTCTTTTCCAGACAAGTTTAATTGGATTTGTTTGTAATTCATTTATTGCAATTTACATCAAACGACTTTCACTTCTTCGAAATTCCTTCGGACGATTATTGCAGTTACAGGTATGTATTTTCAGCGTTGTCCCTTGAAAAATGGCTGAAAATTCCAGAAAATTATAAAATTTTATTTTTTCTAGGCGATTGGTGATGCGATTTTCGTCTTTGTTTGGGCGTTTTATTTCGCGCCCGTTCTTTTCTTGTAAGTTCAAGATTATTCTCGATTATTTTTGTGCTGATGATTTTCTGTGTCTGTCTGCGGCTCTCTCCTCTCGTCCTCGAATCACTTTTGGTCTTCCACTATCCGAAACGTCAAACTCCATAAAATTGACGTCTCCTTTTCTTCTTCTCTCGACGTTGAATGAAACATTCGGTTGAGGAAATTTGAGATTTTTCCATCCGTTTTTTTTTTGTTTCGTTTTTGATTCTTTGCTTAATGAGAAGCGAAGAGAGAGAGAGAGAGAGAGAGAGAGAGAGAGAGAGAGGGAGCAGAGAAGGAAAGAAAATGATGTGGCTTTTAACCAAAACACAAAAAGTCAAAAATAATGCTTTTTCAGCAATATCAAATGGTTACAATCATTGCCAATCGCTTCTCGACTTGCTCAATTATGCCTGATATGCTATGATATATCGATTTATACTCACTTGATCATCTCATTCAACCGGTACTCCCCCACCACCCATTTTTTTTTAAATTTTTATTCAAAAAAAAAGCGCGGGAAAATTGATAAGATTCGAGAATAACTCAAAAGGGGGACGAGTTTGGTTCAAAAAAAAAATTGCGGGGGATGAGAAACGGGGGGGGGGGGGGCGAGTTCGGTTCAAAAAAAAAATTGCGAGGGATGAGAAAAGGGGGGGGGGGAGATTCAAGAAAAAAATTGCAGGGGATGAGAAACGCGGTGGGGACAAGTTTGGTCCAAGAAAAAAATTGCGGGGGGATGAGAAACGGGGGGGGGGGGGACAAGTTTGGTTCAAAAAAAAATTGCGGGGGGGTGAGAAACGGGGGGGGGGGGGCGAGTTTGGTCCAAGAACAAAATTGCGGGGGGATGAGAAACGGGGGGGGGGGGGGGGGGGGAAGATCAATAGAAACAATTTTAGAGGGAAGAAACGAGTTTTTTTATAGATTTTTTTCCTCGATTTTTAAAGGTTCATTTCACTGTATTTTCCAACAAGTTATCAAACAATTTTCACCGATGGCTTCACCTCAATTCTGGTCTTCTCAATCGTTTTTGTTTCGTTTTCCTTCTCCTGGTTTCTTGTCCATGGTAAGTCGGGCGGGAAAATCTCGTTGAATCTCTCTCTCTCTCTCTCTCTCCAATCCAACACCTTCTTCTAGTTGATTGTCGAATGGGATTCTCGATTCCGCGATGGATGCTTGATTATGTTAGTCCACCGTGTGCCATGATCAATGTTTATTACGCTGAATTTTTAAGGTTGGAAAATTTTTTTTCGCGAGGGGGGGAGGGATCAACTCCCCAGATCAATTATTGATTTTTTTGCAGGGGTTTATGCATAATTTCATTGTTTGCCGTTGTTAACACTTTCACATTTATTCGAATGCATTTTCATAATCGAAAAAAACAATCGGCGAGCACATTTGAGACGACTCAACAGAAGAAGCGACGAAATGTTGAGACCGCTTTTGTGCAACAAGTCGACAAATCGCCCCGCCCCACCCCCGAAATTCGGTTGAACCTTCGTTTTTTTGCAGGTGACACTCCAAGGCCTTCTCTACGTCGTCGAGCTCGTCACCTATTTTTACATCGCCAACTCGTTTCCGGTTCCACTTGAAGCTGACAAATTGTCCGAATCGCCGAATCGTTGGCCCAACTTTTTGCTGACCACATACGCGTGGATTCTTGTCCACACTTTGGATGGGTAATTATTGATTTATTGATTGGTTTCAGCTTGGATTTTTCTTTTTTCAGTGTGATCACCTTGATTTTTAATCGACAATTTCGAAAAGTTCTCAGAAAACCGTGGGGATCAAATACAACTTTTAATATATCGAAAACACCATCAAGGTGAGCATTAAAAATACATTTTTATTAATTTAAAATTAAAAAAGTCAAGAAAAATTCAAAATTCCTGATTATTTTGAATGGAATTTCAGAAGTTTATTTAATGGAAAAGAAATATCACCAACTGAGATAATTTTATAATCAGAATTGGGTTGGTTAAACATAATTTCAGCCTCATTAAAGCTGAAATGAATTCATCCCAATTTTAGTTCCCCATTTTTCCTATACCACCCCCGGCCCCACCCCCGCTGCCAACTTTTTCCCTCATCGCGTTGTCGTTTTTTCAAGCTTTTAATGATTTCAACCAACCACTGGATACGAGGAGGCAAACCAAGAACGTGTCTCAGATCAAATCCACCCCCGCTGCCAACTTTTTCCCTCATCGCGTTGTCGTTTTTTCAAGCTTTTAATGATTTCAACCAACCACTGGATACGAGAAGGCAAACCAAGAACGTGTCTCAGATCAAATCCACCCCCGCTGCCAACTTTTTCCCTCATCGCGTTGTCGTTTTTTCAAGCTTTTAATGATTTCAACCAACCACTGGATACGAGGAGGCAAACCAAGAACGTGTCTCAGATCAAATCCACCCCCGCTGCCAACTTTTTCCCTCATCGCGTTGTCGTTTTTTCAAGCTTTTAATGATTTCAACCAACCACTGGATACGAGGAGGCAAACCAAGAACGTGTCTCAGATCAAATCCACCCCCGCTGCCAACTTTTTCCCTCATCGCGTTGTCGTTTTTTCAAGCTTTAAATAATTTCCCTCCCCGCCGCCTTTGAGTTCTGAGATAGAAAAAGTGGAAAATTTGCAGAAAAAGTCGTTTGATCACAACAAAAGACGATTCAAATCGAAAGAAAAGTTCAATTCTTGCGTGCACATTTATATCAAATTCCAACACTCAGTCGGTTCATGTCTGATCTCATCATCGTCATCATTTTTTCCTTCCATTTTTATTGATTTTTTCTCTTGCCCGATTACGAGGTTTCTCAATGTTTTTTTCCCAAAATTAATTTGAACGTTTTTTGTAGTTTTCTCGCCTCTTTCAATTATTTGTTGTTGTCTTGTCAATGTGGAAATTTTTGAAAACAAATAAATAAAATATTTGTTTGTCTTGAAAAAATTTATTGGAAAAAGTGGGGGTGGGAGGGGGGGTGGGGGGCGGTGATTTTTGTTGAGACCAATAAAGACTCGTAAAGAATGTGGCAAATTGAATATCCTATTTGGTGGTGAAGAAATGTCATTTTTCTTCAGTTTTTTTTCTCTTCTTCTTCTTCTTCTTCTTCTTCTTGTTTGGTTTTGATTGCCTGCGGACGATTTTAAACCAGTCCTTCTTCAACATCGTCGTCGAGATCCTCAACGTGCATCGATGGAATTCTTCCGTTTTTTTTGGTTTTGTTCAATAAAATTCGAGCCGTATCATAATCGACCTGGAACGTTGTTTTCTTGTGCACGATTTTTTTAGGACGTCGGTAGTGCGTTTTAGTTGTGCACCGATTTTTTCTTGAAATATAAAACAACATTTTAAAAAGAGATGCACAGACATCCATGGCGCGTTGCGGTTTTGCGTCGCGTGCGCTGATTATTTTTCTTAAAATAGAAAGAAAAGAGATGCGCAGACAACCAGAGTGCGTAGCGGTTTTGCGGCGCGTGTTCTGAATTATTCTAGAAATAGAAAGAAACGAAATGCGCAGACAACCAGAGTGCGTAGCGGTTTTGCGTCGCGTGCGCTGATTATTTTTTTAAACAGAGAGAAAAGAGATGCGCAGACAACCAGAGTGCGTAGCGGTTTTGCGTCGCGTGCGCTGATTATTTTTTTAAACAGAGAGAAAAGAGATGCGCAGACATCCATGGTGCGTTGCGGTTCTGCGTCGCGTGCGCTGATTATTTTTTAAACAGAGAGACAAGAGATGCGCAGACAACCAGAGTGCGTTGCGGTTTTGCGTCGCGTGTGCTGACTTTTTCTAGAAAAAGAGAGAAAAGAGATGCGCAGACAACCAGAGTGCGTAGCGGTTTTGCGTCGCGTGTCGAAGTGGTTTCAAGAATGTTTCAAATTAAATTCAAACCTCCAATTGAACTCGAATTCCACCACGTCGATTCTTGGGAGCTTTCAAAACTTTTGCTCCCTCGTTATCCTTCATCAATTTGATACTTGGATTTGTTTTTATTGTTTGTCTTCGCTTTCCAAGTGGAGATTTTGAGCCACCAATTTTCAGATGCGACGTCGATGAAGACAAAGTCTGTAAGGAAAGGAATTTTTCGAAACAATTTCATAATTGTTTCGTCGTCTCAGAATTTTACCGACGCCACATCACTTTTACTCTCATTCAAAGGATCCGCCGAATCAGGACTGACTGTGATGTGCGTGACATTCTGCTTCTTCTGAATTGATTTCAGAATTTCTTCCTGCTCATCACGAATTCGATTCATTGTGCTCACACTTTTCATCTAAAAACCAAAAATTGCGATTTCTACTTCTGGATTTCTCACATGTAACTGCTCCTCTTTCATGTGCTCTTGAACAATTGAGCAATAGGTGAAATAAACTCGTTTTCGGTATCTCCATTGAGAATTGACGTAAGATTTTCTAGAAGAAATTATCGATTTTTTACTGGGAAGGCGGGGCGAGGGCGATCTTCTTGGAATTACTTGAATTTCCTGACATCCCACATAAAATTATAAACTTGAACAGTGATAATCCGCAGAAAGAATTGGACGAACAAAAAAATGAGCGATAAAAATGCGACGAATCGAATCAAAAACGGATTCCGATCGCAATAAATCAATTCCTCGTTGTATCCGCCGAAATCAGCCGACAAGGCGAAGGCAGCATCAAGCAGTAGAAACACCGATGTGGCGTATTGGAAGAATAATTGAATTCGTAATAATCGAGCGTTACGTTCGACAATTGAAATGACAAAAATCACCTGGGGAACGCACGATGCAATTCAAATTTTTAATTACTTTTATTATTACCTTGAATGAATAAAAAATCGCGTATTGAATCGCAGTGAGGAAGAAAACGATCAAAGGTGTTGAATAAACATCGCACCATGGTAGAAATATCAAATAATGAAGCATTATTGATATAAAACAAATCAAGGCAAAGCATGACTCAATGATACAAACCAACAAAGCCCTTAAACCATTATTTCCCTTTTCCTTAATCCATATGTATTCATTGTTTACCATGACAAAGTGGCTGGATAATAATCGGAACTCCAAAAAAATGGCATCTGATATCGATGCGACATCGGATCGAAACGATCAGCACCAACAAGCTCGTAAACTTCAAGCGGCGTGTTGATCGGCCATGGAAAACGCATTTCTGTTTTGAGGAGAAAAAAACAAATTAAAGCATTTTTGTTCCAGTTTTTTCTTTTTCTTTTTTTTTTTGGTTTCTTTAAAATGAAGAAAAAAATCAATTTTTCATCGAATACCTCCCTCCAAAAAATTGTTAAAACCTTATCAAATTATCCATCGCTTCCTAATTTTCTGCTAAATTTTATCAATTTTTCATGTATCGCGTATTTCAACTACAAAAAAAAAAGGAAAGAGAAAAGGAGGTGAAGTCTTTGATCTTTTTATCATTGAACAAATTTAAGAGAAAAAAAAACTGAAAATCAAAGAAAAAATTCTTCTTACGTTTCGGATCTGACAAGTCTTGCCATAGTCGATTCCAATCACTGCGTAGCTGATCCTTGAATCGTTTCAGCTTACTCCAATCTTTCAAGTAATTCATTGGCCCCTCCCCTCCTGTCATTCGGTCTTCTCCTCGACAAATCAAATCCCAATCTGAAAATGACCGGAAATGGAATTGGAATTCCAGTTTTTTTTTTCCCAATTTTCAGAGACAACGGAAAAATTCCAAAAAACCAGAAAAAAAATTAATTTTCGTCTAGACAAAACCCCATTTTGTTTGTGTAAATTTCATTAATTTGATTTAAAGAAAAATTGAGAGAAAAATCTTAAAATTTCGAAATTTCGTGACGTCACAGGAAAGAGAATAAATTGGATTTTTTAAATTGTTTTTGGCTGACAAAATGACAAAAAGCAGGTAAAAATCATGATTGAAATAAACATTGAAAACCAACCACCTTGAGAAATTAATTTGAATTAAAGAATTTTGTCTTCTTCCCACGCAATTTTATGATAAAAACAAAAAGATAAAAAAAATCAATAAAAAATATTTAATTTTTGTGGCTTTTTTTTTGAAAAAAAAAATAAATTTAAATTTGATATTTTATAAAAATAAAAAGAAAAGAAAGAAAATGTTGAAATGATAAATTAAAATGGGCGGAGAAATTTCAAAAAAAAAAAAAAAAGAAAGAAAAAGATAGGAGAAATAAAAAAAAGAAAAAAAGGAAAAGTGAAAAAAGATGAGATCGGTTAAGACAAATCACCTTTTTTATTTTCTGCTTAGTTGATTTTGGACAAATTGATCAAGTCGAATAAAATGTTGTAGCAATTAATTTAATGATTCAAACAAATTACGTTTAATTAATTAACCATTATTATTTATTGTATTTTTGCAGAGAAGCTTCATCTTCTTCTTCCTTCTCTTCTCTTCTCTTTTTTTTTTTATCTGAAAATTGTGTAGAATTTCAGAACAAAATCCATCCCCCCCCCCCCCATTTACATTTTTTGAATTTTTTCCAAACAAATTTTTTTTTTTTTTTGATTTTCAAAATAAATAAAACAGGTCATTGGAATTGATTTAGAACAGTTTTAAATATATTTGAATTGATAAGAAGAGAAGCAGTAAAAAAATGATGATGTTTGTTGGTCACTACGCATTTGGCCGGCAAACCTGTTAAAAATGTGGGTTGGTGCAATGGAGCGACATTGCAACTTTTACTTGGGGATGTAACTGCCCCGGAATTTTTACTGTGGTTAATCAAAAAATTAAAATTAATAATAAGTTTCCAATCTTCCTAACAAATTGTTGCAAGTTCAAGATACTGTTGGAGCCTTTAATTTAGTTTCTCTCTACAGTAAAAAACTTGTAAAATTTGAACAAGAAAATGAAATTTATTCGAAAAAATGTGAAAAAGAAAAATTAATGAAGACAATCGCGTTTTTCACCAGGGAAAGATCCGGCAAGTTGAATTGTTCCTGCATCATAAATCTTTCGAGCAACTTTTCCTTGAGTGATGTTTTCCCCTTTTCCGTAAATATTTTTATTGATTTCAAAATTTGATGAGAAAAATATTTAAAAAAATCTTGTTCTTGTTTAATTTCGTACGGATCCTTTTCCGGGCCATCTCTTCTTGGATTATTGTAACAATTATTCATAAGATGCTCTCTCCACCCCTAATAAAATATTTTTTTTAATAAAAAAAAATAAAAAAGAACCGACCGCTTCAGAATTTTCAACACCAATAGTGCAAAGCGGACACCATTGAGCACCGGTTGGCGGTTTTCTTCCGCGACACATCGGATGACTCTTCGAATTTCGCTGATCGATTTTATTGATTGCTAATCCACAAATATTACAAGGCGACATTGATCCTTTCAGAAATTCGCAGCGATAAATCAAATGCTCGGTGAGCTGTGAGACCTTGAATAGAAATAGTAATGAAAACGGGGGGGTTTTTTTTGTAAGGATTTTGCCAACCATTGTGACTTTAAGACAATACTTGCAGCTCGTCATAACTTTGCAGTAGCGAGCATAATGTTTTTCCATTTCTCCAGCTTTTCCAAGACCATTTTCAGTGATCAGACAATGTGGGCAACGTCTGAAATTGATTCAGAATTTTTTGTTAAATTGAACGAAACCAACCCAACATAGGTCGGCATTTTGAATGGATCATCTTGAACTGTTGATCCACCATGAATCGGAACATCAACTGGAATCGCAGTTCCAACATTCGCAATCGTTGATAATCTTTGATTTTTTCGAAATGATTTTGGCTGAAATTTCAAATTTCAGCAGCAAAAGACAATTTTTTTCTTTTCACTTTTTCATTTGTTTCAGCCAACACTGGCTCATTGTTTTGTCTTTTAAAAGAATTCCTACCACTTTCGGGTCTTGAACGGATTGTTTGTCGGCTTGGAGTTCGATCTCTTTGAGTTGGTGACCTATGAGAATTCATATGAAAAAATCAATAATATTAGGATCCCACGAAGGAAAATGTGATTTATACTTTGGATTTTGAGTTGTGATTGGTGTAATTGGTCGCCATGGTTGTGATAAATCCGGGTTTTTATCAAGTGTCCATTTTGAATTGATGCCAACTGATCAGTGAAGTCTGGGGAACTCCTAAATCCAGCTTCTTCATTCGTTCTTGCTCTGTTAAAAGAAACTGTGACAAAATTTTTTAAAAATTTGTTTTCAAGAGAGGAAATTCTGGTTTTTTTTAATCGTCGATTCCGCTTTATTTTTGTTCTTGAAATTTCCGATTTTTTAAACCATAAAGCGTCATTTTTAAATTTTTTTTTTCGCTAAATTGGGGCTTTGCTGCTAAAAAAATTTTTTTGTAGCTTTTCTCGATTAAAATCAAATTGATTCGATTATGATATTTTGTTCCATATAAAAATCGATTTCATCCAATCATAAAATATGGTTTTTGTCCAAAAAAAAAAAGAAGAAAAAACCAAATTTTTCTTTAAATCATGATTTTCATTTTTCTGATTCTGATTTCAATTCCATTTTCTATTTTAACAAAATTAGAATTTCATCTCAACGCCACTTGTCAATACAAGAAAAAATTCTGTGTTTCTCAACATATTTATGAAAATGATATAATGTAATTAAAATTTAATAGGAATTTTTTGAAAAACAAAAAAATTCGCTTTTTTTTGGGTATGACGATGTCCTTGGATATACTTTTACGTGCTCTCAAACCGGACAATTATCCAATATTCATACAGCCACTGATGACGAAGATGGTCCATTTGATGGCGGCCGATTTGAATTTTATGCAAAAAACTTTCATGATTGTACTTTGGATGGATCGATCCGCCGGTTTTATTCTCACTTGACCACTTTTGATGGTATAAAAACTGAAAGTGATCAAGAAACTGTTTACACATCCCAAAAGTAACATTGATTTTTGACTTTAAAAATTAATAAAATTCCAGATTTGCTCGGATAAATTATAACGTTCATTTGAATGATACGAAAGGAGTTCGAGCTACCAATTGGTATGACTTCCAACGAAGAAAGCGTTTCATGGAAATAAATGACGAAAGGGAATGTCTCGTATATGCAAATTAAAATAATTTGTTCCCTTTTGTTATTAAAAACTTAGAAAAAAAGGGAAAAAGCATAAAATTTGATTTCGTTTTATTTAAGATAACTCCATCTTTTTTCTACACTAGAAACTTTCTTCTCAGGGAACCCTTTGTGAATATTTTCAAAGCGCTGAAATCTTGTTTGAATAGAAATTTGTTTTATTTTGTCAATTGAACGAAAGGACTGCTCCGCCCATATTTCTATGCCGCAATCGAAGGGAAAGAAGCAGATAGGGAAGAAATTAGAGAGTTTAATGTAAATCTAAAGGGTTATTTTGGGAATTATCAATAGAGCATGTTTGGAAATGTCGAATAAATTTTAAAATTTGAAAATTTTTCCCCAAATTTGTTTCAAAATTGTCCTAAAATCGTCTGTTTAACATGTATCAATAGTACGAATTGCCCCCCCCCTCCTCCAAATTTTTTTAATCATTTAATCAAATAAATTATCAAAAAAAAAAAAAAAAATTTTTTTTTGTGATAATAAAGTACTCCAAAGTCAACCAAACTGATTTTTGTTCAAAAAGGGAAAAATTGCTTCTGGTGTGTTTTCATCAGAAAATGGCGGCGACTTTTCTCAACATCAGCCGATTCCATTTGTTATGCTTTTTCAGTTGGCAATTTGCACTTTTTTTTTGTTGCCAACAAATTTTTTCGGTAATTTTTAATCAAAAAAAAAAAAAAAAAAATTAAAATGCTCTCAGATTTTTTATAATTTATCACCATCTTTATCGTGCGCTGATGCCAATTTCAATTTTTCCAAACCAATTTGTCAACTTTCAAAGTGAGATTTTTATCAAAAATCATTGAGATCAAAAAAAAACGGGTCTCGGCACGAAATCCAACGTTTTTTTTTAGAATCGAAATTTGTGATCAATTGAAAGCGAATTGTTCAAATGTTCAAATCGGCAATTCACCGTTCACATCGATGGTTGAAGACTTTCAAATGTTTTGTGGCTCACGAGCCTATGACGCTGCGTGGGTGGCCACAATTCAATTCATCGGTGTTTTGATTGGCACAATTGTTTATGGGCATTTGGGTGATCATTTTGGTCGAAAACCAGTTTCGTTAGCTGGAATTATTATTGGGATTTTGTTCGCTTCAGCTTCAGGTTTCGATTTTGTTAAAAATCAAATTTTGAAATTCAAAAAAGAGGCGGAACAAAATGATTACAACACTTCCCTTCAACACATGGGCTATAGTTTAACAAACAACTTTTTTCCGAAGAATAATATGAAACATTTGATAAAAAAATGAGGAAAAAACTGATTTCTCTGTTCACCTTTTATTTATTTTAAATATTAACAATGTTTAAAACGTACAACACTCCTTTCTCTCGCATGGTACATAGTTTAATATTTAATGAGTGTCAAATAGTTCAAAGTTTAGTATGGTAAACCAAATTCACAATTTTTTTAAAATTAAATTAAATATTTTAAGTAATAAAATTAATAAATTAAAAAAAGGAAAAAAACAAATTTAAAAAAAAACGCAATGAGTACTGTATTAAAGGCGCACACTTACAATAAGAAAAAATTTGTTAAAAAAATTATTGACAGGTTTTGCTCCATCTTGGCAAGTTTTTGCTGTTTTTCGGTTCATTTGTGGATCTTCAATTGCTTGTATTCTCATTGTTTTCTATTCTTACATTCTGGAATTTATTCTTCCAGAACAACGAGTCTTTTTAAGATCATTTTTTAATTGGGTAAAAAATAAAAAATAAAAATTTTAATTAAAAAAAATATTAAAAAATGATAATCTTTAAAGGGATACGCTCGAATAGTTTTCACATTAGTCTGCTTCCTGTGTGGCTGGTGGCGAAGCGCCGCCGTTATCACCCCGCTGCTCTCGCTTCCAATCATTCCGTTCCTCTTCTTCTTACCCGAATCACCGAAATGGTTTGTGACGAAGAAGCGCTTCAAAGAAGCCGAAGAAGCTGAGAAGCGAATCGCCAAACTGTCGGGTATTGAATATGTGGCGAGCGATTGGAATCGAGAGCGTCGCGAGAATGAGTCGGACGATCAGACGGGCGGAAAGGTTTACACGATGCGAGATTTGTTCACATCCTGGCCTATTGCGTATCGGACAATTATTGTAGGATCACTTTGGTTTGCTACGAGGTGAAAAATCTCCGGAAGAAATATTGATTTTTTACTTCATTTTTTTTCTTCAGCCTTTCGGCCTTTGGATCGGACTTGAATTCTGGCAATCTTGAAGGCAATTTTTATTTGAGTCAATTCGTTTCAGGAGCAGTCACGGCGTTTGCAAAAATTGTGAGCTCTTCACACTTTTTTGGCTGCGTATCAATGTTGTAGAGTCGCTACGCAGTGAAATTTTTTGAACAAGAAAACAAAAGTTTTGAGAAAATTTGAATAGGCTGCGTATCAAGATTATTAGAGTCGCTACGCAGTGAAAAACTAGGAAAAAAACGAATTTTTTGAGAAAATTTGAATAGGCTGCGTATCAAGACTATTAGAGTCGCTACGCAGTGAAATCAGTTAAAAAAAAGTTGGAATAAAGCAAGAATTGAAAATTTCAGTTTGTTTTTATTCTTGACACTTGGTGGCCGTCATTTGATCGTCGTCGACTTCATCAGCTTCCACAAATTGC
The DNA here is from genome assembly GCA_963572285.1 of Caenorhabditis drosophilae. Classification (NCBI taxonomy): domain Eukaryota; kingdom Metazoa; phylum Nematoda; class Chromadorea; order Rhabditida; family Rhabditidae; genus Caenorhabditis; species Caenorhabditis drosophilae. Next base: position 2,504,263 of record OY751562.1, on the reverse strand, counting down.
AATGATAATTTGTTATTTGATAATTATGATTTTATTGATTTTGCCACAATCCGACTGTTCAAAACAAGGATCAAGAGATTTAGCAAGTAATGCAATTTATCAATAATTTTTACTTTTTTTTTCTTATTTAATAATGGAAGAGTAAACCAACAAACAAAAAAACTAGGCCACGCCACCCACTTGGGACAATACTGAAAAAAAAGAGGCGAGGGGGTGGATGGCTTTGGAAACTTTGGCGGCACAAACTTTAGTTGCGTACCTCCAAAATGACTGAGTATCAATTCTATTTTTTTACTTGAAAGAATTTTTTTTGAGTTGACCAATACTCATTTCTACTCGTTTCGAGTAGTTTTTTTTATTTTCTTCGTTCTTTTTTCCATATTTCAAAAAATAATTATCAATAGAGCGCGTTTTCAACATGATAATATTCCAATAGAGCGCATTTTCAACATGATAATATTCCAATAGAGCACGTTTTCAACATGATAATATTTCAATAGAGCGTGTTTTCAACATGATAATATTTCAATAGAGCGCGTTTTCAACATGATAATATTTCAATAGAGCGCATTTTCAACATGATAATATTCCAATAGAGCACGTTTTCAACATGATAATATTTCAATAGAGCGTGTTTTCAACATGATAATATTTCAATAGAGCGCGTTTTCAACATGATAATATTTCAATAGAGCGTGTTTTCAACATGATAATATTTCAATAGAGCGCGTTTTCAACATGATAATATTTCAATAGAGCGTGTTTTCAACATGATAATATTTCAATAGAGCGCGTTTTCAACATGATAATATTTCAATAGAGCGTGTTTTCAACATGATAATATTTCAATAGAGCGCGTTTTCAACATGATAATATTTCAATAAAGCGCGTTTTTAACATAATATTTCATTAGAGCGCGTTTTAAACAAGATAGAGAAGGCAAATAAATGTTGTGATTTATTCTATAAAAATTTAAAAAAAAAAAGAAGAAAAATTACAGTAATAATAGTGAATATAATTGGTGTTTCATTTATTGAAGTAACATGGGATGCGTGTTATTTAGTTGCCGTTGAATGTTTCCCAACTCATATCCGAACGATCGGCGTTGGAACATGTTCACTTTTGGCAAGATCTGGCGCCTTATTAGCACCTCAGGTTTGATTTGTGTTTGTTTTCTTTCTCTCCGGTAAAAAATCAATAAATTCCCCTTCAGATGGCATATTTGTCAGCGATTTCAAAGCCAGCACCATATGCTGTCGTTTCATCAATCGGCTTGTTTTCATTGGTGGTTTCATTCTGTTTCTTGCCGGACACGAAAGGTGTCGATTTATCAGCGCTCGATCCAATCAATCAATTGAAATATGATCGAAGAAAAAGCTTCACTGAAAATGTTGTGGCTCAAAGGCGGCGAACAACCACTTTTACTAATGAGAATTTGCAATGAAAATATCGATCGATTTTTTTTTTGCTGGAAATTTTGAAAATACAATATTTTTATATACATATTACAGTAATCTTACAGTAACCTTAAATACAGTAGCGGACAAAAAATTGTGTACTTTTTTGCTCTAAATTTTCTCAAATATGCCCGATCGAGCTGAAACTCAACCAAAAACCTTGAAAACACAGTAATACATCCTTGTTTGAAAAGGATTGGGCATTCGCGCTCTATTGCGATTTTTTTGGGTTTTCGTATTTAAAAGAAAAACTTTTTTTATTGAAAAAGCTTTGAAATTCTCAAAATTTCTTTTCGGTAACAAAAATTATTTTGAATCATCACTTTTGTCTCTCTCTTTCCTTGCTTCTCTCTGTCTCTGTCTCTCTCTGTCTCTGTCTCTCTCTGTCTCTGTCTCTCTCTGTCTCTGTCTCTCTGTCTCTCTCTCTGTCTCTGTCTCTCTCTGTCTCTCTCTCTCTCTCTTTCGTTTTCCTTTCAGACAAAAAACCAAAAACATTTTCTAAACCGGTTTTTTACTTTTATTTTTTTTTTTTATTATTATTATTTATATTTACAAGCAGATATACATAAAGTATTATGGTTTTTTTTTTCTTTTTATTCACAAGTGTAATTTTTGTTAGTCATTGATGACTTTTTTCAAGTAATTCGTCTCTCTCCCTCTCGCTCTTTCTGGTTTTTTTTCTATTTTTCTCTCGGTCTCTTTTCTCTTTTCAATGGCATTGATAAATAATATGGGAAAATAATAAAAAATGAAATAAAATCTCATATCGGAAATTTCTTACGTAATTTTTGATTTAAAAAATCCTCTCTCTCTCTCTCTCTCTCTCTCTTGAAAGATGAGAAAAAAGGGAAGAAAAAAAAAGTCGTCTTCAGCTTCTCCCCTGTCTTTTATTCATAGAAAACCAGCGTCGAAACCCGTTCTGATGATTCGTTGGGTGTCCTCTCGCTTCTCAACACTTCCAACACTGTCTCGCACACCACCAACTTTTGCTTTTTTCGATAAAAACGCTCAGATTCGTCTTCAACACAAATTTGACTGTGCGCGCGTGTGGGTGTCAGGCCAACAGTTGAAATCAATTCGAAAATGATGCGTAACAATTGCGTAATTCTTCTCGTTTTCTCCTCGTTTTTATATTTGGTGCACGCTGAAAATGGTAGGTCTCGAGACGATCGATGAAAGCCGCTACAGTAATTTCAAATGTGTTCAGATGATTCTTTCGAATTGGTGGATTCAAACAATGACGGAACACTGAGCGAATCAGAATTAGTTCAATTTATGAAGAAGCGCGGAAGAGTTGATGGAAAAGGTTTGGGGAATCCGACGAAGATTCGCGACGAAAATTATCGATTTTTCTGCTTTTTTTTTCCAGATTTTTTTGATCGATTTGATCTGGATCGTAATGGTCATTTAGATATTTCGGAATTCGTTCCATTGGTTTATGAATTAAGCCGTCGACCAGTCGATATGGATTATCAATTCTTCCGTCAAATGGATTTGAATGGTGATGGTGTTGTCGATAAATCCGAAGTCAATTTTATTCGAAAAGATAATGATCGGTAACTGAAGGGGAAAACACCAAAAATGCTCTTTCTATCTCATCAGAATAATCGACGGAATTCTATCGATTGCCGATTCGGATCACGATGGTCAATTAACCTATGATGAGTTCAAGGGACATCTAAGTGGACAAAAATCAATAAATCCAATTGATGAGCAGAAGAATGAAGCTCTTCAATTATTATCATTTATTGATACAAATGGTGATAATCGCATTGATAAAAAGGAATTATATCGATTTTCTCAACAAAATTCCACAAATAAAGTTGACTTGATCTAATAAAAACCAAAAAAAAATTTCTGATTTCCCTAGGTCACCAAATCCGACGTTGATCACATTTTTCTGATGTTGGATCGAAATCAAGACGGCTTCTTATCCGAATCAGAACTTGTTGAACTTTCTCGACAATTTTCAACCATCGGAAATATTCGATCAACAATTCCAAAAGTTTGAAAACAATTCTTTCTTTCTTTTTTTGATCTCCACACTTTTTTTTTTGAAATAAATTAAATATTGATTTTTTATTGATTTTTTTTGTGGATGTGTTAAGATTGAATATATCGAAGATAATAATTATATAAAATTCTGGTGATAAACGGCCAAGAAAATGCAAAAATGAAAAATTGAAACGATTTCAAGAATCGAAAAATTGTCTGAAACCAACTTGATCGAGGCTGAAAAAATCAATAAAAAATTTTTTGTTGAAAAAATCGATTTTACTTTTGAAATTCTGTGCAATAAATGCATAATAATTTTTAATTGCAATCCATTTGTTGTTTCAACATCATTCAATTGTCTGGAAATTTCAGTCAACTGCTCGTTTAGCTGAACAAGAAGTGGATAATGAGCCATTTCTTGAAACTGCAAGAAAAAAATCCAATCAAAAACCATTTTTTTTTGAAATTTTTGCAAAAACCGCAAAATTCAAAAGTCGCCAGTCACTCTGATCACTGTCGCTGTCTTTTGGCGATGTCGCGTTTTGATCGGTTCGCCGTCTTGAATGTCCGGTGTTTCGACGGCTTCGCATTTCGTTTGGCTCTGAAGATGTTCAGATTGGAAACCGTTTCCCCCCTTCCATGCCGCCTTACGCAATTTCTCGATGCTTGAATGATCGCTGCTTGATGATCGTTGATAATTGATTGATTTCAACGAATTCCGCATCTTTTTCTCAGCTTTTCGCTCTTTTCGTTGCCTTCTGAAGTGGCGTAAACGCGTACAAACGTTGGAAAGAAAATGAAAGCGAGAGAATCTTACGATGTTTGAATCAGATGATTTTTCAAATTATCGCATAATTTATGAAGCTCTTCTTCACTAGAAACCGCATCTTCATAATCCGAAATCGGATCCAAAATTGCTTCAATTTTCGGATTGATTTGAGCTGAATCGTTCGACGTTGAAGGAATCATCATTTCTTTTTTCGTTCTTCAATTTGCCGGCTGCCACTGCAAATTAATTTAATGATAAGAAAATTTAAATTTTCCGGTTTCAAAAAAAAAAGAAAAAAGATTAATAATTGATTTGTCGACAGAATTTTTCGCATTTTTTATTGATTTTTCAATTAAAAAAAAATGAAGCAGGGGGGGAGGAATCGAGTGAAAAGAGAAGAAAAGAAAAAAAGGAAAAAATTTTTGTTACTAAATGATCGAATAAAATGGGTTGATTGTAGTCTTATCAAACAATTTTTCATTTATGTTACAATGTTTTTCTAAATTCCAAAATATTTGGGCGGTCAAACCCCCCCCCCTTTCCCCGACTTATTTTTAAAAATTCAACACTAATTTAGAGAAGGCGGGAAAATCAATTATCATCACGCAAAAATGCACAACTAAACTGTTTTTGGTTGGAGTGTAAACGACTTTTTCATTAATTGTGTGAACACCATGACGCGTTATTGCACACTTTTTAAGAGACAAATCCAAAACAGAATAAATTCACAGAGAGATGTGGGTGTGAAAACCGTGACGCATTATTGCACACTTTTCAAAAAAAAGACGAAAAATTGCACACTTTTCGAATGAAAATCAATTCGGAAATATTTTTCTCTCCCCCTTCCCCTTCTTTTTGAGAATTTATTGACTTTTTCATTAATTGTGTGAACACCATGACGCGTTATTGCACACTTTTTAAGAGACAAATCCAAAACAGAATAAATTCACAGAGAGATGTGGGTGTGAAAACCGTGACGCATTATTGCACACTTTTCAAAAAAAAGACGAAAAATTGCACACTTTTTGAATGAAAATCAATTCGGAAATGTTTTTCCCTCCCCCTTCCCCTTCTTTTTGAGAATTTATTGACTTTTTCATTAATTGTGTGAACACCATGACGCGTTATTGCACACTTTTTAAGAGACAAATCCAAAACAGAATAAATTCACAGAGAGATGTGGGTGTGAAAACCGTGACGCATTATTGCACACTTTTCAAAAAAAAGACGAAAAATTGCACACTTTTTGAATGAAAATCAATTCGGAAATGTTTTTCCCTCCCCCTTCCCCTTCTTTTTGAGAATTTATTGACTTTTTCATTAATTGTGTGAACACCATGACGCGTTATTGCACACTTTTCAAAAAATGTATTCAAATTTTTTTTCTTGAATTAATCAATAATTTTTGTTTTGTTCTTCTTTTAATCCAGCGAGTATCAAATAGAAAAATAAACCGGATCAATGGATATTTGGATGGCAAAATGTTACACCGCACACTTTGCACCACAAGTTTCGACTGGCGGCTGTTCCATTTCGTTTTCTCTAATTCTCTAATTCTCCTCTCTTCTCACAGCATTTTCGGTGAGAATTCGATGAAATCGATCTGCGTCTCTCTTGATCTCTCTGTGTTATCATATAACATTTTCTGATCATCAGTTTTCCACCCACGGCACTTTATTCTTCCATCGGAATATTCTCTCTCTCTCTCTCTCTCTCTCTCTCTCTCTCTCTCTCTCTCTCTCTCTCTCTCTCTCTTTCTCGCTGTTTTTCTCGCTTTAAATCCTTTTCTTTCTTCTCCTTCCTTTTTTTCTCGTTTTCAATCAATAATTTTGAATTTTTTTAGAATAAAAACTTGAAAAAAAAAACACAAAAACCAAAATTTTTGCTTAACTTACTCACAAATTTTGCAAAAAAAAAAATTGGGTCCCACAACGAACCAAAAAGTTGAAAAAAACCAACGCGGTGACTCTAAAATACCAAAACCAAAATCGTTGTTTTCCCCAGTCCAATTTTGCGAAAAAAAAACGGGTCTCGTAACGAAAAAAAATGATGCATAAAATTAATTGATGAATGTGAAATGAGACATTTTCGGAAAGAAAAAATGACGAAGAATTCAAATAAAAATCTTTTGAATATTTTTCATCATTTTCGACGCATTCATCGTTTTGATGGTGAAGACGTCGATGACAATAAAACATTCTTATACATCTATGAATGCATATCATTGTCTAGTTACTCTCTCTCTCTCTCTCTCTCTCTCTCTCTCTCTCTCTCTCTCTTTCTCTCCGTCTCTCTCTCTTTATTGGTATTGGTGTATTGGTGCACGAAAAGAATGCATAGAATTGGTGAGAGAGAGAGAGAGAGAGAGAGAAGGAGGGTATTTGACCCCTCTTCCTTTCCCCCCTCTTTCTCCTATTTGTTCCTTGTCTTGCTCTTTTTTTGGTTTTATTTAGTTGTGTGTATGTTTGCGCAACTCCTCTCCCCTCGCCCCTTCCAAAATGGCTAACACCATCAAACCGAAACATTTTTCTCTCCTTCACAAAAACTCCTCACCAATTTTAGTTGTTCTCATCATTTTTAATTACATTTTGTTGATTTTTATTCAAAATTATTTTAAAAATTAAACTTTAATGATATTAAAACAATTAAAACTTGTTGCAATTTTTCTAAAAATTAATGATTGTCAATAGAGCGCACTTTCTGCATTATTATAATATACATTTTTTTTCTCGTTCCTTTTTGTTGAATGCAGAAAGCAAAAATATTAGAAAATTATGTTTTAACGTTTAAAAAAATTAAAACTCCGTGCAATTTTTCTAAAATTAATGATTGTCAATAGAGCGCACTTTCAGCACTACTGTAATATATATTTTTTTTCTCGTTCCTTTTTGTTGATTTTTTCTTATGTTTTAAATAGAATTTCAGAGGCACAAAAATCACGGCTTTATTGATTATTTTGAAAATTTAATTTAAAAAAGAAGCGGCAAAAAAAGGTAATTTAATTGATTAATTTTTGGGAGAAAAACAGTTTTTTTTCCAGAAAAAAGGGTGACAAAATGTCATTATCAACACATTATCATGCTCATAAACCAAATGTTCCAATTATAATGGAAGATGTATTTGGATGGGTCCGAGAGGGAAACGCATTTCAAGTAAGAGTTTGGCTAGATGATCATGAACACGATTTAAATGTTGGGTGAGTTTGAAAATCATTTTTTTTTTGTCAAATAAAAACCGTAGTTTTATTTAAAGGGACGATCACGCTTTTTCATTATTACATTGGGCTGCAAAAGGTGGGCATGTTTCGATTGCTGAAATGTTATTATCGAGGTTTGACGAATTATTTGTATTTGTCTGAAAATTGTCTGAAAAAAAAATTGAAGAGGAGCTCGCGTCAATTCAACAAATATGGGGGATGATACCAGCTTACATTTGGCTGCAGCTCATGGTCATCGTACAATTGTTGTGGTAAAATACTGGAAGCATTTGACGTGAAGTTGAAGGCGAAACAAAAAATTTTCTAGAAGCTTCTGGCTCGAAAAGCTGACGTGAATGCAACAAATGAGCATGGAATGACGCCTCTTCATTACGCCTGTTTTTGGGGTTACGAACAGATTGCTGAAGACTTGATTCAGTATGGAGCTTATGTGAATGTGGCGAATAAAAAAGGACAAACACCATTGGATATTTGCCAACCACAATGTAAAAATATTATAATTGGTATGGGCGAAAAGCTGAGAATGGCTGAAAATGTTTTTTTTTTTTGAAGAAATTGCACAGGAAAATGGACAAAATCCGAATGAACGAATTCCGTTCAAGGATACGACATGGAAGGGAACAAAATCTCGAACGAGGGATGCGACGTTGTCACGATATACGGGCGTTGATGTTTCATCATTAAACTTGATCACAAAGGTTTGGTTGCTTACTTTTTTTCGTGTCGAGACCTTTCTCTGTTTTAAATTTTAAGACTTTAAAAATTCGAAAAAATATGAGCAATGTTTAAGCTTTAAAAACATACAGTTGAAACAGCGGTACAGTACATTTATTCTTGCGGCGAGACCCAATTCAAATGTTTTGTTAATATTGGTTGATTGTCTGTAAATCTCGAATGATCGATCAATAAATCCGAAATAAAAAATTCGCCTTTAAGAGAATTGAAATTATACGAGACAAAAACAAATAAACGACACTTCGCTATTCCGCAATATTTTGTCGGCGGAAAAAAAAAACGATTTCCTTCAATTTCAGATTGCCGAATCACATTCGGGTGAATTATGGCGTGGAAAATGGCAAGGCAATGATATTGTCGCACGAATTCTGAATGTGCAAGAAGTGACGCCGAGAATATCCAGAGATTTTCAAACTGAATTTCCATCTTTGAGGCAAACATGAGAGAGAGAGACACACAGATTTTTGATTATTTTATTGATTTTTCAGAATTTTTGCTCATCCAAATATCTGTGCAGTGTTGGCGGCAGCAAATCAACCACCAAATTTAGTTGTAATTTCTCAATACATGCCATTTGGAAGTTTATACAATGTTCTTCATGAGCAAAGCTGTAAGATTTTTGTTTGATTCCCCTCAAAAAATCGATATTTTCAGCCGTTGTCATTGATCATAGTCAAGCAGTTCGATTCGCTCTAGATATTGCTCGTGGAATGTCATATTTACACAGTTTGGATCCGATGGTTTTGCGATTTTACTTATCCGCTAAACATGTTGTCGTTGATGAGGAGCTCACCGCCAAATTGTCAATGGCTGACACCAAATTCTCGTTTCAGGAGGTTGGCAAAATTTTTTCACCGGCTTGGATGAGCCCAGAAGGTTTCGCTTTTTTCTTCTTCTTTGTGTCTTTGAAAAAAGAAAAGACACCGAATTTTCAGCTTTAACTCGATCTCCAGAAGATTTAAATATTCGAGCATCTGACATGTGGTCATTCGCTATTCTATTATGGGAACTCAACACAAGAGAAGTTCCATTTTCTGATCTTCCACCAATGGAATGCGGAATGAAGGTGAACTCTTTTCGCTGTTCAGTCACGAAACCAATCATTTTTCAGATTGCACTCGAAGGTCTTCGAGTTCAAATTCCACCCGGAATTGCTAGAAATATGGCTCGATTAATGAATATTTGTATGAACGAGGATCCTGGAAGACGACCCAATTTTGATCAAATTATTCCGATTCTTGAGAAAATGGCTTTATAAATCAGTTTCATTTTTTTTTGCCGATTCTCAACATTTTTTTCAGTTTAATAGGTACTGAATTTTTATAGCTTTAATAATGCATTTTTTCTCTGTTATTCTTTTAATTTGCCTTAACATAATTTGGATTGTTTTATTGCTCAGACTGCCGTTTTTTTTCTTTTTTTTTCAAACTTAATTGGCCCCAAAAAATGTATGTAATTGATTTTTTTTCAAAACGAGACCAAAATACTAATAAATATGGATCAAATTTTATAAATTAAAAAAAAAATTTACACGTAACTTTTTGAGTTTCTTTTCTCGAATTTTCTCATTTTTTTGATTGAACCGACGTGTCACGCATGTTTGGTTTGTATCGAATTCCGATTTTTTTTAAATCAGCAATTATTCCACTTGGAAGACATCCCGACACACTGATTGCATAAATTCCTTTACATTTTCGATTAATTTTCTGGAAAATTACAGAAAAAAATTGGTTTTCTTCAATGAGAATATGTTTACCTGCCATTTACACACCCACGAATCTTCATTATGCATTGCTGATATCATCCCATCAAAATTAGCGCTGAAAATCATCAAAACATCAAATCATTTTTTTTCCACCCACAAAAATTCGATTTAAACCTGGTACAGTCGAACGTTTTTTCTTCGTCTCCTTTCATGTGCAGCGCATTTTCACAATTATCACATCCGTCTGACAAAAATTGCTCTTGTGATTTAATCAATGAGCACAAAAGACAAGCTCTTAAATTTCGAAGATCTCGTGGGATTGTTTCAACTGACATAAATTCTAAAAAAAAAACCACCAATTCTTTTCAAAATTAAATTGAATAAAAACTAGAAAAAAACATTATTTAAGGTAGAAAAGCCTTTAAATTAAATAAACTTTAAAGAAAAAAAACATCTAAATTTTATCAAGAAAAAATCCGAAAAATTCAAAAAGTTCAATAACAAAAATAAAAAATCCAGAAGTGAGATCAAAGGATTTGAGCAAACAGTCAAAATGACCATAAAAAATTGACAATTTTTGTATTTTTGAAAAAAATGCAAAAATCCGAATTTAACAATAAAAAAAATCAAAACAATAACTTGACTGCAATTTAAACAAATAAAAATTCACCATTATAAACAAAAACTAAAGAAAGAAAAAGAACCATACATTTTTAGATAATATACAAACCAATTGGAAATTTCGACAGAATTTCTCACCGCTTTTTAAAATTATTCAACAAAATGCCTAAAAAAAATTCACTAATTTAATCTCAAATTGAAAGAAAATATTCTTAACAAAAAACAACTTAAAAATTTCTCCAATTTGCTTTTTCTGATGACGTGCTCGGTTGTGATGGAGCATTTTTTGTCGACGTTGACGGCTAAAATTTTTTTTTCTCCCAATAATTTTCTTTCAAATTTTCTTAATTAACCAACCTGATTTGTATCCGATACTTCCAATCTGGTTGAACTATTTGAATACCCTCGTCGATATTTTGACGGTATTATTTTTTTTGTCATTCTTGGCCCTTTTCTTCCATCACTTTCAATAACTCTTGATGCAATTTCTTGTATTGTTTTCTTATCCAAATGATGTAATTCGATTCCAGGTGGAAGACGGAATCGACTCTTCAAAATTTAAATGTTTTTGTTATTATTAAAATTAAAAACTAAAAGTCGTTACTCTTAATTTTCTTGTTCCAATGACTTCTTTTGTTGTTTCATGTGCTCTTTCGATTGTCACTTTTTTTCCTCGAATCGATTTTGATAAAATGTGTGTTGTTGAATGTTGTTGATGATTCAATTCCTCTTCTTCTTCATCTTCTTCTTCACCATCATCATCATCTTCATCATCTTCATCTTCATCCTCAACTTCATCCTCATCCTCATCCTCTTCATCATCATCTTCATCATCATCGTCATCATTTTCTTCTTCTTCTACTTCTTCATCTTGTCTTGTTTGATCCATAATAACTTCCTCATTATTTCCAACATCGATCATTTCTTCTTGTTCAATAATTTCTTCCATAAATGAATTCTTTTTTCTATTTCTATCTCCTCCTTCATCATTTTCATTTATGGTTGCTGGATGTTCAATTATATTTTCCACCTTTATTTGATCTTCATCCACAATTAAATGTTCTAATTGTGGTTTCGTTTCAATCTCAATTTCTTCATGCGGCTCATTCATTAATATTACATTATCTTCTTGTGCTTCTTCCGTTTCAATTATAACTTCCTCTCCTTCTTCTTCTTCTTCTTGCTCATGTTGAGCAACTAACATTTCATCACCATTTGTTTCTTCTGTTTCAATAATGACTTCCTCTCCAACTTCTTCGCCAATTATTTCTTCAACTTGTACAACATGCCCATTTCCAGTTTCATACATTTCCTCTATTTCTACTTCAACATCTCTAGCATCAACAACATCATAAACTATTCCATTATCAACATAAACTTCTTGTTGTTGTTCCATTCTTGGTGCCATTCTGTTAAGAAAACATGTTTACATTGTTTTTTTAAATCAACCTTTAAATAAATTCTTACCCATCAATCACAACTGAAGGATAATAAACCGTTCTCATCGGATCTAATGGTCTCAGTGTATACGTTTCCGATCCACAACAAATATTAAATTCGTTGATCATTTTAAGCATATGCGCAAAATAAACATCAATCGTTTCAATTCCAGACGGATTCAAAAATCGCTCTCGAAAGTAACGACAAGCTATTGATAACGTTGGATTACTATGCGACGTCATTTCGTTTCGATGCATCGGGCTCCATCTTTTGAAATATTCTTGATCTGATAGTTGAAAATCGAAAAATTTGAAAAAATCTTCTTGACCAATTTCAAAAATCGCTTCAAAGAGTTCAATAATGAAAAACACAAATTGTTGAACGTCGTTTATTCTAAAAAAAAAATGTTTTTTTTTGTAACTTTTAAATTAAAAGATATTTATGAACCTTAATAATCTCCTCAAAGATGTCATTAAACAAAACTGATCAAGATCATTTCGAATCAATTTCTCAATTACTGTTGCCCAATGATCCAATAACGTCCATTCAGAAATTTGAACCTCAATATCTCCATTCGGCCAATATTTTCCGATAATTTCAACCCAGCTATGTGATGGATCAGCTAAAATTGTTCTTGGTGGTCGATCATCTCTAAAATTTGATTGATTTGAGTTTTTTTTTCAAACTTTGATTTCTTACACATTAAATAATTGTCTGATAACTGCATCGAATCCTTGAACATTATCCGTTGTTAAATAAACACAACAACATTTCGGCAACATAACCGAATCCAAAATAATAACAAAAAACAAAGTCATTGATAATTCGGCTAATTCTAATGCAACTTGATCAATTATTACAACTCTTTCAGCTCCAAAATTTCGATACAATTTCTTCATTTCTTCTGTCATATAACCAAACGACACATTTCCATTCTTTTTCGAATCTTCATTTTCATTCATTGGTAAAATGTTGGATGCAAACATTGAACTCTTCAGCTCTTGTAGCTCAATTAATTTACGTAATGATAGAATCGGATCATTGTCAAAATGCTGAAATTCTTTTGAAGTGGTTGATGGAAAAAAATTATCAATTGTGAAGCCTTCAATATCTGAAATTTTCTCTCAATTTACATTTTTTCAATTCAAAAAATTCTGAATTCTTTACCGACGAGCATGTCTAACACTTTCAACATTGGCATTTGCATTTTTTGCTCATTTCGAAAATTCATAAAATCATGAAATGCTTGCCGTTCCAGCACATTAAATCGAAGTAATGGTGTTCCGAAACGATGACCCGTATGCTCTAAACATCCCGTTACCGTAACTTTTCCTTCCGGATTAATTTCTTCTTTCACTTCCAAAAACAAACAACAATCGATTTTTCGCCTTGTTACAACTCTTTCATTTCTTCTTTTTAAAAATGAAGACATATAAACTGCTGCTCTAAACATTTCTTCTGTTAAATTTTAAATGAATAAATGATTACCTCGCATTCATCACCATTTCATTTTTATGAGCTCCACAAGCACAAATTAAATTATATTTCTATTAAAAAAAAATATTGGAATCTAAATTGATTATTATTTAAAAGTATTTACCACTGTATTTATTGGTTGTCTGTGACACATTCTTCTCATAAATTCAATTTGATAAAAACGTTCAACAGTTGCTAACCAAATCAAATATTCGGTTCGGGTATCAAATGTCATATCAACATGAAGCCCAAGTCCGTGATATTCATCAATATGTTCAATTAAAAGTTGATGTGATGGCATGGTACTCCCACATGCAAAACATTCTAATAAAAACTAAAAAAAAACCCATTTCAGTTGTTTTCAAATTTTATTGTAAGCTTTTACCGTTTTTCTCAATGACTCATTTTTCCATCCTGGATGCTCTTTTTTCATATGTGCAGCTCTTGTTGATCTTGATGCTCCTCTCCAATCACATTCAGCTAGATGACACAAATAGTTCCCATCTGAATGATAACTTCCCATTGCCATTCGTTTTTTATTCTCCAAATAAACATCATTGTGACATTGTCTCATGTGCGATGATCGAGATGCTCTTAAAAATGTTTTTTTTTTCAATTTTATATCTAAAAAATTTTATTTCACCTGTAGTTTCCTCTCCAACCACAACCTTCTACTGTACATGCAAAAGGAGGAACATATTTTTCTGGATCAATGTAAACTCCATCTTTAGAAATTCTCTAAAAAATATTTGTATGTTAAGATTTGAAAAAAAAAACTTTTTTACCTGAAGCAAATATCTACTTGGCATTTTCCAATCTGGATGAATAGCTCTCATGTGCTCCATTCTTAAACTTCGATATGTTCCTCTCCACTCACAATCTGTAAAAATTGCTAATTATATTGAATTCAATTTTTTTTTATAACCTTGGATATAACATTGATATTTTCCATTTCTGTCTCCTACTCTCAATCGAAGTGGAATATTTTGTGGATCATACACTTTTGGACGAGAAGAATTTTTTTTACGAGGCGCACCCATTCTTCCCGTATTTTTCTACAAAAAATCTAAATACTTTAAATTGAAAAATGCAGATAAACCTTTGCGTTTTCGCCAATCGCATGTATATTTACTCGATAGCTGTTAACTTGTTCAGCAACTCTTCTTCTTTGCTCTTCAACAGGATCATTTTCATCAAATATTTCAACTTCTCCTCCAATATCCATTATTTCACTTTGTACTATGTGAGAATTTTGATGATGCAAATTTTCTGAACTTTCCGGCATCATTTCTTGATTATTTTTTATTGAATTTCCAATTATCACATCAAGTGTTTGATTTTTCAAAAAATCAGCAACTGACATATCAGACGACGGCACTGATAGATTTGAATGTAAAAGTGATTGAAGATCTTGGTGTTCTGATGCCGACGATGACGATGGTTGCGGTTGTTGCGAACGTGAAGATGATGGTTGAGGAGGTTTAGGTGGTAATGGTGGAAGTGGTGGATGTTCTCTTCGTTTTCTGTTACTTCCTCCAATCAACTCCTTTGTGGTGAGACATCGTGGAACAATTTCTATCATTTTAATATCAGGTTTTACATCTTCTTCAGTTTCGACTTCCACTTTTTTCGAACGATTCTGAATTCAATTTGAAAATTTACAAATATTTCGTAAAAATACCTTTCTTTGTTTTTTTGGTGGGCTTTCATTTGGTTCTGGAGTTACCCTTTCAATCTTTACATTGGGGTCATAACCTGGATGCTCTTGTCGAAGATGATAAGCTTTTGTAGCTCTACTGTCTCCTACAAAACCACAAACAGGACAAGTAAAATTATCCCGATTTGAGCCTCTGAAATATTTTTTTTCTAATAATTTAATAAGAATTAAATTACTCTGTTTTAAAATTAGAGCGAGTCGATCTAGTTTGTCGCCCTGAACTTGACGATGTTCCTGGTATATTTTCATTTGTTGATGTTTCGGTTGGTAACTCTAAAAAAAATGAATTACTGTTTACAAAAACTATGAGTTAAGAAACCTTCTGGTTTTACCAAAGTTAGGGAAGGTTCCATTTTTTGAATTTATGTATTTTTTAGCTAGAATTCAATTTCTAAACCATTTAAAATAAGCTGATTCGAATTTTATACCAAACAGCCAAAATAAGATAAAAATTTAAAATTTTATAAAAAAAAAGATAAAAAAAGATAAATTGTAAACAACGGAGCGTCGTTATTTTAATCGGTGCGAGACCTTTGCACTAAAAAACTAAGTGCGCCTTTAATGTGTTTTCAATTTTATTTCTTTTTTCCGTGGTTTTTTAAATTTTATGTTCTAAAATTTTGTTTTTTTATTTATTAAAATTGTTTAAAAATTTTTTTAAATATTTTCTTTCATTTTTTTCTTTCTCTAAATAATTTTTTTACAAGTTTTAATTTTAATTTTTTTTAAAACCAAAAATTAAAAAAAAAACACAACTAAAAAATAAAAAATGTTTTAGCCATGAGTCTCATTCGTAATTTTTCCAAGTTAGTGATTTCTTCTTCGTTACAAGTCACAACACAGAGATCGATGCAGTTAACTGTACCATCTTCATCAGTTTTCATGAAAAGACAAAAGAAGATCGATCCGGAGGTATTTTTGTTTGGGTAAATATATTTTTAAATTTCTCTTTCAGGTAGCAAAACAACGAGAAGCTCGCCGACGAAAAAGATTAGAAAAGGAAATTCGACAAATGCAAAAACATTCGAAAAAACCAAAACCAGTCGATGAATTAACACTTGATGTGAAATCAGCAAAAAATATTCAGTAATTTCCTTATATTTAACAATTATTCTTAAAACTGTATATTTATTTATAGTGAACGTCGTCGGCCACCAGTTGAATTAACAGTTGAGCAAATTGATGAAAGAGCAATTTCTCTTAAAGTAGTTTTTACATTAAAACAAGTTTTGAATACCATGCTGTTTTAGGAATATTCAAAATCTCGAACTGAGTTACAATTAAAAGATGATGAATGGATTCGGGAAGCAATAAAATCTCAAAACAAAGCTTTAAATGAATTGAAAAAGCTAAGCCCAGAACTTTATGAAAAGGTATTAAAGCAACTTTAAATAACAAAAAAATTGTAAAAAATTCGAACCGTCAAAAATAATTTTTTTATTCATTTACAAATTTAGATTGAAACAAAAATTACTCGCCCCGGCGTTCGTATTTTAACTTTTTCATCAGAAAACTTAAATAAACAGCAACTAAATACTTATAATTTTATTTAAACATCTTCTGCTTTTTATGAAAATATTAATATTAAAAACATTTTTTTACAAATATCAATAGAGCGTCTTAAACTAATGCAAATTTTTAAAAACCTCTTTTCATTACTCATTTTTAATAGAATTTTCAAGATGAAAGTTGAATTAGTATTGATTGATTATGTCTAATAATATTATTTTAAAGAAATATATCCGGAAGTGTTGAAAATAGGAAGGGTTCGCAAACAAAATATTGAAAACCCAATATAAAAAAAGTTGACAATGTAGTATTTGAAGTATTTTTTGTTTTAAACTTGTTATTAACAATTTGAAACAATTAAAAGAAGCGGAAAAAAGAAAATTTTGACTTTTTGCAGTAAACTTCCTTTTTAAAGCGCAACTAAAAGATTGAAGTATTTTAGTAAAGTCGAAACTTCCCATCAAATTTAAAAAAAAAACCTTTAAAAATTCTTTTTCTGAATTTCCCCGTTTTGTTTTGTTTCATATTTTCTCATTATTAAAAAAAAAACTGAACGTCAGTTGATAATTTTTTATGTTTTTCTTGTTACTTCGCTCGAACACAATGTGGTTTTGCTAAAAAACAATTTAATCTGGCTGAAAGAAACATGTCAGAACAAAAATTACGTGAAAAAAATTTTATTTTTTTGTTGGTTTTAAAGTGCATTTCAAAATAAATGTCGAAGTTTAGGCCGTTCAACCAGCTCCGAATGATCTCCCAATTGTTATCAATGGACCCGCTTTAACACCACCAATCAAAGGATATGAAGCACCAGACGGTGATTATATTGATACGACAAGAAAATGGTCTTAAATTTCTTCTTTTTTTTTTCTCTTTTTTTGGTTTGTTATGGGTTTTTTTTTTTAGTTTTTATATAGATTTAGGTTAAAATAATAGATTTATTTTATTAAACACAAAATAATTAAAGGAAAATTTTTTTTTTTTTAGTCAAACTAAATCATAACTGAAGTTCTAAAAAAAATCAATGAGAAAATAAAAAAAATGATTTAAATCGAATGAATACGCGCGGCAAGCTTATCCAATTCAGCTTTAATTTGTGGTGGAAGATCTGATCCAACTTGAGATTCAAGGAAATGAACACTTTCATCAATGTCTTCTTCCCAATAATTTTTTGGGATGCTCATTAATTGATTCCAATCAATACGTCCAAGACCGTCAAGATTGATTGATCCACGTTTTGGAACATATCCGATTGCAGTTTCAACCTAAAAAAAAATAAATAATTGAGGAGGAGAAGAAGAAGAAGAAATAATTACAGCAATATCTTCAACTCCTGAAACTCGGTTGAGAACCCATTCCAACACTCGAATGTTGTCACCAAATCCTGGCCACAAAAATTTGTGATCGCTTGTCTCGCGGAACCAATTAACGTGGAAGATCTTTGGCGCCTTGTGTCTCGGATCATTTCCCAACTTGATCCAGTGCTCCAAATATTTGCCGAAATTGTAGCCCATGAATGGACGCATCGCGAATGGATCGTGCATCACTTGTTTGCCGGTGTGCTCGGCGGCAGCTGTTGCTTCGGATTTGACGAGAGCGCCGACGAGAAGACCGTGCTCCCATGAGAATGATTCGAAGACGAGTGGGACACCTTCTGGTCGGCGACCACCGAAGATTATGGCATCGATTGGGACACCTTGTGGGGCCTGGAAACTTTTAAAACCGTGAAATGTCGGATACTGAGTTTCCAGTTTTAAAAAGTGAACCCGGGAAATGTTGGATACTGAGTTTTTCATTTTTAAAAAGTAAACCCGTGAAATGCCGGTTGCTGAGTTTTTCATTTTTTTAAAATAAACCCGTGAAATGTCTGATGCTGACTTTCAAAAAATAAACCCGTGAAATGTCTGATGCTGAGTTTAAAAAAATAAACCCGTGAAATGTCGGATGTTGAGTTTTAAGTTTTAAAAAATGAACCCGTGAAACGTCGGATGTTGAGTTTTAAGTTTTAAAAAATAAACCCGTGAAATGTCGGATGTTGAGTTTTAAGTTTTAAAAAATAAACCCGTGAAATGTCGGATGTTGAGTTTTAATTTTTAAAAAGTAAACCCGTGAAATGTCAGGTGATCAATAGCTATGAAACTCTAAAAACAATTTTTACCTCCCAATTGGGGTGAATAATCGGGCACTGTGAAGCTGGAGCAGTGAATCTTGAATTAGGATGAGCAGCTTTTCCTTCATCTCCAATGTGCCAACGATTTCCTAACCAATTGGTAATCTCCAATTGTCTTAATTGATCATCGGTGTATCCTTTTCTCTCCTTCAATTCCTTCTCCAAACCCTCCCAGAAGTATTCGCCATCAGCCGTTTCGGCGACATTGGTGAAAATTGAGTTTTTGGTGAACGATTCCATCGCCATCGCGTTCGTCTTGTGCGACGTTCCCGGTGCGACACCAAAGAATCCAGCTTCTGGATTGATTGCATAAAGACGTCCATCATCGCCGAATTTCATCCATGCGATGTCATCACCAACGACGCGAACCTTCCAGCCGGGAACCGTCGGCGTCAACATTGCTAAATTGGTTTTTCCGCACGCCGATGGAAAAGCGGCAGCAATGAAACGTTCTTGACCTTCTGGATTTGTGATTCCCATAATCTGAAGACAAAGAAAGTGTTGAAACTGATTTCTGATTTTAATAATGATGACCGACCAGCATGTGCTCAGCGAGCCAACCTTCATCTCTTCCAATATTTGAAGCAATTCGAAGAGCAAAACATTTCTTGCCAAGAATCGAATTTCCACCATATCCGGATCCAAATGACCAAATTTCACGTTCCTTTGGTCGATGAGCAATCATGACTTTATCTGGATTACACGGCCAATGATTTATGACTTTTTCTGAAAATTTATTGATTTTTTGTCAGCTCTCACTCATCATTTTCAGCCAAATATTTTGGGTTTACGTTTTACTGGACGTGGCAAACCAACTGAGTGAATGCATCGAACGAAATCCTGATCGCCAAGAGCGTCCAAGACCTTCTGTCCCATTCTTGTCATGATTTTCATGCATAAAACCACATAGGACGAATCAGTCAATTCGATTCCAATTTTCGACAAAGGACCACCAATTGGACCCATCGAATATGGCACAACATACATCGGACGTCCTAAAAGAGGAAAAGACGATTGCGAATCGAAAATCGATCAGAGCGGGGGCCGCAACCAACCAGCCATGCAACCAGGAAAACGTTGATCCAACTCAACACCGAATTGCTCTTCACTCATCCATTGTCCCATAATTGGTCGGACACCTTCTGGAGTATGACAAACCGAATCATATTTATCCTTGGTTACCATCCATGTTTTACTTTCGACACGTGCCACATCACGTGGATCAGTTCGACATAAATAGCTGAAACAACGAATCTGATATCAAGGCGGGGGGGGGGGGGACGGCGAAAACGGGGGGGGGGGGGTTATGGCAATAAAGAATAATAATTCAATGATCACTTTTTTCTTTGTTGTTTTAGTGAAAAATCAAAAACAGATAGAAAAACGAATGTAACAAACATTTTTTGAAGAAAATCTCACGTCTACTCGTCTGATTTTTGGTTTTCTTATCAATTTTTCTTGAAAATTTAAAAACAAAAATATTCTGAATGACAAATTCTCATTTTTTCGCCATTTTTATTAAATTTTGTGACTTTTGAAAAGTTTTCAAGATAATTGTTGGGTCCTCTCGATAGGGAGAAGCTCAATTTTGGCGGGAAAAAAAAATTATTTTTGTTCGAATATTTGTGATTTTCAAGGGAAAAGCTTCGAGAATTTGGCTTCTGGGAAAGGGAAAGACGCGGATTTGAAGGCTTCTCAATCAAAATTCGAAAAGCTCACCAATTCTCATAAGCGGTCAGCGGTGTTAAAACGCCTCTCTCGACGAGTTTATCAACGATATCGTCGTATTCCTTCTGTGATCCATCGCAAATATAAATTCCGGCCGGATTCATCAACTCGGCCTTTTCAGCGACGAATCGTTGCACTTTCGGCGGCAACGACGAGAAGTCTCCTTTGAAAATTGGAATGTGATTGAGCTTGTGCGTGACGACTTCTGTCACCACTTGAAAACCATCGTTTTCCATTGAACGAAGCGATTGACATGTTGTCGACGACATTTTGTTCAAGTTTAATTTTCTGGAAACAAAATGGCAAAGTTCGAGATTTAACACTAGAAAGCAAGAAAAATGAAGGAGAAAATTCGAGCCACCGAACAAATTTTTGCTCTTTCTCTTTGGCTCCAAATATAGAAGAGACAAGAAAATGAGCTCACAACGTCTGCTGCTGCTGGCTGCCACTGCTGCTCGAAAACCACCACACACTCACTCACACACAACCACACACAACCACCGCCTAACAACTGACACGAAGAACCCCTCTCTCTCTCTCTCTCTCTAGATATTGGAAAGAAAAGAAGAAGGCCACGCCTTTGAGAGAGAGAGAGGGCGGAGAAGAAATGAGAGAATGTTTCGATTTTGCACGTAGAATTCGATTGTTCACGAGGAGGAGAATTATTGGTCCGAAATAGTGGAGAAGGCGAAGAAGAAGAAGAAGAAGATGGGGAAAAATGTTTTTTTTTTTTTTTTGTTGCTTTTTTCAATGAAAAATTGAATGGTAAACAAGTTGGCGAAACATTTTTTTTTGTCTTCTTTTTGTTTTCTTGATTTTTCTCTCGGCAAACGTCGCCTTATTTTTATTTGTTTTTTTGCTGTTGAGAAATCAATGAAAATATCGATTCTTTCCTAATAAAAATATTTTTTTTTCTTGAGCTTCAACTGAGATTTTAGTGAAAAATGAATTCAATTCATTTTTAGAATTTTAAAAAAAAAATTTTGTAAAACTATCTGAAAATGATTCAAATTTAAAGCGAGAATTCTGAAAAAAAAATGACCGAAGGGGAAGAAAATCAATAAATCAATCCAGAAGTTTTAATGGTTTTTTTTTCAAAAATCAGCTTTTTGTTTTTCGACATTCAAAGACGAAATAGAAAGCTTGGAATCATTGTTTTTTTTGCTGTTCTCGCCACGAAAAAATCTGGAAAAAAATAATGAACGAACATGAAAAACTTTTTGCTTTCAGGTCTCGCCACGAAAAAACCTGAAAAAAAATAATGAATGAACAGGAAAAAATATTTGCTTTCAGGTCTCGCCACGAAAAATTCTGGAAAAAAATGATGAACGAACATGAAAAACTTTTTGCTTTCAGGTCTCACCACGAAAAATTCTGGAAAAAAAAAGCAAAAAGTAGACAATGAGAAAGAAAAAATGTTGGCTTTGAGGTCTCGCCACGAAAAAACCTGAAAAAAAATAATGAATGAACAGGAAAAAATATTTGCTTTCAGGTCTCGCCACGAAAAATTCTGGAAAAAAAATGATGAACGAACATGAAAAACTTTTTGCTTTCAGGTCTCACCACGAAAAATTCTGGAAAAAAAAAGCAAAAAGTAGACAATGAGAAAGAAAAAATGTTGGCTTTGAGGTCTCGCCACGAAAAAACCTGAAAAAAAATAATGAATGAACAGGAAAAAATATTTGCTTTCAGGTCTCGCCACGAAAAATTCTGGAAAAAAAATGATGAACGAACATGAAAAACTTTTTGCTTTCAGGTCTCACCACGAAAAATTCTGGAAAAAAAAGCAAAAAGTAGACAATGAGAAAGAAAAAATGTTGGCTTTGAGGTCTCGCCACGAAGAAGTCTGGAAAAAAAATAATGAATGAACATGAAAAACTTTTTGCTTTCAGGTCTCGCCACGAAAAATTCTGGAAAAAAAAAGCAAAAAGTAGACAATGAGAAAGAAAAAATGTTGGCTTTGAGGTCTCGCCACGAAGAAGTCTGCAAAAAAAATAATGAATGAACATGAAAAACTTTTTGCTTTCAGGTCTCGCCACGAAAAATTCTGGAAAAAAAAAGCAAAAAGTAGACAATGAGAAAGAAAAAATGTTGGCTTTGAGGTCTCGCCACGAAGAAGTCTGCAAAAAAAATAATGAATGAACATGAAAAACTTTTTGCTTTCAGGTCTCGCCACGAAAAATTCTGGAAAAAAAAAGCAAAAAGTAGACAATGAGAAAGAAAAAATGTTGGCTTTGAGGTCTCGCCACGAAGAAGTCTGCAAAAAAAATAATGAATGAACATGAAAAACTTTTTGCTTTCAGGTCTCGCCACGAAAAATTCTGGAAAAAAAAAGCAAAAAGTAGACAATGAGAAAGAAAAAATGTTGGCTTTGAGGTCTCGCCACGAAGAAGTCTGGAAAAAAAATAATGAATGAACATGAAAAACTTTTTGCTTTCAGGTCTCGCCACGAAAAATTCTGGAAAAAAAAAGCAAAAAGTAGACAATGAGAAAGAAAAAATGTTGGCTTTGAGGTCTCGCCACGAAGAAGTCTGCAAAAAAAATAATGAATGAACATGAAAAACTTTTTGCTTTCAGGTCTCGCCACGAAAAATTCTGGAAAAAAAAAGCAAAAAGTAGACAATGAGAAAGAAAAAATGTTGGCTTTGAGGTCTCGCCACGAAGAAGTCTGGAAAAAAAATAATGAATGAACATGAAAAACTTTTTGCTTTCAGGTCTCGCCACGAAAAATTCTGGAAAAAAAATGATGAACGAACATGAAAAACTTTTTGCTTTCAGGTCTCACCACGAAAAATTCTGGAAAAAAAAAGCAAAAAGTAGACAATGAGAAAGAAAAAATGTTGGCTTTGAGGTCTCGCCACGAAGAAGTCTGGAAAAAAAATAATGAATGAACATGAAAAACTTTTTGCTTTCAGGTCTCGCCACAAAAAAATCTTTAAAAAAAAATAAAAAGTAGAAAAATAAGAAGAGTGAGTGCTCGCTTTCAGGTCTCGCCACGATTTAAAAAAAAAGCTAAAAAATGTTTGAAAATTCCAACAAGAAAATGGAAATTATTTATTCATTTAATGACATTTCAAATATTTTAAAACTGATTGAAAATCAAAATCATTAAAATCACTTGAAATATCGATTTTTTGAGCTCCACTCGGAACTGAAATTGGTGATTTATCAATGGAAATCACCAGAACCTCATCAAATTTCGGCCACGGCACAAACAACGACGGAATTTTATCAAAATTTTTTCTGCAAAACAAAAAAAATTCGACTTCGAGCTGCTGCTGCAGCTGCAGCTTCAATTCAAACCGAGCTGTAAAAAAGACAAGCGTTGTGTATCCAAGCTCTTTGAGCTCCGGTGCCCAATGATAGTTTTGTGCTCCAATTATTGCGCTGAAAAATCATTGAAAAATATTGATTTTTCTTCTTTTGTTTGCCTCACTCGGTTATATTGTAATTCAACGTGGTTTTTCCCGTCCAATTATTTTCTTCCAATAAATTGTCGAATTCGCGTTTATCCCAAGCCGATCCAGTGTCGAAACTTTGCTGATATTCTCCTGTCAATGAAAAACGCGCTCTATGGACACTTCTTTTTTTTTTGGCGGCAAAGCGAACAATTCAAAAACATACCGTAACCGTAGAAGGCAACATTCGCATAATAGTTACAGTAGTTGTTGTTGTTGGTTGGATTTGTGAAGAGATAATCCGCAATTTTGCGTATGAATTCTCGCTCCTTTAAAATTCAAATAATTTTCTCTTGGGTTCAAACTACACACACTTTTGTGTACAACTGTTGAGAATTCAAGTCGGAATTCGGATTGCCGAAACTTTCCGAATCGGCCATGAATTTGATGAAAACCGTCTCTTTTCTCGTCAAAGGTTGTGTGGTTTGAGCGGCACCTGAAAAAGGAGATTGTACGGCACAAAATGAATGAGGAAACCAGTCGGAGCCGGAGTTGGAGCTCCATGAGCTCTCGAGTAACAAAATGCCGGATAATAAAAGCTGCACGATTGAGCTTTCCAACGACCATCCATTGTGCTCATTGCACCACAATAGCCATTGCTTGAATCAGAAGCTGAAAACCGAAAAATAAAATGAAAAACGGGGGGAGGGGGCAATGATTTACTTGGTGACCAATTTTGAAATCTCATTTTCGTTCCGTCAATCCATTGCCAATCACCGTTGGATGTCAAATCAATGGCTCCAATCCAATAATTATTACCGTATCCGGTGAATCGGGTCAAATCTTAAATATCGATTTTTTCAACCACGAGACCCTCCCGCCTCACTGAACAAAAAATTGTTATCAATAATCGTCGGAACGGTGGCCAAATGAAATCCGCCGTAGTCGTAGCACGCTTTTTCAGCGTCATGAAACGACTTCTGCTCACGAATAATGATGAAGCAGCTGAAATATTCAGAAGACTTCTCAATAGCGATATTCTCTCTCTCTCTCTCTCTCTCTCTCTCTCTCTCTCTCTCTCTCTCTCTCTCTCTCTCTCTCTCGCTCTCACTTTTGACCGCTCGGATCTAGAATTTCTTCGCCGTGACACGTGGCACCATTGGAAATGTGTGGAAGACAAGAGAGAAGAAGGAGAAGAAAAAACATTTTTTTTTTTTTTTTTGATAAAAATAATTGAGAAGAGTCGAAATGACAGAAAGGAAACGGGTTTTTTACTTTTTTTTTTCTGATAAGAAGTACAAACTCCTCCCCCTCCACTGATTAAATTTTGGTTGGACGAAAATTCACCGGCCGACACAAATGATTTTCTGATTTTTGTCAAAATCCAAAAGATCACAAAATGATTGTTACTGATCCAGAAAAATCCGATTCCACTCGTCCTCGTTTTTTTTGTTTTTAGCGAAGAAGTATGAGGCGGAAGTATGCACACCGCTTGTTCAGAGCTTCGACACTTGAATCGGGGTCTTCGGGTTGAGGGGCAAGAATCCTCAGAGAGAGAGAGAGAGAGAGAGAGAGCAGTCAAGCGACGAGGTCGAAGCATCGTTTTGGGAGAAAAATGGTGCATTATAGGCCTACGAAGTTTGATGCTCTAAAAGAGCTTTGATCACAAAAATCAGAACACAAGTTTTTTGTGTGTGTACCTTGATCCCTTCTAGAATATTCCACACTGACGCCCACGCATTTTTTGGTTTTTTGTTTTTGTTTTTTTGTTCTTTTGAGGAAAAAATGATTCATTTTGCAAATAAAAAAAAAATTAAATATTTGGTAACGAGGGAGGAGAAAGAATTCACATTGTGAAAAATGGAAAAAATCTGGAAAAATCTGGAAATTTTTAAAAAAAGGAGAGAGAAAGAGAGAGAGAGAGAGAGAGAGAGAGATCATGTAAATGTTGACATCCGACGCTTCGACATTGGTTTTTGAATTTGATCAGATTTTGGATCAGAAATGCCAAGCCATTTTAATAATCGAGTTGTTCCAGATATTGAATTCTAGAAAAAATAAAATTTGTTCGTTTTTCTTCCGAATCAAAATTCACTTTTTTATCAACTCTACAGTAATCGCTTGACGTTGAACGTTGCGGTCCGATATCCTGGAAAAAAAGCGAGAAGCGATTGAGGGCGGGGCGGGGCGGGGGGCGGTTTACGTTTGGCTCAATATCGAATCGTTCTGAGCTGCCAGTTGAATTACTATTTCGATGATGTGACAATCGAACTTGTAAGTGAGGAACAGCACCGGAATGCACCGAATGACGATGCTTTGTTGTCACCTCAAGTTTGATCATTAAAAAAAAAGAAATTTGGAATTTTGCCAAGAAACAAAAAGCTCAAAAGCATGGCAATTTTAAAAATTAAAAAAAAAAGCAGATTTTTTTTCGGCTGCTGCTGCTGCTGCTCCAGCTCCTGCTTTTACTGCTGCAGCTCTAAAACTCATAAAGAAGCATCCTCACATAAAGCACATCGTCACAATTCTTTTTCAGACTCATACTACGAACTTTCACCGGTTGTTGAGCATTGATTTCCATAAATTGAGCTGCTGCTTCTTCACTAAAAAAAAAAAATTATTTTTTTCTCTCAATTTTGGCTCATTGTGCACCGGTTTTTCTATGACGGGGGGTGGAGGGAAGTCAATATTTTTGAATTTTTACCACCAAAAATAGAAAAAAAAGAAACATCGTCGAAGTTTATTTTTTCTTTTCTTTTTTTTTGTGTTGGACGAGCAAAAAAAAAAAAAAAGAAAAAGGAAAAATGCAAATCCAGCGGGATTTGAGATGGAATGTAAGTGGCACATTGTTTTACCATAAATATTGAATTGTGCCAAAATAGAAAGAAACACGACGACAAGAAGCGAGAAGAAGGAAGGAAGCAAGAACTTTTCTCTCAGCATCAGCTTCAGCCTCGCAGCGTCAGCCTCTCAGCTTCAGCCTCTCAGCGTCAGCCTCTCAGCTTCAGCTAGGGAAATGAGTGACACATTTAAGTGACGTTTTTCTCTCCCCTTTTTTTTTGAATTTCAACGAATTTTTATTTAAAAAAATAAAAATTCTGATGATCAAAAATTAAAATTAATCAATAAAAAAACGGGGGGGGGGGGAAGGAAATTTGTTTTCTTCTTGACAAAGATGAAATTCAGATTTCCATTTGTTTTCCCCCGCCGCCCCTTTGATTATTTGCACTTTTTGTTTTTTTTTTTGTTTTGTTCGCTTGAAACGCAACTCAACCGGAAAATGGTCGATGTCGTCTTTCTCCTCGACCCAGAACAGAAAACAACATTTTTTGCATTTTTTTTTCCTCGGAGCCCGGGCAAAAAACCCCAGAATTTTGTTTATTTCCTCTCCCCCCCCCCCCCCCCCCCCCCCGCCTCTCCCTGAAAACAACAAAAAATTGGGATGATTTTGGAATTTTCCTGGAACTTTGAAGCTCTCTCTCTCTCTCTCTCTCTCTCTCTCTCTCTCTCTCTCTCCAAACTTGTTTTTGTCTAACGAAAAAAGGGCAAACATTTCTGGGAGCCAAAACAAGATTTGGCAAGAAAATCCCAAGAAATAATTTTTTTTTTTGCTCGAAGCTTTTTCAAGACAATTTTTTTCTTGGAGACAAGAAAAATCTGAAAACTTTTTTATTGGCTGAAAAAAAGTGACCGCGATTGTGTTTCCAATGGAAAAGAAAATAAAAGTTTTTGCGATAAAAAAAATATAAAAATCCACCGATCAATCTTCCTTCTTCTCTCCAAAGAGCCGCACAAAAAGTCCAATCAGATTTGTAAAGTTGTCGGCTCGGCGAGCAGCAAAAAAAAGTCGAAAAACATTTTCTATTCTTCTTGCAGCTCTTTTCATTGTTCTTTTTTCTTTTGGCCCGGGGAAAATAAGTTGGGTGTCGATTTTAAACAGAAAAAAAAATCTATTTTTTCCAAGAGCGGAAAAATTATTTTTGTTTTGTTCATAATTGGCTTTGTCTCTTCTTCCTTCCCACCCCCCACTCATCTCCCCTCATTCTCATTCATCCACCCTCAAGCTGAACGGAAAAAACAACAGTTTTTATTTGGTTTTAGAAAAGCCCCGCTTTTGCTAGAAGACAGACGCACGAGAGAGAAAGAGAGAGAAAGAGAGAGAGAGAGAGAGAGAGAGAGAGAGAAAGAGAAAAAGAATTCCCTTAAGAAGTTTGGTGGTGAGCTTTTTCCATTTTTTTCTTCGGGTGCTAAAAAAAATGATGCAAAGCGAAAAAAGGAGAAAAAAGTGACGAATTGATGGTGGATGGGGGGGGGGGGGAAGAAAATTGGTGGGATCGGTTATGATAAATGATGGGTAAACACCACTGGAAAAAAGAAGAAGAAGACAAAGAAGAGGGATCAATGATCACAATTCTCGCTCGGCTCGGACAATTCTTTTCTTCCAGCAAAAACAACACTGAAATTTTCAGCAAAAAATCAGTTTATTTTCAAATTGACACACTTTTGAAGTTTTCTCTCTCTCTCTCTCTCTCTCTCTCTCTCTCTCTCTCTTTCTCCGCCTCTCTGTCTCTCTCTCATGTGGCACAAATATTTTTGTTGATGAAATAAAAAATCGGTGAAATTTGAGGGGGAAAAAAACAAAAAAAAAAAAAAAAAACAAACCACGCGGCTCGATGAATCTGATTTCGTTGCATTTCAATACTTCGAAGACGTTCGCGATGCCTTTTTTCTTTTTCCTTTTTCTCGGCTTTCTGTAAAATTTTTAAAAAAATCAATGGAGGTACTGTATTAAAGGCGCAGACAAGTTGCTCTCTCTCTCTCTCTCTCTCTCTTCTCTTTTAATTACTGTGTCTCTCATATTTCATTCATTTTTTCTTTTCTTTTCAGAAATTGAATTAAACATTTCGTTCTTTCTTTTTTTTTTCTTCTCTCTTCTTGGTTTCTCCCCTAGTAGAAGAAGAAGAAGAAGCTTGAAACCCGGCACGGAAGTTGACCCAAAAGTTTGTCTCGCCTTAAACTGTTCCACACAATTCGTTGACGAAGGAAAAGGAGAGGAGCGGACAAAAAATGGCAAAATTGGATGACAAATGAGTTCAGAAATTTTTGTTTGAGGAAGAAAATCATTCGTGAAAGTCAAATGTCATTAATCATGAAAAAAAAAACGATTTTCCCCCTTTTTAAAGGACCCCCCCCCCCCCGTCAGTTCTAAAAACAATTATTCTGCTCCAGAATTTTATTGAGCAAAGAGAAAAAAACAAGGAAAAATAGAAGCTGATTGAATTTAACTTTAAAAATTCCAGATTTTTATTCCAGAATCTCTCTCTCTCTCTCTCTCGAGAAAAAAAAAGCTGAAAATTTCGTTACCTGCTTTGTGCGCAATGCTTGTGCTCCCAACATAACTTCTTCTTTCTTCTTCTTTTTTTTTGTGAATTCGTTGCAAGACCACAACCAACCACTATAAAAATACTTGAAGACTTTTGATATTTTCGGAATAAAAAAAAAGAGGCGGAGCTATCTATACAAATGTGTCCTTTCCTTC
This sequence comes from Caenorhabditis drosophilae, assembly GCA_963572285.1. NCBI lineage: Eukaryota > Metazoa > Nematoda > Chromadorea > Rhabditida > Rhabditidae > Caenorhabditis > Caenorhabditis drosophilae. The sequence continues at coordinate 2,474,787 of OY751562.1, read as the reverse complement.
TTCTCTTGAGGGAACAAAAAAGAAGAAGAAGAAGAAGAAGCAGAAGCAGAAGAAAAGAATCGGTGGGCGGAGCTAATGTTCTAACAATAAGAAAGAGAGAGAGAGAGAGAGAGAGAGAGAGAGAGAGAGAGAGAGAGAGAAAAACAGATGTAGGCCACTCATTTTTTATTAGTTTTATGTGGAAAAAGCACACACACACACACAAAAAGCTATCTGTTCGAGGAGGGTGTTGAGATGGAACATGAAACCGTTTTTATCTTTCTTTTCCTCACTCTTCATTTCTCACCCTATCTCGAACATTTTTTATCATTTGTTAAAAGAGGTCCTGAGGGGAAAAAAGTTCAAATGACAAAAAAAAACACACAAAAACACAGTTGAAAATAAAAGGAGAAGCTGAAAGAAGAGGGGGTGGGGGGGAGATAAAATGAAGGACAAAATGACTTTTGAACACAAAAAAGAAATGTGGCGATCACTCAATTTTTTTTTCAATGAAAAGAAGGAAAATTGATACTTTAAATTTAAACATTTTTAAGTTCAAAAAAAAAATTTTTTTTTTTTGAAACGTGTCAGGAACAAGATTTTCAATTTTTAATTTCAAAAAAATCACGAAACAATTTTTCATGAGGTTTGGTGCCAAACTGCCTATCGAAAGAGTTGCTGGTCAGCAAAATTGCAGACGTAGGGGCAAGGAAATGAAGGGAACATTTTGAATATTGGAACGTTTTTTGCATTTTTAAAAAAATTATTATTGAGAAAAATGAAAATGGTTTTAATGATTCGTTGTGAGACCACATTTGAGGAAAAACTAAACATTCCTTTTTTTCATGATTGTCTGAAATGTATTCAAAAAGAAAAAAAAATTCAAGCTACCGCCAAAACTTTTCAAATGTGTACAGTTGAGCGAGTTTACAACTTGCTTTTAAAATTCGGGCGGTAGTGGCTAAATTTCAAATTTTTCCTATTGTCACATGTTTGAAGCTTAAATTGTACTTTTTGTGTGTTGCAGAAGGTTAAAATGTTTATGTTTTGAGGATTTAATTGTAAAGCATGACAAATTCGTAAAAAATGTCAATTTCTGCTCTTAAAATATGAGGTTAAAGTTCAAAATTGTATAATTTTGGCGACCATTGCAATAATTCATAATTTTTGTCATTAAGTAATTGTTAAAAATAAATATGTCAAAACCCATAAACAGTTTGTCATAGATAAGAACATTATTACTCCAATGGAAGAAAAAGAACATTAGAAAGAGAGAGAGAGAGTGCGGCACGAAAGGAGAGCGCACAGAATTGTGTGTGAAAGTGCGTGGTGGTGTTTGCGAATGTTTGATAGGTGGGAGAAAGACAAGTCTGAAAAATAGACGCCAAATCACCTTTTTCGTCATAATTTAGCACTTTTATGTTATTCTTAAATTTTTAGGACATCTTCAACATGTCAGACAACATCCACAATACCAGGAGTCGTGGTGGATCAACATATTCAATAAAACAGTCACCAACGAAAAAATCGGTAATTATTCGATTTTTATAAATTAATAAAAATTAAAACATTTTCTTAATTAAAAAATAATACTAAATTTTAAAAACATAAAAAGTTTAAAAAAAGTAAAAATTATATTGATTTAGTCCACTTCCAACGACACTCCGCTTCGTTCTCAACCAACGGAATCTGTTCAACCTGGACCACGTGAATTTCTATCAGATGATTCTGAATTAATTGAAATTGATGTTGTTGGTGAAGGAGATCCTGAAACAGAGCAAGATGTAATAAAAATATTTTTATTTTTTTTTGGAATTGAAAAAGTAAAAAAGAAATTGAAGATTGTTCTTCCTGGAATGACAACAAGTGGAGAAAAAATATTTGCGTCAATAAATAATGAGCAAACTCCAACAAAACGAGCAGGAAATCAGAATTGTTCACCAATCGAAGAAGAAGGAGATGATGATATTCCATCAGAATCAATTTTCAGCAGTTTTCCATGTAATGTAATTCCTGAAACATTGCTTCGAATGACGAAAACACCAGTTGATGGTGAACATTTAGAAGTTCGAAAATATCCGAATGGAAGACTTCGAATTTTCTTGAAAGATCAATTTAAAAAGTTTTCGGTAAGAATTTTATGCTTTTTTAAAAAAAAAAATTTAATAAAAATAATAATTTTAAAGCCATATTCAAACATGACTCATCGACCGTGTATTGTATGTCAGCGAACAATGAAAAATGGTGAAATGCATCTCAACTTCCCATCAGACTTGGATCGTCGCCGAATTTGGGCCAATTTACTCGGATTCAAATACAAGGACATTCTTCGCTCCAAAATCGGGCCAGTCAGCGTTTCAATAGCCGGCGGGCCGATATGCACTGAGCATTTCTCGGAAGAATGTTTTCGCAACCACAACTTCAATAAGGCAGCCATTGAGGCGTTCGGCGTGCCAGTTGCAATATCGCCAGATGTCAAAACGACGCCATCGAAGAAGCGTGTTCCATGGGTTTGCACAATTTGTGAGTTCAATTCGTGTAGCGTTGTTGAATTGCAAGAGCATTTGTTACGACACACCGAGGAAATGCAGAAGGATAAAGTTTCTTTAATTGAAGTAAACAATTGTGTTATTTAAATTTAAATTTAAAATTAAAAAAAAATATTTTGAAGGTGCCAAACGCTGGATTTATGTGCCCATTTTGCCGAAAATGCACTTATGGATATCGAACTATTGGAGGATTTCGAAGACATTTACATTTAGCACCGATTAATCATTGCCATTTAAGGTTTGTATTTAAATTGAATAGAAGAGAAAAATGTGGAATAAACGGCGATTTTTAAGGAGAATTTATGAGTTTGCAAAAATTAATTGTCGCTCATCAGAATTGGAGCCAACGGATAGTTGGGAAAATTGGACGAGAAGAAATGTTTATGTTGCTTATCATGGTTGTGAACCACCAATTGATGAAATTATATTAACACCATCACCAACAAAATCGATTTTGGTAATTTTTATTATTTTTTTTTTTAAAGAAACCCAATTTCCCTTTCAGTCAGCCGAAGAAAAATCACGAAAAAATGAACAAGACATTGCGAGAAGAAAAAAAGCGATTCGATCATTATCATTTGTTGGTAAAGAAGGAGGAACAAGTGTCAATGACCATAATGTGATGCAAAGAGCTGCAGTTTTACAAATGAAACGAATGCAGGACAAATCAGCATCACCAGAAGTTGAAATTGATGCTGCTGCTTCCGCTGCAGTCGCAACAATATTGCCTCAAGGAAAAGTTGAGGAGAAAAAAGTGAAAACTGAAGTGATGTGAGTGGTGTTGAATAAAAATTCAAAAATTGTGTTTTTTTTTTGATTGATTTTAGAGAAAGTGCAAAATCGAGCAAAAATAAGCCAACATCACAATCGGTTGGAAGCTCGCCGGTTAAAAAAACAATTCCGACAAACTCAAAAGGAACAAGTTGTCCAGTGTCACCAACAAAAACAAAACAAAGAGCAACGCGTGGAACAAAACGAAAAGGACAAGCTGAAATTGATGAAGAAGACGACGACAACAACGGAGGAGGAGGAGGAGGAGAAGAAGAAGAAGAGGGATATGAGAAGGAGGAGATGGAAGAAGAAGAGGATAATACAAGTCCAAGAAAAAAAATTGATGACGTGGCGTTTGCGCGGATGGTTGAGAAAAGAGCAAGAGCCGTTAAGCGTTTGATAAGCGCAAAACTGCCAAATCAGCCGAAAAAACCGAGAAAAGCGTTTGGAGCATTTACAATGACAAAAATTGTCTCATCGTCATCAACATCTTCAAATGAATCGGTTAGATTTTCTGTAATTTGTTCTTCTTTTTCATAAATCCAATTAAATTAAAGAATAATGGAAAGAATGATTCATCGCCATCAACAAAATCAAGCCAAGAAATAAACACAAAAAAGGATGAAACAGACGATGAAAGACCATTAAAATCGGTATTGGCTCGATCGTTTGCTGAAGGTTTTATTGATTTTTCTAGAAAAATGTGATTTTACTATTTAAGACTTGGGAAAACGATCATCAATGGCGAAATATTATTTGCCTTTCGAAAAGGATCAAATGAATGAATTGTTTAAAAGCGTAAGACATTGAGAAGTATTGATTTATTGATTGATTGATTTTTTTTAAAGGAAAAATCATCATCAATTATTCGATTAGCTGGTGGATCTGGAACAGTTCGACCAAATGTTTTAGGAGGGCGCCGATCTGTAAAATCATCTCCGAAAGGTTTTAATTTTAAATTTAAATTTTTTAAAAATTAAAAATTTGAAGTTGGTCAAAAAATGAAAAATGCACAAAATGTGGTGTCGCATGAAAGTGGTGGAACAACAGAACAAACGGCAATCAAAATGGAAAAATCGGGAAATTTGAAAAATGTCGAAGGAAGCGATGAGACCGAATTGAGAAACAAAGAAAAAGAGATTTCGCCGAATGATCAACCAAAAACGTTGGCTGATATTTTGGCGCTGAAAACGTCGAAAGAATTTGATGCGTCAAAATCGGCAGAGGAATTCGATGAAACGATAGCGAATGAGTTTCTAAATCAGGTTCGACTTTGAATCGTCTTCTTCTAAAAACTGAATTTTCAGAAGGAATTCTTTGATACCGTAGTTGACGCAGTCAACACACAAAAGATGACCAAAGTAAAACAGGATTTGAAAATGTCAAAACACTGCATGAGACAATTAGAAGCAGCTCGAGCAAGAGCCCGTTTATTTGGAGAAAGAAGTGAAGAACGATTCGATATTGTTCATACATCGGATGGGCCTCAATTGGTAACAACAACAACAAAAATTGGTGAAGGAAAAAAGTCAAATAATTTTTAGGTGACACAAAATGATCCCGAATGGAAATTGAGACAAAATCAACAATACTAAATGGAAAATGATTCCAACATGTGACCAGAAAAAATTCTTCTTCGTTATTTTCTCATTTCTTAATTCTTGTCAGAATATTTTTTCATCATCCCTTCCCCGCCCCGCCCTTTTCTCTCTCTCTCTCTCTCTCTCTCTCTCTCTCTACTTCCCACCTTGAATATTGATTTTACTGTATCATGTTTAGTTTCCCTTTTTCTTTGCACTAATTTACAAACAACAAAACAAAAAACAATATTTTTCTCATAGTTTCAAAATTATGATAACAAACATGGATTAAATGTCCTCCTTTCCCCGCCCCCTCTCCCCCCCCCCCCCCCCCGTCTGATCATTCCTTGTCAAATCCCATCTTTGTCACCCTTTTCTTTCCTCATCATGTACTAGCATCAATAGAAAAATGATAATGATTTTCAGACAAAAAAAAAAGAAGAAGAAGAAGATAGCATTGAAATTTGTGCATTTTGTCGGAAATTTTGATTTTGGCTGAAAACTGACCCCAGTTTGTGATAAGAAAAAAAGTTGGTTTTACTAAAAAATTTAAATGTTGGCCGTTTTTTTAAAATATTCCCATCCTCCCGTTCCCATCCTCACCAAAAAACGTGCGTCGCACTCGACTTCCCAACACATTTCATTGATTCATCTGTTAATTCTTGTTTTGTTGTAGCCATTTTAATCTGACCTCAGGTTATTTGGCGCCTGGAAATATATAACAATTTACAAATTTCCCGTTTTTTTTTAAATCTTCTCTAGGTTTTTATTTGTCTTCTTCCTCAAATTAAATTACAAATAATATTGATTTCCTTTTAGTCTGAAATTATGGCGAAACCAAAGGTGTTTTTTCTAGTTTTTTTTTTTTTTTAGAATTTTTGATTTCTGTTTTTTCTCGAAAATGCGTGAGCTTTTTGTATTTTCAAGATTTTATGTGAAATTAAAATTGAAAAATTTTGAAAAAAATTATAAATTTTTTTTTAAAAACCAGGTTTTTTACTTTTTTTTTCAATTAGAACTGTTTTTTTGCAGTTTTATATTTTTGATTATTGTTTTTTGTTTTGATTTTTTTAATTTTAGCGTTTTTTAATTAAAATTTTTTTATTTCAGATATTCAGAATGTCGATGTCGTCGTCGCCATCATCGACTGATGGAATTGTCATCGAACAATTATTTCATACAAAGAGAATTGATGATTTTGTTACTAGAATATTCACTATACTTTATACCCCAATTGGTAACCTCTTTTTTCTTTTTCTCAAGAAAAAATGATCAATAATTATTGATTTTTTAAACCAAAGAAAAAAATGGCTGCGTATCAAACTTGTTTGTTTGAATATATATTCACGGCGTGGCGTAGTTGACGGAGACAAAAAGAATTGATTTTTTTCAGGCCTATTAATTTTAATTCTACGAATTTTTATTGGAATTCACGCATTTTTAATAGCATGTCTTCTACGAAAATCTCGAGCCATCCGAAGTGTCGTTCTTCGCTTAATGTGCGGCGTGTTGGGCGTCATAATAACTGAAAAAGGCAAACGCGATAATTCGACACGAGTTCTCTGCTCAAATCACTCATCAATATTGGATCATTTAGCGATTGATCTCATTTCGCCATGCCTTCTACCATCAGTCTGGGATATTCCATCAATTATTCGTTGGTGTTTCGGATATGTTGATCTTGGAGCATCACGGGGAAGAAGTGAGCTGGTGGAGAATGTAAGAAAAAGCGGTAGTTGTTTTGGAGAAAAGCACGAACGAGATTTTTAGGCCAAAAAAATGATTTCAACTAGTCAATTACCGTTATTAGCATTTCCGGAAGGAGTTATAACAAGTGGACAAACTGCATTGCTTAAATTCAAGTAAGAAATCGAAAAAGCCTTAATTGAATAAAAAATATATTACTGTAGCAAATAGTCAGCTGTGTCAATAAAATAAAAAAAGCCTTTTTTTTAGTTCGTGGAGTTTGGAAATAAGTGACAGTGTTCAACCAATCGCCATCAAAATTTGGCGACCAATGCCATGGAGAGTTGCGCCATCAATTATTGGATCAACATGGTGGACAGATTTGGTTTATTTCTTCGGTTTGCCATTCACATTGATCAATGTCAATTATTTGCCAAAAGTTGAAAGAAATCAGAACGTAATTGAACGAATTTATTTGTTTCTTTTTTTTTTGGAAGGAAAATAAGCAGCAAAAATTACAGGAAAGTGTTGAACAATTTTCTGATCGAGTAGCGAATGTAATTGCAAAAGAATTGGGAATCATCGTGTCGAAGTTTGAAACGAGAGATGCGGCAGAAGCTGAAAAAAGATGGAAAAAAGATCGAGAAACTCGAAAACAAAATCAATCAAAAGAAAAAGTTGGTTTTTTTGTTTTGGGAAAAAAAACAAAATTTTTTTTTTGCAGACAAATCGGCTTGTTGATCCAAGACAATTGGACGAATGTGCAATGAGAATAAAACAATCGTATCCGACATTTCATTTATCGATTATTCGAAACGATCTAGAAAAAACACGAAATCAAGCGACAACTGTAAATAATTTGAAAAATGGAAAATTGCCAAATGAATACGAAATAAATGGAAAAGTAGAATTTTATAGAAAAACAAAAAAATCAAAAGAAAGTTTTTCCAGATAAGTCTCGACGCAAGTTCATGGAAAAAAACGTTTGATGATCGAAAATGGCAAATGATTGAAGTTAATCGATCCAAATATTTGCAAAGAGACAGCTGAAATCTTCTGTTCTCCAAGTATATCAACTCGTGTATTATCATTTCTCTTTGTTGCTTTGCTAGTGAACATATGATATTTGATTTTAATTAATAAAATACATTTTTTTTTGAAAATTACTCAACATTTATTACAAAACAAATAAGAAATAAAAGAAGACGCTTTAAATGTTAAAGCAACACGAAAAACGAGACAGATGTAGAAAAAAAAATGAATTCAGTGGAAGAAAAAAAATAAAAAAAAAACAAGAAAAAAATGTACAAACACGAGCATTTTTTTTTTGGGGAGATTTTTTGTTTTTACCTCGTTTTGTTGTTCAAAAAACCATAAAAATATAGAAAAACATTTGAAGAAAAATTGCGTTTTAATGAAAGAAGACATTTATGAACATAATATAAAACAAAACAACAAAGGAGGACAGAGAGGAGAGAGAGAGATCTTTCTTTTAATAAGTACTTTTCTTTAAAAAAAAAAAGGTCGGTGAGTTGATTAAATAAAAAAAAATTAACGAATTACTTTACGCAAAAAACCCGTATAATTTGAGCTTTTAACGTTTTTTTTTGGATTTTTAACCGTAGAACTATAAACAATAAAGTTCTTTTCATTTTTCTTTTCATTTTTTTGGATATTTTTTGTGAATAAATTAGAAATACTAATACAACTAGCGAATGAAGATATCACACGATGTATAAAATAAAAACAAAAAAAAACACGAAAATATAACAAAAGAAAACAACTTTTAAGAAAAATAATAATACAAATAAAATTGGAAGCATAAAAAAACTTTTTACCTTACTTCACCATCTTCCATTTCATCATTTGTAAACACAAATGGTTGAGAAGGTGGCACATTTGAATGCAAAAATGGAGGCGAGAATGTTGGCGGCGATGGATCCATTGATTTTGTGAATGTATTTTTACTATAAATTTCAATTTATTAAAAACTCCAAACTATTCATCGAACTGTTACTTTTTCTCCAAGCTCAAACATTTTTTTGAATATTCTGATGTTGGTTTCGTTAAAATATCATGCTTCATCAAACTATTCATGATCATTGAACCATTTGATTTGTTATGAAACTCTTAAAAAAATAATTTAAAAAAAAAGATTAAAAATATTTTACTATAGTTAACGCTTGCAGATTCCATTGAAAAGTTTCCACTTGAATCCAATTTTGTTCGTTTTTCTCTGAAAATCATTAAAAATTACATTTTAAGCAAAATATACTTTTTTTTTAAATTACTTGAACTGGTATTCATTTTTAATATCAATTTGCGGTCTTTTATTTCGATTATTATCTTCGTTAATTCTATGATTATGCTCCTTTTCGTTATATTCTTTTCTGTGATTTTCCAGTGTCGAAACTGAAATTGTTTCGTTTTAATTACAAAAAGTTAATTTTAAAACTCGTACTTTGAACATTATTAACGCCATTAGAATGATGTCCATGACTATTATTATGGTTATGATTATAATGATGGTGAGAGTGAGAATGATGATTCTGCCGAATGCCATTTTTCATACTTCCGCTACTACTTCTTTCTCGATGTCCTTCTTTTAAAGAGGAAGTTGATGGCCTTTGTTCTACCGGTATTTTCGATTTTTCTTCACTATGATGCGAAGAAAAATGTGGACGACTATGCTGATGCTGATGTTGATGATGATTATGATGGCTGTGTTGAGCTTGACTTTTAGCCAATTCTCTTTTCACTTCTGCTATATTTTGAACATCCGGCAAAAAACTCTGCCTTGGACTATCAGTCGTTGTTGTCGCCGAAGCAATTGTACTCTTTTGTCGCTCTTTATATGTTGTCAAATCCACTTTCTTTGGAGCCAAAATTGGTGCCGCTGGCGGTGGTGGTAATACAGACGATGAAACATGCTCCGGGCTTTTTTGAGTTACAACTAAAAAATAATAATAACTTATTGATCTGCAATTATCAAAAATGTTACGTTTGACTTTTCCCTTTGGATCAATTCTTCTCAATGATCCAATGTGCATGTCTGGCCGCTTAGCAAAAATGTGCAAAAATTCGTTAGTCATTTCTACATGACAATATTTAATTGGACTATTTTAGATGAAAAATCATCAACAAACCGTCCAAAATTTCCATTGACATGTCAGGATCTTCGAGCCGAAACCATCGATTTGCCATTTCTGCCGGTGCAACTTCTAACATCTAAAAAACCATTTTCAAATTTCAAATTGCATGAAGTTGATTATCTCACATTAACATCATGAAAAAATGCAGCAATGTTGATACAAGCCATTGCAATATATGTACATGAGTAACGAATACTCCAATCAGTCACCATTAAGCTTAAAATGTTAACTTTTATATTTTTAAATAAAAATTATTTGATATTACATATCAGTGGCGAGATAATACGCAGTTTTAACCATTTCTTTGTAGTTACAACGCCCTGAAAGAAATTTATTGAAACATGTTAAGAATTAATTTTTAAAAAAAACCTCTTTCAATTTGCTGCATTATTTTCAAAACATACTGATGGGGTAAATCTACATTCATATCAAAAGCTGAAAAAAGATGGTAATTATTAAAAAAAATGTTATGTTCACCAAGAGTCATCAGCACAACACTTTCCAATTGTACGATCAAGTCGCAAGCATCAAGGAATTGTCGTTCAGAATTGAAAGTTGTATGATGCGGAAATTTCAGATGCCACCATTGTGTGACGATATATTTCAATTTTCGTGGACTATCCTCGTTTTTTCCAGATAGAAAGAGACATGCTGCTGCGATATCCTGAAAAATATTGTTAATTAGTTTTAATTTAGTAGTGATTTGCTTTACTCGATAATCAAATGTTTTGAACGAGTGAAATTTGAAGAAGCGGTTGATAAAAACAGAAGCAACTCCAGTAGCCAGACTATAAGTTTTAAACAAAACAAATTTGCATATAAAAATAGTTTAAACTCACTGATCTCCTTTTGAAAATGTCAAATTATGGACCATTTCATGAAGAAATTTACAAGCATTTTGTCGGAGTATTAGTTCTTCTTCATACTGAATGCCATGATCTCTACTAGGTGTTGAAAGTACGATCTAAAGAAAAAATATTAAAAAATATTCAGATTAAAAAAAAGAAAATACCTCAAACTTGTCGAAGTGCCATGGATACAATGATCTTCCAAATTGCTTTCCATTCTTCGTTTGTTTCGAATAATAGGACGACATAGCATAGGCAAAACCCACTAGAACGTTAAAAAAAATAACAATGATTAACAGACAGCAGACTATTTTTCATTTAACGAAACAATAGAGAACGCCCATTTTTCGCAAATAATCTCCGAGAAGCGGTAAATAATAACACCGCATGTGTTGAAAATGTGTTAAATTAGTTGATTTATGGTGTTAAAAAATCGATGAGAAAATTTTATAAGGAAAGGTGCTAACGCTTCCGGGAAGAATTATACCGGTTCATAAAAAGACTTCAAAAAACGATTGGAGAACTATTTACAACCGAAAATACAATTTTTATAAAATGTAGGTTATTTAATTATTAGGATATACTATAAAACATATATAAAGCAGTTTACAATAAGGAAATGTTAAATTAAAATGACTGATTATTAAAAAAAAACAAATTTGAAACACAAGAATAAAATTTAACAAACAACGAGTTTTTCTTGAATAATAAAAATAATTAAAGTAAAAGTTAATAAAGTTAATGAAATATTAAAAAGAACAACCTATAAAAAACCTGTAAAAATGAGAAAAAAGGTGAATAAACCCGAAAAAAAAGCTAAAAAGTCGCGAATTGATTGCGAAATATGTGAACGCGACGCGACTGCTACGTAATGCAATTGTGTACATTAGGGCACACTTGCATGCTTTTGAATGACTAAAATGTTTCTTTGGTTTTTGTTCCAGAAGATTTTAGTCCCAAAATGTTGGATTCTTTTCATTTTATCGTTTGATTTATAATAAAGTTGATTTTTTAAATTTGAAGAAAAAAAAGTAAATTTTTTTAGTGGCGGAAATCCATGAAATGTCGTCAAATTCCGTCCGAGGCGCGGGTGTATCTCAATCAGATCGCCCCGCGCCACATAAATGGATTTTCAGCCGAGAAGAGGTGCTGAAAAAACATCTGAAAATATGGATAAAGTTGACACTTTTTTTTAGATGAAACAGACTGCAAGTCAAAGAGATGGTATGAGTTTTGAAGAAGAATTATCACATCGACAACAAGCAGCAAGTTTTATTCAAGAAATGGTCGAAATGCTAAATCAAAACTTTAAAGATCCACGGGGAAAAATGTAAACTTCTTTTCCATTAAAAAAATATTTTTCTTTCGAATATTAAAAATTATTGAAAATAAATAAGATTTCAGCACTCAACTCGGAATGTGTGTTGCTAATGTGCATATGCATCGATTTTTTTATTTTCATTCATTTAAAAAATTTGATTATCGAGTAAAATAAAAATCAATTAAAATAAATCAATACTTTTTTGAGGATATTGCTGCTGCGTGTCTTTTTCTTTCGGGAAAAAGTGAAGAATCTCCTCAAAAATTGTCATCAATTGTTAGTGTTTGGCGAGAAAAAAAGTTTAAAAAACCTTTTTCTTCTGATATTCATAGAAATGAAGCGGGGCAGTTGATGGTTCTTTTAGAAAGTTGCGTTCTTCAAACAATTGGTAAATTTAGCATTTTAATTTAATTTTAATTCAAATAAAATTCAGCTTTTGATTTAAACGTTGATCTTCCTCACCAACATGTATTACGAATTATGGATAAATTTGATAAAAGTAACAAAATTTAAAAACATTTTTTTGTAAAAGTTTTTTGTTTCAGACGGCCATCGCAAAAAAATAACAGCCTGTGCATATTATTTTGCAACAGATGTGTAAGTTTTTGCTCTTTTTATTTCTATCTTTCGCGGTTTTTAAAATAACTTTCTTTGGCACAATTTAAAAATTTAAAAAAAAAAAATATTTTTCTTTCAAGTTTTAAATACTTTACCGATTAACGTTACGTTCCATTCTAAATTTCAGATTGTGCGTAATGGATTGGGCAGTTCGTTATTCCTGTAAAGCCATTGCAGTAGCTGTGGTTCATTTAGTTTCAATTTATGCAAATTTTAAAATCGAATCACTTTTTTCTTATGATGACAAGAAAAAATGGTTCTTAGAATATGATTCAGAGATGACAGATGTGAAATTAAAAGAAATGGAGAATGAATTTATGCGAGTTTATAATTCATGTTCACATTTACATTATGCATCCAGAATAAGTAATTTTTTCATAAAAAGTAACAAAAAATAATATCTTTAATTACAGATTTCTCATCTTTCAAAACTCAATCAAATCAAGTTTTAGATGAAAATCAGAAAAAAGTTGATAGTCGAAGAAGTCCACGTTCAAATTTCATATCAGATTGTCAAAGTATGAATGCAGATTCAACAAACGGAAAAAGTGGAAGAAGTGGTTTTTATGATGAAATGAGAAAAAAAGATGATCGGATAATTGATCGAACTGTTGAAAAGTTTTTTTTTAAATTTTAAAATAAAATAATAATAATTTGGGTTTAGATTAGATCGAGATCGTAAAATTGAAGAAAGAAAACGAGAATATGAAAGAATGTCGGCAAGTCGATTTGATCAACCATCAAGTACAGAAAAACGAGCAAAAATTGGGCCATTATCAACAAATTTTGTATCATCAACATCAACAACAGGACAGAATGGAAAAGTGGTAAAAAATGGCGAATAAATAAACAATTAAAGTTGAAAATTAAATTTAGAGCTCTTCAAATTATCCAAATCAATACATGAAGACATCATCTTCGTCACATCAATTAGCAGCCTTGGCAAAAAGACCAGAAAAACCATTGTCACCAGTATTGCAAAAGTTTGTTTTTCTTTTTGATTAAAATTGAAATTCTCCATTGCGGATGTTAAAAAAGGTTGTTTTGTTAGATTTTGCAAAGAGAATTTGAATAATCTTATACCAAACAAAAAAAAAAGTATTTTTAAGCCGTTTTGAAGCGTCAAGTACATTGACACCTCCGCCATTACCACCAGCAATATCAACATCATCACCATCATCTGATATGGATTTAGAAGAAGGAGAGTTAGAATGAGTTGATTTTTTTTTGATCCCCAAACCCCATTTCATTTTGTTATCTTGCTCATTCATTAAAATAGTTTTGTTTTTTTTTAAAAGTATTTTTCTCTTCTTTTTTTTTCTTTACATTTTCCTATATACAAATAGTAGATTTTTCGAAATTCTTCCAGACTTAAAAATATTTTTATCCATTTTAATTGATTTTCTTTGCGACGCTCTAGGTCTTCATTTCAGATCATGAAGTAGAAAGCTAAATGGTTCAGTGTCGTTTATTTTTTGAATATTTTCTAAAAAAAAAGAAAAGGAGAAAAGTGGAAAAGTTAGTTAGTGTGCCTTTGTGTCTGTAAATAACCTGGTTATAATTTTTTTTTAAAGTGATAAAAACAGTAGAAAAAAATTCGGAAAATTTGTTGAAAAAACTGGTAAATTGTTTGGTTTTTCTGTTTTTTTTTAAATTTTTTTTACAATTTTTATTATGATATATTTATTTTGAATCCTTTTATTTTTAAAATATATATTTGTTGTTATATGATGACGATGATAATGATATTTTTAAAATGTCCTTGTTTTTTTAATTTTTTAAAATTTTCTCTGTTCTCTTTGTCTTTTTTTTTTTGCCATTGGTTGTGCATCGAATATAGGATTTTTTTAGAACTTTTATTGATTTTTTTTTTTGAAAAAAAAGTGTGTTAAATGTTGAAATAATCTCGATTAGGCAAAACAATGAGCATCATTTGAAAGAGAGAAAGGGGGAGGGGGTTTAAGATAGATTTTAGGGAGAATGTGAAATTAGGAGAAATAGGAGAATTATAATAAAGAAAAGATAAAGTGGATTTGATGATTGATTCGATCCGTTGTACCAGGGAATTGGATAATAATTTGAACCAACTCCACCGCCGCCTTGATGATAACCAATCGTTTGAGGAGAAGAATAGGGTGGAGATTGATTTATTGGAAGTTTTGATGCTTCGCGAGCAAAAATCTGAAAATTTCAGTTTTTCCAACAAAAAAAAAGGGGATCGGGTGAAGATTTTTGCAAGTTGCACACGTTTTTTTAAGCCCCGCCCCGCCGCATGCTTTATTTATTGTTTTCAAATTATTTCGCGGGTTTGGGATAACCAAAATTTGAAAAAAAAAAACGTTGATTTGATCTACCTGTGGATGATTGCAACTTCCACCTTTGCAACAACAAAAGTAGCACGGTCCATTATCGGTGTTTACCTAGAAAAAAATCAATAAAAGCAACCAAAAAAAAAATCGATAAATTACCATGCTACACCCTTGTTGATTCACGTATCCTGGACCATCACCACATATTGCCCCGCCCACTTGAATCGGGAAATTCGAAGCACAACCAAAATTAGCTTGTTGAGTTGATGGCATATAACTGAAAAATCAAACGACACTTCACGATGACGATTTTAAAAAGTTGAATTTAAAACGTTTTTTTTTTCAAATCAAAAATATTGACGTAGCTCCACAATTACCGTTGGTTTAGCAGATTTTTTATGATATTTTTTTAAAATATTAATTTGAAAAAAAAACGATACTCCGAAATTACGAATGGGTTGGAAGTTTTTTTTGAATTATTTTTAAATATTAAAAAAAAACGACGCTCCGAAATGACAGTCTTTTGTTGTTTAAAACTGACCGTGGATAACCAAATGAATTAAAGCGAGGAATTTGTGAATAAAATGGTTGATTTGGCATCATTTTTTGTGTGATTTTTTTCTCGCACAAAAATAAATCGATAAATCAATGAAAATTCAGAATGGAAATGAAATGCGATTGGGAAATGAGCACAAAAGAGAGTTGAAGTACCTCCTGCTCAATGAAATACAAATTTCAAGTTTTTACGAGAATATTTACCATAAATTGAGGGGAGGTAACAAGTTAAATTTTATTTGTTAAAGTGTCATTTTAATTTAAAAAGAAAAAAAAAATATTTTTTTTAATTAATTTATTTAAATTAAAAAAAATAAAATTTCATTGAAAAAAATATGTTTTCCCTTCTTCCCCTCCCTATTTTTTAATAGTTTTTTCTACAAATTTTTGAAATTTATTTGGATTTTTGTTTGTTTAATAAAAATAAATAAAAATTCAATGATTTTCTCGATTCTTTATGACATCACTGAATTCATAAAATGGAAGGAAGGAAATGTCGGGGAAAGAAAATGAAAGAAAAACTAACGAGACAGCACACCAATCTCGGTTCACCGCATTGCCGCAAGCTTGGTTCTGAAATCCTCCAGTGCTTGATGTTAACTGATATGTTCCTACAAAAAAACATTTTTAAAAAGTGAGGTTTTTATCAGTAGAGCGCAATTGCAACATGGTGCAAATACTGTTTCATATTTTACTTCTTTTTTTGTACTGTATAATTTTGTTGAGGGAATACTAGTCTGTCCCTTTAAATATCTCGAACTCTCACAAAGAATTTAGGCTTAGACAGCGGAAAACTGTCATTGGGTCCCACCACAAAGAGCTAACCATTTTTTCAATGTTGAATTAATTTTTTCGCAGATACGCAGTGAAAAAGAACTACAAATTCATAGGTCTCGCAGGGAAAATATTTGAAAAAATCTTTAATTCTTGTTTTCTTTTTTTTAAATTGTTGGAAAAAAAGGGGAGGGAGTATTTGTCATTAGAGCGTAATTGCAACATAATACAAGAAATGCTTCTTTTCTGAAAATCTTTTAAAAATCAAACATTTTCCGGTCAAAGAGTTTAACAAACTTGAAAACTCTGGAAAAAACTGGAAAAAACCAAACCGTAGTAACAATTTCCATTGGGCTGCGGTGGACAACTTGAGCAAAATTTAAAAAAAAACAGAAAAATAAAAAATTGAATATTTTGAATAAACATTTTCCTAAGGATTTTCAAAAAAAAAAAAAAAAAAATTTATTGGCAACAATATTTATCAATTTTCAAATATGATCAAAAGAATTTTCTTTGATTCGAGAGAAGACGGCGCACCTCCACCTCCGCCTCTTTTATTTCCAATTTTTGAAGAGAAAATCAGAAAATGGAAAGTTTTTTTCCCCCTTTTTTCTATACAAAATCAGTTTTAAAGAAAAAATATGACGAATCGAGTTTTTATTAACAAATAGAAAAAATATCATAAAAAGGGCACAAAAAATGATCGAAAAAACGAATTTACCACCTCTTTTTTTATTTTTTCTTTATAATTGAAAAAATAAATTTTTTTTTCCATACTACTGTATTATTATTATTATTATTATTATTATACAATACAAATAAATAAATAAATAATACTTTTATTATAAATTTATAAAATTATACATATTATTCACTTTTTAAAAATATTTTTAAATTTTAGTTTTTGATCCAGAATTTTTGAGTTCGTCAAACTCTTTGACAAGGAAAAAAAAACATTTTTCTAAATATTTTATATTTATTTTGATTTTAAAAAAGTTGGGTTTCGAAAAAAAGGAGCATTGGGTTGCAACTACGCTCTAATGATCCCCCCCCATTTTTAACAATTTTTAAAAAAGTAAATATGAATTTAAGATTTTTTTTCCAAATATTTTCACTGCGAGATCCAATAATTTGTGTCCTCAATAAAAAATTTAAAAAATTCAACATTGAAAATATGCTTAGCTTTTTGTGTTGAGACCCAATGACAAATTTCAGCTGTCTAAGCTTAAATTCTTTGTGAGAGTTCGAGATATTTAAAGGGACAGACTAGTATTCCTTCTATCCACTTTTTTAATTTTTAAGTTCGATGATTGGGCTTTTTTTTTGTAATATCGGCGGTAGGATACTGTAACGTGGTCTAGCTGAGTGAGTACGCAATTACGTACTCATACATTATATATTACGCGCAATAGAGTTACGGCAACCGTCGTTAATTTTAAAACGTTTATGTTGAGAATCCCAACCATAATAATTTTTATTGTCGCCCCATTGGCCCAAATGTGTGAGTACGCAATCACGGACTCACGTATTATATAATACGCGCAACTAAGATACTGTAACCCCCTTTAATTTTAGGCCATTTACTTTTCCTTATAATGCTTTTTTATTATGAGTTTGTATCCTTATAACTTTTTTTTTGTTCGTATGTTTATTATATTTATTATTTTTTTTTTTATATCTTATTGATACCGTTGTTAAATCTGTTTCTTTATTTTTACATAAAAGTTTAATTACCCAAGTTTGAGGTGCACACACATATCGTGGGTTTTTGGCGAGCAATCACAACCCCACAGAATCCCAACCTTGGCGCATCGACCATTTACGAAGTCGGCGCAGTACAGGATCGAACAATTACGCAAGTACGTTTCTATTGTTTTGACCGCGTGGCACCTCCGATATTTGTGATTTACAAAAATCAAAATTTTGGACGCTTTTCCCAAAATTTATAGTAACTATACGTTTCGTACTAATCAATACACACGTTACGAATACAAAAATACACATACGAAAAAATGAGCAACTCTTCGATGGAACACACATTTCCTAAAAATAATACGAGCTGGAGAAGCCGTAAACAAAAAGGGAGATCAAATCAAGAGGATATTGGTAGACACGGAGAACGAAACTCCAGATTTAAAAACAGAAGTGACACTCAACGCTTACGAAGCAAGCAGAAGGATGACAGAAGCAGTTGGAATCATGGCGAGCGGAGAAGAAATTCAATCATCAGGATTGGAACGGATCGAATAATAAGCTAGAAGAAGAAGTTTCAAATACGGAAAACCCAGAAAATCTGCCAAAAATCAAAATCCCGCACTTTGACGGGAATATAAATCAGTTCAAAAACTTTTGGGCGATTTTTGAAAACTCAATCCACAATACGAAACTCAGCAATATGACAAAATTCACATATCTGCACTATTACCTGAAAGGATCTGCGGCTGAGCTGATACGAAGGTACGACGTCACTGGAGAAAATTATGATGCTGCAGTGGCACTTTTCAAAAAAAAAAACGGTACGACAACCAAAAAGTAGTGATCGACAAAATGAATGAGGAGCTGATACGTTTACGAGCATTATCCGATCAAATAAAGGATCAACAAAAAATGTTCGACAACATTTTTGTACTCGTTGACCAACTTCAGCGACGAGGAGAGACTATGGACGTCAGCTTAGTAAAGTCCATGATCATTGATAAATTTTCTGCAAAAAATCCGAGAGCAAATATTTCAAAGAAGAGCAAATGACGCAGAGAAAGGGGAATACTGGACACTTACGAAATTACTAGCCGAAATTGAAAAAACCCTTGAACGCGAAAAGAAATTGGCCCGAGTTCACGAATCGTTTCGAAAAAATTCGCCACCAACAGTGGCTAGTTCGCAACCTACAAAATCGAAACAAAATGGATTTAAACCAGTGTGCAAATTTTGTGAAATTGAAGGACACCATGTGTTCAACTGCGAAAAATACGATACGCCACAAGTTCGAAGAGCCCTTTTGAAAACTAAAAACGGTACGTGCTGAAATTGTTTGGCAAACAGCCACGACACGAACGAATACCAATCAAAAAAATTTAGCGTCGCTAATGCTGATTTCTCCGAAATCAGGAATGGTTGCTTTTGGTTTGTAGCCAACTCAGCGTTTTCTAATCTTCCGTGACATCTGAGTAGTCCATCCTTGTCTAGTTTGACATTCAGATTTTGTAACTTCTTCAATTGTTTGACTTGAAGAGTTTTTTGCTGATCTCTGATGAGTGATTTTTCCGCGTTTTTCCATTCCAGAAAATTAGGAGTTGTCGTAAGCGGTTCCTCCATCTTCAATTCTGGTAATTTTTCGTAGATTCTTGATTTTGAACTTTCCGTAAGTTTTCTCATTGATCTTCTGATGAATCGGTTGACGTATGCCGCAGTGCGTACCATTTTTGAGTATGAGTTGGTTTTCCTGCAGTCAAATACTGTATTGTTTGGATCTTTTTCGTATTGTTGAACGAAATTTGTGTGCCTGAGTGTTTCTCCGGTCACGTCCGTCAATTTGAATAGTTTTGTCGAATTAAATTTATTATGGTTGAGATTCTGAACACTCCCCCCCCCGTGAAGGAAAAATTATGCGGGGTCTTTCAATAAGTGAAATATTGGGAGATCGTAAAAGTGAGAATAAAGTTTCAAAAGAAAAGAGAGAAAAAACATATGAATCTCAAGAAAAGCGTAACTAACTTGTTGTGATTTATCGTAATCCTCTACTTTATTTGGTGTGTTCGTTCCTTGCTCTGCTGCATATTGAAGAGTGATGATCGTAATATTCTTTGTTGTCCAGTTGTTTGCAATAGCGGCATGGATTTTGTCTGCACTTATGGGGAACATTGTCCCGCATCATGCCGCAGCACGCCGTGCATCTTCTTTGCTTCTTCAGGATTTCCCTTCTTTTTGTTGGGTCGGTGACGATCGGGCACTCGTCGCTGTAGTGTTGAAACTGGCAATATACACATCGATCGTAGTAGCTTCTCGATCTATTCCACGTTTCTCCATAGTGTCGGGGGTCTCTTACTAATTTTCGGATCGGTCTCCTGTCTTGTTCGTTGCTCGGTTTTCTATATTTGTATGGCGGTGTTGGTGATCTTCTTCTCTTCGATTTATTTCTGTTGTTTTTGTAGTCGTAATTGAATGACTCGGCGGATTCAGAAGTGTGTCCAGATTCGGATGCTGATGAGTCTTTCTCCCATGTTTTTCTTTCATTTCTCGATGAGGTTGGTTCTTTCGTCGAGTCGGATAATTTTTCTTTTACTTCTTCCAGTTTATCGATGATTGTTTGGATCGTATTTGATTGTTGTTTTGCCGTTCCGTGAAAGTTTTCCAGGGTGTCGGCCAATAGTGTTTCCAGCGCTTTCTTATCCTTGATTTCCCCAGTTCTTTCCTCTTCCATTTTGTCTATTCTTTCGTTCATGTAGTCGAATCTTCTCAATATGCCTTCGTGTGATCTGCTGATTTGTCTGGACAGCAGGGCCATATCCTTATCTTTTTCCAGTTCCTTTGCCAATCGTTCCTTCTCTTGTTTTTCGGCTTCAATATTTATCTCATCATTGAGCCGCAGCAAATCTTTGATTATGTCGAATATAATGGTTTTGACGTGGTTGTGACCTGTTTGGTCTCTTTCCTCGATCTTTTCTCGATCTTCCACTGACAGAATTTGCATTTTTGTGGCCATTTCTATTTTTTCGTAGTTTCTCTCGAATTTGATGAGAAGGTCTTGTGATGTTTGTATGATGTTCGAAATCTCGTACCTTGTGGCGTTCATATTTGGGAAGTTTCTCCATGGGTCGATTTCTCCATATTCCCTTCTTTGTTCGGCCTTTTCTCGCTCCTTTAGCCACATGTTAATACTTCCTTCGGTCATATTTTTGTAGTTTTCAATCTCTTCTCGTATCTTTTTCATCTCTTGGAATGTGTTTCTCAAGATCTTTTGTCGTTCGATCTTGCCGTCTTCATCGACTTCGATTTCTTCGAATACTGGGTCCTCGATTTGTGCCATGGTTTGGTTCGTAGCTGGAATTATGTAAATTGATTTTTGGTTTTTGCTTGCTGGACATTCATTTCGCGCGTAACAAAGTTTTTTGGTGACGGTGGACAATGGACATAGCACAGTTGAAACATTCAGGTTGTCCTGCGTAACATTTGGATGTGTATTGTGTTTCCTCACTCCTAAATTGTAGGAGAAGTTGCTGTTTGCCACGTTGTCGTCCATTCCATAATTGACTTCTCTCCTCTTTCTCAAGCTGTATCTTCCTTCCACATTATTGTGAATTTCTGATAGCGCCGGATCTTGAGTAATTTCCAGTTGTTCTTGATTTTCTTCCTCGTCTTCGAGTTCCAGTGGGACAACCAAATTTGGGGGTCTTCGAATAGTTCGTTTTTTCCAGCCGTCGTTCTCTGGGTTCGTCATGTAGGTTACTTCGATTTCACGAACCACTTGATTTGAATTTCTGATGATCTTCGTAATCCTGCCCATCTTCCAGATGTTTCTCGGATATCGATCATCGCAGATTAGTACTACTTTTCCCAATGTAGGACTTTCCTTTGTACCTTTTTTGTTATCCATTCGAAGTTTGTGAGTCTCTCTCAGTTGGTTCAAATATTTCTCGATGAATATGTTCCAAAATTTTTCTGTCATTGCATAGGATGATTTGAGACTTCTCCGAGTGTCTCGTATAGTTTTAAGCTTCACCAAATCTTCTGGAGATTGATATTCATCCTCTTGATCCTCTCCTTGAACTGCTATTGCTGCAATAGGATCGTAAATCTCGAAATTTTTCTGCAGGAAGTCTATTGGTCGAATTGGTCGGATTTCATCTACGTCATCTTCTGCGTAAGTCAATGGTCGTTTGAACATCGAATCCGCAATCTCATAAAGACTTGTGCGTAGATCTTCTTCTGTAATCACTCTTTTCCCAATTGATTTGTGAAGGGCTTCTTTAGTGATCCTGATCAATCTTTCGAAAACTCATCCTTTCCAAGGTGAAAAGGCTGTGTTGAATTTCCATTTTATTCCTCTTTCCGCTGTGAAATTTTCGTATATTTCTTTGATATCTTCAGTTTTCTTTCCAGTCTGTTGTATCATTTCGTCAGCCAGAATGAATTGTGGTCCATTGTCGGAAACCATCGTATCTGGTACTCCACGAAGTGAGAAAAATCTTCGTAATACGTTTAAGGATGATGCTGTCGATAGATCTTGAGCCACGTCCAAGAATGTGAGTCGAGTTGATAAGCATGTGATAATGCATCCAAAGACTTTCGATTTCGATCCATCTTTTTGTCTCACAAAAATGGGTCCAAAATAATCCAAGCCGCAATGTTGAAATGGTCTGGATTTTCTTACTCTTGTTCCTGGCAAGTTTGCCATATCTGGGTATTTGTATGCTGCCTTGTGAATTTTCTGGCATGGTGTACATCGTGCCCGTATTTTCTTGACGAGTTGTCTGAGCTTCGGGATCCAGAACCTTCTTCTCACAAATCCCACTGTTTGCGAAGTGCTTCCATGCCAATGTTCGTGATGATAGCGTACTAGAAGTGTCGCTAATGCTGATTTCTCCGAAATCAGGAATGGTTGCTTTTGGTTTGTAGCCAACTCAGCGTTTTCTAATCTTCCGTGACATCTGAGTAGTCCATCCTTGTCTAGTTTGACATTCAGATTTTGTAACTTCTTCAATTGTTTGACTTGAAGAGTTTTTTGCTGATCTCTGATGAGTGATTTTTCCGCGTTTTTCCATTCCAGAAAATTAGGAGTTGTCGTAAGCGGTTCCTCCATCTTCAATTCTGGTAATTTTTCGTAGATTCTTGATTTTGAACTTTCCGTAAGTTTTCTCATTGATCTTCTGATGAATCTGTTGACGTATGCCGCAGTGCGTACCATTTTTGAGTATGAGTTGGTTTTTCTGCAATCAAATACTGTATTGTTTGGATCTTTTTCGTATTGTTGAGCGAAATTTGTGTGACTGAGTGTTTCTCCGATCACGTCCGTCAATTTGAAAAGTTTTGTTGACTGTGGCCATTTTTCGTCCTCCTCATTGATAAAGTCTGGCCCATGCCACCATAGTTCCGACAATTCTTCTTGCGAGACTCCTCTCGATGCCACATCAGCAGGGTTGATTTTTGTATTGATGTATCCATATTCAATACTTGTTCCAGTTTGTTCTAGCTCGGCAACCATGGTTCGTATACTGTTAAGTCGATTCGAAATATAGACTCCAGTTTCTTTCTTGCCAGGTTGTGCTTTGAGCCATCCGATAACAATCTCGCTGTCCGTCAATAGGTAAGCTTTGTCCACCTCTATGCCACCGGTTTTCATTGCCACGAGTTCATTGTCGTAGTTTCATTTTGTTGACTTATCCTTTCCTTTTCCATCGTACTTTTTCCTCTTTTTTTTTCCTGTCCACCAAACAGAGTTATGAATGGTGACGACTGTTGCAATGTTTACAGCTCATCTTTGATTGGCATTCGTTCGTGTCGTGGCTGTTTGCCAAACAATTTCAGCACGTACCGTTTTTAGTTTTCAAAAGGGCTCTTCGAACTTGTGGCGTATCGTATTTTTCGCAGTTGAACACATGGTGTCCTTCAATTTCACAAAATTTGCACACTGGTGTAAATCCATTTTGTTTCGATTTTGTAGGTTGCGAACTAGCCACTGTTGGTGGCGAATTTTTTATTTCACGGGGGGAGTGTTGAGAATCCCAACCATAATAATTTTAATTGTCGCCCCATTGGCCCAAATGTGTGAGTACGCAATTACGGACTCACGCATTATATGATACGCGCAACTAAGATACTGTAACCCCCTTTAATTTTAGGCCATTTATTTTTCCTTATAATGCTTTTTTATTATGAGTTTGTATCCTTATAACTTATTTTTTTTGTTCGTATGTTTATTATATTTATTATTATTTTTTTTATATCTTATTGATACCGTTGTTAAATCTGTTTCTTTATTTTTACATAAAAGTTTAATTACCCAAGTTTGAGGTTGAGGTGAACTACAACACACACACATAGGGTTTTTGGCGAGCAATCACAACCCCACAGAATCCCAACAAAGTTGGTAACGCCTGGACGAGACTTCGGATACGGTGTTCGTGAATGCTTCTCTAACGAAGAAGCATAAACCGGCAGACGTGCCTGTCCAGGAACTCGAATAGTTGTACATGTGCAAACTCGGGGAATCGAGCACCAGTGGCAACCAAAGCCTTTTGTACAACATTTGTAAACTGAGTGCTTCAACAAGAGCATCGGAAGCAATGAAAACGGTGCTTGCTAGCCGTGGTGAGTGAAGAAATTCCCGATACTCCATTTATGGTATCAAAACGCGCTCAAAAGAAGGCAACTCGAGACCAACAATTTTTGCACAACATTCAAAATATTCCCAGTCGATGCACCATAAAAAGATCGTTGTGTTTTTTTGTGTGATATCCTCTCCTTGGATATCTTGCTGCTTGGTTCAGTGGTGGTAGTTAACTATTACCAACCTGTGCCTTTTGCAACAACAATCACCACTCGAACTCATGTGGGGAGGTCACGAACCCGGAAGAAAAAGAATGGCGAATTTGCGAAAAGGGCCTGTATCGAAAGTGCCTCGAAGTAGGTCCACATGTTAAATGGGTTTCCATGTTGTAATTGCGCTCCACTGAAAAACCTCACATCTTTTAAATATTTTTTTTTGTAAGAGCATATCAATTAATATCAATTCTTGAGATTTCGAAATGTTTAAAGGGACAGAGAAGTATTTTTTTTTTCAATAATATTTGGTAATGTTCCTTTAAGAAGAGTTTTCAAAAAGAAAACGTGATTTTTACAAATTTGTTCATTCTTTCAAAGAAAAGAAATTTTGCCGATTTTAAAACAACCCGCCATATCACAATTTGATACCATTCATATCATTTTTGTTTTTTTTTCTTTTTTTTTTGGTTGTAATAGAATGAAAAATGAAGAGAGAGTTTAAGAAAAACAGATAATGAAGAAACAGTGTGATAAATAAGAGAGACGAGAGAAGAAAACGAATCAAACCAAATTTTATCAATTTTTTTTGTGTTGCCTTCTCTAGCTCCTTCAATAAATATTCGATTTTTGTTGTTTTTTCGCCGCCGCAAATTTTTTCATTTTTGATTTTTATGGACGAAGCCGGTAAAAATCAATAAATTGTCTCGAAACAAAAAAAAATGAAAAATCGATTTTTATTCAGAAGACGCAGAACCATCGTCAACACGTTGCCTAATCTGTTCAGCGCAAGCGACCGGTTTCCATTTCGAGGCTCAAAGTTGTTCAGCGTGCGCCGCGTTTTTTCGACGAACAATCGCGTTGAATAAGACGTTCGGCTGCATAACGGGACGAGATGAGTGCCGCGTCCACTATTCGATGCATCAGATTTGTCGATGCTGTCGATTCAAGAAATGTTTGGAGAAGGGAATGAAGCCGTGCGGTGTTCAGCCGAAACGAGCCGCCAATGAGACGGGCCGAGCGTTTTTCACCAAAAGCGGCTTGAAACGAAATAAAAAATTTTCGCTGGTTGAGCCATTAAATACTAATGAAAGACTTCAGGTAACCAACAACAAAAATTCACGTTTTTTCTTCCTCGCGCATTTTGACGATTATCGTAGTTTCGTTACAAGACCCGCTTACAATTCTTCATGTTCTGCGCCTTTAAATAATGATTTTTTTCAAACCAGCTTCTTTTTCACGAATCCAATAATTGATGCTCCTTTAATGCGTGTTGTTGTAGGGTCTTGAAGCGAATACAATGAAGCTAAACTCATGCTCGTTTAATTAATAATTTTTTCTTCCTCACGCATTTTTACAATTATCGTGGTATCGTCACAAGACCCGCTCACAATTCTTTATGTTCTGCGCCTTTAAATAATGGTTTTTTTTCACGAATCCAATAATTGATGCTCCTTTAATGCGAGTTGTTGTTGGGTCTTGAAACGAAAACAATGAAGCTAAATTCCTCGCGCATTTTTACAATTATCGGGGTATCGTCACATGACCCGCTCACAGTTCTTCATGTTCTGCGCCTTTAAATAATGGTTTTTTTTTGAAACAGCTTTTTTCACGAGTCCAATAATTGATGCTCCTTTAATGCGGGTTGTTGTTGGGTCTTGACACGAATACAATGAAGCTAAACTCATGCTCGTTTAATTTTTGATGAACATATTTTGTTAAAATTCAGATGACATCTTCAATAAAATTGACAATTCCAAAAATAGAAGCAGAAGACGTGAGCACAGAAGAAGAGGAGCATTTGACACGAGTATCATTTCTTTTCATCCAATTTTTTTTTCATTTAAAAATTGATGAAATCGAGACGGGTTTTGCAGAAGCGTCACAAATTATCGAGCCCTTCATCGCCGTCAACAATTTCAACACCGCCAACAACAATCAATAATTCACCGAATGTTTTATCATGGTTGATAAAGGAAGAGATGAAGCTTGGCGAGAGGCGTCGAATTATGTTCTGTGAACGTCCAGTTGAGAAGCTTCTTGGTCAAAATGATAAATGTGTACGTGAAAATTGATGGCGGGTTGAAAACATTTTTATTGATTTTTTTTTTGTTGTTGGCTTCTCAACAATGATGATTTCAGCCTTATACAAAGGAGGACATCAAGCCGTTATCATTTCGAGCTTTTCGAAAAAGTATTCGAACACATATTTTATTGATTTATGAGTGGCTTCAAGCATGGCCCGATTATCAGGAATTGGATAATAATGATAAAGTCTCATTTCTTCGAAAATGTGTCCTTTTTCATACGATTCTTGATCCGGTTTTTATTTCAATTCAAATTGGGTTAGTAAAAAGTCGACACATCTGCAACTGTTGTTACAGTAGGATTCTTCTCCCTATTTCTTTTCCCTATTTAAAATCGCTTTGAAGTTACGCGGTTTTTTGTTTGAAATTATTACTGTATAATTTCGTTGCAAGACCTTAAAGGGAAAGAAAATAAAATTTTCAAATGATACGGTAACATTAAATCAGCTGTGCTTAGAAATAATCTACGTCTCATTGTTTATTTCTCGCTCTCTATCTCTCTCTTTCTCTCTCGCCTCATTTCTTTTGGTTTTTTTTAATTAGAAATTACTGTAACAACATGTCGACTGTGTTAAAGTTTAAAAAAAAAACCTCTTGAAAAATTGCAGTTACCCTGACAAATTTGTGATGCAAAACGGTGGCTACGTGTCGTGCCTTGAAAATTGTAACGAAGGCTGGGAAGATGAAAAAGAAATTTCGGGACGAACAAAACGATTGTAAGAATTTCAGAGAAAACA
Organism: Caenorhabditis drosophilae; assembly: GCA_963572285.1. NCBI lineage: Eukaryota > Metazoa > Nematoda > Chromadorea > Rhabditida > Rhabditidae > Caenorhabditis > Caenorhabditis drosophilae. The sequence continues at coordinate 2,447,343 of OY751562.1, read as the reverse complement.
AAGCCAAAAAGCCGGCAAGTCTCGACCCAAATTTCCAGAATTTATCAGCCTTTGCTGAAACGAATCATGGAAGAAATAATTCCGCCAATGATTGAGCTCAACCTATCATTTGAAGAATTTGTAGCGCTTAAAGCATTGGTCAGTTGGCAAGGAGGTTTCATTATTTGTTATTGCAGAAATTTGAGCCACCAAAAATAAAAACTCGATTTTTTCTTGTCTGAAAATCCTCCCCCCCCCCCCCCCCACCCCCCGCCTTTAAAAAAAACGAAAATTCCAGGTTTTTCTTTTTCGCCTGAAAATCAAATACGGCAAGACACGCCCACATTTTAGTTGCTGAAAAAAGAAACGCGCGCTACTTGCCAAACAACAACTCATCCCGCCCGCCTATTTATCAATGTGGGCGTGGGCGGGGGCGGAGAGGAGATGAAAGTTGACTTTTTTTTGGTTTTTTGCAGCGATTCCGAATGTTTCAGTCTTGAAACGAGATGTAATGAGAAAGCAATTAGACGCGATTATGATGTCATTGCATGAACATTACACACAGGTAAATGATTTTCGACGAACGTCATCTGAATCCGAATCGTCATTCTCTTCGCAGATTGGCAATACGTCGGTAGCCGAACGGCTTGGATCGATAATCCTCTTGCTCAGCAATATTTTTGTGAGTTGATCTCGCTTCCCCTCCCCATCTGCCCGCCCCCTTTTATTCTGAAAACGATTTTCAGTCAACCGGACTCGACTTTGTTGTCAGCCATCGTCAAATCGAATTTTTCGATTTGTGGAATCTGGATTCGTTACTTCTTCAATTATTGAATCTCGACACGATTCTGGAGGAAAGTGAGCAACGAAATGAAGAAGGCGATGGAGAAGAAGCCGACGACGACAACGATGATGATGACGACGACGACGGATAATAAATTCTGAATTCAATGAATTCGCAAAGTTTCAATTTCGTTGTTCAACTTTTCCCTTTCCACCAAAAAAAAAAAATTTTTTTTTCAGCACGTCACTTAATAAAACTTTTTTTTCTTTTTTTACTTTCTCTCTCTCTCTCTCTCTCTTTCAGCGTTATGGAAGGGATCAGTGGGGTTTTTTCTGTTGACCGGACGGAGAAGGCAGGGGGAGGAGGAGAAGAATGAAGTGCACTACGAACTGAAAAGGGTAGAAATCATTCTCGTCTTCCTTCTAATCGTAATTCATCTTCTTCTACTTTTCTCTCTCTCTCTCTCTCTCTTCTTTTCTCCTTTTCCTGGCAGCTTCTTCATTCCCCTTATTTCTCTCTCTCTCTCTCTCTCTCTCTTTCATTTTTTTTTGCTTTTCCTTTAAACCCACACCGTCGTTGGAGTTGTCGCCGTCGCCGCCATCGCCGTCGACAAATGCTCGACGTCGTTGTCGCACCGCGCCTGCCCCTCACCCAACATCATTACTTATGCAGACGAGAATAATAGGCAGAGAGCCTTCACTCCTCTCCAACCACCACCACCTCCTCCTCCTTCTCTCGTCTCTCAACGCGCGGCGCTCGTCGCACTGAACCAAAAGCGGAATGCTTTGGCTGGCGCGAGCGAGACGACGACGACGACTATACAATCGATTTTCTATTAGTTTTTTTTTTTTTTTTTGGCGCACGTTGTTGTCTAGAAAACGAGCGAAAAGGAAGAGAGAGAGAGAGAGAGAGAGAGAGAGGGGGAGGTTGCTCTCCATACACCCATCACCCACCATCACCATAAAACATAGGAGAAGAAGAAAAGAAGGGGAGGAGAAAGGGAGGGAGAGCGGGGGGGGGGGGGGGGGGGGAAGAGGAGTGAGAAGCTCACTCTTTTCATGCTCAACACAACATACATTTTCCCCTGATGCTTTTACTCTTCTCTCTCTCTATCTCTCTCTCTTTATTTCTATATATAGAAGAGAGAGAGAGAGAGAGAGAGAGAGAAATATGTATAAGCATAGAAAACCTTCTTCTTCTGCCCCTCCCACCATCCTTCTTCTTCTTCTTCTTCTTCTTCTTCTTCTTTTTCGTTTCTAATTTTTGACAGCAGTGGAGAGGAGTGGAGAGGAGAGGAGAGGAGAGGAGATGGAGAAACGAAAAGCATTTCTCCATCCATTCTTTTTCTATCCCCCCCCCCCCCTTCTACTTTGATATTTCAGTCTTTACTTTTCTTTTCTTTTTTTGCTTCTTCTTCTTCTTCATCTTTCAGAAAACAATTTCTATTATTTTCCAGAAGAAGAAGACATTTTTTTCTTCTTCCACCAACCCCACCCAGCCCAACCCGCCCGCCTTTTTTTTTTTTTAAATAAAAAATAATGAAAACGGGGGGGGGGGGGGCAACCTTTTCATTTTTTTTTCCGCCTTTTTTGTCTTTCGATCGTGTCGGTCGGTGTGTGAATTGAAATTTGATACGATCAGCCGACGCATAAGGCGTGTTTTGTGTATATTTATTCTGGGGCTTTTGCCCACTTTTTTTTTCTTTTTTTTTTTTTGCAATATTATCCATCTAAACCAATACACACACACACACACTCACACTCACACACACACACACACATTTACACTCACACGTATGTTGTACATGCATCATCATCCTCATCATCAACACCATAAATAAATATTTGTACCGCCGACACGTTGATTGGTCAAAAAATCTGAGACCAGATCAACCCACCCCTGCGCCGCCGCCAAGCTTCTTCTCCTTAACTTTGAAGTTTTGAAAACCACCCAACGAATTTCAGTTTTTTTCTTCTTCTTCTGAATAAAATGTGAAATTCTGGAGAAGAAATTTTTTTCTGCCTCCCCCCCCCCCGCCGTCTTTTCTCCCCCTTCATCAATAATAAAACTGATCTTGTCCCCCCCCCGCTATCCATTTCTCTCCTTTTTTTTTTTTTTTGAAGTGGAGCCTTGTTCTGTCATCATCCTTCTCCTTCTCCTTCTCCTTGTTCTTGTGGTTGTTGTTGTTGTTGTTATTTTAGTGATGATGATGGTTGGGTGGGTGGGTGGGTGGTGTTGTACATAGTTGTGGTCTTGAAAAGAAGAAAGAAAGAAAAAATGATGGTGGTGGGGGGTGAGGGGAGGGAGGAGAAGCACTTCCATCTTCTCTTTCAGCTTCAGGCTTCAGCTTCTTCATCATTTTTAATAGTAGTTGCTGTCCACTCAACCGCTTAGAAGCCATTAAAACAAAACAAAACAAAACAAAAATGTCAAGAACGACGACGACGGCGACCGTCGTCGCATTTTGCCGGGTCTTTTGAAGGAAATTTTTGAGGCAAAAATGAAATGATGATGAGGCTGAAAGATTGAGGAATTGTTAAGAGATGCAGAGAAGTTAAAACTCTTTCTCTGCTCTCTCTCTCTCTCTCTCTCTCTCTCTCTTCTTCTTCCTTCAACACGGAAAAGTATGCAGTGCACTTTTATTTCTATTAGTGATGGCAATTCTTTCCTTTTTAGTACTTTCCCCTCTTAACCCTCTCTCTCTCTCTCTCTCTCTCTTTTCTATTCTTTTAATGTTTCATTGTTTTAAAGAAGAGCGAGAGAAAAAGAGACGGAGAGAAAAAAAGAAATTCTTTACAAAAACTTTTTTTTTTTTAAATTTTTGCTCTTCGATGAAAATTCTGACGACATTTTGCAGGTTGACGTGGTGAGATTCGGGGGTGGAGAGTTCGGCATTTTTCGTCTCATTTTGTGTGCCGATCGATCAAGTTGTTTGGTTCATCGGTGGGTGGGGATCGACGTCGGCCCAAAAAAAAAAAACAACTCGATTCGGACATCGGGGCGGGGTGTGGTGAGAAGAAAGTGGAAACGAGCCGCGAACAAAATCACGTCGATCGAAGAGCAATTGTTGATTAGGCGACGCGCTACAAGCCCCCAACATTGTCGTCGTCGTCGTCGCCGGTGGAGGTGGAGGAAGGGCGACGAGCATCGATCACTCCATAGAACATCGAAATGATGCTCGGCTTATCGGGACCCGGTCCACCGCCGGCACCATCCTCGTCGATTATGATGCCGTCGACGTCATCGGCGGCGGCAAATGGGATGATGATGATGAATGGACGAGAGGCATCAATAGCACCATCCACATCCTCCTATTGTGTCACCAATCATTTGGGTCCGACGACAGCTCCACCATCAAGCGATACACTTCTATTAACATTACGATCGAAACCGCATTCACGAGTCTTTCGTGCTCTTTTTCAATATTTACCCATGAGAGATTCACCAAATGAGAATCCACAACTGGAGCTTACCCTTCAACCAGGTGACGTCATCCTTGTCAAAGGCGAAATGGATTCGGACGGATTCTATTGTGGTGAAACATTGGATGGAAGAACAGGTTTAGTGCCATCGAACTATGTTGAAAGGTGATCCTCCCCCAGCTCGCCCCCCCCCCCCGCAAAATTTTCAGAGATTTTCTTTCAGAGTTCCCGACTCGGTTCTACTTGCCAATGCTCGAGCTCCATCACCATCATTTCCACTTCGAATTCCGCATCATTTATCAACAATCGCGCACGATTTTTCGTCACCTGATCATTCAACACTTCCCGATTCGGTAGGAGAATCGATCGATCGATTCATCGATTTTATTTGGTTTTTTGTTCTGTTCTCAGGTCTGCCCATATCCACCAGCCGATGTGACAAAGGTGACGGTTCAAGAAATCAAGAATTCTGAGACGCCGCGAAGTAAGTGTAAACCGCCACCACAAAAACCATTCCGAGTTTTTGATGATTTTTTCGAAATAAAAAAACAACGATGACGAGGAGGAGGAGGAGGAGGGTGGAGAAGCTTCACATTTTATTCCACAGAGAGAAAGAGAGAGAGAGAGAGAGAGAGGGGGGGGGGGGGGATTTGGCCTCGAGCAAAATTCAAGAAACCGAATGAGCTTCTCGCCAGAAACAAATATTTTTTTAATATTTTTTTTTTTCGCCAATGTTTATTTGTTGGCCAAAGAAAAAAGGAAAATGGGAAGACGAAGAGAGAGAGAGAGAGAGAGAGAGAGAGAGAGAGAGAGAGAGAGAGAGAGAAAGAGAGAGAGACAGAGAGAGAGAGAGAGAGAGAGAGAGAGGAGTTGGCTCAGAACACACACAAAAATCCATGTGTAGCCAGTGGATCATTCAATCCATGTCAAATTTCATTTACGGGTAGGGCGGCGGCGGCGGCAGCGGCGGCGGCGGGGCAAAGGGGACCCAAAATGATGGTGGCAAAACAAGGCCAAGGTGGTGGAGAGTAAAAAGAAAATGAAAACAGAGAGAGAGAGAGAGAGAGAGAGAGAGAGAGAGCAAAGCTAATCTGAACTGACAGATGACACCCCGTAGGCAAGAAGAAAGAACGAAAAGCTGAAGACACACAAATTCGATGAAGAAGCTTATAAAGATATATATAAAGATATATATTTTTATAAATTAAGAAAAGAGAAAAAAAGCGGGCGGGGGGGGGGGGGGGGAGGGGGCGTCGGGGGGGGAGGGAATGATGGAGTCAATGAATAGAATGGAATGAATGGATGAGTGGCTTTCCATACACCACCACCACCCCCACCACCATCATCATCATCCTCATTAAAAATATTTATTTATTTATTTATTATAATAAATTGCGTGGGTGGAGGTGTGATGAGCCGAAACAAAATGAAACGAGTGGGGGGGGGGGGGGGGGAGGGGGAGGGGTTTTGTCACTTTTTTTCTTCTTCTCCTTTCGTTTTTTTTTTTTTTTTTTTTTTGGTTTGTTGAGAGCTCAATTCTCTAGAGAAGAAGGAAGAAGAAGAAGAAAAAAAGGGAAGGGGAAGAGAGCAATAAGAAAATGGTTCGAAATGTGATGGGCTCATTGAGCATTAAAGAATCAAACCAAAAAAAAAAAAAAGGAGAAGGGAAAACTGGAGAAAAATTAAAAACTCTTTTCTCTTTCTCTCTCTCTCTCTCTCTCTCTCTGTCTGTCTTTGTTTCGAAAAACAAAAAACCCGAAGAAAAAATATTTTCAGCGATTTTTGGCTGAAAATTTGGAGAAAAAATTTTCGTCGCTACCACCACCGCCCACTAAAAAGTTCAAATTCACCACGATTTTAAAGGAGCATCTCCTTCTCCTCCCCCTCCTCCTCCCTTTAATCCGAAATAAAAAAAAAGGAAAAAATCAATAATTTTGCAGTTCCGTGTCCACGTGAATTGATTGTTGAGAAGAAGTTGTCAAGAAGTGCCCTGGTCTCGTGGAGTCCACCGGAAGAATCATTCGTCGCTGTTTCCCAATATCACGTGTGTGTTGATGGAGCAGTACGAGCAATTGTTCCAGGATCCTACAAAGTGAATCAGAAGACAGGGAAAATAAAACCGGGTTTTTTGCTTTGTGTTTTTGCAGTGTCGCGCACTAGTTGAAGACATTCCGTTGGATTCGTCAATCAACTTATCAGTTCGAGCCGTCACCGAGCACGGACATTCGCCTGACGCGTGTTGCACAATATCGATCGGAAATGGTAGGGGGAGGGTGCCGAACGTTTTTTTGTGTGAATGGAACTCTCTCGAAACAATTCTTTTTTCTTGGCAGAAGCAGCAGTCGCTCCTCAACAAGTTCGGGTGTGGGCGGTGACACCAGTTTCGGCGTGTGTCCGATGGTATCCATCGAACAGCAACGCTGAACACGTCGTATCATTGAACGCTGTCAAAGTCGGCGTTTGTCCGCCGACCGTTTTTCAGGTAAAAAAAAAATTCTTCCCCCCCCCCCCTTTGCCCCTGCCCCTTCTCCCCGGGGAAAATCCTGGTTGCTAAGGAGAAATGCGGGATTTCAACACACTTATTTTTGCCAGTAATCAAAAAGCTTTAAATATTTTCCCCTTGCTGCTCCCCCCCCCCCCCTGCCCCCGTCGGCTCAGTTTTTTTTCTCAGATATTTTTCATTGCCTTGGGAATTTTTCTCTCTCTCTCTCTAATTTTTCTCTGCCTCTCTGCCTCTCTCTCTCTCTCTCCGAATGATTTGATATATTTGTTACCAAAAAACAATGAGTGACGGGAGGGGGGGGGGGTATTTAAAGCATTTTTCATTGAGAAATCCAATTTTCAGCCAAAAAAATTTTTTTAATCGTTTTTAATTTCGGCTCAACGACTGAAAAATGCACTTCTCTCTTTATTGAATTTCTGTGAAATGAAAATTTTGCTGATCTTAGAAAAGAAGAAGAAGAAGAAGCAAAAACTCCCCTTTTTCTTCGCCTCCCCCCCTTCCCCTTTGCTCTTCTAAGGCCTTGAAGATGGGTAGAAGAAGAAGAAGAAGAAGCTGAGAAGTATAAGTAACAGGCACAAAAACACAGGAAAAAAGAAGATGTGACGGCGCCGCCGCGTCGTTGGACATTAGAAGAGAGAGAGAGAGAGAGACTGAGAACTCTTGTGCTCCTTCGCTTGCTCTCCTTGCTCGGAAACAAATGCACAATGTGCATTTCCTGCTTCTTCTGCGCGCTGCCGCTCTCCTTTCCCTCCTTCTTTTCTTCAGCTTCTTCTTCTTCTTCTCCCTTTCATACCTAAATTATATGTGTCTGCACACACATTTCTTTTTTGATCATTATTCTCATCATCAAAAAAAGAAAGCGAGAGACAGAGAGAAGCAGAGACAGAGAGAGAGAGAGAGAGAGAGAGAGAGAGAGAGAGAGAGAGAGAGAAGACGAAGAGAAAAGAGGATTTTTTTTGTTTTTCTCATTCTTAACTCGTCGTTTTTTTTCTCGTCGACCATGAGTTTTATGATAGAAATTGCTCTCGTCTTGCTCGCCGGAGCATTCAAATAATAATGTTAATTTTGATAGAAAATGATGAGCGAAAAAATGCGGCTGCCGCATGAATATTATTTGCATTTTATTTTATTTTCTCTCTCTCTCTCTCTCTCTCTCTCTCTCTGTGTGTCAGCATCATATTTTTTAGTTTTTCATGTTTTCACGTAGATTTCTCAATTAATTGGCTTTTTTGCCAAATAGAAAAAACACAAACTTATTACACGTTTGCCCCGCCCACGACATTAGGCCACGCCCATTATTTGAAAAAAAAATTGTTGATTGTTTGTTTGTTTTAAAGGTTCAATTACAAGGACTTCAACCATCGACAATTTATCGAGTATCGGTTCGAACCAAACATCCGAAAGCCGTATTAGAGCAGCGACCTGTTGAAAGATGTATCGATTTTAAGACACTGCCAAAAAGTGAGCGAAGGGAGGAAAAAAAAAATTTTTTTTGTGTTTTTTTTTTTTTTTTTTTTTGTTTCTTCTCCTCGATGATGAGATTGCAAATGTAATGCAACCGCACACAAGAAAGAAAAAAGTTGAAGACGACAAGCTTCTTCTCTTCTCTCGGCTCGGCTTGGCTCGGCTCGGCTCTCCGTTAAAAATCAAAATGCGCGAAACAAAAGACGGCGGCAGAGTAGGAAGAGAGAGAGAGAGAGAGAGAGGAAGAAGCAAGCTTTTCCTTTCTCTCTCTCTCTCTCTCTCTCTCTCTCTCTCTCTCTCTCTCTGTCTCTGTTTCATATCTAAATGTATATGTATATATGCACAAATATGGTGTTCAATAGTAGTTTTTCCCCTTTTTTTCAAAAAAAAAAAAAAGAGAGAGAGAGAGAGAGAGAGGGAAATATACTGACCGACCGATTGACTGACTGACAACGGCCAACTTTCGTTTCCAAGTCGAAAAAGAAGAGAAAAAGCGCTGAGATTGTTTTTTTTTGGTTCTGCGCGCGCGCCAGCTCCTCATCATTTGTCGTCTCGTTTTCGTCAATTTTCCCTAATTTGATCAAATTTTTTTTTTTTGGGTTTTTGGCGGGTTTGCAACCTCTTTCTGCTTTTCAGTTTTTAGCTTTTCCTAAAACACCTGCCCCGCTGCCTCTCCCCTTCCCCTTCCCCTTCCCCGCTTCCATTTCTTCTCAATCTTTGCGCGGCGAGCAAAAATTGTTGAAAAAAATAAATATTGAATGAGAGGTGGAGGAGGAGAGAAGTCGTCAAGAGTCGAAAAATGATTAATTTCGATGTTTTCTGGTGAAAGAAGGGGAAAGAATGAAGAAGAAGAAAGGTGAAGACGACGACGACGCCGACGCCGACGACGAGGGGAGAAGAAAAATCTCGGAGAGGAGACGAATTGTTCAATTGTCTTTTCGCTTCTTCTTCTTCCTTTTTTTTTTTGGTTTTTGGAAAAGCCTTACGCTGACTTGACAACGACTATTATATTTCCTGGCGGTCAGTCGACGACGACGACGACGACAACACCCACGCATTTCTTTCTTCCCTTCATTCATTCATTCATTCATTCATTCATTGAAGTGTCGGGTCGGTCGGTGAGCCGGAGAGCCAGCCACACGAGAAAAAGAGCATATTTGAACAGAAGAAGAAGAAGAAGAAGAAGGAGAAATTCGTTTCTTCTCCCCGCCCCGCGCCGCCCCGCCTTTATGCTCTGCTGTATTGAGGGTTTGTCATGTGTGTCTGCTTCGCTCTCTCACTTTTTTTTTTTTTTTTTTTTGCGCCGGCCGGCTCTTTTGTGAAGCTCTACTGAGCTCTCACTCCTATTAATATTTCAGTCAGCCAGCCGCCTTCGTCGTTTTCAGGGGAAAAAAAAGGCACATTGTCTAATTTCCATTTTTTTTCTGTTTTCTTTTTTTTCCGCCTTTTTTTTTGTTTAAGCTTCTTCCTCTTCTTCGTCTTCTTCTCATTTGTCACCTGTTCAAATTTCAGTTGGTTTACCTGATCCACCATCGCACGTTCAAGTTGAGATCGGTCCTCAACCGGGCACACTTCTTGTTTCCTGGCAACCAGTCGCCAATCAACCGAAGCCACCATCGCGCGCCGCCGTTCACTCGTATCTCATCTACGCCGACGGCAAAAACATTGCTCAGGTTCCATCAGCGAGCGGTAAGCGAAAAGAAAAATGATGCTGAGATTATTGTTGTTCTTCGTTTGCAGCTGATCACGTCGTTCTAAGGCTTGCCGATCTGTCCGACGATCCACCAATTTTTATAACGGTTCGAACGAAAACGAAAGAAGGTCTCGATTGGAATTTTCTTTTTCATTTTTTTTGGAAATTTATCGATTTTTTGTTTGTCTTTCAGGCGCTGTTTCATCTGATTCAAACGTTTCGCGAGTTCCACGAACATCAACATCAACTGGTCTTCCGATTCTTCAATCTCAATCTTCTGATCCTTCACTTCAATTAGTTGATATGACATCATCGTATCCATCTTATGGTCTTCATCATCCGCATCAAATTTCGAATTGTGATAAATTTAATGAAGAAAAACTGAAAATCAATCAATAATCCCTTTCAGCAACGATGTTTGTTCAACCAACAGCCGTCGCCCAACCAATGACCAACGGGCACAGTGTTGCGGCGCCGTACACAGCGCCAGCTCGATTAGTTGGCGCCACCGGATTGATGACGTATCAACAACCATCGTATCCATCAACGATGCTGCAAAGTGGCGGTGTTGTTCAGCCAGCGGCGCCGACGTCGGTTCCACCACCAACCGCCTACGCCACCTTCGATCGGTCAGCATCGTTGGGCGCCGCGCCGACGTTAGTCCGACCAGCGACAGCCGTAATACCGAATGTGCGTCTCTCGATCGTTTTTATGCTTTTTGATGTGTGGAAAAAATCCTTCCTTCTTCGGTTTCAGGCTTGGAAGTCGAGTCAGATGAGCCAGTATTATACGTTTCATCCGAATTTTTTGCACACTGAGCCGACAGCAGCTGAAGATAATCGCCCGTCAGTCCTTGAAATGGAAAATAGGTAACAAGCATTTTCTCTGCCTGTCTCTCTCTCTCTCTCTGTCTGTCTCTCTCTCTCTCTGTGTCTCTCTGTGTCTCTCTGTCTCCATCAAAAGCTCATTAATGATTCATGATTCTGTCGACACATTTCTTCGCCTTCTCCATTTTCCAGCTACTTGATGCGACATCGTCAATCAGATTGGTCAAACGCGCCCGAGTCGCGCGACGCTCGCGCACGAATCGAAGCGTACTCGCGTGGTTTGGCGCGTGCCGGTTCGGCCGACGAACGTTGCATTGTTCACACGTCGTCGTCGTCAGCGGCGGCAGCGGCGGCTGGAACAACAGCCGGCGGTGCACAAATTGGTGTCGGCGGAACGTTGTCACGACTACCGGGACAACGATTGATTGCGCCACGCTTGGCAAGAGTGAAGAGTGAAAGTGGATTTGGGACAAGATCGGAACCCGATCTTCGTCCACCGACTTTAGATGATGATAATTGTCGATGGTTTGTTGCATTATTCGATTATTCCCATCACATGTCACCAAATGCAAATGCAGAATTTGAAGAATTATCATTTCGGAAGCATCAGCTGATCAAAGTAATCAATAAAAAGAGAGAAAAAAAAAGCTTCAGCTTCTCATTAAATTTTTCCCATTCGCAGGTTTATGGTGAAGCTGATGCCGACGGTTTTTATCAAGGACAAATCGGAAATCGTGTCGGATTGGTTCCATCGAATATGGTCATTGAAATCGCCAAGGATGATGTGCTTCCGCGTCGGAGTGTCGCCGCTGCCGCAGCCGCACCGATTCCGACGGCGAATGTGACGGGGGCCGAGCCAGCGTTGCGACGAATGCGTTGGGGAAGTTTGAAGTCGAGAAGTTACGATCATGCAGGCGATCGAAGCACATCGCAATATCGGTGAGAAATCAATAAATCAATAATAGAAATCGAGAGAACCCCGATTTTAGAGCACATCAGAATTATGCGTCATTGGATCGTCGTGATGATCGCGATCGAATTCCGCCACCAGAAGTTGGTGGAAGATATCGACGAGGCGCTTCAAGTTATGATTATCGACGAAGTGGTGGTGGTGGTGGTGGTGAAAAGGATTACGATGATCCACGATATCCAAGAGAGCGAGCAAGTCGCCGACAAGTTGATCCACGCGATGATTATGGACAAGGCTATGAAGATGATGGATATCGGGACAAATACCGGATTGATCGTGAACGTGAACGCGAACGTTATGATCGTGATCGACGTGATCGTGGTGGCTATGATGATCGACGCTATCGTGACCAATATCCACAACGAGATCCAGATTATCGGGAAAAATATCGAGAACGTCCTAGGATGGATGACAGTCAACGCGATTATGATTATCCGCCTCGATTTGATCAACCATCGACCAGTCAAATGGCAACCAATCAATTGAATCATCAAATGTCACAAATGCAATTAGGAGGAGCATCAGGTGGATTCAATCATCAACAACAGCAGCAACCGCAACAACAAATGATCGGACATCAACAAGGCCAACAATCAATCATCGGAATTCCAAGCTCATCGGGAATCGGTGGAATGGGTGGTGCTGGAATATCAGCTGGAGGAGCAGCAATGATGCAAGATCCCAACAGTGCATCAGGTGGAATGATGTATAATGGTGTTAGCGGCGGCGGCGGTGGTGGTGGTGGATCAGGAATGATGAATATGAAGAAGATGGTAGCAAAGTTCGATTATGATTCACGACAATTAAGCCCGAATGTTGATGCCGAACAAGTCGAGCTCTCATTTCGGCAAGGCGACATCATAACAGTTTATGGTGATATGGATGAAGATGGATTCTTCATGGGCGAATTGAACGGTGTTCGTGGATTGGTTCCATCGAACTTTCTTCAATCATCACCCCTCAATCAACTCGGACCATCGCAACCAATGGAGCCAATGATGAGAAAAGGTGTCGCGTTTTCCGACACCGCAGCCGCTGGTTCGGCCACAGCGATTCGAAAGACGGCACCGGTGCGACAAACCTCACAGACGTCACAGGCGACAATTGGAGCTGGTGCTAGTGTTGGCGGTGGTGTTGGCGGTAAACCGGCGGCTAAGAAATCCATTGCTGGACAGGCTACCGGTAAACCGTTGGCCAAGAAGACAAGTGATGTTGGAAAAGTGGGTTTTTATTTTCTTTTCGAAATTCTTTTTTAAAGTATAAAAAACGTTTTTGATGAAGGCGCATAGCTTACCATACGAAATTCGTGTCTCGCCACGAAAATTGTAGTTTGAAACAATTTTAAAACAAAACTTCACTCAACTTTTGAAACATTTAAGAAAGACGCATAGCGTACCTTACAGAGTTCAAGTCTCGCCACGAAAATCGTAGTTTGAGTCAACTTTAAAACAAAGCTTTACTCAATTTTTTGAAAAAACTAAAGGGACATATCGTAATATAAAAACTTATTCTCACCACGAAAATCGTAGTTTTAGACAATTTTTTCAAATTTCGAGAATATTTCAGTCTGCTGCTCCAAACGCTCGCAAAACAAGCACTGCCGTTAAAAAAAGTGACGTCGGAGCAAAGGTAAATTTTCAATTTTTATGGATTAATTAAAAATTAATTTTTTTTTTCAGAAAAAATGATGATCATTAGCAATATTTATCACTTCTCCAAAACATTTTTCTTTTCTTTCTTTCGATCTTTTCTCTCTCTCTCTCTCTCTCTCTCTCAATATTTCACTTTACAAGTTCCAAAGCAATTGTCACTTCACAAAACTTCCATCATTCCCGTTGAAATGTTTATTTATTTTCCTGAAAAAGACTTATCAAAACAAGCAAAAAGAAATATTTATTTATTTATTTAGGAATGTTTAATTCTCTCAACTTTGATCTTTTCCTATTTTTTTTTTCATGACGAAAAACAAAATCAGCTCATGTTTTGCATTTTCCACGTTTTTCTCTCCATTTTTTTCTTAATTTATGTGATATTATGCTTAATTTATGAACTGAAGTTTTTATAAAAATAGTTTTAATAACAAATTCGAAAAAAAACCCGAAAATTGATCCAAAAAAACCGCATTTTTCAATCAATCGATTAAATCTTTTTGCTGAAAGTAATGACCAACAATTGCAATGAAAATTGAAAATTCATTAGCTTCTTCTATTCTTCCCGAGTCTAGTCGTCTCCGAATTCTTCTGAAATTTTAAACAGTGCTTGGGAGGGGCGGAGGGGGAAGGACATCACAAAACCTTGCAATTTTCGCCAAGTCTCTCAATGCCGACACAACATCAGGCAGAAGTGGCAATTGAACAACCAACAATAATGAAAAAATCCATTCTCGAATTGGTCGGCTTAATCCTTCCGAATCGGCCCATTCAACCAAAAAAGTTAAAAGTTCATTAACCTTAAATTTAAAAAAATGTTTTCTTTTTTTTTTAATCAATAAATTGAATTACTGTTGCCGCCGAAATTGATAAGACTAATGATAAAGCTGGCGGGGTTCCAGTATGATTTGGAAATTGTTCTTCAAATTGTTTCCCTTCTTCGATACATTGCTCAATCAATATTTGATGCCATGCAACGTCATCATTCTACAATCAAAAAAAAAATTCTGAACTTTCAGCAAACGAAAAATTAAAACAAACTTTTGGCGGCCAATCAACTCGAATTCGTTTTTTAAAATTTTCTCGAATTTTTTCAATTTTCTCTCGATTTTTTCGAAATTCTTCACTTTTTGATATTTGCCATTCGCTTGATGGAATCAAATGTTTCTGAAATTCCGGGGGAAGAAAAAAGAAAAAATGCCGTGCTCACCTGCGTCTCTTCGTTTCTCAACACTTCTTCACTTTGATTGCTCCAATTGATTTTCGATTTTTGATCGTTTCTCGTCTTCTCATCAATTTCGATTCGAACAACGTCGGCACAATTTCGTCGCGATTCTCGAACTTGTCTCAAGTAGGCGGCTGCCGACATTGGTGTTCCTTCTAATGAATAATCATTATCATCATCTTCCACACCAATACACATTTCTTGATCCATTTTTACTCCCAAAAATCGATTTATTTTAATTATTTACAAAATGTGTTGTTTTAAAAATAATTTAATAATGGAAATCCATAATTTTGGTTTTTTTTTTAAATTAAAATCCTAAAAATAATTTATTTTAAAAAACTATTTACATTAAATAAAATTCTATTGTAATTAAAAACTGAACTTATAGAATTTTCTACCTTTTTCCTAAAAACTTAATAAATAAATAATTTTTTTTTGTGTGAGATCATCAAATTGTTTCGAAATACTCAAAAAGATGTTGGGAAAACGAGCGGAATAATTGAAAATGGTAACAATGGGGTTGATCGATCTAGTTGTGATGCTGCTGTTAAGCATTCAGTTGCTCTTTCAGCATCTCCTCGCCTCATTAATGAGCATCCTAATTGTTGCCACCATTCACAATTTAATGGATCATCTCGAACCATTTCTCTGAACAAAATTTATAATTCAATTCATTTTCAAATTATGTATGAAATTCACCTTAGCATGTGCTCAGCCATTTTTTGATTTCCTTCTTCACCGTACAACTTGGCTAGTGCTGACATCGCTGGAGCATGATTTGGTGAAAGAGCAAGAGCTGATAAGTATGAAGCTTTTGCTTCTCCTCTTATTCGGTTCACAATTGTTTCATCTTTCAATTTTGCTGCGCTACTTGCCAATAACCTTCCCTAAATTTTTTTTTAATTGCTATTCTTTAAATTTTCTAAAATTACTTTTAGATACATCGCCTGTGCTGATTGTGGAAACAATCCAATTGCTTGTTCAACACATTTCGCTACATCATTCTGCCGACCTTCGGTTAAATAAAGTTCAGCTAAACACATCCAAACATCAGCTTGTGCTCGGAATTTCGACCAACAATCGATTGATCCATGAGTTGTTGCTGAATCGCTTGTAGTTGATTGTGCACCACCTTCTGATATTGTCGCACCACTGTCAATCACTGAAAAATTCAATTTCAAGTTTCGTTTTTTTTTTCAACTTTACTTGATAAATCAATTCCTGAATTAATTGATGGAACTGAATTAATAATTGGAACAGCTGATGAAAATGATGGCAATATTGGTGTTCCGCTTTCAATCGGTGTTGATAATTCTCGACCAAGTGATGGTGTCCCTTTAAAAATTAGAAATAAAAAATATTACATTCAGATCGATTTTTTACCAGTTTTCATGCTTCCTTCTCTTCCTAACATTAAAGATCCTCCATCAGGGATTCCATTGAGTGTTTTCTGCGAACGATCTTCATCGATTCCAGCCGAATAACCGAAAATTGTTAACGACTGATCACGACGCTTCCAAAAATCCAATAAACTCGTGCACGTGTCCAATGATTGTTCAATTCTTCCAAACTTTGTTTCAATATGCAATTTGAGAACCAATAATGCGTAATTTGTTTCAAAATCATTTAGTGCATTAACAACAAGCTCTAATGCTCCTTTCAAATCTCCATATGCTGTGAATATTAATGATAACAGCATTATTGCAGCTGGTTGATCACTATTCAATGCCAAACTTCTTGAGCATCTTTCTTTTGCTGATTCTAAATCTCTTGCTATTGCATGATATAAGGCAGCATAGTAAAGTGCTAAATAATCATGTGGATCGCTTTTCACACATTCCTCAATTAATTCCACACTTCTTTCCAATTCTTTTTTCCTCTTCTCCCAACTGCTCATTTCTTGAGATCTTTGTCTGTAATAATAAATTGATTCTTATTAAACTTTTTTTTTTTTAAATGTTACCCATAAGCGATTGCATTTAATAATTGACATCTTCCTTTTAAAAATGATAATTGTCCATCTTTGTGGCATAATTCAACTGCTTTTTGGGTATAATCAATAGCTGAGGAATAATTTCCAAATCGTTCAATATTTAATTGAGCTAACAGCATATATTCGGTTATCACTGATAACGCACATGATGGGTTTGATGTTAATTGAAGTGATGATGAATAATTTTCTTTTTCTTCGACTTTTTCTTCAGCTGACGTCGACGAAGATGACGCCGATGATGATAACGATGAGGCCGATATTAATGACGACGTTGATCCCCCATCGCTTATTGATGATGTCATTATTGATTGCTCCAAAAGACGCACGGCTCGTGAAAAACGTCCTCGACATATTGATGACAAGGCAAATTGTTGCCTGAACACAACACATTTAAAATTCCATTTTTTTTTTCATTTCAGTAAACAAAAATTTACCATAAAAATGAGTCATTATTTGCAAATTTCATTGCTCTTTCATAAATCGACGCCAAGATATGATATTGCCGAAGAGTTGACAAAACCTATAAAATTTAAAAATTAATTTACAAACCTAAAATCGGTTAAAAAACATTTTTCATGATATTTTTTCAAATTTTTTTTTAAAACAAAAGAAAAGAATTTTTTTGTTAGATAACTGACAAACGTCGCTTTCAAATCATTTTTTTTCTGTTCTGACTTGTCATCGTTTTTTTTCGGCCGAAAAAAACAACACTCAAATTTTTTTTGCAAGAAAAACATTTCAATTTTTGATCGACAAGACAATTCAGCAAAAAATATAATGCAAAACGTATGGAATAAGGTTCGATTATGTCACGTTTGTTCGGGAGGCCCAATTATAAAACATAAAACAACTCGGCACAAATATTCTACTTTTTTTTTCTTTCTATCTTCTACTTCTTATTCTTCCAGCTTCATCTGAATATTTTATAACAATGCGCATTTCTATTACGTAATGTACTTTTACATATATTGAAATATAATGTTTTTTGATTCATAAAACTGACATGCATTTTTGAAAATTAAAAAAAAAAAGAAGGAAAGAATTGATAAATAAAAACTGAAAATATTTTCTTTCTAACAACTACAATAATTTTAAAAATTTTCCCAACAAAATCGGTTGATTTTTCCTTTCTTTTTTTTTTTTAAATAATTTCTCACGTTTAATGAAGAAACAAAAAAACACCAACCAATGTTAATAGATTATATGCGGCTTTTGCATTTTGAAGGGATAATTGTCTTGAGCCAGCTAACTCATCAGACCTTGACAATACCACTTCACGAGTTGATAAAACTTCGTTGATAAGCAAAAGAAGCACAATTTCTTCGATGCGGGACGATGGAGCAAAATAACTTCGGTGTGATCCCGTATAGAAACTAAAACAAATTTTTTGTTTAAACCTATTTTTACGGTTTTTAAAAAAATTTGTGCACAATTTTCTAGTTATGGAATGTTTTTAAATTTGAAAAACTTTTGCATTAAAAATAATAATTTTACTTCAAATTTTGGCTCTTCATATTCATTGCTTCACTCATTGATTTATCTTCAGATGGAACTGTTGCTCGAATTAACAATTCTGCTAATTGTCTTGATAGTTTTTGTTGCAATCGTTCTCCTGTTGATTTATCACCCAAACATGTTATTATTTTGCGATACCATTCAATTCCTTCACTTCCATTTTTTCTCTGTGTTACTGTATCCTTTGCTCTTATCATTGCAACTCTCTCAAGGCATTTCTCCAATATTTCACCAAGTTTTTCTTGATGTCCGTTCGAATTTGTTGAATTATTCAATGATCCGCTTGATGTTTGATTTCCTTGAACAATTGTTTTTTTTTTCGAATCAAAATTAAGAAATATGTCTACCTTTTGTTGTGTTTGATGTCAAGGCTTTTTCAAGCTCATTTATATAGCACATGGTCAACTCGGCCGATTTTTCAAAACAGTAAAGAGCTTTTGATTCAATACTTGATGAGCTTGAAGTTGATCCAACACTTGATGAATGCGATTTAGTATTTGATTCCAAACTTTCGAAGCATAATCCTTAAAATTACAAAAAAATATATTTTTCTGGTTTTTTTTTAATTAAAAATCAATATTTTCAAATTACCTTTAATTGCATATCCTTCAGCAACTAATCTTAATGCTCTTAATGTTCGAAATGGTGTATTTCCTTTTTCCATTCCAGAATTTTCAATACAAGTTAAAGATTTTCGAAATTCACAACAAGTATAATGGGATTTGGATAATAAAATGTTGGCTTCTAGTAAAACACTAGAATTTGTATTTTTTTCTCGGATTATTGAGTATAAATAAGATTCGGCTGGATTTAACTTGTCATGATGATCAGAATGTGGTCGAATAACATCTGAAATCATTCATTACTTTTTCTTTCCTTTTTTTAGGATTCAAACCTCCAAGTTGTTCTATAAATGTTTCAATAATAATTTCAGCTTGAAAAAGATCATAACAATCTTCTAATCCTGAATTTTTTGATTTAACTGATGGAAGAAGCTCTCCAAGCCTTTTCCAATTTCCTAAAAATTATTTTATTTACTCATTATTTTCAAATAAAAAGTACCATCAGCGCGAACTTTATCAACTTCAGCTTCAAGTCGACTTCCTTTTAATTTACTCATCCAGCTAAAAATTAGTTTTGTAATAAATGTGCCAATTTTTAAAATGGATATTTCAGAGGGTTCTCACTCTTTCTTTTTATTTTTTAATAAATTCCAAAGCATGAAAACAATTTATATTAATTCTAAAAAAAAGAAAACAACGTTCCTACAAAACAAAATGAAAATTGAAAATGAGACGAACAATTAAGGCAACAAAAAATGGATTTTTTCCTCCAAAATTTTCGATTTACACGTGTCCACCATTCATTTTTTGCAAATGTTCAACCATAAAATTGCTGGCATCGATCATTCGATTAACACAGTTCTGAAAAATCACATTCATTTTAAATCTTGAAACTGCTTTTGCGTTTACCTGAAGGCATGTTTGAGTTTTCCCGTCCATTTTACTTGGTGGGCGATAATCGGAAAAGCAAACGTCCCAACATCTTCCAGTTAATGTGTGAACTTGTTCAGTGAATTTCTGACGTTGAGTTTCGGCTTGAAGTTGTTGTAAGAACCGCGCAAGTTGAGGATCGGACGAGTCCATGTCTATAATCAATTAATTTATTATTGATCAATCTTTGAAATCTACGCAACAAACAAAAAACAAATTGAAAAACAACTTTCCTCAAAGGCGGAGCTTAATAATTTTTTATTGCAAGCATCGCACAGAGTTTTGCAATGTCGGCTCACCCCTTCTTTTTTCCATTTTTCAACGAGTAACGCCGGAGCGTTGTTGTCAATCAGTTACCGGGTATTTATTTACGTAAAAAAAATAGTCAAAACAAAACACTTATCTATGAATTTTTTTATTTACTCAATTTCATGTAAATTTTTGCAAAAATTCCAAATAGAAAAAAGAAATAAATAAAAAATGATAATAAAATAAAAATTGTTATGTATGATTGAGATACAATGAAAGCTGACAAATTTTGGGTTTAAAACATCGTCCCCGTGCGATAAAAAAGCCGTAATATTCATAAAATCACCCGCATAAATTAAAAAAATAAAAAATAAAAAATAAAAAATAAAAAATAAATTGAATTAAAAATGAAAGAAAAAAGATGATAAATGTATGGTTTTGAATGAATTATTTAAAAAATTTGATTAATATCCATCACTTTCTGGTTCTCGTAAATAATATGACCAATATAAAACATTGAAAACAGTAAAAACACCTTCAAGAAAATAAATTGCAGAAAAAACTATTTGGCAGAAAAAAAAGAAAGAAGAAAAGACCAACTTGGAAAAATAATTCTGGCAGCTTTGTCAACAGCCAGCGCTTTTCTAGAATATCTCAAAGCTCTGTACATCAGCTGCGCTGAACTCTTGTCCAAACTTGATCCATAGAATTTCGTCGGTCCTTCGTCATAATCCGAATCGAATTCGGCTGCAAAAAAAGAAGAAAAAACCGGGGTGTGGTTGACGTCGTCGTCTTTCAAACCAATTATTGATTTTCCGCCGTAGGATAATTGTAGTTTTTCAGCCAAATGATTGTATTTATTGGCTCGTCTCATGTAACTATTAACAAGTGCAAACTCCAAAAGTACTCCAAAAATAAATAACATACAAACTAAAAAAAAAAAAGAAGAAAAAATCGATTTTTTTTTGTCTCGAATTTCAGATTTTTTTTTCTTTTTGTTTACCTCCATAGAAATAATCAATAGCTTTCGCATATGAAACAGCAGGTAAAGCATAGCGGATACCATTTCCCTGGAACAAATGACAACAAAAGTGTGTGGGGGGAAACAGTTGTTTTTTTGGTGTCTCACAACGACAATATTGAATTACCTGTGTGCTCAGTGTTAACAATGTTGTGAATGATAAGCTGACGCGTGCTGGAACAGCTCGTCGATCAATCCAAAATGAAACCCATGAGATGGCAACGATTAAGCCGGTTGGAATATAACTCTGCATGCACCAGGGATTTATTGATTTTTTCTCTCTCTTCAATGCTTCACCTGTACAATATGAAATCCGATAGCTCGTTTTAATTTCAACATTCCTAGAAGACAACTGAATTCTCCTAAAAAATCAATAATTTTTTAGGAGAATTTTTATTGATTTTTTTTTTTTTTTGATTTTTTACCAACTCTTGATGAATTATGGGTTAACGTATATAAAAAAACGCCATTGCAATAGTCTTTGTCCAATGCTCGAATATGATATTCAGGTAAATCAATTTCTGGATTAAACCGGATCGGATCATTTGGAAACCAGGTGACATTCATTTCTTGTTTTACGTGAGCATCTGAACTTTTTTTTTTTCTTCTAAAAAATCAATATCCAAGGGGGGGGGGGAGGGGGGAGGGGCTTCATTGAAACTCACAACTGATCACTTTGATGAAACAAGTTTGATAATCTAAGGGATAATCTTTTAAATCCAAATTACAGGCGAGATTTAATGTAACTCTGGTACCGTATGATACCGTACCACCGGCAGATATGAACATGTTAAAATTGTATACTGTAACCTGTAAAAAAGAGGGATTTTTCTTGAAAAAAAAAAAAAAAGAAAAAGAATAAAATCGAAACTTTATGGAAATAAGCAGTTCGAGCATTTGCAAAATACAAATCTGGCAACCAAATTTTATCCAAAATGCTTCGATCATTGATTAAAACGTGCTCAGAATGATTGTGCCTCATATTATCATCCTGCCAGCTCATATATAAATACATGTCAATGTCATAAGTCTGAAAGAAGAAGAAGAAAAAAATTTCAGAAATGGAGAAAAGAGCACCATTTCAGTGGCACGAAAATTGCCCAGACTTTCGACATAAAAACCGAAATAAACTTGAAGCGGCACATTTTTCTCATCATTTTTCGGCATTGATTTTTCGTGAAGCATTTCGAAGATTGCAGGATTCGACAATGATATTCGAAGGCTGAACAAGACGATTTTAAAATTTTTGAAAAAGCGCGGTTTTTTAAATTTGAAGCAAAAAAAAAAAATTTTTTTTGTTTTGCTTGTTTGATTTTTTCTTTTTACACACAAAAAAAACTCACAGAAGAAAAAATATCAAAATTTGTATCGTTGACTTCATAACGAAGCAGAGCTGAAGAAGAAAATAAAACAAATTGTGCTCTAACCACCACCAACAAGCTGAACACAACTCACAGAGCTCAATTTAGTTGGCTCCGCCCTTTGAAATTTCAGCTCTCCTGGCTCAACGGATTAATCAAATTGACAAATTTTTGATAGAAAATCAAAGATTCTGCAAACAATTTTTTTGTTGTCGTTGAAAATGCGATGAAATTAAAAAAATTGAGTAGAAATGGCGAATTTTTTCGCTGATCAAAAAGAAGATAAAAATGAGGAGAAAAAGCACATTTTTCAGCTTTTTCCTCATTTTCTCTTAAAACATTTTTGAAACAGTAAATTTCATTTTTATTTTCCCCATAGTTGGGCTCTCCTCAATTTCTGAACTTTGAAGAACAATGTGTCATTAAACGACGATCCGCATTGACGACACGCATCATATAAATTTAAAATTGAATCAAAAATTAGAAATTGATGAGAGAAAGGGAAGAAAAGTGGCAATAAAAGAAAAATGCTTTGTTCCATACAAATTTTGTTTTTTGAAAAAATTTGAAAAAAAAAAAACTGAAAATGTCTCAAAATATCTGAAATTTTCAGACTCCTCCTCCACTCCCCGCCTATTCCTCCGTTTTGTTGTCAAGTGCTTTTGCTCTTCAAAAGTGCCGAAAGGTGAAAAACGAAGTAAAAGAAAAAAATTTAAATGAAATTGGAGAAGAAGAAGAAGAAGAAGAAGAAGCTTATTTTTTAAGATCTCTAATGACTTTTTGTTTTCTCAGCGGGGAATCCTTTAATGAAAAAAAAAACCCGGGTTTGGCTCATATTTTTATCACTATTTCCCGGCCCTGAAGAGGAAAAGCATCAAAACATTTCTTCAATTTTCTATTTAACTTGAAAAGAAAACGGGGGGGGGGGGGGAAGGGGGGTGACAAAAAATCCAACCCCGACAACGACATTTTTTTTCTGTTTGGTTGTGTTGATGAAAAATGAGAGTTTGTTATCTTCTCTCGCCGGCTTCTTCTTCTTCTTCCTTCTTCCTTTTTTTTTCAATTGATCATAAATTTATTTGTTATGCATGATCTTTTCAATTTTTATTCCTTCCGCCCTCTTCTTCTTCTTCTTCTTCTTCGAAAAAAAATTCTTTTTTTTTTTTTTTTTGAACCATTTTTTGAAGAAAAAAAAACCAAAAACATGATTTGTCGCTTTGAAAATTGTTTCAGAATTTTCTATTCAGCAAGTCGTTCGTTTAGAATTCTTTCTTGAAAAAAAAACGAAGAAGCTGAAAACTAAAAAAATATGAAGAAGCAGATCAAAAAAAAAATCAACGAAAAATCTTGTTAGAAGTCTCCAGGGGTTATCTGAAGTTTTGAAAGAAGAAGGCGAATTTTTGTTATTGTTGGCTCCGTCCCTCACCCTCCCCTCTCTCTCTTAAATTTTCTAAAATCTTTTCTTTTTCGTGTCAAGACCCATCATTCTTTTTTTCACTACGGTATGCACTTTAAAAAGTTGGTTTTTAAGAGGAAATGAGCGGAAGAGCTTAAATTGCCGAGAAAAAAAAACACGAAAAAGGCGGCGGCGGCGGCGGTGGCGGCGCGCGAAGAAAAATTGTTGTTTTTGTTGACAAAAAAGCACCAAAATGAGTGACATCGAATGAGTAAAATCGAATTAAATGAAAAAAAAATTTTTTTTTTCCCCACTCTTCCTTCAATTCTCCGATTCGCTGTGAAAAGATTACAAAATTCGTTGGAGCAAAAAAAAGAAGAAGAAGAAGAGGAAGAGGAAGAAGCTGGAAGGAATGAAAAGAAAGAAGACGTCACTGAATTTATTTTCAGCATTTCAATTCATTTTCATAACCGATCTGAAATAGAAGAAAAAAAAAATAGGGATGTCGAGGGGAGCAGGAGCTGGAGGAGGGGGAGCAGGAGCTGGAGGAGGTAAGGAACAAAAAAAGACAATTAAAATGAGCAATTTATTTTGAGCAGAAAAAATAGTTGACATGTCATTGAGCCATTTTTTTCCTTTTCTTCTCTCTCTCTCTCTCTCTCTCTCTTTGTTTCTCTGTGTCTCTTTATCTCCCTCTCTCTCTCTCTCTCTCTCTATGAATATGCTCTTCAACCAAGAATGGAACGCTCTCCCAAACAAAACTTTCTCTTTCATGATTTTTTCCTGCTCAAAAAAAAAAAGGTTGGAGGAAAAAAGAAAAAACGAGAAAAAAAAAGAAAGAATTGGCGAAAAAAAAATGGAGAAGACGATTTCCAGCAATGCATGTGCAGCCAGATGTGGTTCGAAAGCTTCTGAAATGAGACGACGACGTCGGAGTAGACGAAGGAAAGAAACAACAACAAAAACAATAACAAAAAAAAATAAGAGGAGGAAAAAAAAAGAAGAAGGCATAACGTCACAACGCTATTACGCTTGAATTTATTTAATAAATTATGAATAAAATTTCGAGAGAAATTGAAGTTTCTCTTCTTCCTTTTTTTTCTTTTTAGTTTGAAGTGAATCTAACAAAATAAACTAAAAAAAAATATGTAAAAAATAACAAAATTGGAGAAAATTCGATAAAGTTTTTATATTTTTTCGTTTAAAAAATACAAAAAGCAAAAGGATCTGAAAATACAAGTGCGCTCTATTGTGAACTTTAAAAAAATCGGCAATTTTTGAGTTTCAAGGAAAAAAAAGGTGCAATAGTGCAAACTTTGAGAACAAAAATGAGAATAAGTGAAGCGTCATTGTGGAGCATTGTATAGATCCGCTCGTTGATATTCAAACCATGTTTGACTAATTAAAACAATTTTTCGATTTTTTAGAAGGAAAAAACTGCCCTTTAAAGTAAACGAAAAAAATCATGAAGAAAAAGCTTAAAAATAGAAAAAGCTCAGTTTATTTTTTTCCAGTCCTGAAAAAAAAATGAATTCCAATGACAATGCGGTGAATATTAAAAAAGAATTTTCGCTCAGCTCATCGCTCACCGCATTGTTCCAACTCTCCTCCTCTTCCTCCTCCTCCTCGTTCATCATTTTTTTTTTTTTTTGATTTCTCACATTTTCATCGCTCATCTCAACATTTTATATATGTTATTGCGTAGTGTCGTTGTAATACATTTTCATTCATTTCTTTTCTCTCAAGAAATTTTTAGTTTATGCCTCTGGGTTTTCATATTCAATTTTTTCGGCTCATTTTTCGATGTCTTATGGGTTTTTTTAATAACCAATAAAAACCCCCTTTTTTTGAACAATTTTCACTGAAGTTTTATTTTAAATAAGATTTTTATGTGGAAAAATTGTTGAAAGAAGCTAACAACATTTTATTGATTTTTTAAAAATTGTTTATAGTTTGATTGATAATAAAAAAAGCTTTCAAACTTCCAAACGACTGAAAATTGCCCTTTAAATTCGTTTGTGGAAGGGATGAAGTGGAAAAATATAGACGAAGCTTCACCCCTTTCATTCCCCGAAAAAAAAAACACTTAAATGAACCCCCATCTATGTATTTCACGAAGGAAAAAAATTTAAATAGCGAAGACTTTATTGATAATCGTGGTGAGACACGAAAAAAAAGAGGGGAGAAGACACCTTTAATTTAAGGGTTGATTCGAGAGAAAATTGTGCCGTGTCACGCCGTAATTTCGAAAGATTTTTAATGGAAAAGAAAATGATAGGGATTTTGCTGAACATTTTTACAGTATTTTTTTTCGCTTTGAGATATCGGATTGGGAAAGAGAAAAAAAAATGAAATGTGGGAAGGAAAAAAATCGAATTTTTTTTTTTTTTGCAAAAAACTTAAAATAAAAAAAGTCGGGGGGAGGTCATCGGGGAGTGAAAAATTGACATTTACCGAACAAAATCTGGAAACTGAGATAAGAAAAAGGCAAAAAAAAAGGGGAGGAGTGGGGAGAAGAAATAAAAAAATAGGAAAAAATTGAGTGTAGAGAAGTGGAAAAAAAACAATAGATTTTTCCTCATATTTTTTCCATTTTTTTTTTCAATTTGTTTTTGCTTTTTTGAACTTCAGACAAGAAAAAAAATGTCAATTTCAATTCAAAAAAGGTTGGAAAAAAATCGATAAATTTTCTACAAAAAATTTCAGTTATTGGAAAAGCCATAGAAACATGGAAAAAAGGTGGAATTTTTTAGAAAAAAATAATTTTTCAAATTTAAAAAATATTTGTAATAAAAATATGAAAAATAGATGAAATCCTTAGCACAATTCTACTCGAATTTTAAATAAAAAAAGGAGAAATAAAAACCTATTAATTAAGTGTAATTGCGGATTGACGTTGTTACTAAAATGATTAAAAAAAAGGGGATGGAAAAATCCGTAATTGTTGTTTTCTCGATTTGTCAAGAACTGGAAAATATTTTTTTCTTGAAAGAATTCAACAAAAAAAATGACTTGAAATGAGTTTCCATAATTGTTTTGTTTTGTTTTTTCAAAAAAAAAAAAAAAAAAAATTTGAAATCAAACAATCGTTTCGAGAATTTTTTTTTAAATAATTTTTTTTGAAAATAGAATGAAAAAGAATTTATTTCTGTTTTTAAGGAAAACTATAGGTTTTGAAAGAACGACACGACACTACGTAATTACACAATGAAGTAGGAAATAAATTTATTTGTCTAGACCAGGAGTTTTTTTAAAGTCAGAAATAAATTTTATTAAATTATTTTTTATCATGCATTTTTTGTTTTTATTTCATTTTTAATGAGTTTTTATTTATTTATTTTTTGCTTCAAAAAAATTAATTTGAAAAGCTTGTGGGGTATTGGCATTATTTGCGTGCCCCGTTTGCAGTTTGGCTCCACCCATCTTATCATCTTTCTCTCAATTTTCCGCCTATTTCGCAATAATTTTGTCTGTCTTTTCTCGTTTTTTCTAGTAATTTCTTAACCGATCTTTAGATTTTTTTTCTAAATTATATCGAACACGTGCTTTTTCCGATGATGTAACCTTTTCTAAATTTTTTTAATTTCGAAATCCGTCATTTTTGTTTTAAAAACCGCCCATTAAATATTTGAGTTTTCAATTTTTGCAGAAAAAAATTTGAAAATGGTTCGTCGGCGAACTGCTTCACCAAAAGCTTCAGCTCCGGTTCGATCTGCTCCTCGAGCTTCATCTCCAGTTTCTTCACCGCCACCAGCACAATCGTCCTATGCTGCACCACCACCAAGACCAGGTTAGGATAATGAATCGTTTATTAAATATTATTATTAGATTAAAATTGGTATTATTTCTAGCCGCTCATGCTCCTCCACCAGTTGCTCCAACTCCAATGGCTGGAGCCCCATCTCAAGGACCTGGATTGATGGCGCAAATGGCTGCTACCGCTGGAGGTGTTGCAATTGGATCAGCTGTGGTATGTGCAAAATTATGATTTTCGGCATCAAAATGCACTTTTATTATGTGTAAATGAATACCTTTTATTTAGGGACACGCAGTTGGAAACATGATGACCAGTGGAGGAGGAAGCTCGCATGCCGAGCAAGCTCCTGTCGCTCAAGCTGCTCCACAATCCCAAGCTTATTCGCAACCATGCGAATTTGAATGGAAACAATTCATTGAATGGTAGATAGATCTGAGAAAGAAAAAAAGAAAAAAAAACACATAATTTTCCAGTACTCAAAGTCAATCGGATGTTTCGCTTTGCAATGGATACAATGAGGTCTTCAAAAACTGTCGCGCCAGAAATCAATAAATATACAAATCGAATTTATTTCTATGAATCTCTTTTTCATATTTTAACATTTTTAGTGTTTTTACAGAATTATTGGTGTTTTAATAGTAAAAAATTTGAGTATTTTTTTGTTTTTAGCAAGTAATAAATACGTTTTTTGACACCAAAACAACACCGTTTTATAACGGAACAAATATTTTTTTTTTCAAAATTGTAGTTTTTGGTCAATATTCTTTGTGGTTTAATCATAAAAAGTAAAAGGTGTTAAATTTCTCACACTTTTCTTCCACTTTCGTTTTTATTTTATTTTTTTAGCTTTTTCATATTTCAAAGTACATAAAAGTGAGATTTTCAGAATGTCAGCAAGAGCTCTTCATTATGTTTTTAAAGTTGCAAATCGTTCGAAAACTTATGATTTTTATACAAAAATTTTGAAAATGAAGGTAAAAATTTTTTAGTTCAGCTTAGAATTAGAATTTATGAATCGAAACTCGGCTCACTGGAGCCCGATTAGCCTGGAAGATGATTGGAGAATTTTTCAGATGAATAAATCCCGATCTTTTGATCCCGTAAAGTCTTAATTCATAATTTTTTTGTTTTGGAGACCTCAAATCACTTTTTTTATAAATTATTTTTTGAAAAATTTATATTTTAAAGATTCTTCGACATGAGGAATTTGATAAAGGATGTCAAGCTTCGTGTAATGGACCATATGATGGAAGATGGAGTAAAACAATGGTCGGATATGGAAATGAGGATGAGAATTTTGTAATTGAGCTTACTTATAATTATCCAATTCATAAATATGAGCTTGGAAATGATTTTCGAGTGAGTTTTTCCATTTATTTTTTTTTATTTCTCTCAAATTACATCGTGTTTAGGGAATTATTATCGATTCAGATGATTTATTTGAAGACGTTCTGAAATTGGAACATCGGAAATCGGGTTGTGGTCGATTAGCAATTAAAGATCCAGATGGACATGAGTTTAAAATTGGAAAAAAAGCTGGATCGCCGAAAATTCTGAAAGTTCAAGTAAATGTCAATGATCTTGAAAAAAGCAAAAGTGAAAAGCTAAAAAAATGTTTTTTTTTCAATTCAAAGTTTTAAGATTATTGGAATGAGTTGCTTGGAATGAAAATTGTTGAGGAAAAAGCTTCAAGAGTTGTTTTGAGCTATGGAGAAAATCAAGTTTTTTTTAAATAATTCGAAATAAGAAAAAACAATTAAAATAAGTTTTAGTGCCTCTGGGAAATTGTTCAATCGTCTGAGAAAATCAATCGAGCTACTGGTTTTGGTCGAATTGCGTTCGCATATCCAGAAGAAAAAGTAATTTTAAAAAAATTAGAAATAAAAATTAAAAAAAATGTTTTTAGCTTCTCGAACTACAAAACAAAGTCAAAGAAAGTGGCAACAAAATAATCAATGAATTATTGACCTTAGAAACTGATGGAAAAGCTTCAGTTCAAGTTGTTATTTTAGCTGATCCAGTTCGTTATAAAAAAGGGAAAAAATCGAAAAATTTTCTTTTCAAATTTCAGAATGATCATGAAATCTGTTTTGTTGGCGATGAAGGATTCCGTAAATTGAGTAAAATTGATGAAAAAGCTGATGGAATTCTTCAAAAACAAATCAAAGATGATGATAGTGAAACATGGTATTGAAGAGGCAAAGCAAAGGAAAAACAACTTCAAATTTAATTATCATTCCATGACAAACAAATTTATCGATTTATGTTTATATTTTGATTATAAAATTGTATTTTAATTTAAAATTTTTAACAATTTATTAAAATATTTTTTAGAAAGTTACCGGAAGAAACGAAAATTACACGTTTTACAGAAATGGCTTAAATTACAATTTGTGACGAATGTCAAGACTTTTCTCTTCTTTTGTTGACCCTTCACCATCCAGATATTTGGCGACGTACCAACAAGTCGGTTTGACGAGATAATTATTTTGAAGCGCATAATTTAGACCCTCCTGCAAATAAAAATTTGGCACAGTTGAAATGGAGCGTTTTAAGCAAGACCATTAAAGTGATTCGTCGACAATGTTCCTTTAATGATTTTTAAATAAGAAGAAATCTCACCTTAACCAAAACCTTCGCAACTCCTTTGCCTTGTTGATCTTCTGGAGTTACAGTATGCTGGAAATCCAGAACTTTATTTGGTAATTCAGAATATTGAAGGTATGCTTTACTTCCCGTCGCTTAAAATTTATCAGATTTTTTTTCTAAGATTATTTCAATTTTTAATTACAAAATTTGATGAAAAATTCTGCCGCCTTTTTACAATGCTCCACTTTAAGCGCCATTTCTAAAAGAAAACAAAATTTATAATTAAAATCTCCTAAAAATTTCGAAAAATAGAGCTGATTCGGTTTGCAACCAAAAACACTGCTAAACTTGAAACAAAAACCACACCACATTTATTTATTTTTTAAAAGCGAAAAAAAAGTTCCAATTATTCACAAAATGATACAAATTATTTGACAAGATTTTTTTCAAAAATCAAAACGCATGCCGGGGGAATATTAAGGGAAGAAGGGTCAGGTTGGACTAGAATAAATGTTTTTAAATAAAAAATTTAAAAAAAAACAGGAAACGACAAGAAAATAAATCGCAGTTACCCTTTGATATTCGACACAAAAAATAAAGGTTACAAGCAAACAATGAAGCATTAAAAATGCGAATTGAAAAAAAAATATTCAAAATTTGAGATCATTTTAGTATCAAAATGAAAAAAATCAGATTATTTTGATAAAATCGGTAATTCGGCATCAATTTCCCAAATTATTAAATGAGACATATCACGTGGTCGAATTGCTTTTGATTGAGCTTCTGGCTCATTTTCTTCTCCTAAAAAACCGATTTTTAAAATTGAAACAAAAAAAAAACAAGGCGAAGCAGAAAACCTATCCGAAAATCAATATAACCATCTCCACCCGACATTATCAACATTCGTCTCAGTGAAACCTCTCCCGCTTCTTCATCTCCGTTTTTTGAAGCTCCTGGTACGCCAAGAAAGAATTTCACCGTATCTTTATGACCATGGAATGATAATTGTGCGTGCGATAGGTTGCAATATGGAACGTAGCCACAGTCGCCTGTTTTTTCAGCCGATGATGACGTCGGCGACGATCCAATCACTCTCACTAATCCGCCAGGTCCGCCGACTCGACTTTTCGCATCTTTCGTTTCAACTTTTTGCTCCAATTCTAGAATTTAGCGTTTTTTTTTGTGGAATTTGAAAGAGAAATTTGATAACAAACTATCAGAAAATGGAATTGAGATGATAACTCCGGTGCTTGTTCCAATCCATAATCTTCGATTTGACACCATCATTGCTGTTAATCTCATAAATGAAAAATCTAGTTTCGATGTTCCGAGCATTTTTGTCACGTATGGCTCAATGTCAACATCTTCCAAATGCTCAAACGTGTTCGCATGGAATAATCGAAGTGTTGAATCTAATCGAATCGACAGCCAAACTCCTGATCCAATCCATTGCATATTTCGAACTTGGCTATCTTTTCTTGGATGAGCCGTGAATACTTTCTGCAAAAGAAAAAAACCGTTTCCGTTTTCGATTTTTTTTCTTATTAAAATTGATTTTTTTTAAATCCGGTGGTGACAGACAAGTTTCAAATCGAAAAATCCAAAAAATTTAAAGGCTCAGTTTATTTCATTTTTTGTTTCGTCTTACAACGATTGTTATTAATTATTGGTTTTGTTAAAATAGTTTTCATACCACAATTTGAAGATTTTCAGCATCAATTACGATTATACAATTTTTGTAGCTGGCCCAAATATTTGATGAGACAAGGCACAACGATCGAACCGATGATGTTGCATTTCCAATTTTCAATGAATGATAACCATCTTCTGACCATTCACCATCTTTAATCAATAATAATCAAAATTCATTCTTTTTGTTTTTCTTCTTTTTCAAATTCTTACGCTTATTTCGATGAAATATTGCGATTGTTCCGTTTGCCAACGCCGCAAATATTCGTCCTTTATAATGCCTTAAAACCGCAATTTTAAATATTTTTTTTTAAATTAATTAATTTAAAATTATTCTTACACAATACTGAGCACCGCATCAGGCATTTTGATTCTTTTCAAGCATTGCTTCCATGACGTCACCGCCGAATGAATATAAATGCTGGAAAAGCCACGAATTTTCATTTTCTTCTCATATTTTTTGTTACTATTGATTTTGTCCGCCCATCCAAACTGTTGGCAGTGCTCCGCTCAGTTTTCCATCAGCAATTTCATCATATTTGCTCATCGCATCTCGAATATGTGCAGGCAGTGCCGCTTTTCCGCTGGCTCGTGGTTGAACTGACGGAAATTCATCTGGAAATCGATTTTGGCACATTTTTATGTTTCAATCGAATTTTCCGATTATTATCAACCACCACCAATATGTACAAACAGAAACATGAAATAAATTTTTTTTTAATGTTTTAAAGTGCTGAAACTTAAAGGAAAAAAAAAGAAAAAAGAAAAACTAAAAAATTGTGTGAAAAGTTAACAATTACAACGTCACTTTTGTTCACCTTTTTTCTCGTTTTTCAATTTTTCCAATGGGATTATTGATTCAGTTGGTAACGGTTTGGCTGCCACATTTTCAGTGACTCTCGATAATTTCGTTTTTGCTGCTGACAAATGTTTCAAAATTTAAATTCAAATCAATTCAATCAATTTTTTGAGAGAGAAAAATTTAAAAAAAAAACAATAATCAACTGGAAAAGGAAACAAAAAACCGAATCGGAAATGCTCACCTACAACTGGAGCTGACGCATCAACAGCTGGAATTTCGCTGACGCTGACTGCAAAATTTTGAATGCGAAAAAAAAAACGGACAAAAACAATCAAATTCTTACAATCTCGAATTCTTTTCGGACTTGGCTTCATATCGTTCGAGCAAAACGTCGGCACGCCGTCTTCCGAATCTTCAAGTTTTCGCAGCTCAACCCATTCGCATGCTCCAAGTCCAGTTCCATCGAAGCCTTCCGGAACGTCTTTGATTCGTCCGCCACCGTTTAGGAATTTTTTCGCCAACTCCTCGTTCATTTCAAGATCGCCTTCCATTACGCCTGAATATTTTAGGATATTTTGGTTGGACGATTTTACTGTTGTTGTCGTTGTTGTTTTTGCTCAATTTTCGACGACAAACCTGAAACTGCTTGAATGCACAACAAATGACTTTCACACGCCGTGAATGTTTCAATTATATTATTCGGATTGTTCGCATCAAGAACAGCAATCAAACTTTTCCCTTGATTTGAGCTTGCCACCCAGACTAGCGATGATGATGCCCATTCATCAAGTTCACTTTCTCGAGCATCCAAATGATGAGCTCTCTGAATTATTGATTTTTTTCTTCTTTTTTTTTTAAAGTTAAATTATTGATTTAAAAGAAATTAAAGTTTCAAAGTGTTAACAAATTCTACAAATTGTTTAAAACGTGTTTTATTTTGAAGTGTGCAAGTGTGCTCCATTGATACGGGACTTCTAATTTTTAATTCAATAGCCTAGAAGCTTCGATAATTTTTATATTTGCAAAAATAATAATTTTTAGGCTGTCGTTACAAAAACTTTAAAAATTGGCCGTGTCTTGTGAGCTTTACATTGTTTCATTACCATGTCATGTTGCAAAATCGCTCTATTGACATTTTTTTTTGAAACAGTTAAATTTAAAAAAAAAATGAAAACCTTAATTTCATCTTCCAATTCTGACGAAGCTTTTCCAGCTCCAGTAAATTTCGTCGACGACGGCGAAAAATAAACCGGATCGCCGACAATAAATTGTCCATTCTGATCTCTTCCGCCTCTCAGTACAATTCCAGTTGCGCACCAAACTTTCAATGACGGCTCGTTGTCCAACAGTGGTCGACAACAAACCGGCACCGGAACCGACGAGACGTCACAATCCACATTTGGTAATGACCATCCGTAGGCTTCAATTCGTCCGCCGTCATCCTTTTTCACATGTTCTCGCACCAATTTATATTGTTCTCTTCTTTCAGCTGCTCGCTTCTCCGAAATCCTGCAAATTTGTTTAGTTTCCCCCCGTTTTTTTTTCAGCTTTCTAGTTTTCAGCTTTCTGGCGGGTCAATTATTATTTGTAATCAAAAAATCATTTATAATTCCTTTCATTAATAAACATAACACTTGACAATAAACACATGCTGTACTGAGAGAATTCAAGCAATAATTATTTAAAAAAAAAGTAAACGAAGAAAACGGAAAAATTCAAAAGTCGAACTTGTTAATTCCACAATTAAAAACCAACAATTCACAAATCTACGCGGATGAGGGGGGGGGGGGGGGGGGGAGGGAGAAGCAGAACAACGATATTGACATTGACAAAAGGAGAGAAGCTTCATGCAATTACTTTGCTTTTTTTTAATGACTTTTACCCGATTTTTTCCATTTTTTTATGAATCTTTAAAAAACTGTTAGCAAAACCCGTGTGCCAGTGCTCTAAAAAGCGTGCTTTTTTTCTCAAAAAATTTGGCTACAATTAAAGACTTCCAAAAATTTGTATTTAGAAAAACTCTCTTCTTCAAATTCCTCTCTTATTTCATCAAATGAATCCTTAAATTTTGTTTTTAAAACTCAAAAAATCAATAAAAATTCCAAAGAGAAAAAAGAAACCACACAAAACCCGCCAGAATTTTCTCTTTTTTTTTTGCACTTGAAACAGAAAACCAAGAATTGAACTTTTTTTTTAGTCATTAAAACTATCATCAACTGACATGTCTGGATCGATATACTCCACTGATCTTGTCATTGATTTACTTGATCCTCGCACATTTTTTGATGACGACGGCGGTAATACAGTCTCACCGAAAAGTCCCGAAAAGCTGCAAATATTTCAAAAGTTGTAGAACGTGTGCGTCGCGGTTTTTTGTTGCTTTCATTCAAAAAAATAAATAAATAAAAATAAAAATAAACTTACAATTCCCATACTCCGCCTTTTTTCACATTTTGCTGTTGTTGCTGTTGCTTAATTTTTTTTGCTCGCTGCATTTCTGTCCATTTTATTGATTCTTCTAATTCCATTAATTTTTCCTGAACATTTTTTTCGATATTAATATTATTTATTATTTTTATTTGTAAAACCTTATATGAATTTCGATCCATTAAAACTCGTTGCATTTCATTTCTTGTGAATCGTTTTCTCATCGCCATTGGCACTTCTTCTCCTTCTTCTTGCTCGTTTTCTTTTTCAGCCAACTTCTGCTTCGTCGTTTTCAGCTCTTCTTGTAGCTGCTCGATTTGTTCGGCCATTTTTTTGCAAACCATTTCACGACTTTGATTCTCATCACGTAGAATCAAATTTTCGCTGAAAAAAAAGAATGTTTTTGTTGATTTTTAATGATCAAAAACCTGTTAATTTCATCCAGCTGACTTATCAAATCATTTTTGACGATATTCAACGCATTTTTCATATCCAACAATTCCGAATTTTCTTTTATCAAATTCTCCACTTCTCGTCCCATTCCTGCAAGAAAAAATAAAATTGTACACCGTCGTTTTTCTACTCAAACGCATTCACAACTTTACAATATTCAACTGTTGCCTTAACAAAAATTTGCAAGAAGAAAAATTTTCAAACTTTGTTTTGCAATAAAAAAAAGCTTTTAAAAAATTCAAATATTTTTTAGTTTCGCGCCTTTCAATAAAATTGCTTTTTCATGCATTTTTTTTTTCAAATTTTTAAAAATCACAAAAACTATCACAATTGTTTTTTTCTCATTCAACTCACCAATAAATGTGTCATTAACTGCAAAAAATAGATTCGTTAGTATTTTTGAAATTTTCAGCGATAGTTTTTTTTTCAGAAGAAAACATTAATAAACAACTCAGAATAGAAGCCTTCAAAACCAACGAACAAAAAAGCAGTGTCATAACAAAAAAAAAACAGAAATCAAGATCAGGGCGGAGAACTAAAAGATTTCAACAAGAAAAAAAAATCTGTTTTGTCATGCTTTTCTTTTTCTCTAAGTCTCTCAATCACTACATCAAAATATTTATCCTATTTTATTGATTTTTGAAAAAAATAATTTTGTTTAATTCATACCAAGTGATCCAGCTTCTGATAATGTATCATCTCCTTCGGTCTCACTTGAAATATGATGATTTCGTTGTTTCAATCCAATCTGATTCCATTCTGTTTCGTCATCTGAGAAAAAACACAAGACACACTTTGATCAAATTCAAATTTAAATTCAAAGAAAAAAAAAACAAAAAAAATTCAACACGACTTGGCTTCGCCCACGTGTTGAAGTGGTGAAGATGAATACATAGAATCAATTTGAATTGAAAAAAAAAGGGCGGGAAGTGATAGAAAAAAGAATCCCCATGCATCCTGACTGACATTTAAATCAAAAAACATCACCAACCAACCGCAACAACAACAACAACCAGAAGGACATCAGAAATAGAGAGAAACAAATCATTCGACAACAAACACAAAACGACACAAACTTTTTTTGTTGCGAAAAAAAAGAAAATTACCCGCTGATGCGAACTCTGCTGGATCCACCAAATTTCCTGGCAAAAATTTTGATAAAAAAAATTCGATCAGAACAGAGAGAGGAGAGAGAGAGAGAGAGAGAGAAAGAGACAAAAAATTAGGAGAATGATAATAAGAACTTGTGAGGAAAAACAAAGTGGTGCTTAGAGGTGAACAAATAAAAATCGTGTGGTTAATTTTCCAGAGAAAAAAAAACAGTTTTTTTTCTTTTGTTAATTCCACTTCAAGTTTTTAATAATTTTTAATTTAAAAAAAATTACCGGTTAAATCAGCGCCCAAAGAATCATTTCCTTCCTTTGTTTCTCTAAAAAAAACAATTTTTTCAATTTGTTTTTTATCCTTAAAATAGAGAAAAATTTTACGCATTTTTCCCTTCATTTTCCTCTTCCTCTTCCTCCTCCTTCTCCTCCTCCTCTTTCTCCTTTGTCGATGCATTTATCGATTTTTTTTCGGTGGCTGGTGTTGTTGCCAACTTTTGAATTGGTTCTTGAGGTGGAATATCTCTTGGTGATGGTTCAATATCTGATGAGAACTCATCTTGCCAATCTGAATTTATTTACAGTTAGGATTTTCAGATACATTTTCAGCTTCATTCTACTTATTCTATAAACATTCATTATTTTTGTTAATTTTCTACGCAACGTATTTTTGTTTTTGGAAATTTAATTAGAAAATGATTATTTTAAGAAAAAGAAGTTTTTAGACGTTTTAAAAAAAATATTTAAAATAAAAAATTACCTTCATTTGAAATATGATTTGCTAAATTAACATCCATCGTTGTTGACTGTGTCATATGTGCAGATATCAAGTCTGAAACTCCTCGAATTGATGAAGCATCAACTGATGTCGCCATTCCCATTCTAAATTATTATTTTTTAAAGATTTTTAATAATTTTTTTCTACACTTTTCCCTTTTTTTTTAGATTTATGCATTCCATTTCTAGGTTAAGATTGTTTTTTAACTTCTCGAATTAAAATCACTTTTTTGAGAAATGAATTAACAAAAACTGGTTTGATAATTTTTTTTCAATTTTAATCAAATTATCTTTTAATCACCGCAAATATTGAGAAACACAAAAACATTACTAAAACCCATGCAATAAAAAAAAGAAAGAAAAAAAACCGAAGAAA
Source organism: Caenorhabditis drosophilae (assembly GCA_963572285.1). NCBI lineage: Eukaryota > Metazoa > Nematoda > Chromadorea > Rhabditida > Rhabditidae > Caenorhabditis > Caenorhabditis drosophilae. The sequence continues at coordinate 2,409,823 of OY751562.1, read as the reverse complement.
AATAAATGAAAAAGCTGAAAACTTACAATGGAGCATCTTCATTTTTATGTAAGCGATATGCAATTGGAAACCAACTAGAAATACAACAAACAATTCACATTCTTTTTATTATTTTATAAAATAAAAATAAGATTTTTTTTTAATTTAAAAAGCTTCTTATTTGTTTCGTTTCGCAATTTTTTAATCAAAAAATGTTTGGTTAGGGAAAATTCACTTTTTCAAAGCACAACCACAACAAAATTATACAACAAAGATTCACTAAACATCTCCACGACTTTTAATTTTTGAAATTTTCAAACAATTTTTTTTGTTTTGAAAACTTACTTATTCCTTAATTGCATATTTGGCAGTGGCATATTTTGCATTAATTCGAATTTTTCATTTCCCATTAAATATTTTGTTCTTTCCATGTGATCAACATGAGTTCGTAATAATGTATTATATCTGAAAAATCGATTAAATATTGATTTTTGATCTAAAAAAAACCTTTCGTGTAATCGATCAAATTCTAATTTTTGTTCAGCTTCTCGTTCTTCTAATCGATTTGCTGAAAAAAATAAAATCAATAATTTTGGTTTATTTTCCCTTAATTTGAACCGTGATCTGTTGCATTTTTTGATTTTAATTCTAACATTCTCATTATTGATTCAAGCGAATGAATTTTTTTGTCTAATTCCTTGTTTTGTGCAAATAAATTATCTTCAATTTCAATATATTTCTGAAAAAATCAATAATTTTAATTTAATAATTTGATTTTTTAAATAAAATTACCTGTTCGGTTTGTTTTCTCAATTGTTTTTCTCTTTCATATTGTGTTTGAAGTTGCTCATTATCCTCTTTTAACATCTCAAGCTCAGCAGTTTGTTCATCTTTCTCCAAATATGCTAAGTCAAGGGATTCCAGCACATTTACAACTAACGGCATAATTGTCTGAAATCAATTTTTGTATTGACAAACTTTTAAAAAGAAATAATTTATTCAAATGACGTCATTACATATTTGTTATTTATTGAAAATTTGAATTTCTGATACGCTTTTTTTTTTTGGAAAAAATAAATTTTAGTTTTTATAATGTAAAATTTAGTTTTTTTTTAATAATTAAATAAATAAAAACGACTTGCAGAGACGATGACATTTATTTTTTTTATTTTGGCGCTGGAAAACTGAAATTTAAAAAACAAAAAATTTACCTTAACACCATCTTCTCCATGTAACTTAATAATTGCTTCTAATTCTCTATAAATTGCTGAAGCCATTGTTTGGACTTTATCTGACATGGTCCGATGCTCATCCGGTGAACTTCCTCCGCCATAGACAATCTGTGATAATTTTTCACCCATTAATATCGAATGTTTCATAAATTCTCCACCGTTGACGACAAAATTGTTTATTTGTCGCCTCTTAATGAATGGCAGAAAAGCCAACAAGTAAAATAAATGAAAAATCGATCGATTTTTACAAAAGAAAAAAACGGTGAGAGAGTGTGATGAAAAGAGAGGAAAAGAAACGAAACGAAACACTGTGTTGATTAGAGAGAGTGTTGAGAAGAAAAGACACAAAATATCGGTGATTTTATCTATTTTTGTAACATTTTCATCAATTTTACAGAATATCTTACCTCACTTGGTGTGCTGCTTGTTATTGAATCAGACATTTCATTGACTGGTGACAAATTCGACGCCATTTTCATTAATTTTATTAAATTTGATACACAATTTTGGTCAAAATTTCTTGAATTATAAGCTCATTGATACCTAAAATAGTCAGATTTCTCGAAAAATCAATTTTTTTAAATTAAAATCTATGCAAATATTTACTGAAAACGAATGTCAATTTAGTGAGTGACACAAAAATCGATACTTTACATGTGAGAATCTCGTGGATAGAAGGCGAGAGAACACACGAAGAGGAGGTAGTGTTGCGTTAAAACACGCTTCACCATCTCAACGCACAATTTTTTTGGAGAATCGAAAGAAAGAAGAAAAATGGGGAAAGGAGAAAGTGACAGAAATGTTTGTTTATAAAACAAATTGACGACTATTCACAAATTGTTGGATGAATTTAAATGAGTTTGGAGACACTTAATCGAATGAAATGCCCTTTTCTTCATTATTTTTTATTTTTCTTTTGTTTTTTTCAAGTACATTAAAGAATTTAAAAATCGAACAATAAAATGTTAAAAATTTCATCATAAAAATGCTTTTTTCCCAATTTTTATCGATAAAAATGTGTGAAATTCAAAAGAAAACAACTCAAAAGTTCAAGTGCGCTCCATTGAACAAAACTGAAAAATTGCCAAACAAAAAAGAGAAAAAGCCAAATTTTTATTCATCCTTTTTATTTTTTCCATCTAAAGAAAATCTCCATTTTTTATTTGATTTAATATTTTGCAATTTTTTAATATCCGCAGGGGCTGAAAAATATTAATAAAAATAAAGGAATAAAAAGGAAAAAAAATGCTGACTGGCTGTATCGGTTTTTTTGGAAACTTGCATTAACGCAATAATGAAAACAGCGATTGTGGCAAAAAAACCAGCCAAAGTGACTCCGAGAAAAATGTAGAGCGAAATCATCGGCTCAATCGGGATCAACATTGAACGCTGCATTCCTTTCACCATTTTATCGTTTTATTGATCGATTTTTTCTTCAAATTTATTTTTAGAATGATTTTGCTTTGAATTTTTTCTTCAAATAAAATTGTTTGCCGTAAACGTGGCATTTTTTAATAAAAAGTTTTGCAAAATATTTTTCGAGTTTTTTTCTAGACCACCCACAGCGCTACAGTAATCCACGTTTAATTTTATTGTGGGTTTCTGTACTTGTTTGGAAACAACTTGGTTTTGTCGATTTTACCGTTGTAACAAGTTTTGTTTTTTTAACTTTTGAAAAAATAATTCAAAAAAGTAGTGAAGTTACAATAGAGCGCGCTTTCATCTTTGAAGAACATTTTTGCATTAAAGTTAATAAATTGAAAAATTAAACGTGGTGATTGAAATTTACAAAAAAAAAAATAAAAATTTAAATAAAAAATAAGCAAAATAAATTATTAATTATTTCAAATTAAAAAAACTTTGTTAAAATGTTACAATCGCCAATTAATGTCACAGCTCCAGCAAGGAGCAACTCTTTAACTGTGAATTTTTATTCAAATTAAATAAAAAGAAAAAGAGAAAAGAGACGCAGAAAAAATTCCGATTGTTTGAAAACCTGTCTGCGACTCTCGTTTAAACGCAATGTTTTGTGACCGCGTTGCTTGACGCAACGCAGCCAAAAAGAGAAATCGAAAAAAATTCAGAATTCTCCATTAACAACACCGGTTCAACCATCGCCAAACAAAAATGGTGAAACCCTAATTGAAGTTCCCAGTGATGAAATCGGCCGAATTGACACAAATATTGATAATCTACCGTACTACCATGGTTTGTTGGGAAAAGAGGAGTCGATCGAATTGCTTTTTGATCACGGCGATTTTCTTGTCCGACAAACTGAAATCGGAAAACACGTTCATTTCGTGATAAGCATCAAATGGCGCCAAAATATTTTTCATGTTTTGGTCAAACAAACGAAAACTGTAAAAATGGCCAATTTTTGATTTAAAAAAAAAAAAATTTTTTTTTTTTTTGCTCAGAAAAAACTTTATTGGACATCAAAATTTGCGTTTCGATCAGTTTGTGAATTGATTGCTTATCACAAAAGGAATCGAATTCCATTTTACAAGGACATGCTTTTCATATGTGGATTGGCGAAGCAGAAGTGGCAATTGAATAATGAGCAAATTCAAAAAATTCAAAAATTGGGAGAAGGACAATTTGGTGAAGTCTTTAAAGCTTCTTTAACGGTGCTCCAATTTTTTTTTCTTCTTAATTTTTTTTCGAAACGTTGCTTGAATGAAATTAATTTGCCGCGACGCACACGCGTTGCGGTCGTGTTCTACAGAGCAACTTTTAACAAACAAAAACCTTTTCTAACATTTTGAGAGGCGATTTTTATTCTAAAAGCTTTAAAGTCTCCTTTCTTAATGTAAAACCCCGAGTAGATTTCTCTTTTTTTTTCTTTTTCGTAAATATTGTGCCGCTTTTTATTTAATGATTTTTGATGTGCAGGTTAATGGGTTACTGTAGTGGCGGCACTTTAAAAAGCTGCTTTCTTCAACTTGACGTTTCAAACAAAAATAGGCCGGGCTCTTGATAGTTTTGATAGATAAAATTCTAATTTAAAGATTTCAATATTTCGTCCACCGCAACTGGTCGCCGTCAAAACGTTATATTCGGGACAACTAACACTTGATCAGAAAAAAACTTTTCTTAAAGAAGCTTCAACAATGTTGAATCTCAAACATGTCTTTTTCATATTTTTTTTGTCTTGCTGAAAATCGGTCTCAAACTAAATTTTCAGCCAAATGTTATCAAGCTTTATGGAGTTTGTGCAATGAAGGTTCCAATTATGATTGTAATGGAATTCTGTGAAGGAGGTTCATTGGAAGAGCGATTAAATTCTGGATTAGACGACACTGATAAACAACTTTTTTTGTATCACGCCGTTTGTGGTCTGGATTATATTCATAAGAATGCTATTATTCATAGGTACATTCCATTAAATTTATTTTCTTGGTGAGAAACGACAACTTTTTTCAGAGACATCGCAGCTCGAAATTGTTTAATTTCGAAATATAATGAGGTAAATTTTCAGCTTTTTTTCGCTTTTAATCAAAACTTATCAGCTTAAAATTTGTGATTTTGGTCTTTCTGTAAAAGGAGATATAATTCAAGAGCGCCGAAGAGGATTTCTTCCCATGAGATATATGGCTCCAGAATCTTTGGGCAAAAAAAAAGAATATTCAACAGCTTCTGATGTTTACAGGTTTTTCATCAGAAATTGTATGGAATTCTAATTGGAAAATAAACTTTAGTTATGGCGCTTTAATTTATGAAGTTTATGAAAATGGAAAATATCCTTACGATGATGTCAAATTATCTGGAATCGAATTAATAAAAGCAATTCGTGGAAAAAAAGTTGAATGAAATATTGGAAAATTGAAAATATTAAGATTACTTCAGATTTGTCTGAAATTGAAAGAACCAACTCCACAATATATTCAGAAGATTTTTGATGGTTGTCGAGAATTTTCAGCAGAAAACCGATATACCACTAAAAAAATCATCGAAATTTTCAAAGCTGTTTGTTAATTTTCAGCTTTTATTAGCATTTTTGAGCTTTTTTGATTTATTTTAGGAATCTTCAATACCGTACGAAGAAGAAAGTGTTCAAAAAAAGCTTTTCACTTTTTGCAACAATGTTTGTGATCGTTTATTTCCAGATATTTAAGATTTTTTTGAATTTTTTTGTAAAATTTAAAAAAAGAATTTTACTAAAAATTACCGAATTTTATTCAAATATAAAGCTTTATCAATTCTTCACCAACGGCTGCTGGTGTCAGAATTCCAAGATCGGTTATTAAAAGATCCAAATACTGAAAAAGAAATTTTAAATTATGAAAAAAAAGAAGAAAATAAACCTGTGGAGGTGTATAATCAACTTGAGGATGTTCTAAATTTAAATCTTTGTTTTGAATAACTGATGTTCGATATTTGAATTCCTCTGGAATATCTGCTTGATTTAATGGATATTCTTTAACAAATTTAATGCTTTCTGTCATCACAAAAACTTGAACATTCATTGTCTTTGCTATTATTGCAGCATTTAAAGTTCCAATCTAAAATTTAATTTTTAATTTTTTAAATTTAATTTCTTTTTACTTTATTGATTATTCCTCCGGTTTCCATCACACCTTCAGCGCCAACAACAACCATGTCAATTCTTTCCATTAAATAACTGAAAAACTTAAATTTGAAGGTATTTTTATCATTTTTTTTTCTTACCCTACTGAAGAATCTAACACTAAAGTTGTTGTAACTCCAAGTTTTTTGAGTTTTTCGTACATTTTTTTACCAGATGCGTCTGGTTGTGATTCAGTTACCCAAACATGAAAATTGATTCCACTTTCATATGCTAGTTTAATTGCTTCATAAACAACTTTGCTGTAAGAATGCGTCAGAATATTCTGAAAAAGAAAAATCGAAAATTGAGTATTAAACATTTCTGCTAACTTTATTTCTTGAAAAAAATGGTTTCGCATATTTCCCAATCAATTTTCTTGATAGACTAACTCTTTCAATAAAAGAAACTCCTCTTTGTTGATAATAATTTAGCAATTTTGAGAAATCGGATTGATCAAGTAGCTCTGGCGGAGCAAGAGAAATAAACCGACGAAATAAATCGGTGGCACTTTTAATTGAAGTTGAGCTGTAATCAGTTTTTGCCATTTCGACAACTACATTCTCAAGCTCTTTTTCAAGCTCATAGGCGGTTGTTGCTGAAATTATAATTTATTTATTTTAATACCTTTTTTTTCTATAAAAAAAACTAAATACCTTGGCTTTGACTTAACACTTCATGAAGCGTTTCGATCGCCGCCAAACTTGTAGATTTATTTGGATCGTTTTCAAGCCGAGAGCAAAATGAGCGTATAACTGTTTGAGCAACCATTTCTGAAAAAAATTGTTGGTCAAAAAATTATTAGAAACAAGGAAATGGAAACAAACTTTTTAAAAAATAAAAAATATATTTTCCTTAAACTCAATTCGAGGCCGAAATTTCGGTGTGTCGTTCGTTTCTCTGTATCTCTCGTTTGTATGTTTCCCTTTTCGAACAACGTGGACGAGTTTTACAAACTTATTTATTTTTCTTCCAACGAAAATATGAATTTTTTTTTTCCGATTTTTTGTTGAAAATATATAATAAAACTACTAAAATAAAAATAAAACACAGTTTTATCCAATATTTCTTCTAAAATCTTAAGTTTTTAAGGATTTCAATGAAATGGTTAGCTTCATCCATTAGCCGATTAATATTAATAAGTCCTAAAATTATTAAAAGACGTAAGTTTCGAAAAATGTTTGCAAAAAATTAGACATAACATTTTTTTAATTCGTTCTTTCTTCGTAAATTTTTTTTGATTGAAATATTTTTCGCAGTAACAGTGTAACTTTTCAGAAATGAGTTACGAAGTGTCAGAAACGTCGGGGTTAGCCGAAGTTTCAAAAATAAAGTTGTCGAAAGCCGAAAAAAAAGCAAAATATCGTCAAGATTATCCAGAACCTTTAAAATCTCGAAGGGAACTTCTCAAAGTTTGAAATAGCTAAATAACGGGTTTAATTAGGCAAGCTTCAGGAAGAATTTATGAACAACGAGGGGCCAAAAGAAGAAAGAATTCAGAACATTATTTTGAAATTTTTCGATGAAGATCTGGAAAATAATCTGAATATTTATGGATCAGTTGTGGACCATTTTCTTGCGATGCCTGATCGAACAAGACATAGTGAAAAAAACCTGGCTTCAATTTTCCTGAAAAGTTTCAAGATATGGATCGATAATAGGGAAGACAAAGAAGAATTGAAAAAAAAATTTTTGACGCGTCAAATTCAAGTAAAATTTTTTTCACTTTTTTTCAGCATTGATTTCAGCTGAAAATTTTCAGATTCAAGCCCATAAAAGTTGTTCAGGAGCCTCATACTATTTGGATTTTATTACTGAATTATTTGATTTAGATTCCAATGATTTATCAGAAATGTTAATCGCTGATATTAAAGAAAAACTTTCAATGAAAGAATTCAAAGAAGCTGCTGAAATTGTAATCAATTATAATCTAAAATCATTATTTACATTTGAAGAAATTATTCTCCCACTCATTTTACAAGTATTTTCATTATAAAAATTTAAAAATTATTCTCCAATTTTTCAGGATCGATTACAAACTGTTTACGAATACTTAAAAGGAATGCCGGAACTTCAAAAAGAATTTGTACGTTGGAATGATAACTTGATAGCAAAATCAGAGCAGAAAATTGAATATGAGCTTGAAAAGTGGAGTGATATAATGACAGTTCCATACTCAAAGTTTTTTGGAAAAACGCAAGAAAAATTCATGAAATCATTTTTTAACAAAATCGTAAAAGAATTCGAATTTGATATAAATTGCTCTTTAAACGCTCCAAATTATGAAATTAAAAAACAAGAGAAAGCGTTGAAACACCATATTAGCACAAGGTTATTCAACATTTTTTTTTAAATTGTTAATTTTTTTTTAAACTGCAGATATGATGAAAAATCAAAAATTAGACAATCAGACGATGTTTATTTTCAAAATATTCGTCCAACATTGGAAACTTGTTTGCCAAAAATAACAGAAGAATTTTTATTTTATTTATGGTCATCAAATAATAGAGAAAAGCAGTAAGATTTTTTTGTTAATTTTGAAGAAAAATAAATTTAAAAAAAAACAGAATTGATGCAATTTCATGGATAAAATTATTAAATTTGGATATTTCGTCTCGGAGTGTTCCAAGAGTTATCAAAGAATATTTTGAGAGTTCAAATAATCGATCGATGATTCAAGAAGCTGATTGGTTGATGAAAAATCGATTGTAACAGATTTCGAAATAATAACTCAGAAAAAAATTTTTTTCAGAGAATCTGCCATTCCAGAAAAAGGAAAACAATTATTTTTATTCGAAAATGATCCGGAAAATCGAATTCAAATAATTATGGTATCAACAAATGCTGGATTGGAGCAATTGTGCTCTGAATTAAAGTAATTTTTGATACGTTTTTTTTCGAAAACAAAGATGAATGATTTGAGGTTTTTCGAAAATGATGAAAATGAAGAAAATGAAAAATTTGTTGGAATTGATACTGAATGGAAACCGTCTCATCTTATTAATTCAACTGATATGAAAATTGCTATAATGCAAATTTTTATAGGAAAAAAAGTGTTTATTGTTGATTGTGTTAAAATGGAAGAAGACGAATTAATAAAAGAAAGCATTTGGATAAAATTTGCTAATCGATTGTTAGCTTCGAAGAAATTGAAAATTATTGGTAACAAAGTTGATAAAAAGAAAATAATGAAAAGGAAAAATTGAAGGTTTTGATCTTCTAAATGATTTGGATGCTTTGTTGACAATGAAATCATTGAGAAATAATTTTAAAATCGAAAATGTGAAAAATGTGTATTGTTTAAAGAAATTAACCGAAAATGTGAATTCAATTTTTAGTTTAAAAATTAATCAATAAAAATCCATTTAGATTTATGATATTGACATCAATTTGCTAAGTCTGCCACGTAGAACATTTAAATTGGCAGATTTAACTGAAAAATTGTTGAATTTGACGTTAAACAAAAATGAGCAATGCAGTAATTGGCAAAGTCGGCCACTTCGATTAGATCAAATTATTTATGCCGCAATGGATTCTTATGTTGTTGTTGCAATTTTCAAAAAAATTTTAAATATTGTTAGGTAAACCAATTAGGCGTTTTAAATTTTTTTTTTTCAATTATTTTTTTAGGAATGACAGTCGAAATTTTATTGTGGAAGATTTTATAAAAGAGTCGGATGTTTTATTGAAAAAAAAAGAGTCAAACAAAAAAGAAAATCGAAAATTGGATACATTAGAATGGAAGGAAATATATGAAGCATTAAAGGATCATAGAAATTTGAATAAACAATTAAAAAGACCATATGAAGTTAAATGCATTGTTGACACAATGTTATTAGGATTTGGAAAATTTTTAAGGTTATCAAAATGAATTTCTGTCGTTTTCTTCTTAGTTAAATTAAACTTTTTTTTTGTTTGCAGAAGATGTGGAATTGATGTGATAATACCAAAAGATGTGCAAGATTTCAATGAAAAATTGAAAACGATGAAAAGACTGGGCGGTGAACATTTGAGATATATTTTGACGGTTCCATCAAAAAGTCATCAAAGCTTAATGGGACAATTTCCGGAACTGACGAAAGCGTTTGCTGATATATCACAAAAATCAGCGTTGGATCAATTGAAAATGTTTTTTGATGAGTTCAATATTGATCTGAAATCAGATGATATTTGTTTGAGATGTGTGGTAAGGTTTTTTTGGGGTTTCTAGTTTCATACAAAAAAATTTTAGAATTGCAATTCAAGATTTTTGACAAGATTCCCGTCACCGGTCATTCATTTCCTTCACCAATATTTGATAATTCATTTACAAAATGTTTATCGATTAGATATGTCAGAATTTCCATTAGATGGTGAGAAACATTGAAAATAAATGAGTCTAAAAAAGAAAAGGAGGGTTTTTTTTTCAGAATGGTATCGAAAAATGGAAGAGCTGAATCCGGACGATTACAATGGAATTAAAGTGAAAATGAGCCGACCATCAGAAGAAAGTGATTGGATTGTTGCGACAACATCTGAAGGTTGCTTACATATAACGTTAGTTTTAATTTTTCTAAATCGTCATGTTTTTAAATTGGGTATAAGCACTTGTCATCACAAGTACCCAGAGAGAGTGTGGCATACATCAGTATCAATGAAATTATATTCTGATTTTTCAGAAGAAATGTGATCTTACACAATAATTGTGTAGAAGGTGTTGATGTAAGAGTAAACAAAGTGCCAGATGATGTATTCCAAAGGCCAAATTTAATATTTTATGTATGCGGAGAATGCGGAAAAGTGATGTATGATGGAAAAAAAGTGACGAATTCTGATTCAACATCAGCCAGTAATAGTTTAGAAAAAATAGTCGAATAAATGGAACAAAATATTGAAATGGATTACGAGTTGTAACTTTAATAATTTTCATTGTCCCTATTTCTTTCCTTGTTATAATGTTTCAGTGATAAACTTTCTGAACATGAGAAGCTTGGAAGACAATTAAACGTTTTTTTTCTAATCGAAAAGCGGGAAATTTTATTTCCTTCGAACTCAAAAATTGAGTTTTTTGAAGGAGCAATCAATTTTAAGGATTTCTGAAAAAAGAAAATAATTTTTAAGAAAAAAAATCTCAAAATGATTTTTACAGCCTGCTAAGTAATCCTGCTCCAACGCAAATCTATGTATAAAGTGACGCCTTTTTGGCAAGCCCACGCGCATTTAGCGGCAATTTGAAATTTGTTTAAAAAGCCTTTTTTTATATAATTAAAAAATGTTCATTGAATGAGAATAAGAATTCGTGTTTCACGAAATACGGAATAATCTCCATTTTAGAAGAAGGAAACTGAAAACAAACAAAACAAAGAATCAAACTTTCAATATTTAACAAATGATCGTTCAACATCGAATTTTGGAGCTCTTCTCGTTGCTCTTTCTCGAAGATGATTTGAACGAATAAATCCCATTATTATAAACGCCATTACATCAATTATTATTAGCATTGTATTTACGGCAAATAAAAGCCGTAATAATGTCATTTTTATTGCTGAAAAAATTCTGTTAAAATAGGTTTTTTAGTAATATGATGACGTTACGCCCCAATGCTAATTAAAACCCCGCCCACTTTAAGTTTTAACAATTAAAAACTGACAAAAAATTTGTTTTTTTTTTCGATTTTGAGAAAAATGATTTCAAAAAAATATTGATTTTCAATCGAATTTAAAAAATGAAATAAAAAACGTACTGAAATATCCCATTAATGAAATTGCAGCCAAATATCCGGCCAACAAAATAAAAATCATCTGAAAATTCGAATTTTTCAGTTTTTCCCCACCTCTCCCTGCCCCTTCTTCAAAAAAAAAAAAAAATTCCAACCTGTAAAATTTCGGTAAAAACAAAAAACCACGCTCGATAGGCGACAAACGAATAAATCATCATCGTGAAGAAGTTGATCACCTGAAGACGTTTTCGTTTCAAGACACCACCCAACCCCTCCCTCCTCATTCTTCAAGCTGATTCACTCACTCCTGTTGAATAAATAACAAACAGCGGAATAAAAATCCGTGGATCAAGAATTATGAAATTACTGATCATCAGAAGAAGATGAAGAAGTGATAATAATCGCAGGAAATTCTGAAGAAAATTCAAAAAAGCTGCTCATTATAGAAATAATTTTTGAGTTGATACTCAGCCAATTCATGCTTCTTCTTCTTTTCTTTTTTTTGGCGGGAAACAACAAATCTTACCTCATATTTTAATCCACAACTGTTATTTGAGCTCATTTTTCTTAATGATTAAATGAAAAATCAAATAATCATTAAAATTTTGGCTCTTATCGCAACAAATTTCTATTTGTTCCTTATCATTTTATTCCGGAACACCGATTATCACACATTTTAAAATCAAAAAAAAAAATTTTTTTTTGTTTAATCAAATTTTCAAATATAAACATGGAAAATGAATAGAAAAATCGAAAAAAGCTTTTTTTGTTAATTTTTTTTTTGAAATTAAACATAATCACTCAGATTTTTCGGCCGAACCGTTTTTCGATTTGATTGCCTTTTTGTTGGCGACGTCGATCTTGTCGATCGAATTGATAAACTTTCTGATGGTGTCGGCGATGACGTCTCTTCCTTAATTTGTTTTTCTTTGACATTTCAACTTTTTCAACACATTTCTCGAGAATTCAATTCAATTACCTTCGCTATTTTTGGCGTTGTTTCTTGTTTTTTCGAATTCCTTGCCAATTTTCGTTTTTTGGCTGTTGCTACTGCTTCTGCTGCTGCTGTTGTTGCGGTTGTTTTTGTTGTTGCTGTTGGTGCAGTACTAGTAGCAGCAGTAGTAGCAGCAGTAGCCGTAGAAGTAGCAGTAGTAGTAGTAGCAGTAGTAGTAGTAGTTGTGGTTGTTGTTGATCGAGAAAATTCCTGAAAAGGGAAGCAACCAATTTTTATTGATTTTTGAAATATTTTAACAAACTGGTTCATATTCATAATTTGCTTCTTCTACTTCTACCACAACTTCTTCTCCTTCCTCTTCTTCTTCTTCTTCTTCCTCTTCCACCTCCTCTTCCTCCTCTTCCTCCTCTTCTTCTTCTTGTTTCAGCTGAGCTCTCATTGTTGTCGTCGGTGCCGACGTTGTTGCCGTTTCAGCCAACTCAGCTTCTCTTTCCATTTTTTTAAATGTCACCAATGTCGTTTCCAGCTTCTAAATTCAACACATTTTCTTCAGTTTTGAATTCTTTTCTCTCTTTCTCTCTCTCTCTCTCTCTCTTAAACCGTATATGAATCATCGCTTGTTGGATACAAAGTATGATAAAGACACTGTTTTCTTCCAACTGCTTTACAACAAGCTCTTGCCATTCCGTTTGAGCACATTATATTACGATAGAGCAAACATTGAGCACGCTCTTTGTTCACATTATATGATGAAAAATCATATTTTTGACGACTTTCAATTCCACCACAACTACAAAATAATTCATCCAAAATTTTTTGACGCTCTGAAATTTTCACACAAAAAAAAATGGGGGGTTTTTTTTCCAAAAATTTTCAAACCTTCATCGCTTATTGTTTGAAGCTTATGAATTGTTGGAAGAATATCATAAACACTGGCCCAAGCAAAAATATTTGCTAAAATAAAGTTTTCATTTGTTTTTCTGAATTAATTTCCAACCTTCACTTGGCCATGGATTATCATTGCTTGAATAATGAACTTTATAAGGGAAAAATTTGGATTTTTTATCATATTCAGCAATATATCCAAAATAATATGGTAAATTACTTCCACGGCCCGTTTTTTTAACCAATCGTTTAAGCTGAAAATTTGTCACGCAATTTTCTGCGAAGAACTTTTTTGAAAACATCAAACAAACATAAACTCGCTCTCCTGGAAGATAATTGACTTCTGATGCTAGAATGTTTTCATCTTCTCTTGGATGATTGATGATTCGACCGTGGCGATCTTTCTCAACAATTATGATATCCGAATTATTCTCATCGTCATCATACAATTTTGGTGGTTTTCGTTTGAATAATTTCTACAAAATCAATTGAAAATTGGAACTTTTTTCTTTGTTTTAAAAATAATTCGATTTGAATAATTTTTGAACCTCAAATGGTGAAACAAAATCTCGATATGTTCTTTGATTATATTCCATTACAACAAATTGTAGTTGCTCAACCCATCGATTTGCTCCTCCTAATTCATTTGTAGCATTTAGAATCACCCATTGTTCAAGTTCTTCGTAAACTGGCGGCTGAAATGCAAAAAAAATTAAATTTTAACCATTTTTAAATTTTTCTTTAATTTTCTTACTTCACACCAGATTTCTCGAATTTCCGATGAGAAAACATTTCCAATCGATTTCATTGCATCTCGAATATAAGTTGGTGAATAGGAAGTTGAAAATCCTTCTGAAGTTTTCATTGAATTACATTTTCTTTTTCAATTTTATCGATTTTTTTACTTACCCGGATTTCCGTGTTCTGTAAAAATGGATACTAAAAGCCTGGTGATTATTGATCGCGTTATTTCTGACAAGGGGCGGGCCCATAGAAATCCAGTTTTTAAGTCGGACACCAACAAAATTGCGCCAAATTCAACTGTTCCATAAAGAGCACTGGTCATATCATAAATATCAATCTTTAATATTGATTTTTTGATTTTTAGGCATGAAAAAATTGAGAACGAAAAGCATTACTTGAACATATTGCAATGGTCGATCAGCATAGTATTTTGGTTTGATTGGAAAATGAAAATCAATTGGCTTTACTGTATCCATTTCATTATTTGATTGATCATTTCCTCTTGGAGCATGACCAATATGATATAATTGGGAAAAAGTTTGAACTTCTCTAGAAATTTTGGAAAAAAAAATTTGATTTTTTAAGAAAAGAAAATAATCAATAAATTACCCATTCCTTTCTTCAATTCGAAATGAAATATGAGCTGGACAACATGATCCTTCTTTTTCCATTCGATATCGAGGAAGGCGGTGCCTAATAATTAATGTGGTTTACAAAAATATTTAAAATTAAATCATGAAAATATTGTTATTTTGTTTAATTTCGATAAAATCTGCATTTTTATTCTGAATTAAAAAAAAATTAACTTTGATGTGCTGTTTAAAAAATATTTTTTTTATAAATTTGAAACTCGTTTCTTTGTTTAAAATTCAACAAAATTTTCGAGTTGATCAAGCAAATCGAGATTTAAAAGAAAATATTTCTTAAAACACTGGAATTTTTTCTAAAAATTGATTTAATTATAATAAAAATAAATTTTCTTACTTATTTGTTTGCATTACTAATTTATGTTCACTTCTAGCACAATGCATCACCTAAAAAAAAATAAAACTTTCAATTTTTTAAATAAAAAAGAGTTAAACTTGTCTTCTGAGTTTTGGTTGTTTTGTGTGCATCATAAAACGGCATCCAGATGATAATTCAATCAAATGTCGCCATTTTTCAAATTCTCCAACATTTGCAAAACCTTGTTGATGAACTTCCAATGGAAGATCATGATGAACAACTAAATGACGTCGGAGTGAAGTCATTGAAGCGAACACTTCTCGACACGAAAAAACTGGGCAAGAAATATTGTTCTTAAAAAATAAATGATGGTTTTGGTTTAAAAATCAATTTTTTTACATTATAGGATCCATGACATTTATAACGATGAGCAACAAATACATTTTTTTCAGTAAATTCAACTTGTCGGCCAGTACGAAGGCAAATTTTGCAAACAAATGTTCCTTCGGGAGTTTCTTCAGGTTGATAAAGCTGAAAAAATGAAATGTTTTTTGAATTTGATTCGTTTTTTTTTTGATAAACATCAAAAAGTAAATTCCGTTCTTGTGAATAACTGAAAACACTGTCATAACGATATGGAACTGCAACAACTGTCTGAAACAAATTTTTCTTTTGCCGCTTTTTTTGAATTTTAATATTTTTACTTCATCGTAGACGACTTCTTCACCTTCTACCATTTCAATTTCTTCATGTGCCGATTCTCCTTCCATTTTATCTGCAAAAATATTTCATTTTTTTAAATAAAAATCAAGAAAAATAAGTTTGTTTAATTTTAAAAGAGACGCCAAACAGCGTGGCCGAATATTTTGTTTAGTTTGGTTTTCTCGACCACAATTTTTGGAGAGTTCGGCCATATCTCATCTTCACTGGAATAGCAGTTTGATAATGATCTGAGGTCATGATTTAACGAAATTTGATTGGAAAAACTGGAAAAAAGTGAAAATTTCACAAAAACTGTGCTGAACTCGAGATTAAATCAACAAAATGAGTTTTTGTTGTCTAAAAACCTAAAAAAAAGAGGAAAAGATTCAGCATTTGATAATCATTTTTCAGTTTCATTTACAATTTTCCCATTTTTTTTTTCTTGAAAGAATCTCCTGATTCTTGTCACGAAAACAACAGTAATATCTTCCTCTCCCCCCTCCCTCCTAATATCTTGTTTACAATGAAAATGTGTTATTCTTCTTCCTTCTTTTTTTATTGAAACGTCACTACGCATTGACACCTACCGAAAATGTTCAATTTTTTAATGATTTTCGATTGAAAATTGAAAGAAAGCATTTCTTTATTTTTTTTTGTTAAAAAAAAGGAAAATGATTGGATGATAAAATGATTAGGTAAGGAGAGAGATGGGGAAGGGGGAAAGGGGGGTGGAAATATTGCTTTGATTTGAATCAAAACTTGTTTTTCTTTTAATATTAAATATAATTTATCATAACTATTCAATTTCTCTCATTATTATTATTATTTTTATTATTATCAACACTTTTTTTGCCCTCTTCACTTTTCTCAAACATTTCCGTTTTTTTTTTTGGTGTTTTTTTAAGATAATTTTTGGTTGACAGAATACAACAAAAGAAAAATGGTTGTGTTCGTGTCAAAAAACAAAAAAAAATTACAAATGGGCAGAAATAAAATGCAAATTTTTATCAAATCAAACCAACAAAGTTCCAGGTTTACATGAAACGTCGGAATTTCGTATTGTCGTATTGTATATGTATTTTTCCCGATTTTTCTTTCTTTTCTCTCGTTTTTTTTCGATTTTTCACCTCATTTCAATATCGAACTTCTTGAAGGAGAAAAAAGAATTGTGAAAAGACCATTTTTGGTAGAACGATTTTTCTTCTTTCCTTTTCCTTTTTGGTCATCAAATCAACATTTTTAAAATATTTCAAGTATCTTCTCCTTAAATTCAACAAATCATTTTATTTCATTTTTTGACATTTTCAAGTGTTTTTCTCACTTTTTCTTCTTCTTCTTCTTCTTCTTCTTTCCTGAATTCATTTCATCGAATTCTTCCTCCTCCTCTTCCTTTCCACCCCCACCCCCACCCCCACGTGATTTTTGATTAAAAAAACAAAAAAAGATCAACAAAATCAAAGGGAAACCAAATAAAATTGTTGTTTTTTGGGCGAAAAAACCTCAAAAAATGCTGAGAATCAATCGATTTTTATTTTCTGAAATTCTTTTTCCAGCTTTTTTCTTTTTGGGTCAATTTTCTCTCAAATAAAAAGTGACAAAAATGATGGTTGGAAGAAGGTGGAGAAGCGAAGCGAAGGTGGGGAGAGGTGAAAGAAAAGTTCATTTCAAACAAGAAACGTGTTCCTTTTTATCTTTTCCTTACAAAAAAAAAAAAATGTTTTTTTATTTTTCTTTAATTGCCACAAGATCATTAAAAATGTTCAGTTTTTTTCTTCTTTCGTTAATTTCTTGTTTGAAATTTTGGCTTTTGTTTTCCGATCGTTAAAAACGTTTTTCTTCTTCGACTTTTTGTACTAAAAATATTAAAAAATTGATTGGATTTAACTCCTTTTTTTTCTCTCAGCCCACCCCCACCCCCACTTTCCCACTGTCGTTGTCGTCGCCGCCTCACTTTTCGTTCCCCCCCTCCCCCTCCCCCTTACCTTTTTTATTTGATTTAACTGATTCGAATCAACGGAGACATTTGAATTTTCATTTTGAAATCTTTTCTTTAATTTCAATTTAACACTTAAAAAACAAAGAAAGATCAAAAAATAATCAGCGAGAAAAAAAAGAAGTTTTTTAGATTGAAACAAAAAACGTAAGCGCGGAGGGTTGTTGCAATTAAAAAAAAAAATTTTTTTTTTATCAATGATTGATGATTTAATGGGGAGGTTTTTCAGAATTTAACCATGAAAAGTCACAAAATACAATTTCTATCAAAAGTCGAAAAAAAATAGGTTGAAAAATCCCTCGCCGCTTTCTTTCTTTTCAGTTTTTGTCTGCCCAAAAAACGATCATCTCAATTTTTTTTTAATGATAACAAAAGAGAGAAAATGGCGAAGAAGAAATTCTGGGTTTTCTCTAAATCTCTTTGATTCTTATCATGTCTCTCCTCTCTCTCTCTCTCTCTCTCTCTCTCTCTCTCTCTCTCTCTCTCTCTCTCTTCCTCCCACATTTTTCTCTTTTTTCTTCTTTTCTAAAACTTGTGATAACTTTAAAATCAAACCCGAAATCGTTTTTACACATTTTTTTCTTTTTCCAAATTTTTTTTTTTTTTTCAATCAAATAAAAAATGTTTGAGAATGGAGAAACACGATGTGAATAATTTTGAGACTTCTGGAGAAGATTTAAAACAGAAAATTGAAGACGATGATGAAGCTGACGATTTTTTATGTGGATTTGGAAGGTAACGAACCATCGAATTATTTTTCATTTTTAAAGGAACATTTCAATTGTTCTTAAATAAGGTCTCAACACGTTTTTGGTTTCTTCTCCAAAATTTTTAAAGGAACATTTTGTTGTTCTTTAATAGCGTTTTAGCACGAATTTCTTTATCAATCTTTTTCAAAGAAGGAAACATCGATTTTTTTTTGAAATAATGTCGCATCGCAGTTTTTTTCTTACAAAGTTTTAAAGGGGCAAATCGATTTTTTAAAAACAAAGTCTCGCCTCATTTTTGTTTCAACTGTAAAAATGCAAAATATCGGCTGTTAAAAAAAAATACAGTAGCCATGTGGATATTTTCTAAACTAAAAAATAGAAGGGTCTCGAGACGAAAATGAAAAAAAAATTCGAAAAAAAACCCAAAAAAAATTCCAGTTTTTCCCCATCTTGGCTTCAAAACTTCCACAATGCAAAATGCCTTTTACTGGTTCTGGGAATTTGTGCATTTATTCAATCGTTTGTGGTGAACGCAATTTTTCCAGTCGGCCTCTCAACACTGGAACGTCGCTTCAAAATGACGAGCACCCATACGGGAATCATTTCAAGCTGGTACGATTTTGCGGTTCTTCTCGTCGTTTTTCCCGTTTGTCATTGGGGCAACAACGGGCACAAGGGACGATGGATTGGATGGGGCGGTGTTGTTATGGCGTTGGGATCGTTTATCTGCGCTTTACCTCACTGGATGATTGATGCTTATCATCCGGACGCTCATTTAGGAATGAATCAAACCGATTTTGGTCAATGCACATTGAGAGATCAGAAGATTTGTGATTCAGAATCTCATTCATCATTTTTTAATCCATTTTTTTGGATGTTTATTTTAGGTATTTTTTCATTTCATTTTACGGTTTTCGTGACAAGACCCATTCACCCTATTTAACAGTGTGTTCCTTTAAACTGGTTTAAAGGTTTTTTTTTTGAAAATAACAAAAAAGGGTCTCGTCACGAAAATAAACAAAAAAAAGGTTTTGTACTGTAGGTCAAACCCTTCATGGAATTGGTTCAACCCCATTGTTTTCGATTGGAACCACGTACATGGATGAAAATGTATCGCAAAAAGCTTCGCCAGTTTATTTAGGTAAGAAATTTGATTTCGTCTGAAAATAGTCTGAAATTCTGCTTTTCCAGCAATCCATGCGGTTCTCACTTCATTTGGTCCAGTGATTGGCGTTTTTGCCGGTGGTTTCTTGCTAAATCTTTATGACGATTTCGATCGAGTTGATCGGTATTGATTTATTGATTTTTTTTCAAAAAAAAAAATGCTTCAGAATTCCAATGGAACGTTCTGATCCACGTTGGGTTGGCGCGTGGTGGGTCGGATTTTTGATATCATCAATATCGGCTCTTCTCATTGCTTTCCCAATTCTCGGTTTTGCTCGCGAACTGCCCGAAGCGAAACGTCATCGAGCCAAAGATGTGAATCAATGCCACGCGGCAAACGGTGACGTCAATGAAAAAGCACCGAAAGATTTGCAACTTTTGCCCGCCTGCGTTTTTGTAATTAAAATTTAAAAGGAAAAAAAAATTTTGTTTTTTTTCTTTTTTTTTTTTAGAAAATTCTTAAAAATCCAACTTTTTTGGTTTGTATTGCCGTCGGAATATTTGAATCAATAATTATCAATGGATTTGCTGCTTTTATGCCAAAAATTCTCGAAACATTATTGAGCACAAATCCAACTTTGGCTTCTTACTTGTCATGTAAAAAAAAAATTTTTTTTTTAATTTATTTTTTTTTAAATTTTCTTGCAGCTGTCGTCATTTTTGCCGCAGCAACTGGTGTCATGGTCGGCGGAACAATTATTCGACAACTCAAATTACAGGTTTTTCATCATTTTTCGTTCGAAAAAAATCAATAAAAACTACAGTAATCCTTTGATGATTTTTATTCCCTAAAACACTTAAAAATTAACGAAAAAAAAGGGAAAAAAAACGAGTTTTATTCGAAATGACAAAAAGTCACGTGTTCTTCAGACATTTTTGAACCATTCGAATTTGATTGGATTAGGCCGAGACATTTTGTCTCAACATTTTTTATCGTGGATTTTAAAAACACACAATTTGACTGCGTACTTTACGCCCCCCCCCCCATTCAATCGTTGATGGCTGAGTATCAAATTTCGGCCAGCATTAGCTTTTTGTTGTTGTTGTTGTTGTCAATAGAGCGCGATTTAAACAACAAAAAAAACGGAATTCTTTCAAAATAAATTTCAGGTTGGAGGAATGCTGAAAATGATTATTGTTTGCCACGTCGTTGCTCTACTCTTTACCACAGGATTGTTGAGTCATTGTCCTCAACGAGAATTCGTTGGAATCAATTTGGGATATGATGACATGTAAAAATTTGAAGAAAAAAAAATCGATTAAAAATTGATTTTGTTTTTCCAGAAATATTGATAAAACTCATGATTATGGCGTCATTTCAAAATGTAATCAGAATTGTCACTGCGAAAAGGAATGGAATCCAGTTTGTGATCCAAAATCCGG
The DNA here is from genome assembly GCA_963572285.1 of Caenorhabditis drosophilae. Lineage (NCBI taxonomy): Eukaryota > Metazoa > Nematoda > Chromadorea > Rhabditida > Rhabditidae > Caenorhabditis > Caenorhabditis drosophilae. The sequence continues at coordinate 2,388,869 of OY751562.1, read as the reverse complement.
ACACATGTATTATTCAGCGTGTTTTGCTGGATGCAAAACTAAAACCAAAAATCAGGTTTTTTTTTAAACCTAAGCTTTAACAAAATACGCAAATTTGCGTGATAGTGTATGCACACTATGTACAGTAATTTGTTTTTCGCTGAAAAAACAAAGGAATTTTGCGTTTTTTTCCCACGTTTTTTTTTTGATTATTTTGGGAAAAATACGTAGTTTTGCGTGGCGATTTATTCACACTTTTGTTTTCTACAGTCTTTCCCCCTTTATTTTTCTTAAAGTGTAGAACAATTGTCTCTTCGTCTCGAGACCAATTTCATCGAAAAAAAGCGAATTTTGAAACAAAAAAGACAAAGAAAAACTCAAAAAGAAGGGATGGGAGGAGCGAACAATTGTCTCTTCGCCTCAAAACCAATTTCATCGCAAAATTAAAAAAAAAAGGCAGAGAAAAACTCAAAAAGAGGAGGGGAAGGGAGAGCGACTTAAAAATATCAATAAAATCTTAAAATCAGCTTTCGATTGAGTAACGGTTCGAGTTGAATTCGAAAATTGTCTGAAACCGTAATCAACAATAAGTTTTTCTTGATTCCATCGATGTTTCTTTGTAGCAGGGCTCAATCGAATGGGGAGAGTGCTCATGCTTGACAAATAATGAGACATTTCATCAATTATTACATCCGAAAATCGAGCATGACGAAAACTTGAATCAGGGTTACTGTAAACAAGATTGTGGATCTCGTGAATACATTCTGATCATCACATTATTCGTGACAGTCGTTGCCAGCTTTGCATCCGGAATTCCGACTCAACAGGTTTTTCTAGAACAGAGAAAATGAGAGAGAGAGAGAGAGAGAGAGAGAGAGAGAGAGAGAGAGAGAAAGAGAGAGAGAGAGAAAGAGAGAGAAAAGAGAGAGAGAGAGAGAAAGAGAGAGAAAAGAGAGAGAGAGAGAAAGAGAGAGAGAGAAAGAGAGAGAGAAAGAGAGAGAGATAGAGAGAAACCCGTGGATTTTGTTGCAGATTATGCTTCGCGTTGTTCCGTTCGATCAGCGAACACTCGCTCTCGGCATCAACTGGACAATTGTGCGACTGTTTGGTTTTATTCCCGGCGGAATTCTGTTCGGCATTTTCATCGACACCGCATGCTTGGAGTGGGGCGAGAGTTGTGGAAAGACGACGAGCTGCCTTGTCTATGATCCATTCAAATTGAGTTGGACGATTACGGCGTTGGGTAATGGCGGAGTGTTGTTGTTGTTTTTTTTTTCTAATAAATTTTTTTTTGTTCAGCAATTGTTTGTAAGCTTTTATCAATTCTTGCTACAATTATTGGTTACATGACGTATCAGCCATCAGATCTTGATAATGCAGGTTTGTCTTCTTCTTCTTTCTTCTTCCTTTTCACCACCCTCACCCACATCTCCACCCCCACACCCACCTCCTCTTCCTTTTTTTTCCTTCTCGAATCGAACAAAAATCAATTGGGAAACAAATATTAGGGAAAGGCGCGTTGCGACGTTATCGAAATTCTGCCGATGACGATCCAAATCATTCTCGATTCGTTGTTGTTGATCAACCGCTTTTGGCTGAAAATATCTGAAATCGGTATGATTGTGTGGATGTGTGTGGTGTGGTGTTTGAACTCGACGTCTCCTGTTTTTTGAAGTAAAAAATATTCTCTTGTTTTATCTTGTTGCTTAATAATGGAAGAGTAATCCAAATTCAGGGAAAACTAGGCCATGCTTGAATAAAAATTGTTTATGTTCTGTTTCCTTCAATTCATTTACTTTTTTCAGCGTTTTTGAAACTAAAAAACGAACCGTACACTACTAAATCAAATGATATTTCTAGTGTGCGCCTTTAAACTTTAAAATTACGGTCATTATTTTGTGTTTATCCTTGGAAAAAAGATGATTTAATAAGAATAAGTAAATGAATCAGACCTAGTTTTAACCTGGAATGCATGAATAATATTTAAGTTCATTAGAGCGCACTTGTCACTTTAAAAAATGATGATTCAAATAAAAAATGGTGGGAAATCAATTTTCTTTTGTTTCTTGCAGGTTCAATTAACACAGTTGATAGTCATTGTCACACTGCTCTTCACCTCGTTGTCAATGATGATCGAATACCTGAGCAGGCAATTATTCATGCAAGTTATAATCATTTTTAAATTGATTTTCATTTAAAATTCCACTTTTTTTTCTTTTTTGTCTCTCGCGGGTTTCTTTTCTCTTCTTTTCTCTCTTTCTCTCTCTCTCTCTCTCTCCTTGTTTTCTCTTCTTCTTTTTCTTTTCCTGATTTTTTGTGCACCCTAAATTATTTGCATAATCAGGTTCTGTTTCTCATCGCTTTATCATCGAATTGTTGTTTTATTGAAATTTTGTACACTTTGTTGTTCTTGAAAATTCAAAAAAAAAATGACGAAAATTTTCAAACAAAAAGGTCCTACAACGACATGACTTACTGTAGCAATAATGCAGAACAAACATTTCTTTTATGAAGGAAGTTTTTTACATTTGAAAATTTTTGTTGATTAATGAATGAATAAAATTCGCTTTAGAGCGCAGATTAATATTTAGTCAATGTTGGATATTTTTCAAAAAAAAAATCAAAAATATTTTACAATAGAGCGCAGTTTAAACATAATATTTTTAGTTGAGCAAAAAATCAAATTTTTACAATTTCAAACAATGAAGTATCAGCAATCGACTCAGATTTCTTAACATTTATACTTGACTTCACAAATGTTCCAGATGATCCTTTTCCCAAGCTCGACGGATTCACAAATATGGTTTCATTGATTTTTTTAACGAATGGCGCCAAAATACACGGAACAACCATTAAATGTGGCGCTGTTTTCAATTCGCCACATTCGATGACATCCTTCATTGATGCCGAAATTTCAGCTGGTTCTAATGGATACATTGATCGATAATTCAGAAGATGATTATTTAAGCGAGCTAATCGATCGATATTTTCTTGATTTGATGATCGATGATATTCATTTTTACTTAAATGAGTGATTATCTGAACAAAATAATTGCTTTTTTTAATTTGAAATCGGGATTTTTGAAATAAATTTACTTCACTGCTTGTTATTCCAATTTCCATTGCCCCATTGAATACCTTCAGAACACATGGATCCGGCACAAAATGGAATTTCTGAAAATTTGCTGCGTAGCAACTCATTTTTAAGCTCAAATATGTATATGAAAAAGATACATGAAAGCCAAGTTTTAAAAAAAAAAAGTGCGCGGCACTTGCAAAAAAATTCAAAATTTTGAAAAACCTGAAGGCAAACCTTGGATAGTTTTCTTTTATTTAAAAAGCGAAATGAATTGATTGGAAACACTGGAACAACACAACAATCTCGTTCCGACGATAATTGAATGATTAATTCAGTTTTTGTTCTGCAAAATTCATTAATTTTTGAATTCAAAGAAAAAACCCCGAAAAAAACCCTTCTAATTTCTCCTCAATTCGTGTAAAAAGATCTTCCATCAACATTTCAAAAGTTAACGTGAACTCTGATGTCGTCATAAATGTATTTCTTCTATCAACAAATGGTCCCGTCTGGAAATAATTTTAAAAAACTTTAGAAAATAACCAAAAAAAACTTAAAAACCAACCAAAATCACTAAACTTGGTTGATGCTGAACAATTTTATCTAAAAGTTCGCATAATTGTTCATAACCACAATTATCGATTGAGGTAAATGGACCAGCGGCGAACCAAACATCAGCTGACACATTATTTTCGCATTTTGATAATGGTAATGCGGGCGGCTCGAAGATTTGTTTAACGACAAGCTCTTCGCCGGTTTCATTACAACCATTTATGACAATTATTTGACCAGGAAACAGTGTGACGTCATCAATGATATTGCTTAAATCGAGACGAATTATTGAGCCGTCTTCATCATCTGAAAATATTTAAACGCATTTTTTTAATTTAAAAATCAACTTTTTTTTCCAGTTACCAATCATTAAACAAACGGAATTTTCTCCAAATTTTTCACTTTCTTTTGATTCATCCCGAAGAATTTGGCCATAAGTGAAAATTGATTCCTAAATTCAAAAGTTTTAAACATTTTTATTCAAAAAATGTGTATTTTTACCGCTGATGGTGTTAAAGCATTTCCCCAATCTGTAATTTCAGCATAGGCATTTCGATAAATGTTGGCAATTTGTCCGAGACGTTTAGCTTTTGCTGGAAAAAAAGAAAACATGAATGAGTTTAGAGGAAGAAGAATATATTGGTACCTTCAATTATTAATGAAGCTTTATCACCTCCATAATGATCTTCGGGTAGTTTTGAAATAATTTCAATTTTGCCAACGTTTGACATCAAATCGGCTTGTTGAAAATGTTTCCCCTCAACTTTGCACACAACGTTTCCAGCGTCTTTTCTTTTCAGAAATCGGAAATTCCACGGCGTTTTTCTGAAATTTTTTCCAACCAAATTTCGTTGATTTTCAATTGATTTTCAATACTGAAATGGTGCGAAACTTCTGAATTTCTCGGTCACCGCCTCAATTTCTACCGAATTTTCAGACGTCTCCATTGATTCATCGTCTTTTTCCGATTCTTCAGTAAACTTTTGACCGATTGTGCTTATTGTTCGATCGCCGAGTGGACGACGACTACAAAATTCTGATTTTTTTCATGTAAAATTTCAAAAAAAACAAAAAAACCTTAATTTTTTCGCTGATTTTGGTGTTTCCGCCTTTTTTATCGCCTGTTTTTCCAATTTTTTCTCCAAATTTTCAATTATTTGAGCATTTACGACGGTTTTTCCATCATTTTGCATCACAGAAATGATTTCATCTACCAAATTATCAACCGTTTGATGATAGACTTGACAGATTTCTTCAACTAAAAACAGTAAAAAATTGATTTTTTTTCTCCCAAACATTTCCTTACATTTATTGATATATTCGTCGTTTTCTGGGCATGAAAATGCAAAAGGTTCCATACATTCGTTCATGTAATCAATATCAAAGTCGTAGGACATTTTCTGGAACAACAAAAAACCTTGAAATATAATTAAATATGCAACAAAAACGCGAAAACGCGAACACAAATCATTTGAATTTTTAATTTTGCCGGCTTCTCTTTTCGCGTTTCGCACTCTCTTCGCGTTGCGTACTGTCTCGCTTCAGAAACTGTTTGTTGTATGGCGCTCTCTTCAATTTGTATGGGTACAAAACTACTCGTTTACGATGTGATTGTTGTTGCCCAGTTTTTAATGAAACATTTTATGATTGGAATAGAAAGAAAATAACAACGCGAAAGCATCAAAGTTTATGAGGAGAAGCTTCTTTTTCAAATTCGAACAAATTTTCCTGTTGATCAATATCGATTGGAGGAGAAGCTGAAAGTGAAGTTACAATTGAATCATCGCTTTTCTCTGCTTCGTTTTCTTCTTCTTCCATTTCATATTTTTCGAAATCTGATTCTTCAATTTGTTGACTTGATGTATTCTCATTGGTTATTGATTGATCGTAATAACTGTCTTCGGTTGGCATCTAGAATACAACATATTTTCTACCGTAATAATTTTTTAAAGTCAAGGGAAATTTTTCAACTTTTCGTGGCGAGACCGACTCAAAATCATCGTCAATATTCAAAGGTGCAGTGATTTTAGTCTTACCACGAATTGTTTTGAAAAAAAAAGTTTTTTTTATACGATTTAATGCAAAAGCGAAATGTTGTACTAACATAAAGTTGCTGCTCTAAAAATTGACGAAAAATTTCGCCAGCCGCTTCAGCCAACTCCTCTCGAACCCAAATCGATTTTTCGTCTCCTGCCCAAGTTTCAACAACAACCTGAACACGAAAATTTGAAAATTTGTGCATTTTTGCGTCACATTTGACGCACTTCATAAACATCATGTTTCGCCGAATTTTTTCGGAAAACTTGCGAAAAATCCTGTCCCATCGCCAGAATTCCATTAAGGCTGGACGCGAACTTTTTGAAGCTGAAAAAAGTTGAGAAAAACATCGAAAAAAAAAAGGTTTTTTTCCGTTTTTTTTTTGCCAAACCTAACTCGCCGAACAATCCGATTGATCCAAATTGGATCATGAGAATTCCACGATTTGCTCATTTTTTCTATTTTTTTCAAAAAAAAACAAGAAAAAAACTTTTTTCAAATTTTTTTGGTTAGACGCGTGAAAAAGTAGTCAACGTGTAGGTCAAAATTTATTTTTTCTAGAAAAAAATAAAACTAAAAATTTAAACAAAATTAAACAAAAAAAAATGACTAAAAAACTGTCGAAATCTCATTTTAAAACTTTTTCCTGTTGAATTTCAAGAAAATTATCGATTTTTTATTATTTTTGCGCAACGGCTTTTCCATTCTCATAATTGACAGTTTTCAATGTTGCTTCGACTTTTTTGGCGTCTGTAGCTCCCTGCAAAAAATCAACGGAATATTATTGACGGTGCACAATAATTAAAGGCGCATGCTTGATTTTTTTCAAATAAAAATTTTAGTTTCATTAGTGAATTTGTGTCTTTTCTTTTATTTTGAACAATTTTTTTTCTGAAAAAAATTTTAAAAATATCTATTTTCGCGCCAAAAAAATTGGCTGCGTACTTTTTTTATTGCTTCATTTGAGACGATTGAATGAGTATCAAACTTGAAACAATAAAGATTTTTTAGATAAAAATGTTCATTCAATAATACTCAATAGAGCGTACTTGCGACACCCAACTTCAATTATCAAAGGCGCACACATTAGTTAGACTTTTCTGGTCTCGGTACGAATCTTCATTTTTTGTGAAAAAAAAAACACGAAATTTACCTTTGCGCACTTTCTAGTAATATCAGCGGCGATTTGTGAAAATCTGACGTAATTCAAACCAGCGGCTCTCCAGGCGACCATTTTTAGTTATTTTTTTTTCTTCAAGAACGAAAAAACTCGTAAACCTTAAATTTGAAAAAATCAATAAAATTAAACAAAAAAAAAACGAGGAAAAAAATATCAAAAAAATGGTTCCAAAACCATTTGAAATTTCCGAGAACTCGAAAAGCTTTAAAAAAAATATTTTTATCGATTTAAAAATTAAAATTGAAATAAATAAAAAAAATATTTGGTCGTCTTAAATAAAATTCAAAAATATTTTCTGATGACGTGGCGGCAAATTATTCTTCTTCTTCCAGTTTTTCAAATTTTCAATAATTTTAGCCTCATCACCAATCAGATTATTTTCAAAATGTTTTAGTTTTCACCCTGTAACTTCAAAAGCTCATTAATTTGCACTCTTTGGTCAAAATGTTAGTTTTTGTTTTGTTTTTTTTTTTAAGAAAAATAGCATTTCATTCAACATTACAATAAGAAAACAATTTTTAAAAAATCAGCAACTGGAAGGAAAAAAAATTACGCTTTTTTAAGAAAGAAAAAATATGCTTTCATGTTCCAATAAAAACTGCAAATCCAAATCATGCGGGTAAAAAACTAGGCTGAAAAATTAGAAAACTAATAAAAACAGGAAAAACACCTCGTGTTAATTAGTAAAACTGAAAACTTTAGAGAAATATTACAGAAAGAAAATGAACACAACCTTAAAAAAAAAAGAAGAAAAGGGAATTTTTCCGTCAATAAAAAAATCAATGAAAAAAATATTGAAAATTGACGTAGATTTGAATGCAATGAAAAAAATCAATTAAAAAACGAAAAAGAACAATTTCAAATAAATAGTAATATTTAACATGGAGTGAAAAAATCATAAATAATCACAAAAGCCCAGAAATTCAAGATTTTACAAAAAGAAATAAAGGCAAGCGGTACAAAGCGGAAATATTTCAAATTAATCAAAAATCACAGTTTTTCAAAACAAATCCAACAATATTCAGTTTTTAATTTCAGTTTTTTTTTTTGGGAAATTTGATTCTTTAAAAAGAAAAACAAGAAAATAAAATAAAGATTCAACTGTTAGATCATTATTTTTGAGAATTGTCAACACACTGCAAAAACAATCAAAACCTATTCAATTGATTCGTCAATCCTTCAATTCTTCTTTATTGTGGAGCTGAAAGGAAAACACATTTTAACAAAAACCCATTAGAAATTTTTTTTTGGAGAATGTTAGAGGCAAAGAAGTAGTTTTTCTTTGCACATACGGATTCTTTTGTTTTTTTTTTAAATAAATCACTCAAAATGTGCAAAAAAGTGCAAAAAAGAAAATTTTTGGATTTCAATCAAATTTCGGCAATCAATTGTGAAATTGACATTTTTGAATAACTACTACTACTACCACCAACAATATTTTCTCTTATTATATTCGTACCGTTTGGTTGTGAAGCTGCTGGCAATGCTGAATAGACCTAAAACCATATTCAATTCGGTTTTTTAATTATTAAATTATTTTTACCTGTCCGGGTCTTATTGGTTTGACAATTTGTGGAGCGTTCATTCGCTTCATATTTCTTTGTCGAACAGCTTCCTTGATTTTCTCAACTTCTTGTTGATATCTTTTTCTTTCAGCTTGGCTTCTTTCTTTTGAATCTCTCAATGCTTTTTCAAGCAATTTTATTCGCTCTTCTCTTCCTCTTAATCTTGCCTCCATTTTTGGCAATTCAACTCTTAAATCAGCATTATCTCTGACTAATTGCTTGTGAACTTTTGTCAATTTATCCAAATTGCTTTCCAAAAATTGAATTCGTTGCTTTTGAGCTGGCCCACTCAACGCATCATCAGCTTCAGTGTCTTGACTGATTTGGCATTTGGCCAACATGACTCGCGCAAACTCGTTCTTCAAATTTTTTAACGTAGCCAACTCAATGTTGACACGATCCGATAATGGTTTGATTTCTTTTGCGGCTTGATCTTTAACTAATAATGTCTTCATTCGTACAACATCTTGTCCGTCTTCCATTCGAGCAACATCAGCTGCTAATTTTGTTTCGGCTTGATGCTCCGCAGCATTGTTCGTTTCTTTTGCCGCTGAATATTCGGAGAATAATTTTGAGACTCCAATTCGAATATGATTTAAGAGATCATGATCAGGAAGATGCTCATTTTGAGATTGCTGAAATTGTTTTTTTAAATTATTAAACAAATATTTAAAAAATTTCAAATTACAATATCAGCAATGTTGAATTCTTTGATGATTGTATAAATTCCTTCTTTGAAATGTCGAATTTTCGGTCCACATTCTTCCAAATGAGCACTCAAAACTGATGTTGCTTGATTAACCCGATCTTCCAAAGTTTGGTTTTCTTCTTGAACGGTCTAAAAAGTAATTTAAAAGTAATTTTTTTTTGTCCAAATGTTTATTTCATACTTCCAAGTCTCTTTTCAATTTTTCACACTCAGCTTGTCGCACATCCAAATTGACCGCGATTTCTTCTAAAGCAGTCATCATTTCTTTTCCTTCTTGTTGTTTATCATCTGCTTCTTTTTGAATTCTCAAATTCTCCTCTCTAATGATTTCTTCATTTTCTCGCATCGTTTGAAGAGCTTCTTCTTGAAGGAGAAGCTGTTGACGGAGCTTTTCGAGCTCTTGTGAGACTTTTTGAATTTCATCATCTTTCTCGTCGAGTTGTTGATACAATTTGACTCGTTCCTCTTCGTATCTAAAAATTATCATGTTTGTTTGTTTAATTATTAATTCAATTTTGTTACTTTTTCTTCTCCTCATCTGTGATTGGTCCCGATCCAGATGTAAGCATTGGTGGCGCTGGTGCAATTGATCTTTCCATTAATGGTGTCGAACCTCCCGACACTTCTGATACAACCATTTGTGTTCCTTCTACCAAATTCACCCATTCTCCTTCTGAAACTGATTCTCCAGATCTCCAACGTGCCAATTCCATTGATGATGCATGTAATAATGTGGTCAATCTTGTCACCTACAAACAATGCATTTCATCGTTTTTCTTTTAAACTTTTTATCACCTTTTCTTTCTCTTTCTCATATCTTCTCTTCCATTCCTCTGCTGTCAACTCTTCATTCACTTGCACAACATTCTTGATTGTCTTTGCTCTTTGTCCGAAAAGTAAAGTGGATTTTGTTTCAGCTTCATTAAAATGTGATGGTGATGCACAGATAATAACTGTTGTTCGAGAATTTCCTCCAAGCGATTCTTGCAATATACGTGTCAGTTTAGAATCACGATATGGAACATGAGACTTCTAGAAAAATAAAATCCATAAAATCCATAATTTAGCTAAATTATTTTTTACCGTTCCTTCGGCCAATGCTGATATAACAATACCAAGTGCTGTTAATGATTTATTGATATTTTTAGCTTCTTCCAAAACTGTTCCTTGTGCACCAGTTTTACTGACTTTTTCCGAACCAGCCAAATCAACAAGATATAATTTTCCAGTCAATTGCTTTTTTGTTGTCTGATGTTCTTGTTTTACGGTGATTAAAAACACTGAATGAGATCGAGATGAGTGCTCATTCATATCTGAAAGTTAAGGTTTTTAAATATTGTTTTTTTAGGAAATTAACTCACTTGTCACCGCAACCATTCTGTTCGATTTTCCATCTTCAATTGCTTGTAAAACTTCATCCGGTGATCCAACAAACCGTTCTGTGGCTCCTTTCACGTAAGGTACTCGCATTTTATCTTCGTGAATAGATAAATTTACCTTTTCAGCTGTAAAATAACCATGGTTTAACTTTCTCACTTCGAATGTAAATAAAATTGAGACTTACGATCTAATAAATCTCGAATTCTTTCATTGTAAATTTCATAATAAGAAACTTTAATATGAAATTGAAGTTCAGTGTCCATATTATATATATGATTGAATATGTCAGCCACAATTCTAGGAATAATTCCTTGAAGTCCACCATCTCCAATAACTCCCTAAATAAATTATACAACGTATTAGATACATTATATTTTGAATATTTCTACCTCCATTGTATGAGTTTTTCCAGAAGATGTCTGCCCATACGCAAAAACTGTTCCATTATATCCCGATAAAACATCTTGAACTATATGATAAGCAGCTCCTTTGTAGACTTGTTCTTGTGTTGTATTTGGTTTGAACACTTTATCAAATACGTACACTTTTCCCTATAAAATGTCTTGTTATTTTTATTTTTTATTTTTATAATTTTTATTCATATATGCATCAAATGAGTGTGTCTCTCACCCTCATTTCCTTTTCAAAAAGACCCTAATTATCTGGTAATATGTATGTGTGTGTGTGTATGTGTCACCTTTTTTCCTCTTTTCATTCACCAATTTGTTCTTCTCCGACATTGAATATACATACAGATATAGATGACACACCTGTTAGTGCTTTTTATTGACATACACCCTCTTTTTATTTAATTCATTTTACTATGTATTTACAAATTTTGAAATAAAACTCTTACTCCAAGAGATATACTATCCTCCGATGGGAACTTTGGCAAAAATCGATCAGCATTTTTCTCTTCGGTTTTGTTCAGTGGACGAATACGACAGAATACCTAAAAAATCGATAAATATTTGACAATAAACCAAAGGAATAATTACCTGAACACCGCATTCGGATCCATCTGTCCGTGGCTCCATATTTAAACTATACTATCGATTCGTCTCTGTTTTGTTGGTTTATCAGAGAATAAAATCAATTACCCGGGAATGTAGAAGGCTGCAAAAATCAAATGCAAAAATTTAAATTTTTTTCCGAGTTGAGAATAACGGAAGGATGACAAACGGAATAAAAAACTCAAGAAAAGCAACACATAACGATGGTGAACATCTAAAAGACCAGAAAACAAATGGATGATTGCGAAATCGGCGTCTGACTATTTGTGTATTTGATTGTTTGTATGTGTGTGTGCAGAAGAATGAAAAAGAAAAATCAATAATTAACAATGAAAAACCTTTTCTAGTGAGTTTAATTTATAAAAATTGTTTGGTTAATTATTGCATTATTACATTGATATTGCAAAAGTTTTGGAAATTAAAATTATGTATAATTACGGTCCGAAAACGTTATCAAAAACAATAAATCAAAGCAATAAAAAATAAACAAAATATAACTAAATAGGAAAAGTGTGCGCTATTGAACTATAAACCTGTTTTAAGACAATTTTTACATGATAAAGTTATGCTCCTTTAAAACAGTAAAACAACCGAAAATTAAAACATTTTACAGCGAAAAAGATTACAAAAAGAAAACGAAAAAAAGGAAGGATAAGAAAAATGATAAATTACAACCATCAAAGCAAATATGGACATCAAAATGACGATGAGTAATGATTTGACAGATGGTAAACGGGTGTATCTACGAGGTCGATAAATTGAAAATAGATTGAAGAAAGATAAAACAAAAATATTATTCGAACTCATTCAATTGATTGAATTTTTTGGAAAAGTTTGCGAGAAATATTTTTTTAGCTTTTCGATTTTCATTTATTCTCACAATACGGTCGGTGCAAACTCAGAGATAGAAAAAAAACGATAGAAAATGACAATTATAAGATGAGATGTCCTGAAAATTGTGTAGAAAGAAACGATACGACAAACATTTTGTGGCTAGAGCGAGAAAAGCAGCCGCAGCCCCACTAAAATTCATTGGTCTCAACTAGAGATTGACGCAGTTCGAAGAGCGCACAGACGTCAGACTTGTATAGTGGTGGTCAGTGAACGCAGAGGAACGTGTTGGATGACTGACTGGAAAAGTCTTGTTGTATCTTCATATGCGCACACTATTTCCTGACGATTTTAACGGACGGCCCCCAGTCGTCAAATAAAAGAGTGGCGGAGAGAGAGCGAGAGAGAGAGAGAGAAGAGGGAGAGATAGAAAAGAAAAAAAAGATGTCGCTTTGGGCGATTGAATGGGAGAAAATAGTGGATGAATATAAGCAAACGCAAGCATGGAAGAAGTCAGAATAAAGTCTCGACTCTTTTCTTCTCATTTACAATGAGTTTTAGGGTTAGTTCGAACCTTTTTTTCTCTAACACAAATGATACAAACACATAAGAAAACGAATGTAAAAAAAAACAAATTCTTTATAAGAATAAAGGCCAGTGATCTATCTTATCTTATGCTAAACGCCTTCCGCATCCATAAGATTGTAGGATCCACTGCCGTGCACGTGAACAACAAAAATAACGGTAGTTCTTGAGACCGAAACTCAAGCACAATTAATTAAATTGATTAGCTTTCGCCGACAAGTCTCCGCCTCTTGAATTCCAGGATTTTCCGAGTTCTCTCGCATGTAGATCAAATTTGCGTCCCGTGAAGTTTGCGCGTCTGATATGAGTTGAATGTAACTTTCTGCAGGCTAGTAGATCAAATTCTGTCTTCTGCATTTGTTCGTTTCGCATTCGCAACATAAAGTCTCGACTCTTTTCTTCTCATTTACAATGAGAAGAAGGGTTAGTTCGAACCTTTTTTTCTCTAACACAAATGATACAAACACATAAAAAAAACGAATGTTCGTTGTCTTTCCAAGTTTCAATTTTTAGAGTTTCTGTTTCAAAAAAAAAGTACTAAAATGAAATAAAACGCACTTTAAGAACAAAAATTGCATTAAATAAATAAAAATCCTTTTACATTTTATTTTAATCTTATCGATAAGCACATGGAATATACTTATACAAATATCAAAAAAAGATATTAATTTAAATTTTTTTAAACATTTTTCAAGTTTTAAATTAACGAGAAAGAAATAAAACAATTATTGGAAGTTGTGAATTCAAATTTTCAAAATTTAGTATTAAATTCAGTTTGGATTTTTAGGCCGCGGACTAGTTTTCTACATTTTCAGAGTTCAATTTTCAAATTTCTTAAATAAATAAAATTTTGAAAAAATGTGGTTGTGTACTTTAAAAATAGACGATCCTTTAATTATCAAAAATTCAGCAATATAAACTGAAACAAAACATTTCAGCTATTAAAAAAGATTTTAAGAGAAAAGTTCACAAATAAACTTTTATTTATTTTACCATCGACCAAAAATTGTAAAAGAATTTTTTTTATTTCCATTTTTTTTTGTTATAAATAAATCGATATTTTAGTTGAAATACTCGTAATATTTTTATTTTCAATAAGTAGAACAAAAACAACGAAACAATTGAAACATTCGATTCGATTATCACCCGTGAGTTGTGAGATAATATGTTAAATATGAAAATTCAAAAAAAAAAGTGTTATTTTTACCATTTTCTAGGACCATAACCATAATTCGATAGTAATTCATCATTTGATGTAGTTTGTTGGGGTTGTGGGCCTATATTGATTATTTTATGCATAATATTCAATTTTTCTCTCTTACCAATTATTTGTGCATAACCAGCTGCAGCGGATGGATCAAATTCAAAGCAACTATTGAATTTTGCTTGTGAAATAACATCATTGATTTTAAAATTTGATTTTTGAACCGCAAAACTTGGTATTTGTGGTGAATACCCAATAAACGAATGACTATTCTGAAGATTCCACAATTAAAAACAATTTATTTTGAATTTAAAATTTCTGACCGATATTTCTTTTCCTTTTTGTTCTGCTAATTTTATTGCTTCTCTCAAAACTGCTCGTCTTACAAAAAGCTGAACTCCCTGAAAATAATTTTGAACAATATTCTTCTTTGATTCGTTTTACCTGAACAAAATGTCTTTTTTTGATGCATTCATCAACAGCTTCAGAGGTTGTAAAAGTTATAATACAAAAATAAAGTGGGCCTTCTGTATCCTAAAATTATAAATTTTTAAATTTGTTTAACGTATTAAATAAGCTTACACTGACAAACTCGACATCCGTCAATTTTCCAAATTGTCCAAAAGTTTCTTTTAATTCATTTGATGTTAATTTTTTCAAAGGAAAAAATGAAACAAATAATCTTTTTGATTCAACTTTAAAAGTTTCCAAACTTCGGGCTAATTCAATTGTACAATTTACTCCATCGATTTTATGTTCATCTCGTTTCATACAATTTTGAAAACCTTCAGCAAAAACAAAAGTTATGTAAGCATATCCAGCACTACATTTTTTCGGAGTACTTTTGTAACCTTCTTCTGAACCAATAATTCCTAAAATATTTACCTTCAAAAGTAACAAATAATAAAATATTTACCTACTCATGTATTTTTCGAAATTATTATGAATTTTTTGTTGATATGGAATTACTTCTAACTCGCTGTTTAATATTTTATTATCATTCGCTTTTTCAAATCGAATTGCTGATCGTTTTTCAATACTTTCATCGTCGGGTCCTTCATCAAAGATTTCATATCGAGGTGGCGGTGGAACAACGCATTCATAAAGCTCACCAAATTGTTCGAAATATTTTCTGACTGTTTCCTCTGATGTGAAAGATGTTAAGCCACTTACAAATAATCTTTTGACCATCTGAAAAACGTAATTTTGAGTAAAATAAACTTTCGAAACTCACTGCTCGTAAATTGACACACGTTGTCTCCTTACCGTACATTTCAAATGGTCCTGCAGCGATAACCCTGGTTGAATAATAATAGCGGCGCCGGCACGCGAGCGAGCGGCTTGAATTTTTTGTATTTTGTTTATTTTATAGAACTTTTTCATGGATTATCGATTTTTTCAAAATTCCAAAGCTTTCTTTTTTTATTTTCAGAAAAAATTTCATAAAAACAAAGAAGGTTTTTGTTGAGAAATTAAGAAAAAAGCAGCTGTTTTGCTGATGAAAAGGTGAGGTAAATAAACCAAATACAGTTAGAAACAGTTATCCATTATTAAAATGTAATAAAAAACATGAAAGTACAGACATGAAGATACAAAAAAAAATAATAAAGCTAAAATGTAAAAAAGCGTCTGAAAAATCATTTGCTGAAAAAACCCTCAATATTTTGTTTTTTTCCCCTTTTTTTCTCAATTTTCATTAAATTTTCTTCAATTTCAATACAATTATAAATTAAAAAAATTTTATTTGAAATAAATTGAAGGTATGGCAAAACGGTCAAATGATGGGTCAGACGCCGATGATTCGCCGATGAATCTAGCTGAAAATGAAAATTCAAAAAGAATGCGTGTCACATTTGAATCAGTTCGACTTCCAGCCGTTAGTAATGTGGTAATTGGTTTTGATTATAATTTTTGAATTAATTCTTTCGAAATATCCTTTATAGAATGATATATCGAGCCGGGTTGGAAATTATCAAGCTTTTAAACTTGCTGAACGTCTCCGTTATAAAGATAAAAAGATTATTGAATTAGAACGAGAGAATGAGCGTCTTCGCCGACGACAGGAAACAGACGAGAACAATTTATATAGAATTCATAGAAATGGTCTTGAAATCGAATCACAAGTTTTATGTGCAGCTCGGTCTGAGCTCGATATGGAATCAAAGCATGAAATTGAAGGAGATGATCATACAATTGGAACATCTGAAATGTTGCAACTAGATCCTGAACAATATGAAAAACAAAGTGGACGACAAAGGGAACGAATGTAAGAAATTTAAAACGTTGAAAATCTGTTTTTTAAAACAAATTTGGTTTTTACAGAGTAAATGTTTTTAAATTTCTTGCTCAAAATCGGCAAAAAAGAGCTGAAAAAATGAAGATTTTTGCGAAAAAATTGTCGAAATTTATGGAAAGTTAGTTTTTAAATCGTTACAAGTTCTTATTAAAAATAAATCTTGAATTTTAGACCCAAGTGCATCTACATCAGACGATACAATAAAAGTTCTTTCAAATTCAAATCACACCCTTACAGAAGAAAATGTTAGACTTGTCAATGATAATTCACGATTACAACAAGAATTATCATCAACTCGATCAAAGGTAAAATTTTAAATTAAAAAAAACAACGTTTTAAAGTTCTCAATTGCAGTTACGGCAGAAAGAAGATGAATGTGAAATTTTAATAGCAAAAAAAGAAGAAATCACAAGAGAATTAGAAGAGACAAAGTTTGAAGCTGATAAAACTCTAAGATTGGCGAATAAATTTGAACACAGACTGTGTACATTAGCCAAAGTAAGAAAATGTGAAAAAAAACCAAAACTTTAAGCTTTAAATTCAAATTATCATAACATTATTGTAAGTTTTTAGGAAATTTTATTTAAAAAAAATTAAGTGAAAAAAAAAAAAAAATAAAATAAATAAAAGTTTAATTTTCACTAGGAACTGCAAAAAGCAAATGAAACGTCAGCTTCTTTAACGACGACACAGTCCTCTTCTCAACAAGCTCAAAGTCATGCATCAAAAAAAATGAATGGTCAAGTAAATGGATCACCAGGCGAAACAACGTGTAATACAAAAGAGCTTGAAATGTTGAGAATAGAACGAGATGAACAGTTTGAATTGGCGAGTCGACGATTACAAGAAGTAAATGAAATGAGTACAAAAGTGCAAAAACTAACAGCCGATTTAAATAAATTAAAAGCAATGGTAAAAAATAATTTTTTTTTTTCAATGGAAATAGAATTTATTATAGGAAACCATCGTTCCCTCTTCAAATATTTATAATAGTGAAGAATATAAAAATTTACAAAAGTATTATTCACTAGCAATAAAAGAATATGAACGAGTCAGGTAACAACAACAACAAAACGATTAAATGTATCCCAATTAATATTCAGCAAAGAATTAGAAGAAGTAACAAACGATAGAGATAGGCTGAGATCATCGTTTACATCAAGACTTGAAACTGTCAAAGTATGAAAAAAAGAATTGATTAATGTAATTAACTGTGATAAAATTTTCAGACTGAACACGAACATTCACAAAAACAAGTTAAAGAGAAAAGTGAACGAATAAATGAAGAATATCAGCAGCATCGGCAAGAATATGATGTTTTACGAACAGAATTTGAACAAGCATTAATGCAAACAAGTCATACAATGACAGAATCAAAACAAGCTGATATAAAAGCTATTTTAACATCCATGAAAGTTCAAAATCACGTACTAAAACAAGAAGTTTTGAAATATAAAAAAAAGTGGAAGGACACAGTCAGTGCATTTTCAAAAGTAACAAAATATTTGTTTCTTAAAGTTTATAAACGTTTAAAATTAAAGGAAAAACGGGAATGTGAAGAGTTGAAAGCAAAACTTGAAAATAATTTATTAATTATTTTGGATGGAGAAGATAAAGACGATTCTTCATCTGATCATTTAAAACAATTCGAGGAAATTAATGAAATGGGAAATGGATTAGGCGAAAAAGATGTAAAAAATAATTTTTCTTTGTTTTGATTTATTCAAAAATTATTTCAGCTTCTTCAACGATTACGAAAGAAAAACGAAGCATTAATAAAGGAAATTAAATCACTTGGAATAGCAGATCGATCGGAACGTCTACGGTATTTCGAAAAAGAGATTCAAAAGCGTTTATCAGACAAAATAGCCGAACTAGAAAGTCAAAAAAAGCAGCTGGAAGCGTATGAGAATTCTGAAAAAGCGTTAAGCGAAGAACTAGAAAATATTGGATCGGCATTAGAAGAATTGCAAGAGCACAATGGATCATTGATTGCACAAAAACGAGATTTAGAGGATAAACAATTGAAGCTGATGAATGAAAGAATTGTTTCAACAACAATGTTGGCTAAAATTAATGAGAAAAATGTAAATTTAAAGAAAAAAATGTAAAAAAATATTCTTTTCTAGGCGATTTTGGAAAAGATGCTGCAAAAAGAGAAAAATACGAATCAAATCAATGATTTTGAAATGAATACAATGAAGACAATGAATGAAACATATCAGGAAACGTTAAAATTAAAAACCATTGAAAATTCGTAAGAATTTTTGTTTATTTTTAATTAAGCATTGAAGTGTTATATTTTCAGACGGTTAAGCATAGCATTGGAAAATCATAGAAAAGGAATGCAAGAACTTGGATTATCAAGAGATGATTTAAAAATAAAAAATGAAAAATACGAGCTTCAACTAAAACATTATGAAGAGGTAACATAAACTTTCAAACAAGAAAATTGTTGATATTTTTTTAAAGATTCTTGGCACAAAATCGGCGCAAGTTGAAAACTTATTACACAAGAAAAATCGAATTGAAGAAGATTACAATTTGTTGAAGTTTGAAATTATTAAAGTCAAAAATGTTTTATTGTTGTAAATAAAAAATTATAGGAAGAAATATGAAAGAATACAAAAAAGTGAAACATATGGAAGTACAGATGCAGTGCTTGCTGAAGAGAATCGACAATTGAAAGAAACATTGACATGTCCGTCATGTAAAACGAAACAAAAAGATTGTATAATGTTAAAATGCTACCATTTGTTTTGTGAATCGTGTATAAAAGCAAGGTGAGCATTTTGGTTAAAGGTTATTACACAAAAGAAAACAATTTTTTAAGCGGTATTCTATTCGCTTTCTTTTTTGTTTACCGCAAAAGTTAAATTTTTAAAAAATAAATAAAATTCTCGAATTTTTTCATGAATCATATTTAAAAAAAAACAAAGAAAAGAAGGGAGGGAAAGCTAAAAAATTGCGAAATTTGAAACACTCATTGTACAGTGTAAAACGTGGTTTAGATTTTGAAAATAATGTTTGTTGTTTTCAGATACGACACGCGACAAAGAAAATGTCCGAAATGTAACAGCGGATTTGGAGCCAATGATTTTCATCGAGTATTTATATAAAAATAAATTGAAGGGATGGTAGTTGAATGATCAATTGCGGCTCTGATAAGTTTTTACTTATTTCTTTAAATGTTTAGTGTTTTTAAAGAAAACTAATATAATATATGTATAATTATATTTATATATATTTTATATTAAAAATCGGTGGTTATTAGAAATTCTGAATTAACAGGTATTTTAATTATTTCTTTAATGTCATCCTTCAGTCTCTTTTCTTCTCATTTTTTGTTCATTAAAATTGATTTGAAACTGTTTAACGTCTCTCAATCTAACCGGAAGAAGAAAAAAAACGAACTCAGAAATTATTACGGTCATTTTTATTGTTTTTGGTTTTTTTTTTTTGAATGTTAAAATGATTTTTTTTCCTTTTAAACGTTATTCTGTTAGGTTTTTCGTGATCTTTTTGTGATTATTTAGGTGTCTAACGGTGAAATTAGGCGAACAATTTTTCTCGCTTTTTTTGGATAACTAAAAGCCGTGTGAAAAATTGAGAGAATAGTTTGGGTAGAGATGAAACTATTGAAACGAAGAAAAACTTGATGATTCCCTGGTTATCTGTCTTTCCCCCTCTCTCTCTCTTTTTTAATCATATTTCACTCGATACATTTTGAAAAATAATTTAAATAAATTGTGTATAATTGGATTAAGTTCTCCTTTTTTAATTTTTTTTGGGAGTCAAAATTACCGATTATTTTTTGTTGAAAAATGCTGGATTTGAAAACAATTCTCGAAGAAATAAAATGCCTTCTTTTTAATTGTATTTTTGGGATTTTTCTCTTTTTCTCTCTTCTCTCTCTCTCTCTCTCTCTATCTCTCTTTGTCTCTCTGTCTCTCCTTTTCTATTATACTGGTTGGTTGATGAATATATCAATACAATTATAATTTTATTTGAAAAAAAAAACGTTTAATGATCTAGAAATTGAGTCCCGTTTTTTTGTGAATCGCGAAAATATTGATTTTTTAGGTTTAAATTATAGCTCATTATGATTGATAAACTCGTTGTTGACACTGGCGCCGGCGCCAACGCCATTTTGCATAAATGGACAACCGCCCGATTCGGCACTGTTTGAAGAAAAAGTTGGATGAGGTTTAGCAAACGGCTGAAAAAAATTGGCTTAAAATGAGATGAAGACCAAAATTAAAGTTCAAACATCAGAATCGAGGAAAAGAGTGTGATCGGGAAGAACAATGGATTCTTCATAACCAAATATCGAGTTGACACGTTCATATTGCAGATGACGTAATGGATGAGCTGATTTTGTGGACAGAACAACTGAAATTATCATTTTCTCTTTTTCTCTCTTTTCTCTCTCGCTCTCTCTCTCTTTATCTCTCTCTCTCTCTCTCTCTCTCTCGTTCTCTCTTTTTCCTTACTATTTGCTTCTCCCTCTGAAATTTTCTGCAAAAGACGAAGAAGATGATCAGGACATTTTGGCTGATCATTAGAAATGTGATAAACTCGATCCTTGTTTAATAAAATCAACTGAGGTTTGGCAATATCAACACCCAAAACGGTAAAAACTTGATTGGACGGCGAAACGTGTGACGTAATAATTTTGGCAAAATTATAGAGTTTTCGGGCTTCTTGGCGTGACGCCAATTTCAGAAAATGCGTATTTTGATGGGCATCGTCGTCAGAAATCGAAATCAATATTGGTTTTTTCTGACGAAGGAGAAGATCGGTGCTGAACCCGTTTGAAATGTCGAACTGGAAAGCAAAAAAAAAAGAAAAGTTTGTTTTCTAGTTGAAACGGGAAAAGCGCTGAAAACATGAAACAGACCACGGTTGGAAGTGACGATTTAGTGATGAATTCCATAATTGTGGCCGGATCGAATCGAGCAGTTTCCGAATAATCGACACGTTTCTGTTTTTCACTTGGTCGATAGGTGGAAAGTGTCGCACCCGTATTAGCAAATCTAAAAACGAAAAAGCAAATTTCGTGGTGAGACCCAACAAATAATTAAGCAGCGAGTGCCTTTAAACATTTTGTTTTTCGCCGACAATTTTTACTAGGAAACAGCGCGTGAGAAAGGCTAAAAACCTACTTGGGATCGACGTAGTAAGCAAGGAAATATCTTCCAGCCAATTTTTCAGCAGCAATTCTGAAATGCTGCAACGATGAATCGTCAGAATTCGGAAACAATCCAATCGTAATTGCGGATCGATGAGAACCATTAAGAATTTCTCCTAAAAACAGACAAATTTCGGGGGAAAAAGAATGTTTAGAGCTGAGCAAAAACCTTTTTTAGCTTTTGATAATTGCTCATCATTCTCAATTTTTATTAAAGGAGCATTCGAAATTCTGTAAAAATTTTGTATTTTTAAATTTTTTTTCGACAAAAAAAATCGTACATTTCAATCCATGACAAATAATAATCTTCATCTCCAATATTTTCAGTTTTTCCAATATTGACACCATTTCTGACAAGATTTTTATTAATTTTTTTTTTTGTGTTTGGTCTCGACACGAAAACAAAAATCGAGTTTACTTGTAAGCAACGACAGTTTGAAAGTCTTCCGAATTGAGACCGTGACAGAAATCGGCATTCAAATGGCATGGAACGTGAGCCAAGACAATATCTGGAAATTTGGCTTGAAGCCAAGGAGCGAGAAGGGGCGGGCGGCACCAACCTCGATGTATTGATTGGAATTTTTCGGCAACTTTTGACCAAAGATTGAAAGTATGAAAGGAGACCATTCGATCTGAAAAAGAGAAAAAAAGAAAGAAAGAAAAAAAGAAAGAAAAAAAGAAGTGGGCGGGAAAGGATTTGAATTTGAATAAAAACGTGAGCTTTTATCACGGAGTTTGTTGTCCCAATTATCATCAACGGCTTTTAGATCAAAAAAAATTATTGGAAGAAACTATTCCTATCAAAAATCGACACAACAAAAAGTGTTGCAGTGCTGTCCGGAATAGAAAAAAAACACCGCCGACGATGCCGCAACAATCAGAGCGCATCAATAAATCGAATGAAGCTGCCAAGACAGCTCCACGCTCAATCAAAACTGAAGAGATGACGTTGAGCGAGGTAAAAAAGTGCCAAAAAAAATTTTTGATAAAAAGTGGCGGAAAAATTTTTTTTGCCTCAAATAGAAATGCCCAATTTTGACGGCATTGATTGGGAATTCATCAAGCATCGACAGGAATCAAGAAAAAGCTGATGAAAAATCGAGAAAACGAAAATTCAGTGTTAAAAAGTTGAAAAAAAAAACACAAAAATTCTAGAAAAATGATTTTCAGCCAACTTGCTGAAACTGTCAGATCCGAAAAAATTCAAAAAATTATTTACGGGAAAATTCGAAAAGTGATTTGTGTTATTTGTTTCAATTGGGTTTGTCTTCGCAATCGGTTTGAGCTTTTTTCTTTCTTTTTTCTCGTGTTGAGACCAATTCACCAAATATTTTTGATGCTCCTTTAAGCAGCATTTGTTTTTTGAAACAAAAAAGAACAACGTTTCGCTGCCTATCAACATTTGAATCATAGTTGATACTCAGCGAATAACAAACAATTTTTTTTAGGAAGAATCACATTGAAACTCATATTGGCTATCGCCCTTTCAAATGTTCTCAATGCGATTATTCCAGAAAGTTTGTCTGTCTTCTCTAATTATCTTTTCTCTCACCTTTCAATCGATTTTTTTTTTGCAGACGAGAAATTTTTGTTAAAAATCACATCAAATATCACCATTCAAATATAAAAAATGCATTTTGCATCAGAGAATCAAACGAAGAGCAAGAAAAGAAGTGAGTAAAAGCGGAGCATTGTAAATAAACTTTTTTGTTGAAGAATCGTTGAACTGGCTGATGAATGTTTGGTGAGGACAAGAGAAATCTACGATGTTTTGAAAAATATAAGCAAAAATAATTTTGACGTTGTAAGAGGAATTCAAGACACACACATAGAGAGAGAGAGAGAGAGAGAGAGGGGGGGGGGGGAATTTTTTCACGAAAATCTGAAAAATGAATTTTCAGCTCGAAGGTTTGCCAACTTTTGAAAAATTGCAAAAATTGGAAAAAGAAGAAATTGAAAATGATGCAAAAAGGATTAAAATTGAAGTTTGAAATTGGAAAAGCGTACAGTAATCTCAGAAAAATACAGTAATTCGGGAAAAAAGTACTGTAACTTCTAAATAAAAAAGTACTGTAACTTTAGAAATAAAATAAACTGTGATTTTTGAAAAAAACCAAAAAAAAAAAAGAAGGTACTGTAATTTCAGCAAAATGACAAGACTTACTACCGTAATCTCAGAAAATAGTACAGTAATTCTAGAATAAAAAACGACTTACTGTAATTCCAAAATAGGATAAAAACAAATTGATTTTTTGCAAGCAAATCATCGAATTCTGTGGTTGTCTCAACTTTGACAAGATGATCCGACTCGGATTTCAAATAGGATCCAGTCCGAACTTCCAAAATTGCCGGCTCAATTAGATTCAATTCGATTGGCGAAAATTTTTCCAATGAAATTTGTCGTTTTGTTGGTTTTCCAAGACTCTGAAAAATAATTTCAGAAAAAAAACTTTTATTTTTGCTCACCAAAAGCTCCTGAGTGGATAAAGCTCGAATATAGCCGACTTCTTTCTCGGCTTCCAAACTTGAGAACGAGATTAACGAAATTGGCGAATGACGAGAAAGAGCGCTGAAAATGTTTTCTGGAATTTTTATCGATTTTTTGCTCTTTTTCTTTTTTACTCGAGCAAAGCCATTTCGATGACTCCGTCATTTTTTTCATTGTTTTTTCGATCGAAAGTATACGTGACTGCTCCGTTTTTTCTAAAAAAAAAAAAAGAAGCGCGGGCCGCTTTTTGTTGGAAGAGAAAAGTTCAGTGAAGCGAACTTACTCATCTTCGACTATAAAATAATTCCAAGATCCAGAAAGTGGAAATTCTTGACATCGGAAATGATCCGTTGGTGATGAGCATTGAATCTAGAATTTTTGGAAAGTTTTTTTTTTCTCTAATACTCTGTTTCTCTCTCTCTCTCTCTCTCTCTCTCTCTCTTTCTCTGTCTGTCTGTCTCTCTCACATTTTCATTTTCCAATGTTAATCGAGCCGTTTTTCCCAACCGCTCACGAATATTCTTCAACACAGCCACAACCCGATTGGAAAAATTGTTTTCTTGAACTGAAAAAATGGATTTTTCAGACAAAAAAAGAAAAAAAATTGAAGAAAAAAAACCATTTGAGCTTCGATAAATATACGTCGATTGAATAAAATGTGGATCAGGTAAAAGTCCAGGGGCAGAAGAATCATCGAAATCCCAACCCTGAAATCGAATGATCAATTGGAAAAACAAGACACCGTCATTACGGAGTGTCGTTACCTCGTCATCGTCGGGAAGCTTGCCTGGCGCACTAGGACCCGACGGTTTTTCAGTTTTAAAACCCATCATGTGAGGACAATGCGCGCTAAACGTGAATAACTTGAAAATTAAGAGGAAAATTTGAGTGAAGAATGAAAAGCGGAGTGTCGTACAAACCTGACATCTGAAAATGTGAAAAAAAGTAGAAGAAGAACGACGATCGGAATTTTCATGTTTCAGTTTTGGTTGAGAATTGTGGGAAAAGAAAAACAAATGAACGAATAAAGACGTAGAAGTGACCTTGATGAAGAAGAAAAAGGATGACAATGTAACCACCGATCGTATCGGGGACACAATTCGGGATAAAAATGAAAATAAATCGAACAAAATTGTGTTTTCATTTTTTTTTCTTTTCTTTTTGCTTTTTTTCTGTTCAATTTTATCATTTTTTATCAATTTCAAACAACAAAAATTGCTTTAAACAAAAAAAAGAGAGAGAAAGAACCAAATTTAACATTCCGCGGAAGTTGTAAAATGCAAGTGCGCTCCCTTGACAACTCAACCCCAAACATTTTTTTCTTCGCACATTCCTCATTTTTTCCAATTTTTATTTGGTTTTTTTTAGAAAATGAGCTTTCAAATGGTTCAAATTCCTGGAATTTGTGATCCAGAAGCAACAATTGAAACAAAAAAGAAAGAGGTAAAATTAAAAATTTAAATAAAATAGGTGAAAACAAAAAAAAAGCATTTTGCAGTTGAAAAAGTTTAAATTAGTGTTGGATTTCTATGATGGAGCATTGAAAATTGTTGAATTAAAAGAAGGAGAAAAACTTGATCTTAAAATGTATACTGAAATTCAAGAATTATCCGATGAAGAAGTTAACGGACTTGGAAAAGTAATTGAAGACAAAGATTATGACGAAGATTTGGATATTCGTAAGAAATTATTGATTTTTTATTAAATTAACGGATATTTTAGATTGTGACAAATGTGAAATGTTTTATCGACCATATTGTAGAAAACATCCGCTCTATAAAATTCCAGATAAGGTTGGTTTTTTTTCTTAAATTAAAAAAAAATAGTCAATAAACCATCAAAGATAACAACAAAGATTATTAAAATTCAATTATTTTTTCAGTTTCCAAATGAAGACGGTGAAAAATCATATTCTTTACGAACTCTTCCATTATTGTTTCGTGTTCAAGAATCGAAAATTCCAAATGCTGGTCTTGGTGTTTTTGCTGAAACTTTTATTCCAGTAAACGAAAAATAAAAAATTTCTCTTAAAATAATTTGAAATTCTAGATTGGAATGGTTTTTGGACCTTATAAAGGTGTTAAATGTGCAACAGAAGATGAATATCATTTAGATGGATATGCTTGGCAAATTAATACCAAAGATAATAGTAAGAATCATTTTGTAAATATTTAAAATTAAAAAAAGCAAAATCGATCTATGCAACGTTGAATCGTTCTAATTTCTCTTTCTTCGAGTCGTCGGTCCGACGATCCAGCTGTTTTAAAGACTGTAATAAGGACCTTCTCGGGTTCGCTTCGTGAGACATATTTATATTATGTTGAATTTAAAAAATGTCGAATTCTCTGGAGCATTTTTTTACTAAAATAAAAAAAAATTTAAGGAGGACTTTTATAATTTAAAAAACTTCCACAAAGCTCTTTTTCAAAAAAGCTTTAAACTTATTTTTTAGTTTTTATAAAAGAATAAAAACAAAAAACCCAATTTTATTGTTTTTCCAGAGAATAAAAAAAAATAAAAAAACATTTATGATAGGATAAATATCGATTTTTCGAATTATAAAATTGTTTGTTTCAGAAGTTTTTTACATCGATGGTTCACATCCTGAAAAATCAAACTGGTTACGATATATAAATAGTCCGCGATGTAAATTTGAAACTAAAAAAATGTCTAAAAAAAACGAAAAAATTTCAGATGAAGCAGAGCAAAATATGCTTGCATTTCAAGTAAATGGAAAAGTCTTTTATCGAGTCATCAAACCAATCCGAATAAATGAAGAAATTCTTGGTAACAAATATTTTTAAATCTCGCAAACACGCTCTATTGAAAATTTTCAAAATTTGTAAGGGAAAACGTGGAAAATTTCTTAAAAAATAAATCTTTCAAATAGGAAGCAAATTGTTTGGCGCGAGAAACAAATTAAATATTTGTTTTACTGGTACAAAAACAAAATTTTTCAGTTTGGTACGGTAGTCGATACGGTGGAAAGTTTGCTCACAATTGCAATTTAAAGTCGAAAAAGAAAAATCCCTTTATTTGGTAACATTTTTCAAATCGTTTCAATCCCTGTTTTCTTTGAATTTGTTGTTTTTTCTTGCTGATTTTGTTAGATGCTGTTTAGATTTTATTTCTTTCATTTTAATTGTCTTGTTAATGCTGTTATGGGTACAATCACTTGTCAACATTCTTTACATCAATTCTCATATAATTAATTGTTTTTTTTTTAATTTCAAATTAAAACAAAATTTTTTTTAAATTAAAAACCCGAAACATTAATTTTTAAAAACACGTTTTGATGCAATTTCCAAACGATCCAATTCCTTTTGCCACGTCGATTGCCAGTTCAACATCGCAATTTGATCCAGGTCCGTTTTTCGACGATGACGTTTTTCTGTTAATCGAAACATTTCATCAGGTGTCAAACGAGACAATGGCATTTCGAGTAAATAGCTGAAATCCGACTGAAAATAGAAATTTATCTTAAGTTATTGCTTCTTTTTTTTTTTAAACTTTTACTTTGTCCGGATTTTTTATTGGATCAGATTTGAAATTCATTTTGATCAATTTTTGGATCAAATCATCTCGATTTGTTTGTCTCAAATCAATTGTTCCATCAGTAACGAAATTGATGAATTTAATCTGGAAAAAAAGGTGTAAAAGCGTATTCTTGTTGTTTTTTTTTTCACGGTGTCTGATTTGGAGCGTTGTCAGTAGGAAAATTTAAATGAGCTTAAAGTACCCACGTTTCGCGGCAAATTTAGCTCGAATTCTATTAGAAGCAGGCTCTGTTGCCCTGAATTTTTCTTCGAAAAACTTAATTTTTAAAAAATTGTCGTAATTTAAAATGCAACCGAGTTCATAATTGAGGTTTGGTGTTTGCAGACAACATTACAATTTACCTGATTTTCAATAAATTCCAATTTATTTTCACTTTCTCTTTTCATTATTTCCAATCGTTTTTCATACATTTTTTGTCGAACTTCAAAATATTCCAGAAATATTTGTCCGATGTTTTGAAATTCTCTCAGCTTTTCCTTCGAATTGAATAATACCAGATTTTCAGTCAATGACGATTCTAATTTGAACATTTCGATCAATTCTCGATTCGTTTTTTTCAACAAATTTTGATTCAATTTTCGATCGAAAACAATTCGAAATTTCACATTTTTTTCCGAATGAAATTCCGAATATTCTTGAATTCCATCCATTTTCTTCAGAATCCTGCCAAGCTTTTCCTTGTATTTTGATGTCCAAACTCCAATTGGTAATTCTTGAATTTCTATTTGAAATGTCGAACTATTTTTTCGTTCTGGTCTCATCAATTCGATTTTTCCTTTTGATAAATATCGATTGTTTATTGATTTCTCAATTGTTCCTAAATTTCCTTCATAAAATGGCTCAATTTTGTGCCAATCAATATCGATTTTTTCGATCGATTTTCGTGTTGAATCGATAATTTTGAATAAATTTCGATTCAAAATCTTTGTTGACCATCCTGTTCCAATTCCTTCGGCGCCATTCACAAGAATCATTGGAATTATTGGGCAAAGCCTAGCAAAATTCAGATGTTTTTTTTCCAAAAAAATTTTAGAAAAAATTTATGCGATTTTCTCACCATTTTGGTTCAACAATAATTCCATCTTCGATCCTTTTTTCCAATAAAATATCGTCATTTTGTGGGAAAATATTTCTCGTCAATAATCTGAAAATTTTTTCTTTTTCTTAAATTTTAATAGTAAAACGAAACCCCAATTTCGTATAAATATATCTTGCCGATGCCGCGTCTTGTCCACCTTCATGACGTGTTCCGAATTGTCCGAGCGGTTGGAGAATTGCCAAATTTGATGAGCCAACAAATTGTTGTCCCATTCGAACAATTGTTCGAACTAACGATTCCTAAAAAAGCAACAAAATTTTTTTTTTTCTGAAAAAAATAGGAAAAGCTGAAAACGAACTTCTCCATGATGATATGATTGATCATGTGAGACGGCTCCAGCTAATTGTGAAACTTTGATTTCTTTTATCTCGTCTTTTTGCATCAAAGTCCACAAAATCTTCCTTTGTGATGGTTTTAAGCCATCGATTAAGCATGGAATCGATCTGAAATCTTTTTTTCCATCTAAAATTTTTTTTTGACTTCTTCTGCACCTTCGTAAATCGACAATTCCGAATCGTATCAATTCTGAATCGATGAATTGTTTGAAGCTGATTTTTGTTGGCATTTCTAACGAATTTTCTTGATTTTCTTCGAATTTCTCAATCCATTTTTTCCTTTTTTCACTTTTATCACGATCAAATGCCATTCGTATGGCTTCATCGTCCGTGGAATCATTGTATTCGAATCTTTAAAATGTGGTTGGCTAAAAATCAGTTTAAATATTTTCATTTCGTGTCAAGACCACCTCTCCTCCTTCTCCAGAAAAAGTTACAGTAATCATTTAAACTACAGACTATTTAAAATGTCATTTTCTCTCAAATTGCAATAGTTTTTTTTTTGGTATATACATTTTTTAAAGGAACATGCTGCTATTTTTAAAGCGGGTCTCACCACAATTCTGTCGTTTTTTCATCAGAGAGAAAATTGCTTATACGAAACTTTTCTTTTTTTTAGTTTTTTCTTAGTTTGCATTAGAGCGCATTTAGCAAAACAAAAAATTCATACTCGACTAAATGATGATCCAAATTCGAAAAATATTCCCTCGCCTCATTTGAAGTTGATGTTCCTGGAATTTTTTATTTAAAAACAAATTTTGTTTTTCTTTTTTTTTTTAAATAAGAAACCTAATCCTTTATAATATTTAATAGCGTATTTTGATGATTCTTCATTCGACTCCGCCCATTTTCGATATTCTTGATTGGAAAAAAATGATAAAATTTCCTTTGATTTTTTCGCCTAAAAATATTGATTTATTCGGAAAAAAAACCTCGATTGAACTTTTAGCAGTGGTGTCCGAAAAGATTTGACAAATCCATTTCGGATTAATTCCGGCCAGAATTTGTGAATAAAATTGATGATGAGGCCTTTGATGTGTGCACCGTCTTCGTCTTGATCAGCCAGGATCATAATTTTGCCATATCTCAACTCATTTCGATTATTTGGCTCGTAGATTTTGCCAATTTCTAATCCAATAATTTTCATCAAATTCGCAATTTCCTCATTTAATTTCGCTTTTTTTTCATCCAACATTGACACGTTGACAAGTTTTCCTTTTAATGGAAAAACTCCGAACGTCTCTCTTCCCAATATTTCGAGACCGGCTAGTGCTAAAGCTTTTGCCGAATCACCTTCAAATAAATCGTAAAATGCATTAAATTTTCCAAAATAAAAAAAACTAATAAAAATAATTACCTTCTGTAATAATTAAAGTACATTTTTCAGCTTTTCCCCCTGATAAACCAGCCCAAGCAGCATCTTCCAGTTTTAGAATGTCTCGAACATTTTCCTTTGACTTTTTTATTCCACCTTTTCTCGTCTGAATCCTTCTTTTCCTTTTTTCTCATTTTACAAACCAAAAAAACAAACTTTTTTCAAATTCGTTGTTTGCTCAATTATTTCATCAATTAATCCCGAAGTCTCCGCCCATTTTTTAAGCTTCTGAATTTTTAACATAAATTTTAAGAAGACAGCCGTGTCGTCTCATACTTCAGAATCAAACTCAAATGTCGATCCGAAAAATTTGGGTTTTGTTGTCAAAGTTTCTTTTGTTTGACTTTCAAATGATGGATTTTCAATCAAACAATTCACAAAAATCGATAAATTATTTTTGATCTGCAAACCGAACAATTATTGATTTTATCGATTTTTTTTTCATCGTAATTTTTACCATCATCGGTTTGACCACATTTTTTTCAATTTTTTCATCGATTTCCTTTTTGATAACTGCAATGATTTTATCAAGAACATAATCAATATGAGTTCCTCCCTTTAAAAAATGGTATTTTTTTTTTGAAATCTTTTTTTCTCGTCGTTTAAGCTCACTTTTTCTGTATTAATATTATTAACGAAACTGACAGTTGATGGCAGAATAGTGTCTTCACCATTCTCATTTTCAATTTTCCGCTTCGCAATGGCAACGTGCCAACGATTCGTCGGATGCAGAAACAGAACATGATTCTGCTTCTCGTTTGGTAGAAATGATCGAACATATTCTTCGAATCCTTTAATATTGATTTTTTCTCCGTTTAATGATACGGTAACATCGTTTGGCAGTGTGGCTGCAACGTCGTGAACACGTTTCTCGATTAAGCTTTCAATGTCATCGGAGAAATGATTTATATTGAATCTTGACAGATCCGCAATGAATTCGATCTGAAAATTTCCTTTTTTTTCAATTAATTTTCGTTTTGAGACCAGTGCCGATTTGGTCTCACAGCGATTATTTAGTACTAATTTTATTCTGATTTTTCAAATAGCCAAATGATGCAAATGTGCTCTATTGCACAAATTATAAGGCCAGGCATTTCTGTGAAAGTTCAGAAGAATGATCACTAAGGTCACTGATATTCTGTGGTTCTTTACAATATGAGCAATTAAAAAATAATCGTGCCGAGACCTTTTTGTCCTCACCTACGGTTTTTCTCATTTTTTTTAATTAAAAAAATAATTTTTCTTTGTAAACGTTTCTCCAAACTTTTCCAATTTAGTTTTCTTCTAAAAATAACTTCAAAATGCGTCATTTAAAAAAATTCTTCTTAATTTTTTGACAAAAAAAGAAAAAGAAAAAAAAATGCAAAAAGTTCATTCAAAAATTAGTTTTTCGCGCCCTTTCAAATTGATGATGCATGAAAAGTCAACAAATCATTTTCTTGTTTATTTGAAATTTTTTTTTCGTGAAATGAATCAAGAGAAAATGAGATGGATGGAATGAGTCATCCCCATCACAACGCACACATGAAAAATCACGAGAATGACAAAAATGAGGCAATAAAACTAGAGAAATGATCATCAGTAGAAGCAGCTGTCAATAGAAAATTTCACAAAAAAAACCAATGAAACATGATAAAAACCAAATTTCTTATCAATTTTTTTCTTTTTCTCTATTTCTCTCTCTCTCTCTCTCTCTTTCTCCTTATGATTGTTACGGTGAAATGAAAAAAAACCAAAAAATTAGGTCATTTTTGGAACAAATTCTACTTCAATAACAACCGGAAGAAAAGATGACTGAGTGATCGATCGGATCCACAAAGATCCATAAGATCCAGTTGATCGAAATCCTAATCTTTGTATGATCAATGATATCATAAATCAACAACAATTTCTTATTTATTCTTCCTTTTTTTTGTTTCAATTCCGGAAAAAAATGTCCTTCTTCTCAAAGACACAGCGATGAACAAGTGCTACAGTAATAAATAATATTTGTGTTGAGAAAATTGAATGTTTTATTTTTGTCAAAATATTTCTTTGTAAAATCATTTGAAAATCAATTCTTAAGCTTCTTCCTCTTTTTTTATTTGTTTTCTTTTCTCTCTCTCTCTCTCTTTCACTCTCTCTCTCTCTTTCCTTTCTTTCTCTCATCGTCTCTTGATCTCTATTTACTTTTCGGACGCTCCGCCCCGTTTTTTTTCGTTGTTCCTATATAAAAATGATATGAAACCGACACTAAAAATCATAAATTTTCTCTAAACATTTTTGTTTGCTTTTTATCAGCTTTTTTTTTGTTCTGTTTGCGGTGCCTGTCGTTGTCGGGTTTTGAGTTTAAACAAAAAATACTAACAAAAAATGTGTGAAATTATTGATTTTTTTTGTCCGCCTCGGCTAGAATTATTTGGCGGATTTTTCTTTCTTTTCTTGTCGCTTCAACAACGCGAAACGAAATGTTTTGGAAAAATAAATGATGACGACGACAGTTACAGCAAATCGATTCTAAAAAAAAAGCCGTCTTGAAATATGTTTTTCGCCAAAATCACCATCCTTTCTTTGATTCTAGCTATTGTCTACAGTATGCCTGTTGAGCCGCAACAACCAATCATCGGCGGAAAATCCGTTCCACATCCAAGTAGGATTCTCAAAAAAAATCAATAGTTCTAATCGATTCCTTTTTTGTAGATTCTGCCGCTGGAAAAGCATTGGCAAACAAGGATCTTTCCGGATCTACTGGTGGATCAAGCGTTCCACATCCAAGTAGGGTTCTCAAAAATCAATAATAAAATTATCGTTTTTTCCTAGATTCTGCTGCTGGACAAGAAATCGCCAACAAGGATCTTTCCGGTTTCACCGGCGGATCAAGCGTTCCACATCCAAGTAGGACTCTCAAAAATCAATAAGAAAATTATCGATTTTTTCCAGATTCTGCTGCTGGACAAGAAATCGCCAACAAGGATCTTTCTGGATTCACCGGTGGATCAAGCGTTCCACATCCAAGTAGGACTCTCAAAAATCAATAAGAAAATTATCGATTTTTTCCAGATTCTGCTGCTGGACAAGAAATCGCCAACAAGGATCTTTCCGGTTTCACCGGCGGTTCAAGCGTTCCACATCCAAGTAAAATCTTTGTTAAAATCATGAATTTCACTAAAACACGAATTTTCAAGATTCTGAAGCCGGAAAAAAATTGAGCGCAGCTCATGAGAAAACCGTTTTGGAAGGTGGAACTCAAGTCAAGCCATGGCTTACAAATCAACCAGATGTGACTGCGATCCGCGAAAATATTCAAAAACAAGAATAAATGCTTGTTTTTTTGTAATTTAATTATTTTGTATTTAATATTTTTTTAATTTAAATATAACAAAATAAATGTATTTTAGCTTTTCTCCTTGAAAACGTTCTCTTCGGTGGCTTTTTTATTATCCGCAAAGACATTTCTCGCTCCAACGCACAACTTTAAAGTTGTTTGGCATTTTTGGCAAATTGCCCAAACAAAATATTCAAACTGCGTATCCGCTACGCATTAGCTGCTGATACTCAGCGAAAATTCACGAGTCGAAAGCTTGTGGAATTTCTTCTACCGTAATCTCTGAGGAAGAGACTCCCAACCAACACAAAATCTGGCTTGAAATGTTCTTGTCAAAAACGCACCATGATAATGTTGAAGTTAAAACGCGCTCTATGGCACACACACAAATTTCTTTTCAAAAAAAAAAAAACCTTTGTATAATCTTCCGCCTTCTCATCTGATTTTTCAATTATTGGTTCATCGCATTTTCTCATATTTTCAGACCATTTCTAGAATTTTTTTTCTTTGGAATTGAAAAAAATGTTTCCTCAAAACTTGACGGAATTTCAGACGGCGTTTTGTGTCGACAGTTTCAACTGTAAATTCTTTGGAGAAAATGTTGCACAATTTTGCTCCATAACCATTTCGGCCGCCTTCAAAAAATATTTTTTTTTCCCCCACAATTTTGATTTTCTCCCTGACCGACGACTTTAATTTCGTTATCATCGTAGTTTGACGATGTAAAAAGGCTACCGAACACCATTGTCGGGACATAAACACTTTCAACTGGATGAATTTCAACCGGCAGTCCTTTTCCGTTGTTCCACACCGAAATTCTTCCATTTTCTCTGAAAATTTCAACTCAATTTTTCTTCAACAAACCAACACCGTTCATCATTTTTTTTTTAAATTCAGTTTTGCCTTAGCACTTTACCATTTCTCATGATGCCCCAGTAGCGCAGTGGTAAAAATAGCTGCGCTCTGCTCAGCCGGTCACTGGTTCGGTTCCTTACTCCGCCAATATTTACCAAGCAGCATCGCGTTTAACTCACGATGTTGTATGACTATTGGCGAAAAGAGAACGATAGCGAACTCCACGTTTGCGCTTGAATTATAAGTGACGAAACACTTTCACTCGCTATACAATTCTCATAAATTTTACCAAATAAAAGCTTACTTATCAATTTCAACATTTATTTTTGTCATTTTATCGTCTCGTGCTTTATTATCAGCCGCATTCACCAAAATCTCATCAAAAATCTTCAAAAGCCCAGGCGGATAGCTGACACATTTTCTAATCATTTTTCTCGATTTTCTATCAAAAATCCACGCTGAATGCGACTCTCGAATTCCGACTCCACCGATATAAGTGTCGGGTCGCAGTAAAACGTGCTCCAATGGACTTTTCTTTTCGTATTTTCCAGCTTCTGAAGAAAGTTTTTTTTTTTTTTTAATTAAAAATTGTTTTTTTTTCTCTTCAAAACCTGTTGAATACCAAGTATTTTCGTTTTTTCTCCAATTTATTCCAATTTGTTGGCGAATTTTTCGAGACTTCCATAAAATTGTTGAAATTGACCAAATTCGTCGCATCTGTCACAATTTTTTGTGGGTGGGAAAAGTGGGGGGGGGGGGGGGGGTTTCGAGTTATTTTATGGTTTTTTTTTCACCGTTTTCACAATTTTTTGAGCGAATTTTTAAATAATTTTTTTTATAACAAAAAATTGTGGAATCATGCGAGAGATCATTTTACAACAAAATGCAAATAAATCAACAAACGAAAAAAAAATATCTTATAATAGTCTTCCACGACAGAATTCAGAGCCACATTTACATGAAATTTGTTCTTTATCATCATCTCGGAATGTATAGTTGTAATCCCAGCATAATTCCTCACCGGCTTTCACTGATTTGATGGTGAAAAATGCGACCCATGGAAGGCGAAGATCGTGAGTATCGTAAAGAACGTGTTGAACATGAAGATTTGGATCACACGAATGATTGAAAAATCTGCCAAAAGTCGGCGATTTTTTTTCATTTTTAAAATTTGAAATTCTTTTTTTTTTATTAACAAATATTTTTGTTTATTTTTAAAATGTTTCAATTTCACAAACTCAGATTGATTTCCATTATAAACAAATAAAATAATTTTTTTTCTTTTTTTTTTAATAAAAAATAAAAACCTTCCAAGATTTCCTTTTTGTTTCGCATCCACAACAAACAGTGCCGATTTATCAAAATAATCATCCCATTTAAACATATTTTCATCAACTAATTCTGAAAATAAACACCCACACATTTTCCTCTCTGAAAATATCTTCAAAATAAATTCACCATTTTTCATTCTTTTCGTCTTTTGCTCCATTTTTTTCTTATTTGTTTGTCGGCTCGATCTTCTCAATATCAAATCTTCTGAATTGGTGCTTGATCCTTCCTCTTCTTGTCTGCAAAAATTTCAAAAATTCCAGATTTATTCTTTTTCGAAGGCTACAATAGTCTACAGTACCCAACTCCCCTTTCTTCGGCGTTTTCTTCTGTTTCAGTGTCAAGATTGTCTTCATTATTTTCATCAAAATCACTGAGTGAGTCTTCTTCTTCATCAAATCCATGATCCCCTTCTGTATCAATCATCATTTTCTCCTTTTCGACAACATCTTTTAAATCTAAATCAGCAAAGTATTGATCTTCATTCATTAAGGCATCAGCTAATTCATTTGTTAACAATGCTCCAACATAAGGGCATAGATATGCTCCTTTTGGAATATCAGTCAATGCTCGAACTCCCCAGCCAGATTCAGCTGTTTTGAAAATCTTCAAAAATTGATTTTTTTTCAGCATTTTTATTTTCTTCTTTTTTTAAATCCACCTGCATTGGCCATTTGATTCCAAATTGTACAACTCGATTATGGCAATTTTTTCGATGGCACAAACATTTATCATTGCATTCATATATTCCGCTATAAACTTTATCTGATAATAATCGATAATTATATCTGCAAAAAATATATTTTAACAAATTTTAAAGCAATTTTTCAAAAACTCACAATCCCTGGAATTTTTTATTTGGCCATTTTAGCATTTTTGGCAAACGATTATACGATGACGACGTCAGTTGTTGACATTCACATTTTGTTGAATCACTACAGTCACCTGGAAAAAAAACTTCCTTTTTTATTAATTTCTTGAATTGATTTTTGTTTTCAAAACCTTCACAACTGCATCCAGAACAAAAATCTGAATTGATACTATCAATTATAACAGATTTATCATATTGGAACCGTTTTGTTGTATAATCAATCTGAATTTATTTTCAAATTGATTTTTATCTTCAAAAATCTTTTTTCTACCTTTGGTGGTTCTTCATCATCAATCGAGTTAACAGCTGGTATTGGAATTCCTTCCATTCCATTCGTATAATCTTCAGTTTTTATATATTTCTCGTCAACCTTAATTTTTTGTTTTCTCAACTTTTTTCAAACCAACAATTATTGATTTACCGTAACAAATGTGTCACAGTCAACGTCTGAATCAAATGAAAAACAGTCAATTGTGATCATACTTTGAGTTTCAGCCAAATATGCCGAAATATTCGCCAATTTTCCCATTGGTTTTCCACACGGTGCATAATAAAATATTAGGCGACGATTCGGGCTTCGTTTTTTGCATGCTCGATAGGAAAATCTCTGTGTTTAATTCAATTTTGAATGAAAAACATTTTTTTTTTTGAATTCTTACATATCTTCGCCAGCCACACAATAATGGAACTAACAGTGGCGAACATTTATGAAACTTTGAATCGTAAGGATCACAATCCATTGACTTTAAGCATTTTGGGCCACATTTCGAGTGATATTTCAATTCTGCAAGCGGCTCCAAAATCGGAGTCACACGTTTTGTTATAATCATCTGAAATTTGTTTGGAATAAATCCATTTTTCTTCGATTTAAAAAAAAATATCACAATATTCTGCCTTTTTCTTCTGCTTTCAACTTCCGATTTTGTGATTATTGTCAGACCGTCAGTCATTTTTTCAATTTCATCACTCGTAGTTGACGTCATTCTTGTCATGATCACTTCTGATTCGATTGGAGCCGGCATTTTTCGTCGTGGCTCGGTTGTATCAAACTGTCTCCGAAGTTTATCACGACTTCTCTTTGATAAATTATTATCAGCGCTACGGTCAATCATCTGCAAATATTTAAAAGAAATGTATTCCTTTTCTTATTCTTAAAATGTACAATATCTGGAAATCGATAAGATCCTCTATAAATCATCTCATCAAAATGTGGATGATTGGATTTGCATGGAAATTCAATACATCCATGACCTGTAACTGACATTCCTTGAATATGACGAACAACACAAAATGCTCGATCCGTATGAACAACCTGGGGAGGAAACAATCAATTAAATTTTTTTTTTAATCGTTAGTCAAAGAGAATTTTTTTACCACAACATTCACTTTTTTTCGCGTTTCTTTATGCAACACTTTGATCATACTTCCAACACTCATTCGTAATAATGGCCATTCAGGAAACATGAACATAAATCTAAAAGTATCCAGAGAAAATTTGTGATGAAAGAGGAAACTTAAAAAAAAACTGACGATTGAACAAATTTTGCTCGAACTCGATCTCGAATTAGTGTATAAACTAGGGTTCTATCTATTTCTTTTTCTTCGTTAAATTTCTGCGCAATCATCGGAACCATTTTTACCAAATTAATTCGTTTTCGTATTTCAACGATATCCGACGATGATGATGCAATCTTAAATTTTTATTTTTTTTTAGCTGCATTTGAAAAAAAACTTTGTAACTTTGTAAATTTCAACAGCGTCCTTCGAGCATGGATGTGATGGTGCATCAACATAAATATCTTCACCATTATCCAAAAAAACCAAGAATTCACCGCCATGTGATGCTGCTCGTCCACCGATTGTTCCAGAAAACCAACTATTTTGTTTCATATTTTTTAGTGGATTTTTATATAAACAAGCGACTCGGAGTCCAATATAGGTTGTATTCATAACTAATGAATCCATCATTCCATATCGGATTGATGCAATGTCTTGAATGTTAACATTTTCTGATAACTGACTATGAGCAAAATTCACTTTATAAGTTAGTTCATCAATCTGCAAAAAAAATAGTTGAATTTTTAGAAGAAATTTTTCAAGATTAACAGCAAATTAAATTTTTTATACATTTTTAAATTCAAAATTTTTGGTTTTTAAATTATTTTGATTTTTGTTTTTTTTTATTTAAAAATATCAATTAAAAAACCTGTTCTTCAACAACAGCTAATTGCATTTCATTGTCATCGAATGAATCTGTTCGAGCCAAACAATATTCGCCAGGCCATAAAACCAATGCATCATAAAGGGTTTTTGATGAGTTTCGTTTTTCTTCGATCTTAAATTTTTAAAAAATTTTTTTTATTAAAATATACCTTACATTCTTCATATAATTTGATAATTGCATATTTAATGATTTCAAGTTTTCCGTGCTTTCGAAAAGCTGAAAATAAAATCAAATAAATCGTTGAATAAATAATTGAAAATAAAAAACCCATTTCTTCTGCTCTTCTGTTAATGAACTTTCTTCATCTTCGTCTTTTCGTAAGTTCAGTTTTTCTTGTAGTTTCTGAAAAAAAAACAAACTATTTTTAAACTAAAACCAATATTTTTCCAACCATTTTGTGATCCTGAATATCTTTGATCATTTCTTCTTGCATTTTTATATGTCTACTGGATAAAAAATCAACCAAATCAAAATCTCGAATAACTTCATTTAGACATCCAGCTAATTTCGCTGGTTTTTCTTCCATTTTCATGTTTTCCAACCAAAATGAATAAGCTGTTTTGACAATTAAATCTTCCATTTCAGATAATTCTTCTTTGGTACAAATAAATGTTGCAGTTTCTTTCCAGTTGATTTTGCATGGATATTTGTTATCTTTTAACCATAAAATTGTTAATAAAAGCATTGTTGAGGATGGTGGTGAAACGATTTGCTTCATTAATTCACGTGGTCCCAGCTTTTTTCTATCAACATCAATTGCAGTTTCTTTACTATCCAAAAATCTTTTTGCTTCTTCGTACGCCCATTCATCAATTCTATCATTTGCCAAAGTGGAAAAATCAATATTTCGTTTATTGCATTCTGAAAAAAAAATGTATCAAATTCTTGCATCCACATAGAACGTATAAAAAAAAAAAGAAAGCAGAATGAGAAACTTTAATTTTTCCGCTGTAGGAAGCCGCCACAGTGAGATGAACAACTGTGACGGGGCAATAGCGGACCGAATTTAATTATCCTCGCTGAAAGAGCCGACACAGTGAAATAAACATGTGTGACGGGGAAGAAACGAGCCGAATTTAATTTTCCCGCCGGAGAGAGCCGCCACAGTGAGATGTACAACTGGGACGGGGCACAAGCGGGCCGAATGGCGCCACTGAGGAACCGAACACACAACCCAACTTTTAGAACGCACACACGTCCACCACTAAACCACGAGTACAACAATTAAGTAGGGGTTAGAAATGTTTCAAGTTTAAACAACGAAGCGTATTTACCATCTAATGTTGCAATACAAATTGCTGCAATTACAATTTCTATCGATTCAATTTCAAATTTTTCACCAATCTGTTCAATTTCACTATTTTTTTCGAACTCGGCTAAAATTTCTCGACATTTTTCCATATCAACAACGAGTTTTTCTCTTTCAATCTGAAAAATTGGAATTTTCTTCAAGAAGATAAACATGTTTCGTTACAAAATTAAATAAATAATCAGCTCGATTTATTCTGCATTCAACCATATGTTGTGGCTTCATTCTAGCAAACCATCTGAAAATGAGAAAATGGTTTTTAAGAGAATTTTTTAAGAGGAAGTTTAACAAACGATAGAAATGAATCGGTTTTTTTTATTCTCATCTGTGTTCTTTCTTCGACTGTTAATATTTTTTCTTTTTCAATTACAATTTCATCATCATCATCCTCAGAATAATAGTTAACTTCTTCCTCATTATCATCATCAAGAACAATTTCCTAAATTTAACATTTTTTAACGGATAATTCAACGGAACTTTTATAATTACTTCTCTTTCCTTCACAATAACAATTTCATTTTTTAAGAGAATTTCATTTTTCCCCTTTATATCTTCCTCTTCTTCTTCTTCTTCTTCTTCTTCTTCCTCTTCTTCTTCTTTTTTTTCCTCTTCTTCCTCCTCTTCCTCCTCCTCCTCTTCTTCTTCCTCCTCCTCCTCCTCTTCTTCTTCCTCCTTTTCTTCCTCTCCTTTACTTTTTATTTCTTGATCATTTAAAGTTAGATTTTTATTTGATTCCGTACTATTATCTTCTTCCATTTTTTTAATCTAAAAATTATGAAAAAAATTTAAAAAAAAATTAATTCTTAAATTAAATTTGGTAGACTAAAAAACCAATCATGACGAAA
This sequence comes from Caenorhabditis drosophilae, assembly GCA_963572285.1. NCBI lineage: Eukaryota > Metazoa > Nematoda > Chromadorea > Rhabditida > Rhabditidae > Caenorhabditis > Caenorhabditis drosophilae. The sequence goes on along the minus strand of OY751562.1, from coordinate 2,347,679 downwards.
ATGTTTTTATGCTATTTAATCATTTCATTTCTTTTGATTTTCAAAAATATTTTTATAAAAATTCTCAAGCATTGCAAAAAAATAAATGTTCTTATTTTAGAAACTTCAATAATCATTAAATTTCAAATTGAAAAATTAAAAAACATGCTCTAACAAAAAAATCTAAAACACGGTAGTTCAAATTTATATTTCATTTTTTTAAATCTAAAAATTAAGAAAAAAATAAAGAAAATAGAAAAAAAAAGCAATTTCCTAAATTAAACTTGTAGGCCTAGAAAACCAAACACAACGCAAATGTTTCTAGGCCATTCGGCCATTTCATTTCGTTGGATTTTCGTAATTATTTTCAAGCATTGCAACAATAAATTAAATGTTCTTATTTCAATAATCATTAAATTTTAAATTAAAAAATTAGAAAACATGCTCTAACAAACAAGTCTAAAACGCGGTAGCTTAAATTTGTATTTGTTATTCAAAATATCAATAATACATTTCAATTTGAATGTGTTTCCCGAATCAATAAATCAATAAAAATCTAAAAAGTCGTAAAATATTCATTCACTCATTTTTATTATTAAATTGAACAATACAAAAATTCAATTGTTACTAAATATTTTACAGACAATATAAATTCTCTTCTCCTTCTCTAACTTGAAAATATTCTTCTATTCAACACGTTTAAAACGGAGCAAAAAAAATCACTAGAATTTCTTCAATTAAAGCTGAATGAAAAAACTAAAAAAAAAAAGAAAAAAAAAATTAAAAGGCAAGAGAGAATCAAATTAAAAAGACGTAGAAAGGGTCCGATTTTTTTCTTTTTTTACCCGCAGACTTTTTCTCCTCATAAAATGTCTTGCTTATAAATTAAAATGATAAACTATTCTTCTGTTTTTGGGAAAATTTCAAAGAACACGAGTAATACAAATGAGTTGAGATCAATTTTTGCTGCTGATGCAAAAAAAAATTAAAGTGAATAAATGAAAAATAATTATTATTCAATTTTTTTGTTTGTTATTATTAAAATATTTTCTTCATTTTTTGGTTTTTTAACAGGACATCGAAGTTGACAAATTCTTTAAAAAAAAAAAATTTTAATTAAAAAAAAATGTGTTATCTCACCTTCTCCAAATTTCTCTTCTCATTGATGATGTTAATTGATTAAATAAAAATGCGATTGAAATAAGAAGAAACAGTAGATTATAAGCCAACACAACTCGAAAAGAGCTCAACCATTCTAACGACGAATAGGCTCCAAGCAGATCGAAAGTTGTCATTCCTTTTGAAAAAACTGACATTTTTTTAAATTCAGAATATTTCTTACCAAGTGTATTGACAATAACTGGCAATGCTGAGCTTGCAACCAAAACTAATGAGGAATTAATGATTATTGTTGTCATTGAAGTATCTTTTCGTTTTGGTCGAAGTGTTCGTAATAAAGGCAATGAATATAATCCAACAAATGACGTCACCATCACATAAATTATTATTAAAGTTTCAATAAATGCTCCAAATAATCCAAACGAATGACGGGTATCAATCTGGAAAAAATCCCTTATTATTGTTGGAAACTTTTTCTAATTTTAATGAAGCGTTATTGCTTTTACCAATTATTTTATTTAAGTTTAAAATTTAAAGAAAAATTAAAGAAACCTCTATGTATTGAGCATATTCTGGTAAACTTCGAAATCCAAATAATAATTTAAGCGTATTAATGGCGACCATCATCAATGAAACCAGTGTAAAGAGTATCAAAACTGTCACAATAATCGGCATTCTTAAACTGAGAAAAAGGCGAACAATTCTGCCGCCTCGCTTGGAATTCTGTAAGTAAAAATTAAGAATTATTTCTCTTGAAGCTCTTTGTTCTTTTTGTTTGTGTCTACCGTTGAAATTCTCAATAATTCTCGAATTCGATTGATTGCCGAACGAAAAACGCCACTTTTTTGCACTTTTGTCCAATATTCACTGGGCTTCGATATTGCTTCTTCAGATTTCGATCGTTTTCCTAAATATTTTGATTAAATTTATTGAGATTTCAGTAAAATCAATTTTCGAAAATTTACCCGTCGTTCTGCCAACTAAAATCGGTTTGTTTGATTGCACATCAAATGCGAGTCTGAAACATTTTTCATCAAAATCAAAACACAACAAAAAATTTCTTTGAAACCCTAACGGTGTTGAAGCAAACATTGGACTTCCCAATGTAAAATCTGACAAATATGGTGAATTCATAAAATGCGAATTTTCTCCCAATGAAATTTGACTTTGATATTTTATCGGGCTGCTCAACCAACAATCGTTCGAAATTTCAGCTTCTCTTCCAGCCATTTGCCGATTTTCTGTAAGAAAATTATCCAATTCAAAGTTATTAAATATCGTCTGTTTTTCACCAATTTTCGGAGTTTTACAAAAACTTTCCGATTCAGAAAAATATCGATTTCTCGCCGGTTTTTGGTAATTATTCAAATTCAAAAATTGATATTTATCTAAAAAAAAGTATTTTAAATAATTTTTTTGAATATTAAAATTTTACTTTTTTCATTTTTTAATTCTTTTTTTATAATTGCATTTTTTGGCGTTTCTGAATAATTATGTTTTCTTTTTCTTTTCCTTTTTAATGTTGAATCATCATTTCCCTCTTCTTCTTCTTCTACTTCCACTTCCTCCTTCTCTTTTTCTACTTCATTTTCATCCAACATGATTTCATCATCTGAATCAAGTCTCATTTCTTCTGTCGATCCTGATTCAATTCCACTATCACTATCTTAAAAATTTTATCATAAATCACAATTTGCCAAGAATAAAAATAAATCTCCAACCTTTTCTATTCTCTTCATTTACTGAGTTTGTTGGACCATTTTTATTGTTTTCAATTTGTCCACTTTCTTCCTTCAAAATTTTATTTAATCTTCACTTTTCTGTCCACACTCAAACCTTTTTCTCAATGAAAAAACATTCACGGACAAATGAGAACATTTTTCCAAATCCGTAGGGTGTTGAAATTAATAACAACAATGCTCCGCTTAATGAGACGCACGAATAAATTAATGGCAAATTAACTGATGTTATTGATAAAAATGATACGGGATACTTCATTATTGTCAGCACAATTTCAGCCAAACAAAGAACAACAACAATGAAGAGTGCGCAAATTGCTAAGGTTTCATAAACTCGTTGAGTTATTCCCTGAAATAATAAAGATTCATTTTTTTTCTAAAAAAAGATGTAAACACGCTCTATCGAAATAAAATTTTTCGTCATTAGGGCAGACTTTCTATAATTAAAACTAGTAAGATCTTACATTTCTGGCTGACGCATTCGAAAAGCCTTGAGATTCGATGAAGAAATAAGAAAAAGGTAATAAAACGAAAAGTGATAAATTTGATAAAATGAAAACATAATTCCATAACGATCCAATTAATGAATATGATAACCACTAAAAAAAACTTTTTTTTGTTGGAATTTTTAATTAAGACAAAAATCACCTGAAGCCAATAATTATTTTCATATAATTGTAACAATTCAACACCAATTACTGAAAATGGTAAAAGCATCAATGAACCAATCGATACTGCCATTGATATGCTACACATCCAAACGCTAACACGATAAACGAAATAATCTTCTTCTCCAGCATATAAAGCTTCTTGTTCGGTTTTTCGTTTTAATCGACTTATTAACCAATAAGCAAAAAGGTAAACTATCTTGAAAAGGCACATGCAAATCTGAAAAAAATTAAAAATGTTTGTTTGTTAATTTCAAATGAAAATCGATCAATAATTTGAATTTTTAAAATCAACTTACAATTTGTTGGCGAACAAAATCATGAAATTCTTGTTCTTTATCAACCAATTTTTTCAACGGCGATTCTTCAACCTCCGGAAATTCAACATCATCATCCGTGAATATTTGATGTGTCCATTTTGCAATTTGCCATCCTTTTGACGCAATGTTCGCCAGTCCACCTGAAAATTTTTTTGGAATTTCATTTAAAATCCAATGGAATATTTTTTTGTCAAGTTTAAAACAAAACCTGCAGAATTTGCAAGCCAACTGGCTGTTGATGATGCTAAAGTCTCGATTATTTTTGCCGCCTTTTTTTCTGTAAAAAATCGTCTTTTTTCTTCTTTAAAAATTGTTTTTCAACATAAAAAAGCGAACAAATTTTGAGACAAACTCGATTAAAAATGAAAGGAGAAAAAGAATTTGACAGGCCGCCGCCTTTAAAACCAATTTTCTTCCTTAAAAGTTTTGTTTCACGTGAAAATAATCAGACCCAAAAATTAGGAGAGCAGAACGAGCACAAAAAAAATTATATTTAATGGTGGGAGGGGAAAACCTAGAATAAACGATAGAAAATCAAACATTTTTTCTGCTGTCATAAAATCTATTTGTTTTTTATCCCTCCAAAAAGTCTGATGACTTAAAGCTTAACAATTTTGATTTTTGATCGATCATTCAATGAAAAAAACTCAGATTTTTCTCATTTAGAACAAAAATGTCACAAAGAATTTATTGCCAATCATGATGACGACACAGCTGATTCGAAAATAAAAAAATAAAAAAGGAAATAAAAATAATGAATTCGAATTAAAAAGAGAAGGGCAAAGTACATTTATTTGAAAAAGAGAAATGAAGAAAGAAGGTGATAAATTTTTGTTCCATTTAATTGAATTTTTATCAAGATTAAAAGATATTTTAATTTAATTGATCAACATTTTATCACTTTTCAAAAATTAGAAAAAAAAAACAATTTCTCAATTTCTTTTTTTTTCTCTTTTAAACTGAAATCACCTGAAATTTGAAGGAAGAAAAAATGCGTCGGTGATATTTTTTTCTTTAAATTACACTGACGAGAGAGACAGAAAGAAAAAATAATAATAAAAAACAACCCCGGACAGAGTTCCTATTTTATTGATTGAAAAACGAGATTTTCCTTATTTTTGAATTTGAAATATTTCGAAACATTTTTTTTTTTGATTTCTCTTAAAAGCAGATGGCAACAATCACACCCGAACCAACCGAGAAATTCTAATGAACGAGGGAAAATACGAGAATGGTGCACTGTGATCAATGAGACGCAGATGGTTGAAGACAGCGTCCTTTGTTTCTCTCGACACTCTTTGGTTTTTGCACTATTTCAAGACTGAAAATGCGTGACGTTGCACAAAATCACAAAAAAAAACTTTTGGTGGCACAAAATGGTTTAATATTGATTTATGAAAATTTTGAAAAACACAAAAATTCTAATTTTAGATTAAATTTTTTTTTTGAAAATAACTAATGAAATTGTTTTTTATTATTATAAAAAAAGTTTTGACAGCAAACATGGGGAAATGATGATAATTGTGAAAAGAAAAGCTAAAAAACAAGGAAGGAAAAAAAATGGAGGAATAACAAATAAGGGACTAGAAATAGTTGTTGGATTTCTAGGCCATGTTAAATTTGTTTTTCTACACCACGTGACGTTTCTCTTTTGAAATAATTTAAGACTTGTTTTTATTATTTTTTTATTAATTTAATATTTCACAAATTCGAGCTTGAAAGTTCAAAAATATTTAAATTAACAAATCAAATTAATATGAACGGGTTTGAAAACATAATAAATCAACGAAAATAGATAAGAAACCTGTTTTTTTCTTTTTTAAAAACGGCGGCAAAAAAAAAATTTGAAATGTTTAATTATTAAAATGAAAATTAAAAATAAATAAAACAAAAAAGCTAAAATAAATTTTTTGTCAACCAAAAAAAAACAAAAACGAAAGACGCAAACTAATTAATTAATCATTTGGTCTCGTCACGACATTTTGATTTCATACTGTAGTTTTTGTTTTTTTTTCTTTCAAAATTGGCTTTTCACTTTGATTAAACATTCTAAAACAAAATAAAAAACGAAAATAAAATTTTTATTCTCGAACAATTTTCGGAATGTATACACATTAAAAAAAATAATTTCCAAAAGTATTGATTATTTTCTTCAGCTTCCAATAGAAAGAAAACCCGTCATAAAGCATGACAATCCCGTCAAAAAATGCCAAGCGTCCAGAACAAAAATTTGACAATTTATTGGAGACATCAATTTCGAATTCATTCTTCTTCATGTATTTGTCAAATTGATCCCATGAACATGATAAATTTCCATACGTTGCTCCACTTTTTGCTCAACTAAAAAAAGGTCACAAATAATAAAAATTTGGTTTCTCTCTCTCTCTATTTTTCTGGCTTCTTTTTTTTTCTTTTTCGTCCATTTTTCAAATGAAAAATCATCTCCATTTTTTCTCACAAAAATTGGCTTTTTTTTCCTTCTTCTTGATGGGCCATTTCGTTGTGGTTTGTTTTCTTTGTTTTTTCTCATAAAAGCCAACCCCCCCCCCCCCCGTCATATTTATTTATGAAAAAATGACAGAAACAACCAAAACCATTTCACAAGGGTTTTCAATAAATGAAATGACGTCATCATTCATGGAGAAATAAGAAATGATTGAAACCGTAATTTGTAGCCGCCAAAATTTACCCAATAAATCGATTTTTCGTCCAAGAGCCAATGAAAATGCGACCAAGGCTAAGGATAACAATGTCATGGCGATTGCAACAAATCCGACAACTCGTTTAACCCTTTTCTGATTGTGCTCCTGCAACGAAAAGAACAATTATTCAAATTTCCAGCTTTTCCTCATCCCCCCTCTCCGAGTGCAGCCCAGAAACCAAAAAAGAAGAAAAAACCGAGGAAAAACAGAAATTCGATCTTGTTGAGAAAAAAAATGCGGAAATGATGAAAAGTCATCTGAATCCTCTTCAAATTCTTCGAAAAAATGATTTTTGAAGAATCAGAAAATTCTCAGAAAACCAATCCTCGAGGCCAGCGAGAGTGGAGAAATTCTGAATTGAAACAAAAAACTGTTGAAGCATGAAATGTTTTTGCTCGAATCGAATGAAAATATTGGAACAATGCTACGCGATGACGCAAGACATTGAAATTTTTTAAAAACCATTTTTTTTTCCTTCAAACACGACTCCCGTCTTGTTTCAACTTTTTTCAGAAGACAACAAAAACCAAAGAAGAAGAAGAAGCGATGAAGGGAAATTGTTGAGCTTGTTGAGCTTCATTAATTATTCATTTAAATTTTTGCTACAACATTTCAACTTTTTCCTTTCGTCTTCTTCTTTTCTTTGATGCCGATTCAAAGCTAAATTTGATTTTTATTGAAAAACCAAGTAAAACTGGAATTTGCACGTCGTAAAAATGTAAAATGATATGAGAAACATCGAAGAGATTAAGCTTAAATGTAGAAAATCCGCGGTGCAAGCAAACAACTTTTTTTTTCTTTTTTTTTGGAAAAATTCTGAGATTTCGAAGAAAAACTTGCAGAAATTTCGATGAATTTTTAATTCAAAGATCAGAAGAAAAAGACTAGAAATTTTCTATTTTTCTAAAAAAAAACCAATTTCCTGAAAATGACATCTCCCACGCCTTTTTTTTTTGGTTGGCCGAGCTCTCTCTCTCTCTCTCTCTCTTTCCCTGCAAACGATTTTTGAGAGAGAGAGAGAGAGAGAGAGAGAGAGGTTAAAAACAACAAAAATATCAAAATATGCTTCTCCCTTCTCCATTTCTCAATCAAACAACGATACTCCACAATTACGACGTCGATTTTTTTCTCCCTTTCTCATTCGTCTTCTCGCAACCCCTTGGGAGATCACCTTACTTTTTCTCTTTTCTTCTCAGAAGAGAGAGAGAGAGAGAGAGAGAGAGAGAGAGAGAAACGTTGATTATATGAACGAGTCAGCTTCATCTTTTTTTTCGATCATGTGCCTCATCTGTTTTCGAACGAACCAAAATTTCTCGGCCAAATAAGGTGCAAAAAAGGAGAAGAAGACAACTTGTTCCCCTCTCTTCCTGTCGAAAACAACCAGAAAAAAACCTGGAATTCACCATAGAGCGAATTTGCATCAGCCAAAATAATAAAAACATTGTTTTTTTGAATTGTTGCCAAGACAACAAAACTCCCGTTTTTTTTCTCTGCCCCCTCCCCCCCCTCCCATCCCGTTTTCCTAATGAAATGAATCCTCCCCCGTCCTCCTCGGTTTTTTTTTGTGTTCAAAACAAGAAAATTTTTTTTTCTTTTTTGAAAGATTTCAATAACAAGAAAAATGCTAATTGAATGAGAAAAAGAAAAAAAAGGAAGAAAAAAAAACGCGGAACAAAAATCCGCCCCCCCCCCCCCCCCGTCATTTTTCTGCTCACCTTTAATTGCTGAATTTCAATGTCCGTCAGCTCGTACTCGAAACCATTTGTGGCAGCTGATAAAGCGTCGAAATGCATTTTCTTCTCGTTCATTCCACGATAATTATTTTCTCTCTCTCTCTCTCTCTCTCTTTATCAATTTTATCTGAAATTAGTTTTAAGCTTAATCAGAGCCAAAAAAAAAGAGCCGAGAAGGAAATGGAAAAGCAAACAAGAAACGGGGTAAATATCAAACGACAAGGCAAAAAAAAAAAGAAGAAAACTGCGCGCTGAAAATAAAGCAAAAAAATAACAAATAAAATAATGGCGGAAAGTTGAAGAGAGAGAGAGAGAGAGAGAGAGAGAGAGAGAGAGAGAGAGAGAATAAAGCGACGACGTCTTCTCAGCAGCCAAACACTTCTCTTTTCATCTGCTCGTCGCTCGTCGCTCGCTGCCCCCCCCCCCCCCTCTTCGTGTTTCCTTCTCTCTTCATCTCGACGACGAGACGACGTCGTCATCGACATCGTCATCGTCATGCTCCCCCCCCCCCCCGTCGTTGTTGCGTGTCGAATTTGTGGGCGTGGCGTGGCGAAGAGATGTGCGCCGCTTCTTATCATCACTTTGACACACACACACATACATTTTTGAGTGGTGGTTGATGGAAGAAAACAGAAAAAAGAAGGATGTTTGAAGTGAGAGAGAGAGAGAGAGAGAAGCAGAGAAAATGCAATATTTTGCTGAAATTATGATTTACGGTTTCAAAAAAATGTGGGGTCTAAAAATTTGTTGACTTTTTTTTTTGGGGGGTTAATGACATTTTTGTCTTCCAATTTTCGTGACGTAAAATTGAATAAAAAAAATGTCCATTTTTCCTCGGAAAAAATAAAATAAACGATGAATAAGAAAAACGGGGGGGGGCGAAGGGGAAAAAAAGAGGGCGGGGCAAAGAAAGATGGTTTTTTGTTGTTTTTCGTATTTCAACAAAAAAATAAGAAAAAAATGGATAATTTTTGCGTTTGCTTGCTGAAATCTATTGAAATAAAAAATTCGAGAAAAACAAGCGGAGACGATGTTGAGGGAGGAGGAGAAGGAAGGGGCGCGGGGAGAGAAAACTTTTAAATTATTTGGGAGAAAAGCCGAGAGAAAAAAAATGGCTCTTTATGCACAAAAATTGAAGGAAGAAGCTGAAAATATTTCAAGACAAATTGAGAACGGAACTCTGATAATTCAGAAGGCAACGGGAAACCATCGGAGGGGGTTGGGTGAAAAAAAATATTTCAAAAAGTCTCACCGTGGAGGAGAGATCAACTGGAAAAATCTGAAAATTGATTGAGAAGCTGAAAATATTTTAAGACAAATCGCGAACGGAATTCTGAGGATTCAGAAGGCAAACCATCTGAAAATACTCCACTTCCTCTCTTTTCTGAAATTCTATTCGAGAAAACTCGAAAAATCACAACGAAGAAGAACTCTGGGAAAAGCTGAAAGTAGCAAAAATCGATCGTCTTCGCCAGAAGTCGGAGGGGGTTGGGTGATAAAAAATATTTCAAAAAGTCTCACCGTGGAGGAGAGGCCAACTGGAAAAATCTGAAAATTGATTGAGAAGCTGAAAATATTTCAAGACAAATTGCGAACGGAATTCTGAGGATTCAGAAGGCAACGGAAAACCATCTGAAAATACTCCACTTCCTCTCTTTTCTGAAATTCGATTCGAGAAAACTCGAAAAATCACAAAATTGATTTCAACCAAAAATTAAAAAAAAAAAATTTTTTAATTTAATTTTAAATTTTATTAAAGACCAAATTGGGAGTGAGTCAAAATACAAGAAAAAAAATTAAGAGAAATGAAATAATACAAAAAAAAATTATACACAAAATAAATCGAAATATTATGTCTTCTTTTACAGCAAAAAAAACGAGTGCGGGGGTGGATGGGGGTGGAAGGAGAAAACAAAAAAAAATTGGCAACAAGAAAAAGTTTCGGAGCGACGAAGCTCCAATCAAAATTCAAAAAAGCTCATATTGCTCATTTTTGTGCATTGCGCGCAATTTTAAACAGAAAAAAAATGGTGGAAAAAAATTCCAAAAATTCACATACAAAAACTCTAATCCTCACAAAAAACTATCCAATAATAAACAAAGGAAGAACAAAAAAAAAACAATTCTGAAAAGCTGAAGAAAAAAAAAAAAGTACAGATTACTGTAACTACAGTAACCCGAAAATAGATGAAAAGGGGAGAAAAATGAGCAGCAGGACGGGGCGGGGCGGCAGCAGCAAGAAAAAAAACGCTTTTTTCTTGTTTTCAGATTTTCTTTTTTTTTTTTGGCCTGCGAAGAGGAAAAAAAATTGTTGAAAGAAACTTGTAGTTTTTTATTTTTTTTTTTCATTTTTTTATTTTTTTTAGAATTCCGGTTGGCAGCACCAATTTGGAAGCCAAAACGAGTGAGAGAGAGAGAGAGATAGAGAAAGAGAGAGACATAAAAAAAAAAAAGATTTTTGTTGTTTTTTTTTCATGAAAAAAAGCGACGCTGAAAGACATTGAAATAAACCATTGTTTGACAATTAAAAATATAAATTATTTAGGCGTTTTGATCACCGCGGATGATTTTTTTCTTGTTAGAACTAAAAAAAAAAAAAAACAAACAAAAAATCCAAAAAAGGCATTTGAAAGAGCTTGTAATAAAAGAAGGGGGGCGGGGTGAGAGAAAATATCGATTGATTGATTGATTTTTTCGAAAAAAATGTTTTTGATTCAAAAACATTTCAAAAAAATCACCAAACAAATAAACAAAAAAAAACCATTGAAACGACTGGAAATTATTCAAATCAATAATAAATAAAAATAATCAAAAAATATTAAATTCGATTAGAATCACAAAAAAAACCAAATCCAAAGACGAGATGGAAGAAGAAGGAAGAGAGAGAGAGAGAAAGGTTAAAAACACATCACAATTTCTGTTTTCATTGTTGTTTTGCTTTTTCCAACAAATATATCGATTGATTGATTGATTAACAAAAAAAAAATAATAAAACAATGAAAAGGATGATAATCACATGATAAGCTCTTGGATTTATAAATACATTAATCTCAATTAATTAAATTAAAAAAAAAAATTTTTTTTAATTAAAAAAAAAAATTTTTTTTTTTCGGTGGAGCTGGAGCACTTTTGGAGCAGCAAGAGGGATTAATTTGGAGAAAAAGGAGGAAAAAAATGTGATAAAATATGAGCGTTTTTCATTCCTTTTTCTATTTGCCAGGTATCACCACGCGTTTGGTGATGGTGGTAATTCAGAAGCTTGAGCCACTGATGAGCTGCAAATTCATTTTTTTTATTGAGAGAGTGAGAGAGAGAGAGACGAACCTTGCGAAATTCTTGTAAGCTGCTGACTGTGGGTTGATGCACAGGGCGACGCCATACAATGGTGCTCGATCCATGACGAATTGATACATTTTGTCGCGTAGCTCGAACATTGACAATTTCGACATGTCCTTCTCCCATTTCGGATCGAACGGGCTCTCGTGACACGGATCGAAGTCTTGGGTGAACAATCGATTGGCGCAGTTTGGTTTTGTGTAGCAGCAGGTGCACATGCACGAGTGGAAGCGTAGTCGTCCTTCTTCCAGATATGGATGCTTTAGCGCTTCAAGGACGGTCGCTCTTTTGTCCGGATCGAATTGGAGTAATTTGACTAGTAAACTGACAGCTTCATCTGATGTTTGCATTGATAATCGGAATAAGCTGAAATATATTTTGTCTGGAACAAAAAAGTGCTGAAATTTCCTTACGATTGAATATTCGACAGCCTTGTTCCTGCTCTTAGCACATGATTTCTTGCCCCTTCACACGCGTACTTCATCGCTTCCGGCGTCGGCGTTCCCAACAAGTCAATAATCATCTGAAGCTGCTCAATCGGGCCGGCCGCTTGAAACAGAATCTTGCGCTGCAGCAGTTCGGCAAAGATGCAGCCGACCGACCAAATGTCGACGGCGCCCGTGTATCGTCGCGCGCCCATCAACAGTTCGGGCGCTCGATAGTATTGGGTGACGACTTCGTGCGTCATGTTTTGACGCTCGCGATGATCCCACGTTCGCGCCAGTCCAAAATCGCAAATTTTCAATATGCAATTGCTGTTCACCAGCAGATTGCCCGGCTTGATGTCGCGATGAAGAATGTTGGCGCTGTGCAAATATTTTAGGCCTGAAATTTTGGGATTTTCAAATTTTTTTTTTCTTTTGGCACCTCGAAGAATTTGATACACAAATACTTTGACATGATCAATCGTTAATGGCTGCGGTGAAACAATGATTTTGTGCAGATCGCTTTGCATCAGCTCGGTTAGGACATATCTGAAAATCGTCAGAATCAGAATTTTCCTTCTCCCCCATTTCCCCCACCCCCGCCTCCCCCACTTTTTCTCAAAACCGTTTTTTTTTGTTTTGTTGTTGTTGAAATTTATTATAATTATCTTTTCTCTTCACAAAATGGTTTTGGTACCCCAGTCACCACCTATAACTAAGGTCAACAATACACCTCCCTCCTCGTTTTCTCTTCCTCCTCCCCCGCCCTCCCCCGCCGCCGCACATATGTACAGAGAGACAGACACACAGGCAGACACCATTGCCATTCCATTCATCTTAGGCAGCACCACGAGAAGAACCCCAACCCCAAGAACAGAAGAAAAAAAAACAACTCGTCTTCCTTTTCTTCTTTTCTCTCTCTCTCTCTCTCTCTCGCCATTCTTCCTGCGACACCATTACCATTCACCAATACCAGAGAGAGAGAGAATGGTGTAGAAAAGGGAGAAAGAAGGAGGGGGGGGGGTACGAGTTGGTGTCGGTGACGGTGTGTGTACGCGTACCATTTGGTGTCTCCTGACACACACACACAGAGACACACACACATCATCACCCAAACCCTTCCCGTCCCCCTCCCTCCCCATGTTACCCTTCTCCTCTTCTTGTTTTAACACTGTTCCCGGTTCCCGCCAAAAGGTCACCCAAAAACAACACACAGATCTACAGATCCACGGTTAGGCATCACATGGAAGAAAAAAATCGTTTCGAACGTGAGAGACCAGTGAAGTGTCGGGCTGGTCAAGGATGGGGTGGGAGGAGGAGGAGGAGGAGGAGGAGGGGAAATAGAACAGTGAAAGTGTTGACAGCGCCTTTTCACTTTATTCAGAAATGCCTTTTACTTTCACTTATTTCAATCCAGCCTTCTCCTCCCCCGCCGCGCTTTTCTATCCCCCCATCCCATTCTTAGCCACTTTCAATTTCCTTGAATGTCTCCATCAGATGGTCAGACTCTTAACCCCATCTTCTATTTGTAGTATTTAGGAAGAAGGAAGAAACGAAGAGAGAAAAGAAATTATGTCAGCTGCTGCTGCTGCTGCTGCTGCTCGGCGAGCACAATCCCAATCAATCATAACATGAGAAGTGAGATGGATTGAGATGGTGCTGGGAATACTATCAAATGGGAGCAGACCCGGGCAGGGTCGGGGGCGGAGTAAGCTGAAAAAATGCCCAAAAAAAGCTTACAATTCTTGAAAAAAATGCGGATTTGATGGTTGAAGAATGTCGAGCAGCGACAAAACGTTGTCGTGTCGAAACGACGACAACATTTTGATCTCGCGAAAGACGCGCTTCGACGACGCCAAATTTTGAAAGACGTTCGGCATCTTCTTCAGCGCCACACGTTTTCCACTTCGCGGATCTGTCACCGACCTGAATCTCATCAATAAATTTCATGTTCGGCGAAAAAAAACCAAAAAATTCTTACCACACAACTCCGAATGCTCCATAGCCGATTGGCCGATCCGGTTGGGTGTCTTGCACTGGTGGCGGATAGAACGGTTGGGCGGCTGCCAATATTGCGTTCGATGAAACGTGAGCCACCTGTAAAGAGGCGACAAATGATTATTGATTTTTTATTGATTTTTTATCGATTTTTTTGCTTCTCGCCAACTTACCCATACAAATTTTCGAAAATACTGAATTATCGATTCGAAAATTGCTACTAGGATCATTTTTGAACAAGATTATAAAGAGGGGGGAGCAGGATGAGCAAGAGCTGGAGCTGGAGCTGGAGCAGGAGTAGGAGCAGGAGGTACAATTTTTATTTTTAAATAAAAAGTGTAGAGAATTGACGGAGAGTGAGAGAGAAAGAGAGAGAGACAGTTTGCTGCCGAGAGTGTTTAGAGATAACAAAAAAAATCAGTCACGTGGTTTCTCGCTTCATTTTAAGCATTGGCAAATCAATGATGGAATAAATTTGTTCGTAAATCGCTCGCCGTAATGATCATAGGAATGGCGCCACTTTTCTACAAGCAGCAAAACGCGTCGACGAAAAAGAAAAAAAAACTTTTTCTTCTCTCATTTCCAAACTTGATCATCATCCTCACCTGTTTCTTTCAAAAATGTCTACGCGCCTTTAAAAGTGTACTGTAGATTGGGAGAGGCGCAGGCGCAAGCAAACAAAATTAAAGAGAGAGAAAGAGAGAGAGAGAGAGGGCGAGACAAACAAAGATTAAAATCAAGTCAAGTTTTCAATGTTTCAATGCTTCATTTCATTGAAATTTGAACAAAACAAAACAAAAATGCCAAAAACTAATATCGTAAATGTGTACTCTCGTTGTTGTTGTTTTTTTGTTTCTTGTTGTTTATGGTTGAAGGGGAAAACAAGGAACTTAATTTTTTTCTTCTTCGTCTCCCTCCCCCTCTCGTCACTCCTCGGATTCTAAAAATGGCAAAAAAAAAAAACAGAAAAACAACAAAAAAAAATGGCAAAAAAAAAAAAGTGTCGAGGCAGTGTGAAAAGTGTGGAGGCAGCACCAGTCGCGACAAGAGAGTTGAGAGTTGAGAGAGACAGAGAGAGAAAGAGAGAAAGAGAGAGAGAGAGAGAGAGAGAGAGAGAGAGGAAAAGGATCAAAAACTATTTCCTTTTCGTCGCTTTTTTTTTTGTTTTTTTTTTCTTTTTCTTCTTCTTTGCTTAAACTTTTCTTTCCACTCAAAGATACAATTTTTTTCTTCTTCTTCGTTCATCCAAGGAAAGGGCAAAAGAGGGGCTTCTTCCCTACCTGTGGTTGTGTCGGAATTTGTTGAGCTTGTTGCGTTTTCGGCTGATTCTTTTCATAGCAAGTCGTTGAGCCAACGGCTGCCGGATGAGTATGCGACACTAAAGCCATGTCACCTGTAAGAAGAACAAAATTTTTTTAATTAAAAAAAAAAAGAAAAACAATTTTTTTAAATTTTTTAAAAATTTTTAATCATCACAATTCTTACCATAAAGCATATCCCGCATATTCAACCAGGTAAAGGGGAGTGGGACGATGTTTTTTCGCTAGAAGAACCAATCAACACCAAGAATAATTTCAGTTTCAATTTCAGCACACCACCTTTAAAGGAACACACAATTTTAGAAGCCGAGAGAAAAATAGCACAAGAAAGTGAGTGAGGTCCAACGACAAACAATTTTTAAACGAAAAATGAACAAAAAAAAAGGAAAAAAAAACGAGAAGACGCACACCCGAATATAACAAATTCTAACCTTGAATACCAGGCAGTTCCTCACCGCACTCACACACCGATAGTTGAGATGAGGAGGGAGGAGAGATGATTTTTGTCATCCCTTCTCCCGTCTCGGGGCAGACGACGACGACAAAATGTCACACACGCACACAGGCTCCACCCCCCCACTTCCTTTTTTTTCTTAACCTTCTCTCTCTCTCTCTCTCTCTGTCTATTTTTCGTCACACCATAAAACACCCAGAAAAATAAAAAATAAAAGAACTAAAATACTCCATGAATTACTAGATAGTAAGGAGAGAGAGAGAGAGAGAGAGGGGGAAAAGATATTAGAAAACCACGCCCATCAAATGCCCTTCTTTTTAATACTAAAATACAAACTACTCGATAAACTCTATTCCCTGAAAAGAACACACTCTCTATCTCTAACTGCCTGCTTCTCTATGCTTCTGCCTTCTGAATAATCTCTATGCGTGTGTGTGGTGTGCTCATTCGTCCTTCTCTCTCCCTCACTATCTTCACTGCACTTTCAAAGAGCAACTCTCGATTCAATGGAAAATTGGGAGAAGGGGGGAGGGGAGGGGGGAGGGGAGAAAGTGCAGGGTTTAAGTGAATTGTGAATCATCTGTGACGACGAAGCAAGGAAAACTGATCGGAATATTCGATGGCAAAAGATTAAAAAGAGCAAAATGGAAATGCTGCGCGCGAGAGAGAGAGAAAGAGGCAGCTCCTCACAATGCCCTTATTGTAGACCCGACGACACATTTAAAGGTGCACATCTCATTGATAACGTGACGCGTCCCGTGACGAACATCGTATTCAAAACCAAAAAACGGCATTTTTAGAGAGAAATGGGTGCATGACCTACGTCAAAATGCTTTCAAACAAATTCGAGGATGACGCTCGTTCATCGCCGCGTCGAAATTCGCTGACGACGACGACAACGACGACGACGAGTTCACAAGAACTATTTAATTAGGATTTTTTTATCCTTTTTTTGTTGCTCCGCATCATTGACACAGAGACGCAGAGAAATCAGAGTTCAAAAAGGAAGAAAAAAAAAACAACTTTTTGTCTTTCTTCGCCAAACAAAAAAGGAGGGAGAGAAAGGGAAAGGGCAGTGATGACCTTTGTCTAAATAATTCAGAATTCTGAGAATTCTGAATCCAAAAAAAAAATTCCTCTTACCAGCTATTGGTTGACGAAGAAGGTTGGAATATCGTTGATTAATCCGACCTCCTTGTTGTTGCTGCTGATACTGCTGTTGCTGCTGTTGTTGCTGCTGCTGCTGCTGTTGTTGTTGTTGTTGTTGTTGTTGAGCGGCTGCCGCTGCTGCTGCTGCTGCTGCTGAAAAAAATTCCAAAAAAATTATTTTTCAATAACAATTTCTTGGCTTCTCTGCGCCTCTCTCTCTCTCGCATCTTTTAGGGTGTGTTTTCTGGCAAAAATCATCAAAATCACACAATTTTTCGAAACATTGATGACACATTTATACCATTGAATTGATTAATCGGTGTCGAGAAAAAGGGTGTAAATCTTCCCAAAAATCTCTATCATCATCCCCCACCCCCCCCCCCCTATTTTCCCCTTCCCCTCTCTAACAAAGCGTCGTCTGAAAATCGCACTTTTGACTACTGGAAATTTTAATTTGAACGACGCCGCGCGACTGTCGCAGAAAGAGGGCGGCGGCGGCGACAACAACAACCACCATGCTGCTCTCAAGTTTTCGAAAAATCGCACTTTTACGCTTCACATTTTTATTTAAGCGACGAGTTGTCGCAAGACGCTGAAAGAGAGTTTAAGCAAAAAATCACAAAAAACCATGAAATTCGCCTTGAAAACAATGCGCGAGTGTCGCAGAGACGCGATGGGTGTTAAGCTGAAAGAAAATTCAAGAAAAAATCGCAAAAAACCATGAAATTCGCCCTGAAAACAATGCGCGAGTGTCGCAGAGACGCGAGGGGGTGTCAAGCTGAAAGAAAATTCAAGAAAAAATCGCAAAAAAAAAACCATGAACTTTTCCCAGAAAACGAGGCGCGAGTGTCGCAAGCTGATAAAAATCGCGTGTCGCAACGAGTCATCGCTCCGAACCTGCGTTTTTCCTTTTTGTCTCACCTTCGACTAAATTCGACGGAAACACCGGATTCTGATGTAGCGTCGTCAAATTTTGATGTTGCAAAATCTGATGATGTGGATGTCCAACAAGCTGATGCTGTTGAATTAATGGATGATGTGGATGTTGCAACAATGTTGACGACGACGACGACGACGACAATGCCGGTGGTGGAGGTGGCGGCAATTGATGAAGTTGCTGCTGCTGTAGCTGTTGCTGCTGCTGCTGCTGCTGATGATGCTGTTGAACAAGGTGATGATGATGCTGCTGCTGCTGCTGATGATGATGCTCAATATTCGCTGGAACCGGTATAATCGGAATTCCTTGACTAATTAGTTGCTGTTGACGTGTGATGAGCGCAGCGTGTGCGGCTGCCAAATCGAAAAGCTCAGTTGATGATGAGCTGCAACCAGATGACGAGCTCGAACCTGCAATAAAAAAAAATTGGAAATTATCGATTTAAGCCAAAAATCAAGAAAAAAAAAACACAAAAAACAGATTGTTCGGATCATTTTTTTTCCCTTGGTGGCAATGGTGACAAGGGGTGACGTGCACACACACACACGTATAAAGATTGGAACGGGGGGGGGGGGGAATAAGGAGGGGAGGGCGAAGAGAAACCAAAAAAGAAAATATAGAGATAGCGAGAAAGTGAGAGAGTATCAGAGACATAGAGAGAGAGAGAGAGAGAGAGAGAGAAAAGACGATGAGATCGTCTCGTCGTACCACGTACATTATATTGGATAAGGTCAATAAAAACGTCGATCACATACCAACCCAAATCTCGTTGTCTTTTTCACCTCTTTTAATTATCAACTCTCTCGCTCTCTCTCTCTCTCTCTCTCTCTCTCTCGCTCTCTCTCTCTCTCTCTCTCTCTGTCTCTCTCTCTCTGTCTCTCGTTTCTTGTTTTTTTCTTCTTCCATTTATGCCCTTTTTTAGGATTTTGTATATATTTGATGACTGTATCAAGTCATGTCAAGATGATTTCGCAATATTCTGAAGAATCAGATGATGACAAATCAACGCAGAGAGACAAATAAAAATACAAAGGGAAATTCTTGAGAAGCTTCACTTTCTTTCTCTCCCAATCAAACACCTAATTAAACCCGATCCTCGTCTCCAAACCAAAACCTCACAGCGATTTTTTTTTGTTTAGGCGTCTTGAAACGACGACGACTACCTACCGTAATTTATAAAGTACTTAAAGGCGCATGACGACTACAACCTATACAATATAATTCGGCTTTAGGAAGACGACGAAGGAGGCGATTTTCGCTTCGTCACCAAATGGCAACATTCGAATGAATAAAATTGGAAAAATTCAAGGAGAAAAATGATGATGACGAACAGGTGGCGCTGGCGCTGCCGATTCTGATGTTGGTGGTGGTGGGTCAAAAATGGCAAGAAAACCAGAATTTTATTTAAAATTTTCTGGGAGACCAAAAATCAATAAAAAAAGACAAAATTTCAGGAGCGCAAAACGAAAAAAAAAAAACAAGAAAAAGATGAACTCTTTTCAATGAATCCAAAATGAACGGGAAGTGCTTGAAGGAGGAGGAGGAGGAGGAAAAGGACAAGGAGGATGGAAGCATAAAATGCAAAACGTCGATCAAAATGGATACCACCACCCCCCCCCCCCCCAGAGAGAGAGAGAGAGAGAGAGAGAGGGAGGGACACCCCAAAATCCTTGCACCCAACAAAAACTAGAAAAATGCAGAGAGAGAGAGAGAGAGAGAGAAAAAAAGAGTATATATTTTAAAAAAAAGACAAAAGAGACGCAGAGAATGGTCAGTTGCGTCCGTGTCGTCTCGAGAGATAGAAAATTGGCAGACATCCAACAAGATTGACTACCACCACTAATACTACTTCTCCTAACCTACAACAGCGAACAGAGAGAGAGAGAGAGAGACAGAGGGAGAGAGTGAAATAAAACATCGAGAAACGTGAGAGTCTACATCGAGATTAATGAGACGCAGAGAGATCAAACACAAATTGTCTGCGTCTCTCGCATTGTCATTTTTCACTCTTTTACTATACTAATCATATGTGAAAGTGAGACATTATTAAAGACGTTAAGACATAGACGAGAAAGAGAGACAGAGAGACAGAGAGACAGAGAAGCACTGGAAAAAAGAGGAAGGGAGGAGAAGAAGAAGAAGAAGGCGTCTAGCTTTTCCGAAATTTTTAGTACTACGAATTCATTGGAAGAATGGAATGAGAGAAGGAAGAAAGTGTTCTCCTCCTCCTCCTTCTTGTATATATTCCTGAGAAGACAGCGATTTGAATGAGCGATTAGAATATTGGCGAATTTCGAACAGAAAACCCATTCGAACGACGATGAGAAGAAGAAGAAGGAAAGTGAGAGGAGAAGAAGAGGGGGGGGGGGGACCCGCCAGAAGGGGGGGGGGGGGAAGGGGAGAAGAGGCGAAAATCAGAAAACGAATTTTATTCATCATTCATTCATAACATCGATAATTACGAAAAGTCTAAAGACGAAGAGACACCGAGAAAACTACACAACAAAAACTGAAATAAGCGAATTGAGAATTTCCTGGAAAACCACATCGTATAATAAATCAACTCTCTTCGTGGTGAGACGCCAATTATAGAAATTAGCTGTGCTCCTTCAGGATTTTTTTCTTGCAATCTGTTTTTTCGTAGCAGCCGAAAATGTTTGTTTTTCTTTTGAATTTTTGTAGGTTTGAAGTTGTTTCGGTGCGAGACGCGAAAAGTTGAAACAAGGCATGCGTCTTTAAAATTTTCTTTTTTTTTCCATTTGCAAAAAAAGTGAAAAAAAACATCAAGCAAGAAAACGTGCTCCAGCGCACACCTCTTGTATTACGCAGTTCAAAGAAAAAAAACGGTTTGAATTTTACCCGTCGATACAAAACTAACATTTTCGACAAAAAAAAACGTGTTGTGCGCTGGAGCGAAGTTGCCTCACAGGGTGGTAAAAAAGCTCCGTATCGTGCAAACAAAAGCGATGCGCCTTTAAAGAAGAGAAGCGTTGGAAGAAATTCATCAAATAATTAGAAAAAAAAATTTCCAAGGTAATTTTCGAAAAAATCAAGAAATTCGCCTCCTTTTTTTCCGGGTTTTTTCCCCTTTCCCCCATAAAAATTGAAAAAAATAATGAACTTTTGCTTTTTCTCCAAAACAGCTGACTTGGATTGGACATTTTATTTTCACTTTCGTTTTTGTTTGTGTCCAAACTAAAGTGGACTTTCAGTTTGTCTCTTTCACGTGAATTTTTGATGGAATCAACTCACCCGGGCTAAAAACGGGGGGAGCGGAGCGAAGCCGGGGGGCGGCGGCGGTCGTTGGAATTTTGTCAATTTTCGTTTGGTTTTTTTTTTTGCTTTTTTTAATATCGAAAAATGCAAAAAAAAAAAAAAAATAAACACAACACAACACACACGCAAGAGGAGGAAGAAAAAAAAAAGTCGGCCGCCATCTTCTCGTCGTCGTCGTTCATTTCTAGTTTTTCTCTTCCTCCTGCTAACTCCACCTCCTCCTCTTCCTTCTTCCTTCTTCAACTACTATTCTAGAGAAGCTTCTGCTTCAGCTTTTGCTTCAGCTTCTCTCTCTCTCTCTCTCTCTCTCTCTCATCATCATCCTCTTGTTGTTGTTGTTTTTGTTGTTGTGTGTGTATTTTTCAACGCTGTGAGAGCAGCAACACCGCTGCCGCTGCCGTCGCCGTCGCCGTCGACCCTCTACATTGATATGTTTGAGAGAAAATGGCTGCTAGAGGAGAAAGAGCGAGGAAAATCAGCAACCAGCGATGAGGCTTCAATGTCTACCGCGTTCGTTTTCTGCTTCTTCTTCTTCCTTTTCAAATTTTTCTTCCAAAAATCCATCTTTTCCTCTGACATTACCACAGTTTTAAAATCATTGAAATGGTCTTAAAGCGACCATTTTTTACTGTAGCAGTCGATTTTTTTTTGAAAAAGAATTTTCTTACTGTAGAAATGAATGCAAGAATTTTTTCTCTATCATCACACATTTAACACCCCCCAAAAAAATGGTCTTGAAACGAATTTTCTTACTGTAGACAAAAAATATATAAAAAAAGCAGAAATTCGCGATTCTCTCTTTTTCCTAAACGTTCCTTCTATTGTCAAAATGGTCTTGAGACGACTTTGCTTACTGTAGACAAAAAATATTTAAAAAAAAAGCCAAAATACACAATTTTCACTTTTTCCTAAATGTTCTACATATTGTCAAAATGGTCTTGAGCCGAATTTGCATACTGTACATGAAAAATGATGAACCAAATCAAAAAAAAAAAAAAAAAAAAAAAACGAAAAAAAAAAGGAAAATTTGTTTGAAAAATTTCGAAACAAAAAATTGTTAAGAAACAGAAGACATCAAGGTCAAAAAAAGATAAATTGAACATCAAGTTTTGATGATGAAGAGGGAGAAAAAAATGGGCGAAGATAATTTTATATAAATTTATATATTTTTATATATTTTTATATATAAAACAAGGTGAATTGGCTGAATTGAAAATGAATAAAATCAAATGGGATGGGCTTGGGTCTTAGCTGGATTGGGTTGGGTTGGGTCGTCATAATAAATCAATAAAATTCAACATATATCAAGCTTTTCCCTTTATGATTTTTGTCATTCTCTCGTCGCCAATGAGAATTCACATCATTTGCACAGGTAACTAATCATGGTCTAAATGACATTCAAGTGAAAATGAAAAGAGAAAATGGAGAAGCCGCATTGTTTTCTTCCGTGATTTGTTTTTTCTTTATCATCTCTAATCCTCTCTCTCTCTCTCTCTCTCTCTCTCTCTCTCTCTCTCTCAGTGATAACTGCGCAAATCGTTTCTCTAAGTCTCTCAGTCTCTAACCATCTAAAAATAGTTGATGAAATGTCTAAAAATAGGGACGGTCCTTCTCCGGTTTTCCGGTCATTCAGTTTATTATTTGCGTTCCGTGTGTGACCCACACCATCTTCTTTTTCGGGAGACAGAGAGAGAGAGAGAGAGAGAGAGAGAGAGAGAGGGGGGGGGGAGAACAAAAAAAGTGTTCTTCTCGTCGTTTCGTTGAGAGGAGGAGGAGACACATCAAGTTTCTAGGCGACTCTATTTTTATACGAAAAGCGTGACTTCTCTGTGTACCTCGTTGTTGTTGTTGCTCCCCCCTCCGCTCCGCCGCTTAAAATAGCCGCACGAAAAGGAACAGAGACAGAGACAGAGAGAGAGAGAGAGAGAGAGAGAGACAAAGAGAGAGAGAGAGACAAAGAGACAAAGAGAGAGAGAGAGAGAGAGAGAGGATAGGATAAATAAAATCATAATTTCTTTTCTTGAACAAATACTGTAAAAAAAATTATTACGAAACTTTTCCCAATAAAAATCTTCCACGACAAAAAAAAAAATTTCAAGAAAAACTCTCGACGACACGCAAAATTCAGATGAAAAAATCCAACAAAAAATCGATTGAAAATAATTCAGAAGAAGCTGAATGAAAGCGAAGAAGACGAAGAAGAAGAATACAAAAATGAAATGCGGTCGGTCAGCTGACCCAACTGATCGAAGCGCGGCGGCGGCGGCGGCGGCTGCTGCTGCTGCTGCTGCTTTCCGCATGTTTGCGCTTGCTTCGCGCTTTTCTCTCTCTCTCTCTCTCTCTCTCTCTCTCTCTATTGAAAATGAAGAAAGGGAGGAATTCAATGAAGAAAATGTAAAGCTAAAGTTTTATATATTTTATATAAATTTATAAATTTATACGAACAGGTCTTGAAGCTTTTTCTTTTTACCTTTCTCTCTCTCTCTCTCTCTCTCTCTCTCTCTCTCTCTCTCCTTTTTCTCTCGTTTTATATGTATTTTATTAATATGATGATGATGGTTGAGAGAAGAATGACTTTGAATCCTAATAGTTCGCCGATGAAATTGATTGGTTGAGAAAATTCAGAACGACACTCCATTATTACAACACTTCGCCAATGGCGAAAGGAAAATCTCAACGAAACGATGAGAGGACGACGATGATTGTGGATTAATCGACAAGAAATTGCGGAGTGTTGTAACACACACACACACATTCTCTCTCTCTCTCTCTCTCTCCCTCCTTTAACGATATGGTGGAATACGGAGAGGAAGAAAAAACCAGTTTTTCTTTGGATGACGAAGAGCAGAAATAAAATAAGAATTTTTATTGATTTTTTTAAATTAAAATTGATAAAAAATGATCTGAATTAACCATTTTTTTTTGTTGTTCAAAAAAAAATTTTTTTTTCTCTGCTTCTCTTCCTCTCTCCTCTCATAAACAACAACAATTTGGAGAAGACAAAATAGAGAGATAAAGAGGGAAAATTGTGAAATGAAGAGACGCTGAGACAAAAACAAAACAAAACAACAAAATTTTTTCTTGAAGAGACGCAGGCGCAGCACAAAAAAAAACAATTTTTCAAAACGTTATTGAGTAGTGTCGTTTAGTACCTTTCTCTCTCTCTCTCTCTCTCTCTCTCTCTCTTTGTCGTTTTCTCTGTTTAGGTGTCGATTTTTCGTGTCAAAATTGAAAACGACACAAAAATCAAACAAAAATTGTAGCCATATCAAATCGAGACACACAGGTGGAGGACACACACAAAAAAAAATCTTGATGTAGGAGCACGGAGGGAGTCGGGGGCGCGCGCGCGTTCATTACTCCCAGGTAAAAGTGAGAAGAGAGCAAGAGAGAGCAAGAGAGAGCCAGAGAGCCAGAGAGAAAGACAGAGAGAGAGAGAGAGAGAGAGAGAGAAAAGGGAACGCGGAGCACATATGGGAACGAATTGGCCCCCAATTTAAATGGTGGTACCGTACCAGGAAGAAAAAACGTCAGTCAGCGGATGGGTGGTGGAGCCTCATTCACAATTTTTTTTAATTCAAAAAAAAAAAAAAAAAGTGAGGAGGACAGTCGACTAGGGGAGAGGATACAAACCACAATTTACAGTTTCAACACATTCTTAAATTATCCTTCGCAAAAAAAAACCCCGTGAGATTTTTGAAAATTCAGCACCAAATTTTGAATGGAAAAGGTGGGGGGAGGAAATCGATAAAATATCGATTTTTCATCCAAAAAAATTTTCAGAAAAAAGCGCCACAGTGAGACTTTGAAAGGAAGAGAGAGAGAGAGAGAGCTTCACCACCCAGCAACTTTTTCTCTCTCTCTCTCTCTCTCTCTCAAAAAAAAAAGATAAAAATCCGGATAAAAAAGGAAGAAAGGGGGTGACAGTGGGGGTGGAAGTGTGGAGAGGGAGAGAGAGAAAAACAAGATTGTAGATATTCATTTTCGAAAAAAAAAGAAAAGAAAAGAAAAGAAAAAAAGAAAGAAGGAGGAAGTATTTTCTAAATATTTTTCAATGTTGTTGTGTATATAAAAAATGTTATTTATCTCAACAAAAAAAAAAGAAAGAAAAAATGATAAAAAAAGGGAAAATTTTGCATCGCCTTTTACGTCTTCAAAAAGGGAGGAGAAAAAAAAATCATTTTTTCTTCAATAAAATTCCGCTCAAGACCCCCATCAAACAGTTCTGCTGATCAAAAAGTGTTGCGGTGTTGCCACACCAACCACACACCGGCCGGCAAGTCTTTGGCTAATGTCCGCGGGCATTGATGACCATTCTAGAGACCACTTCATTGTTTGGCTCCGCCTCATTTCTCGTCAGCCACCCCACACTCACATAGACATACGGAATTTATTCGATTTCGTCATCAATACATCAATATTTGGAGCTTGAGAGACAGATGAGACGAAGAGAGAGAGAGAGAGAGAGAAAACTAGTTGGCGCCGCCGCCGCCGCACACATTGTGCGTACGGAATTTTTTGCGGAACAACCGAACCAAATTTTGTTGTCAAAATAGTGCACACACGCATAAGAGACAGAGAGAAAAATACAAGAGGCAGAGAGAGAGGCAGAGAGAGAGAGAGAGAGATTGTGACATTTCTTCCAGCTAATAGTTGTTGCCAAAAAAAAAAAACAAAAATAACCGGATTCAAAAACTATTTTACTTAACAATTCTACGACACTTCGCATTTACACACACACACACGCCTCCTCCCTCTTCCTTTTCCACTGTATTGTCTGTCACACAGCGGCGGCGGCAACGCGACGCGGCGGCCGCGGCAGCGGTGAGCGTACGCGGGTGGAGAGGAAGAAATAAAAGTGATGAAAACACACACACACACCGGCAAACATTGACAAGGATGGCAAAAAAAAAGGAAAAAGAAAAAAGAAGAAAAAAAAAGTGAAACTGGATGTAGTGAAAACCGTCACAGTACGTCATCTTGACAGAATTATGAGAAATGTATTGCGTAAACAAAACCAAAAAGAAAAAAGAAATGAGGGGAAAAGAAGCAGAAGCTGAAGCAGAAGCTGAATGCTTCTGATGATTGAACTGGTTTCAACATTGAAAGTGAAGAGAAAAGCGATCAGGGGCGTCTCGCTCGCCCCCAATTCATTTCTACTGTAAAATCTGTGGATTTTGAAACTTCGTGGAGAGAACAAATTGTGTCTCACAACGAAACTTCAACCCTGCCCGAAATCCTACTGTACTTTTCCGCGATTTTTTTCTTTTTCGAATCAAATTATAAATTGTTATTTTGCACATCTGAAAATTCGATGAAAAATGATTTTTTTTTTTCATGGAAAAACTGAAACATGGATGGGTGAGAGGGAAGAGAGGCAGAGAGACGGAGAGAAATCGACTCGCCGTGGGGTGGGGAGGAAAAGCAATTCGTCGTACAATTTGCATACGTCACACGGATTGGAAGAGAAACGAGAAATACAAACATTGTCGTACAAAAGAAAAGAAGAAAGCAGCAGCAAAAAGAGAGGCAAAAAGTGCCCGAAAGGCATCTACGATACAAAAATAAACAAAATATACATTATTATTATATATATATAAATATATAATAATAAAATATGTATAACGTTTTTTTCTCAAATTTTTATTTTTTAACAAAAAGGTGTGCGCCTTTAAACCCCGCCAAAAAAAGTACTGTAGGATGTTTTTTCACAAACTTTAACTAGCAAAAGAAAAAAAAATAACCCGGCGGGCTCTTTTAAAAAAACCTCAAATTCCCTTTAAAAAGAACGATGGAAAATAGATTTTATTTTGTTAAGAGAAAAAAAAAGTGCATGCGCCTTTAAAGGCACATTTGAAAAAAAAAACGAGGAGAAACGAACTGACCGGCTGACTCTGAATTTGTTGCACCAACGACACTGTTGAATTGAACTGATCCAGCGTCTTGATTTCGAACCATTTTTCTTCTGAAATTCAACGAAAAAAATTATTTTGCGATTTCAATGGGGGGAGGAAAACGAACTTTCCAATTTTGAAAAAAAAAAAAAAAACGTTTGGAATTTATCGATTTTTTCGCGGCGAGTTTGTCGAGCCGATTATTGATTTTTTTTTGTCGATTTTTTGTTCTCTTGCAAAATAATTTCGGCTTGTTCGATCCGATAACCAATTGTGCCCCTACTAATAATTGAAAGACAGGCAAAATGAACCCGAAACTGCACACTGCAAAATGAAAAAGAACAAAAAAAATGAAAATTTCGGGAAAAAGAAGCAATTTTTGACGAGAAAAACATTTGAAAAAATTCGCGCCAAAAATAAATTTTGAAAAAATAATTGAAAATTTTTGGTTTTGATTGATAATTTGTTGCACGCAAAAAATCGATTTTACACGATTTTAGCCCAAAAAATATCATTACAATTCCCCATTTTTCTGGGTCTCACAACGAAGAGTCGTTTAGTATAATAATGCTCGAGACAAAAGAAAATAAAAAAGGCAAAAGACAGGGAACGGAGGGGAGGGAAGTTATATTTTTTCTTGAATATCGGATTATCCAAGTCGGAGTGGAGTGGCCAAAAGCCAGAAAAAAAAATTCAGAGTCATTAATTTTCCACATAAAAACAAGAGAAAATGCAAAGGTGAGAGGAATAGAGAGACAAACAAAATTCTGGACCCAAAAGCCGGAAAAATCCTATAAAATCGTTCAACTTTTTTTTGCAGCCCAATAAACGAGAAAAAAAAACAAGGAAAAGTCAAAAAACTCGTTTCGTGTCCTGTCATGCTGACAACACTCCGCATTTACGCTTGAGACAAAAGTCGATTTTTATTTTTTAAAAATTAAAAAAAAACACAGAAATAAATAAAAATAACAGAAGGAAAATTATATAGTTGGATATTTTTGGCCGGTTGAAATAGCCCAACAAGTGCGGATACGCAGACGGTCAGAGACAAACGTCGACGAGACAGCGTAGTGAACAGTGAGAGAGTGGAGACGACGATAAAATAAAAGGCACAGCGGAGACGCGGCGCCTATTTTGTGGAGCGTCTGTCGTCATTAGAATTAATATTATAGAAGAGGAAGAGACGTAGAGATGATAAAAAAAAGTGAGAGAGAGAGAGAGGCAGAAAGAAAGAGAGAGAGAGAGAGAGAGGACCATTATTGTGAAAAAATGGGAGAAGAAGAAGAAGAAGAAGAAGAAGAAGAAACATCATCGTCTCCATTTTTTCGGGCGGTTTCATTTCTGGAGGCGAAAAGGAAAAAAAGAAGATGAAGCTAAAAAAATATCGATATAGGATTACGGTAGTTTAACAAGAATTCGTAATAGCGGAGTATCGTAAGACCTAGTACTAAAGTCAAATAACTTAAATTTAGAAAAAAAGGCTGCTTCATAAAATTTCGATAAGAAAACAATTAAACAAAATAAACAAAAAGCATCAGCGGAAAAACGGGAAAACGGAGTATCGTTTATAATTCTATAATAGGTTAGACGTAATAGTGGAGTATCGTAAAATCAAATAATTTAAATTTACAAGAAAAATAACTTCAATTTGTACAAAGTTTCATAAAACTTCGGTAAAAAAAACAATGAAAAAACTAAACAAAGAGCATAAACGGGAAAGCGGAGTATCGTTTATAGTTCTCGAATGTTCTAGAAACGAATCGAATTCTGATCTTCTTCTTCTTTTGTCTACACCGTCGCCGCCGCCGCCGCCGCGCCACCAATTAAAATCAACGGAAAAAAATTTTTTGAACAGATTTATGAAAGTGATCGCTCCATTTATTATTTTTTTAAATTTATTTCTGTATTAAACATGACCGACTGTCTGCGCCTGATTTTAGTGAGATCGACAGTATCCTCCTCCTCCTCTTCCCCCCCCCCCGTTTTAGTCGCCCTCCTCTCTCCATCCCCTCTCTGTCACCGCGCCCCGCTTTTTCTCTATTCCTTGTCTGGCTGGTTATAGATGATGGAAGACACGGAAAAAAAGGTCATGTGAACTTTTTTTTTTCACAAAGGGCAACGAGATAATTTTTTTTCTTCCTTTTTCGGTATAAAAAAGTGAATTTAGATTATTTAAATTAATTGAGAGAGAGAGAGAGAGAGAGAGAGAAGAGAAAATTACATTTTTCGGTTTCAATGATAAATTTAAATGGAACATGTTGAAAAAATTAATAATCGCTGCGAGACCCAAGCAGAAATATTTGAAGAATTGAAAAAAAAACACTTTTTTCAAAAGGTGGAGAAAATCAAGAAAACAAGCAATTTTTGTGCAAAAAATGGAATTGCGGAGCATTGTCACAATGGGAGGAACTTGAACATTTCCAAAAAAAAGAAAGAAAGAAGCAAATGCGCTCTATTGAAACAAATTATGGGGAAAAAATCAAAACTTTTCAATCAGATAACTTCAACAAATTTTTTTTTCTCTTAAAATTTTTCCTCAAAATAATTCCCATAAAATATAATTGGCCAATTAAAAAAAAAAAAAAAAGGTGAGAAAATAAATCGAATTTCTACGAAGAAAATAAAAATAAAAAAAATAAAGTAAAGAGCGGGGAACCCAATGAACGTTCAAGAAAAGAGAGAGAGAGAGAGAGAGAGAGAGAGAGAGAAAAAACAAAGGAAAAGCTGGAAAACAGCCAGCGCCAGCAGGGCACAGAGAGGACGAATAATAAAATTTTTTGGTGGAGAAGAAGAGGAGAATGAAGAAGAAGAAGAAGAAGAAGAAAGAAAAAGCCAGTTGGACAACCAACAAACTGAATTGTGAAGAACAACTAAAGTAATAAACGTAAAGCGGACGATACAAATATATATATATATATATATTTATATATATATATATATATATATATATATATATATATATATATATATATATATATATATATATATATATATATTTATATATTTATATATATAAATATATAAAATTTCCCGTTCGCTGCTGTTATTTTTTATGTGCAAAAAAAAAAGAAAGCAAAACTAGTGAAAATTCTAGGTTGATAACTGCACACAAAAAAAACCAGGAAAAGATGCCTGGGGACGGCCGCTGAGAGCCGCCTTCATTCTTCTATGGAAAAAAATATCATGAATAAAAAATTTTTTCTTTTTTATAAATCGTGTGTGTGTATGCGCCTTTAAAAAGGTACGGTAGAAAAAATAGATTGCCGATGTTTCTTGTGGCTGAGAGAGAATTGTTGGAAATGCATTTGAGTTGAACTTAGCCAATCGATATGAAGGAGAAAATGTTCTTGGTGAGCTTCTTCTCAAAAAAAAAAAAAAATTTTTTTTCGCTTCATGGAGGAGAAGGAACAAAATTGAAATGAAGATATCAAATGTTTCACCGATAATTTGGCAGAGAACACTGTTTAACAAGAGAATCAGAGAGATAAACTAATTCTGTTATCATTAAAAAGAGAGAGAGAGAGAAACAGAGAGAGAGGGGGAGAGAAAACAACAACAAAATATTTTTTTTTTTTTGATAGAAAACGGAACAAACGGAAAACATTGGGGACTAACGAGAGAGTGAAAAGAAACGAGATCGGACCTCGGGGAATTTTTCGAGCTTCTCCGACAATTGTGGACAACAGAAATACGAGATTTTGTTGACCGAAAGCCAAAATCGACAAAGTTTGTGAAAGATCAGAAATTTAAAAAAAAACACCAAAAACTGTTTCAAACTGCCTATCAAAAATACCGACACTCAGCGAAATTATTCTCGAGATTTTTGTTGTCGCCTGATGAAATTCCATGAAATTCCAATATTTTTTCTAAAAACCAGCAATTTTGAGAAAAATAAATTTTAATTAGGAAAATAAAAATTAAAAAAAAAATCTCGATTTTTATGTGGGTGGCATTTCATATGAAAAGCTGAAATTAGAAAAAAAAAAGTTTCGAAGAATTTAAAAACAAAATTGGAATGAACTGAAATAAAAGGCAAAAATATTCAAAGGAAAATAAAGAAAAATGTACTAATAATATGATCGATGTGGCGAGACTTAAAATGTTAATTATAGTTTGTGTCCCTTTAATTTATACAGTTTTTAGATTAATTTTGGTCTTTTTGAATTAATTTTATTTCTTTCATAAAACAATCGAAATGTTTGTAGCGAGAAATTGCTAAAACATGTATCACTGTCAACGCGTATCATTGTATACACACACACACACACACGTTATCGTAATAAAACAACGAAAATTCGCAATAACGATGAACCAATCTCATATTTAAGGTTTAATCAATGAAAAAATAAAAATTTTAGAATTAAAAAAAAAAAGAAAAAAAAAATTCGTTTTTTTTCGAAATTTTTGATCGAAAAAATTGACAGTAAAGGCAATAAAATTTTGATTGAAACTACCCCAAACAATTTATCGACGAGACGATAACAAAAAATTCGAATTCAACTTTTTCGCTGAGCGTCGAGATTTTCGATACGCAGTTTGAGGATTTTTTTTTATTTTTCTTCTTCTTCGCCGCTGAACATTTTATAAAGTTGTGGCGTTTTCTTCTTTCACAAAACGGGTCTTACCACGACAACTGAGAACTTCAACTTTCGAAAACCAGAAATTTTGAAATTCAAATTCGTTTTAATTTTTGAACTTTAAAATGTTCAAACACGACGCAATTCAAATAAAAGTGCAATAGAGCAACATTTCAACAATGAACAAAAGTCTAATTTCGATGGTTTTTGAGCCAACGTTTTTGGATCAAAACCAGAACAAAAATAAAAAGAAAATTGTCGCAAAAATCGAATAAAAATGACCAAAATGAGGAAAATTATTTGATAGGAAAAGAGAGAGAGAGAGAGAGAGAGGAGGGGGAGGGGAGAAAAGAAAAAGTTTCGCTCACATTTCATTCAAACAAATTGATAAAAGAGCGAAAAACACGAGAGCGACGAACAATCGACAGGGATGGTTTTTTATTCGAAAAATGAGGACAATAAAATTGTAAAATAAGAACCGACAGAAAGAGACACAGAGGAAAACCGAGAGAAAGAGAGAGAGAGAGAGAGAGAGAGAGAGAGAGAAGAAGAAAAATATTTGAAATGCTCGAAGAAAATCATCAAAATTCTGAAACAACAAAAAAAACATTTGAACTTCTCAAACTTGACCTCATAAAAAACTACAACACTCCACGTTTACACAATTACCAATCAATCAAAACACCAATCGATAATAAGAAAAATCCTAAAAATGACCTTTCTACCTGTCAAGAAATTAGATAAGACAATTTTCTCTACAGGGCCCAATTACCGTATTATTTGTTAAATATTTTTAACAGCAAAAAAAAAACAAAAAAATCCTCATCGTCAATCAAATATACTGTTGTTGTTTTTTTTGTTCAATATTATTTTCTTGTTTTCCTCTTCAAAAAAAAAGAAAGAAAGAAAGAAGAAGAAGGAAAATGCCATCGACAATAAACACCCTGAAACTGGTTTTTTCTCTGCTTCTCTTTCTCTCTCTCTCTCTCTTCGTTATTTCTACATTCTAATTTATTTTTCCTCATAATAATTGAGAAACACAAAATCAGAAGAGATGCAATCAAACATTTTGAATTTCCCTCCCACAAAAAAAAGAGCCAAAGTATTCAAAAAGTATAATACAACAATAAACAATAAATTCATGAGCAATTTCGGTGCGATCGATCTCATTTTTTATGGAGGAGATGAATTCAAAAAAAAAATAATAATAAAATTCTTAAAGGCACAGATGAATTAAAAAAAAAGAAAGAAGAAACCCCAAATGATATACAATATTTATTCACATTTTTTCCCCTCTTTTTTTATGCCAAATACTGATATTCATCGTTTTGATCAGTTCTTTGAATATACATTTTCTCAATTAAATCTTCAATACTTTTCTTTATAAATGGTACATCTGGAGTAAATCTTCCTCGTGTTTGTTCCATTATCTTAATATTTTTCATTTTTAAAAAAAATTATTCAAATTGCTTTTCCTTTGCTTTTACCTCGGCTACTAATGTATTATGCTTCAACACTTTTCGAGTTTTCATTATTCTTACAATTGCACATTCCATGTAGTATTTTCGATCTTGTGATACCTTCAAATTCATTTTTCTTCTTTTTCTATTTTTGCATTTTTTTAAATTACCGTATTAGCTACAGATTCATGCTCTTTTTCAATTGTTTTATTCATTTGTGGCATTTGTAATCGGAATTTGATTCTTCTCAGAGTCAATTCCAAATTTAATTCGATTATTGTTGATGACGTCAGAAGTGAATCCTTGAATAATCCATTTTGATTTCAACCAAATTTAAACGACAACAACAATCAAACCTGTGATGTTAACACTCCAGAATCCAAAATTGTTTTGATTGTTTTCAATAATTGTTCTCCTTCAATTCCAATTTCTTGGCTGATATCGCTTATCTCAAATTGTTTGCAATTTTTGACAATTGTTTTTCAATTTCAAAGAATTTCTTACAATCATTGAGTTGACTCTTTCAAAGCACATCAATACAGCAATTTGATGAATATACATTGTGAGCACATAAGGTTTATCAAGATAATACAAACGAACATCTCCTTCAAACCACTCAACAATTATTTAACATTTTTGATTTTTCTCAAATATTTTTTTAGATACAAAATTACAAAAATATTTTGGAATCTTTTTTCTATGAACCTTGTCCTAAGCTAGAAATTTTGAAACGTATCGAAATTCCTCTGAGGCAAAAAGGACATTTTCAATACACTGATTAGTGACGAGAGCCGTCTAAATACATTTAAACCTGTTCCTTTAAAAAATCGGGCTTTTCCTCAACAAATTTAAAGGAACAATCCTTTACATATTTCAGCGGGTCTCATCACCAATTGAGGTATGGAAACTCTGCATTTTCAAGTATTTACTGCTCTTTCGGCATCGGGAAAAATTTTAAGCAAAAAGTTTTTTAGCAAGGCAAATCAAAATTTTAAATTTACCATGTGACATATTCCATAACCATGTCAATTTTCTTCCGTTATGTTTTTCCGTGTAAAAACGTTCAAATTCTTGAACACACGGTTGCAATATTTTTGGTAACGAAAAGTTGGCCAACTCTAGTGCAATTGGATTAGTTGACGTTGTTGCTGAAAATCGAGCTTCAAAAAATTGATTTTTGCCTGTTTTTTTTGTCAACCCACTTTGGGGTGCTGTTAATGGCCAACTTCCTGCTTGTAAAACCAATGTTTGAGTTGGAACAAAAAAGATTTTCTCTGTTTGTATTTTTTTTATTTCTATCAAGTGCTAAAATTTATTCTTCTTTTTTTTGGGAACAAAAAGCTTTCAAAATTTCTTTTTTCAAACTTCTTCAAATGCTTGCGACAATTCATGACTCAATCCAATATCCATAAACATTCTTGATAATTTACTTGTAAATTCATAACCACAGGCTTGCTGGAATCATTTTGTAAGGAGAATTGAATTGTTTAGCTTAAACCAATAATTCTTACTTTTAATTTATTTATCATCATTTCTTCTGCATCCATTGACACCGATGAATTTGATATCAATCGATTGGCCAACATTTTTGAATAATACTACAAAATGTTTCAATTTTTCTATTGGAAACAATTTTTCAGGAATAAAAACCTTTTGAAATATATCTTTATCTTCAATGTATCTGAATATCACAATAGCATTGGCTAACTTTGTTTCCATTTCTTGATCTGAGATTCCTTTTGATGTTTTTTTCAGCAAAGTATCTGTATACCTCGCAAGCTGAAAATTTATTGATTTTAAAATGTCAGAAAAGCACAATTTTTTCATACTCTTTCACTAGCTTTTGCTACCGTTACTCCAGAATCTTTAGCATTTACCACACCTTGTAAAGCCTGAAAATCTTTTTCTTGTTTTCATTTCCTAAAAAAATAAGTTAATTTAAACCTTATCCAAACCACTTGAAAATTCTCCATCATCCATAAAAACTGCCGTTTTCATATCATTGTATTTGTTATAAACTTTCAAGACATTTTCCACAAATTGTGTTGGCACATTTTCACCGGATAATCTTGAAATTGCCTCTAATCCTCGTTTTTTCACGTATTCTTCAAATTCTTTCACCATCACTGATAAACCGGCTTGAATTGGTTTCAGGAGGCGATACATATTTCTGAGATCTGAAGTTTTTTTTTTTAATGGTGATAAAAGTAGATTTTTGTTTCTTTTTTTTTCAAACCTTTATTTTCTTCGTTTGTTATTAAATCATGACAAACTGAATGCAATTTTTCTTTGTGAGCTTTTATCATTACTCTTTGACAAAGCTCAATTACCTGAAATTATTTGTAGAAAAATACGTTTTTATTAAAAGAAAATGTTTAAAACCTTTCGAACGCTAGATTCATGTAAATATTTTTTTGCTCTCATTTCTTCTTGTTCTAAAATTACAATAACAGCTTCCATATATTGACTACAAGTAAGATCTGTGAGCATTTTTTGAGCCAACGCTGTATAAAACTGTTCAGTTTCTTCTAAAAACCGATTTTCAAATGAGTTTTGATAAAAAACGGCTGCATTTTCTTTCCGAGGCCTTCCACTTCCATCAAATTTGTTACATCCATCAAAATCCTTATTTTCCATCTAAATTTATTTTGAAATTTATTAATTAAAAATGATCCAATTTGATTCACCTCAACAAAACTTTGAATAACACCAGCAACAACTTCAGAATTATTTGGAGCTTGTCCATTTCGATCACTTGCAATTGATTTAAGAAGAAGAGTCATTAAACGATCATGAACACTTCGAACCAATTCATTTTGCCAAATTTCTAATGCAAGCTTAAATGTATTTTTGATTAAATTGAAGTTTTGATTAAAAAATTACCGTTCCAATTTCTTTTATATCTGAGGATTGCAAAAATGGAGCATATTGAGAGTAATTATCCAAATCAGTGAATTGCTTATTCTTTACAAATTGTTTGTTTAAATAACCAAACAATTGATGAACATATTTTGCTCCTTCATGATAAATTGTCCACATATGATGATATTCTTGTAATAATTGATCTGATGAAATTGATGAAATATGATCTCGTTGATGTCGAACATGTTCATTCAGACACGCTTTTACCTAAAAATGATGAAATTTCGAAAAATAAAAGCTTAAAAATTCAAACTTCTGCATAAAGACGTTCACTTAATGGTTCCGGAATTGAAACGCAAATATCATAAACATCACTAAAATGTTTGTCGTTTAATATAAATTAAGAAAAATCAGAAACCTGAATCTATGATGCCATTGCATAGTAGAAATTGGCTTTAAATTAATAATATCAATTAAACAAACACGTAAAGACGACCAGACTTTGTCAAATTCGATTAGTTTTGGTTTCAATGAATACATTGTTAATCCAGCCTGAAAAATTAATGAAAAACATTTTCTTTTTTCTTCAAATTGAAAAAAGTTTGAAATATTGATTAATTTTTAAGTTGACAAAACAATTACCATTTTAATTGAAGAATTTAGTTCAAAACCATTTTAAAAATATAAAACAAAACAAATCGGGGATAAAAAACGAGTTTAAGAATTAAAAAAAACTTGATCAAAACAGTTGTCGTAATTTGAGATGCACTGTACGCAATGTTCTGTAATTGCGTACTTTTCTAGTTTAAGCGGAGGTTTAAATATTATAATAAAAAAGTTTCAGTTTTTTTTTAAACTTTAATACTTTGAAAATTCAAGAAATTTGAAAAAATTAATTAAATTTGTTAATTTTCAAAAATTTTTTTGAAAAAATGTTTTTTTTTCTCAAAATCTCCACACAATAAATTGTGTTATTGTGTTACCATAGAAACAATCCCTCATTTTCTAAAAATCAAAATTTTACGCCGAAGAAAACATTTATTCCTAAACATTTAAAAAAAATGTCAATGAAAGTAAGATTTTAAAAATATTTTTTTTTTAAATTTAAAAAAAAAACTTTTTAAAGCTGCAATATCGTCGAACTGAGGAAGACATCGGCACAGGTTCGGTGATTCTAAAATGGCGTCCAAATGCTCATTCGCTTGCTGTTGCTTGTCCAAATAATAGTGTTATTTATTATGATAAGAAAGGAAATATTATTGATGCTTTAGATATGACAGGGTAAATAATTTTTTTTTTTTAATAATTGCAAAAAAATGTTTTTGAAACTAGAATTTTTGAACATCCCTGCGCCTTTAAAATGTGCTACGGTAGTTCAATCACAATGAATATTGAAAAATTTTTAAAAATGGCAAAAAAAGTGTTTTACGACTTTTGAAATCATTCATTTGATACTCCGTCGAGGCATTTTCAAGTACGCAGCCAATTTTTTAAGCGCGAAAAAAGATTTTAGAGTTTAAACGAATCATGAATTAAAAAAAATACAATTGTGTTGCAAACTTGCTCTATTGAAACTTGAAAAGAAGCTGTTAATTTTTGTTAATACTCATTTGATACTCAGCCAACAATTTACAAAGGAAAAAAATGCTCGGAAGGAGCGGTTATAAGGGACAGGGATGACATTATAACACTACAATAGGGCAAATTTACGTGATTGGCGGGGTGATGATCGGATTATAATTGAGTCATTTAGTCTTATCTAAATAAAACTACGATACTCCGTAATTCCGTTAAATAATTATCAGTTTAGACCAGTTGTTGATATTGCATGGGACAAAGAAGGCGATGTGCTTGCTGTTGCTTCAACCAACTCATCATCGATAACCCTTTGGGATGTAAATTCAAGAGCAACCGATATTGTTGAATCAGGAGCCACGTCATCAAAGTGATTTTTTATTTTTCTAATTCGCTGCGCAGCAACTCTTGAATGTATAATGATACGCAGTTTGAACATTATTTTTCTTATTTTTTTTGTTGCGAACGTCAAAGTTCGATGGAGCACATTTGCATCCACCTCATTTTTTGATCTTCTTTTTTACATAGTGTAACTACCGGATTTTTCTTTCTTGTGCAGTAGAGCAGATTTTCATCTTCTCTGTTTTTTTTTCAGAGAACTACCAACTTGTCTTTGTTGGTCGCCAGCTAGTTCAAACTTAGTTGTTGGAAACAATGCTGGAAACCTTCTGGTTTACAATCATCGAACATCCAGGTATCGAGTCTACAGTAATCCAATACGTTCTTCTCAAGACCCAACACGACTTTTTTTCCAGAAAGGTTTCTTTCATGGGAAAACATCAAAGAAGTGTGACATTTGTCAAGATTTCCACTGACGATCAAATCATTTCTTGCAGCGATGACAACACAATGTCAGGTAAATAAACGACACTCCGAGTTTACGCCCGGGGAACAAAAAAAAAGCATTTTTTGCAGTTTCCACAATTGATGGTAAAACAATTTGTTCAACAACCGTCAGTGGTGAACCAACAGATTTAGATATCGGAATTGTGAGCCGAAGTGGAGTTCCGACTCAAACGATGGTTCAAAAATG
The DNA here is from genome assembly GCA_963572285.1 of Caenorhabditis drosophilae. Classification (NCBI taxonomy): domain Eukaryota; kingdom Metazoa; phylum Nematoda; class Chromadorea; order Rhabditida; family Rhabditidae; genus Caenorhabditis; species Caenorhabditis drosophilae. The sequence continues at coordinate 2,309,124 of OY751562.1, read as the reverse complement.
GGCTTTTTTGTCGAATTTTAGAAAAGAAAATGATTTTCAGATAAGCTGTTTACTGGGGAAGAAAATTCTGATGATTGCTGCAATCGACAGCCTTGATAATCCAGTAAATCTTCAGTTTCAGGAAAGATATGGAAATATTGTCTCATATTCATGGTTCGTATAAACCTATTTTACCCCCAAAAATCTAAATTGGCTGCGTACTTTGTTGACAGAGTATCAAATAAACTCTATGTTTTAGTTATTTTTTAATTGCGACTCTTTCAAATTTTGATTAATTTGGGTACGGTATTATTAAAGGCGCATTGCTGTTTGAAAATGAAATTTTTTTGAAAGTTTTGTTGTAAAAAATCAATATTTTTTCAGGTTCAATGACGGTTATTTGGCGATTGGTTTCGACAAAGGATTTCTTGTTTCAATTTCTGCGCATCAAAGTGAACTTGGATCAGAAATTTGTAGCATTGGTGAATATAAAACATATCTTGGAGCAGTGACAACGAGCCAAAGCTTATCAAAAGTTTTAAGCGTTGGTGATAATCAGTGAGTTGTGATAAGGCGGCAGGGAAGGAAAACAAATAATCAATAAATCGATAATTTTTAGAATTAAAATTCGAGAGATGAATCAATTAACCGAATTATACACAATGACCGAGGTTGACACTGATAAAGGTTTGTGAAAGAAAAAATCTGCAAAAAAGCGTGACAGTGTTTGCGTACTAAAGTTGTGTACCGTAGTTTGAGTTTTTGAGTTTTTGAAAAGTTGCGGCTCAATTTTCGTCGTGCAGTGAAAACAGTATTCGGTTTTATCATGCAAAAAGAAAGAAAAATACAAATCTGGTTCCATGATTTTTATCACAGCGGGACCAATAAAGAGTATTCGAGAATGTTCCTTTAAAATTATAGTTCTTTAATTAGAGAAATTCTAAAAAATTATTTAAAAAAAAAATTAAAATCTTCCCGATCAAAAATTTAAGACTTTAAATTATGTGAAATTGCGTGGCAGTGTTTGCGTACCAAAATTGTGCACCGTAATCAGAGTTTTAAGACACTTTCGGCGCGCAGGGAAAACAGTAATCGATTTTGTCATAAAAAAAAGAAAAAAACCAGAAATCTGGTTCAATGAATTTGATCATATACGAGACCAATAAAGAATATTCAAGAATGTTCCTTTAAAATTATAGTATCTTTAATTAGAGAATTTTTTTTTTTTTTTTTTTTGTTAAACGTGAAATTGCGTGACAGTGTTTGCGTACCAAAAATTGGCGTACCGTACCAATTTTAGAACTTTGCGATGTAAAAGTAAGCGACGATGGTCAACTACTCGCCGTCGCTTCACAATCGGGATCATTGAACGTGTTTGTGACAAAAATGCCATCACTAGCCGCAGCCTTCAACAACACAATCGCCTACCTGACCGGCTTGACACAAGTCACAATAATATCGGATTTGGATAAAAAACAGACGGCAACCATCGAAATTGGCGTCGAGCCATCATTGATGGGAATCGGACCGAACAATTTGGCAATCGCCACCAATAATCTCGTCTTCTTTTATGATTATTCATTTTCAAATATTCAATCATTTCAATCAAATGAAAAAGGTTTCTTTTTTTTCTTTTTTTTGGAATTTTTGAATTTTTCTTTTTGGCGCCAAAACATTTGGCTGCGTATTTGAAAATATTTTGATACGAAAATTGTTAATCGAAAAATAAAAAAAAGTTATGCTTTCAGCCTCCTTTTTCAAAAAAAAAATTTTAATAAATAATGTTTCTTGTCAATTATTTCGTTAGAGCGCGTTTGCAACTTCTTAGCCCAGAAATTTTTTGAGTTAAATTTGCTCAAATAAAATGAGAAAAAAACCATTTTTTTTTTCATAAAAATTTGAAATCTAATTTTTGAACTTTTCGTATTTAAAAAATAAAAAAATTTCAGTTCAAGAACCTGATCCAATAAATCGAGTTGAATATCTTTCAACAGTCACAAATGTTCAGTTAAATTCTTTTTATGCCGCTGTCAGCACTGGAACAAAACTCAGATTACATCGGGTTCGTTCAATTCCTTTTTTTTCAGGATTTTTAAAGATTTTACGGTTACAGTAGTTTTTTTTTCTTTAAAGGGACATGTTAACAAAAAAAACATTTCTACAGTACTTTTTTTGAACAAATTCTCAAAATAAAAATAATTTAGCTTTGATGTTTTTAAAGAACAAAATTTAAAGGAGCATGCGATTTTTAAACAAAAATATTGGTCTCGTCACGTAAAAAATTTTTTTTTTCAGATACGAAATTCCGATGAAAATGTTTCAATAATTTTCCCAGAACCATCGCGTAATGCTCGCCTTCTTTCATCATCGCTGACGGAAAATTTTCTGATTTTTTCGACCGATGTAAAACGTTTTTTTTCTGTTTCTGAAAGATTTTTATTGATTTTTTTTTCTGGAATTTTCAGACAAATTATATCGTTTATTTTTCATTGGAAGAATGGTCAATTGTTAGCGAATATCGACACGTCGTCCCATTCCGAAGTATTTTTCCTCATCCGAACAATGTGATTTGTTGCTGCTTCGATGATCGAATTGAGACTCTCATTTACTCGTTGGATTCACCACCCTCTCCCCCCGCCCCCGCCCCCCGCGTTGTAGAAACAAAAATACAATTTTCAGAGCTGTTGATGATGGAATTCTTAAACTTCCAGCTGTTGGCTCGACAGTTCATGTAAGCTTAGAAAATCTTTTGTATTTAATATAAGTTAATGTCTGTCAATCCTTGAATTTAAAGGCGCATCACTTCTTGAAACCGTTTTTACAAATATTTTAAGCCATAATTGTTGAAAATTACCAGTAGAGCGCATTTAAACTATTTTAGGTGAAAAATAAAAAAGTTACGTACGAAAAAAAACCTTTATAGTTGGTATTTAAAGGCGCATCGCTAACTGAATTCAGATTGTTGAAAATGTTCAATAGAGCACATTTTCAACAAGAAATGTTAGAGTATGAAGGAGCATTAGAAGAAAAATAACATACGGTATTTAAAGGCGCATTGCTGATATAAAACAATTGAAAATTGTCAATAGAGCGCATTTTCAACAAGAAATGTTAAAGTATGAAGGAGCATTAGAAAAAAAATTAACATACGGTATTTAAAGGCGCATTGCTGATATAAAATAGTTGAGAATTGTCAATAGAGCACATTTTCAACAAGAAATGTTAAAGTATGAAGGAGCATTAGAAGAAAAAATAACATACGGTATTTAAAGGCGCATTGCTGATATAAAACAATTGAAAATTGTCAATAAAGCGCATTTTCAACCGAGAAAAAACAAGAATTGTTTACAGTATAAAGGAGCATTATGGGAAACATTTGTAATCGACAAAGACACATTTGCCGTTTACGACAACAACACAATTTATGTGTTTCTAATGACAAAACGACGAATCGAAGGCGAAAGCGTCGTCTACGTGGGCTCAACAAAACTGCCATTCGGCCACATTCCGCTGGCATTGAATAAAGGAATTGTGAAGTGTCTAATTCCAAGCGGAAAAATCTCGTCAGTGCTGCTGAACTCGCACAAAACTGATTCTGTTCTGGAGAATAAGAATCAGGCGCAGGTGAGCAGAGAAAAAAAAATGAAGAGCGGAAAATCGACGTTTTGCAGATTGGAGAATTATTAAACAAGGCTTTATTGATGCAAAGGTGAAGCTGAATTCTTTTTTTTTTGACGAAATTTTTATTGATTTTAAAGTACCGTAATATCCCACCCCAGAAAAAAACAAAGCGAAACAAATCTCAAAAATTACCAACTATCAAGACTTGTAAAAGGATCATTAAATACCGAATTCCTATTCTGAGATGGAAGCTGAGATAAGCTTGAGCTTGGAACAACCAGATCGGGTTGACCAATTGTGATGCGAGAAGCAGCGGCGGTGGGCGCAGATTGTTGAGCAGAAGAAATTGGCTCACGGGCTGGTGGAATATCATTCAGTCCAACTGAAATATTTTTGAAAAATGATCGTCAAAAGTAAAAAACATTTGGCTGCATATCAACGCAGCTGATACTCAGTGAAATTGAGGAATTTAAATTGTTTTTTCAAATTCGGGTTTTCAAAAATATTTTGAGAAATTCTTTTCGCCAGATATGAATTTGAAATGAATCGAAGTTTTTTTGAAAGCTGTTTTAAGCGCTGACAAAAGTCGAAGCTCGTCGAGCTCAGAAAGAGCTCGACCTTGTTAATTTTTTCCCTTAAGAACTCACTTCCATTATTGTTATATCCAAAAGAGGTGGCAGAATTTGTCTGAAAATGAGAAATAATTTAAATTATTGATTGATTTGTAGACATGGAGACAAAGAAAGAGAGAGAGAGAGAGAGAGAGAGAGAGACAGAGAGAAAAAGTGAAAAAATTACACTATTTTTGAGCTTTTGAGCCTTCATTATTTTAAATCCAAAATAGCCCAGGATTCCGATTAAAGCGAAGCCCTCAATTATTGCAACAGTGACGGCGCCGCCATTTTTATTTTCGACATGTTTCGTATTCACAATTTCCACATGTAAAAGAAGCCAATTGATCTGGAATTTTTCAAAGCTTTTTCTTGGTGGTGGGTGGGGCGTGGTCTGCAAGCTGCGCATGCTCTCTTGAAAGAAATTTTTCTTTGAGCTTCAAAGTCTTTGAACTCATTTACCATGGTTTTGTTGAAAAGCTGCTCTATTGATATTAAAAAACCAATGGGAAAGTGTTTAATACTCACTCAACCGATTTTGGAGGTTGAGGTACGCAGCCAAATGTTTTTGAGCGAGCGCGCGCGCAAAAAAAAATTTTTTCTGGATAAAAATGAAAAAAAGTTTAAAGTTGGGTCTCGCAGCGAATCATTGTGGTAAGGAAAAAAGATGTATTTTTGAAAATCTGACATTTATGGTAATATTTGACGGCGTCGAGATTAGATTGACGGAATTCCGACGCGTCGTTGCTGACAAAGTGGTCTTCGTCGACTGAACAGTTGTCGCTTTTGAAGTTTGTGGAGACAAAGTAGTTGGGGAGTTTTCTGAAGAAAAGAAATTATGCATACGCCGCACACAAAAATGGGCGGAGAATCTTCTTTTCTTTTCTTTTTTTTTTTGGTTGCAAACTGCGCAGATAGAATCTGATTCGCTGCGTATCAACGCGTCGATACGCAGTTTAAAACACACCGAATTTAAAAAAAACCTTTTTCTAATATGAGATTTGTGCTCTGCATGGAATTAACCAGCGAATGCTCATCAATCAATAAAATTCCATGAAAGAAACTCTGAAATTCCATTGAGTTCAGACGAATCGTTAGGTTTGAATCGGGATAGGAATTCGGCTGAAAATAATCGAAAGAAGAAAAAAAAATCGTCTGAAATCAGGGCGCGACGCGCAACAAAACCTTGGCCAGATAAAATGTGTGATTGGCTCGATCCTGGTGACACGTCGCATTCAATGCTTTTCCATTGATTGCAAGCTCAATTTTGTCGCAAGAAATTTGCACATTTTCCAATTCAATCGATGAAATCAGAATGTGATTCGATTCTGAATCGTCGGCGCAGAAAATAATGAGAAATTGCGTAAAAATTGGAAAAAAATGGAGAAAATTGAGCTTCATTCTGAAAGAAAAAAAATTTTTTTTTTGTGGTTTCAAACTGCCTATCAAAACAGAACAAAAAAGAGTTGCTGCTCAGTGAAAAAAATAAAATAATGGAAATTTTCAGATGGTCACAAGCATGGAGAATTTGTGAATACTCAAAACAATTATCACACTGGAATATGTTTGCTCATGCAGCTCTTCTCGATTCGGATGTTACGATGGGTAAGGAAAAAAAATCGATAATTTGTTTTTTTTGAATTGGCGCGCGCGCGCGGGAAAAAAAGAGCCAAAACCATATAGAAGGAAATTTGAAATTGAAAAGCAAAAAAAAAAAAATTATAAAGTGGGGGAGGCCCAAAAAGGGGGGGGGGGGAGTGGAGGAACGAGACGGGACGACGAAAAATGATAAAGAAAAAGTTTTTTTTTTTTTTTTTTGTTTGTTGTCAAGTATGAAACAATCGATAACCGCATTTCAATTTATTTATCAATTTTTAAGAAGAATTGGGCACAGAGAGGAGGGCAGAGAGAGAGAGAGGTGGTGGAAGGTGGGGGGGGGGGGGGGAAGGAAGAGAACCATGAGTCATGAAAAATAAGTCCATTTTGCTGTTTCAAAAAAAAAAACTATAAAAACGTCACCAATTTTGAAATTGGTGAAAAAATGACGGTTTTTTCAAAAAAAAAAAATCGAAAAAGTTAAACTCTTAAAAAAAGGGTCTCACAACGAAACTCTCGGTCGGCGAATTACGGTAGCCTAATTTCAGCAATTCGTATATTTCGTCATATTGGTGATGTGGCAATGGTGGCCGCATTGGAACAAATCGAGAATATTGAGGAAAAAAATTTGTTATCAGCTCAGGTTTTTTTCAAAATTCGAAATTGTCGAAATTGCGGCGTTGCTTAACAAAGCATAAAAGTGCGGTGGAGCGTGTTTTCTGAATTTTGGAAATTGAAAAAAATTTGTCATAAAATCAGGCATTTTTTCAATACTTTGGGACTTGTAAAAATTGCTGCTTTCCTCAAAGTTTCTAACGGAAAATCAGTCTTATTAATTTTTTAAAATTTTTTTGTAAAAAGTGCGGTAGAGCGTGTTTTCCAAAACCTTAAAAAATAGGAATTTTTTCCTTCAAAAAAAAAACCGGTTTTTTTCCCCCAAAGGTGGCCGTAATTCTTGGACGATATGATGAAGCTGAACAATTATTTCTTCTTTCCTCAAAATCAATTGAAGCACTGAATGTAAGTGAACTTCAGAAGGAAAACCAAATTTAAAATTCGAAAAATTCTTCAGATGCGACGCGATTTACTCGAATGGCCAAAAGCGTTAATTTTAGCTGAAAAAATGGCGCCAAATGAGATTCCGTTCATTTCAAAAGAATACGCTCAACAATTGGAATTAATGTTCGACAAAAAATTTTTTTGAATTTTCCGATAAAAAACAAAATTTGTTTTCCTTTCAGGGGAGATCACGCCAACGCATTGGAAAATTATGAGAAAGGTGTCATCGAGAATAATGACAACGTAAAATCTCGACTTTTGATTTGTCTGAAAGTGTAAAAGAAGCCAAATTTCAGCCCGAACTTCAAGAGCACAATGAAATCTGTCAATCCGGAATCGCTCGAATGTCAATTAAAACCGGCGACTTGAGAAAAGGAATTCAGTTGGCCAAACAATTGGAAGGACGAGTTGTGAAACGAGACTGTGCAATCATTTTGGAGCAATTGAAAGTTTCGAAGAGTCGTCACGATCTCAACTCAAACTTGTGTTTTTCAGCAATACACTGAAGCGGCTCAGCTTTATGAAATTGGATTGTTTTATGATCGAGCAGCGGCGGTTTGTTTGAAGGCAAACGCGTGGGGAAAAGTTGGTGAACTTCTTCAACACGTCAAATCGCCCAAAATTCATATTCAATACGGTAAAATAATGGAAGCTGAGAAGAAGTTCAAGCAGGCCGCAATGGTATAATTTTGAAAACTAGTTTTTTTGCTCTTTTTTAACACTGGAAGAGTAATCCAGAAAGTGGGAAACTAGGCCACGGTCAAGAATTTTTTATTTCAATTTTTAAAAAAAGTTACAACCGACATTTACCGGGAAACGCATTTGACTGGATGAAAAATGTCTGCGTTTCTGTTCAATTTTTCTTTCTCTCGAGTGTGTCGCCTCTCCGAATTTTGCATTATCTTTTCTAAACTTTAAAAAAAAAGTTGAAACCGACATTTCCCGGGATACGCATTTGACTGGATGAAAAATGTCTGCGTTTATGCTCAATTTTTCTTTCTCTCGAGTGTGTCGCCTCTCCGAATTTCGCATAATCTTTTCTAAAATTAAAAAAAAATTGAAACCGACATTTCCCGGGAAACGCATTTGACGTTTCAATTCAATTTTTTCCACTCGTAAAGCGGCCGTCTCCAGATTTTACGTTATGTTTTCTCAACTGGTAGAAAACCAATTTTGTGCCCGACATTTAACGGGAAACGCACTTAACAACTCGAAAAAAAAAATGTGTTTTTTTCTTTTGTTCAGTGTTACGAACGCGGTCGCGATTATGACAATCTGGTTCGAGTCCTGCTGGATCCATTGAACATGCCCGAAGAAGCGGTGCGAGTGGTTCGCGAAAGTCGAAGCATCGAAGGCGCCAAACTGGTGGCGAAATTCTTCTCGCGTCTCGGCGATCACAGTTCGGCAATTCAGTTTCTTGTCATGTCGCAGTGTGTTCAAGAAGCGTTCGATTTGGCTGAAAAAAACGACAGCATCAGTGACTACGCAAACGCCATTGAACAGTTCGGAACAAACGAGCAAGCGATTGAATTAGCTGAATATTATTTATCGATTGGGGATTTATTAAATGCAGCACGATTTCATATTAAAGGAGGACAATATCAATTAGTAACTTTTTTTCTCTATTTCTCTCTCTCTCTCTCTCTCTCTGCCTTTCTATGTATCTCTCTTTTTCTCTTCCTCTCTCTCTCTCTCTCTGTTTCTTTTTCTCTCTTCTCTCTGTTTCTTTTTCTCTCCTCTCTGTTTCTCTGCCTCTCTATGTCTCTACCTCTTTCTTTGCCTCTCTATGTATCTCTCTCTCTCTCTCTCTCTCTGCCTTTCTATGCATTTCTCTGTTTCTCTGCCTTTCTATGTATCTCTCTCTTTCTCTTCCTCTCTCTCTCTCTCTGTTTTTTTTCTCTCCTCTCTGTTTCTTTGCCTCTCTATGTCTCTACCTCTTTCTTTGCTTGTCTATGTCTCTCTCTCTCTCTCTTTTTTCTCTGCCTCTCTAGGTATATCTCTCTCTGGTTCTCTCTCTCTCTCTCTGCCTCTTTCTCTGTCTCTTTTTCTCTCCTCTCTGTTTCTCTGCTTCTCTATGTCTCTCTCTCCGCAAATTTATTGATTGATTTCAGGCAATGCAATTATTGATTCGACTTGGCGATCGTCAAGAAAGTGTTGAAATGTCAGTTGACTGTGCAATTAAATCAAATGACAAAGATTTGATTCAAAAACTGATTCACTTCTTGATCGGACAAAACGATGGAATCCCAAAGGATCCCAACCATTTGTTCAAACTATACGTCGGATTGGGAATGGTGAAAGAAGCGGCAAAAACCGCTGTGATCGTCTCGCAGACGCATCAAAATCGAGGATCTTATCGAATTGCTCGAGATGTTCTTTTTCAAATGTATTTGGTATGAAATTTGAATGTCCCGCCACAGCTCCCTCCCCCCCTCTCCCCTACCTCCCACGATTCGTTGTCTCGATGTCTGTTTTAAGACTAAAAAAATACGCGATGACACATCAAACTATTTTAAGTTTTAAAAAAGAATTCTAAAATCGCAAAACGCATTTGGACAGTTTTAATCTCGGCACAAAAATTGAAAAAAAAATTTCCATGCAACTTCGCTCTATTGCACTATTTTGAGAAAAAACTTCAAATTTTTCAGAAGTTAAATGAGCAAAAGCTTAAAATTCCATCCGATATGCAGAAAAGTTTAATGATTGTCCATTCTTACATGATTGTTAAACCATTAATGGCTCGAAAAGAACATTTGAAAGCGGCAAGAATGATGGTTCGAACCTGTGATCATATTAGTCGATTTCAAGCTCGTTTGTTTTTACTTTTTATTTTAAAAAATGCCGAAATCTTTCAAATTTTAAAAAATCCAAGCTTTTTTTTCTTCTAAACTCTGTGCACTGCTTGCAGAACACGCCCATTTATTTTTTTTAACTTTCCTAAACGAATCTCTTGGTCAGAATTAACTTTATTAAAGACGTCGTCCAAATCCTAACAAGCGCCGTCGTAATTTGCACATTAGCAAATCTCAAAAAATCGGCTCACAAATGGGCGACAATGCTAATGAATCCCGATTATCGTCCAAAAATCCACGAGAAGTACAAAAAAAAGATCGAGGACATCGTTCGACGTGGTGGAAATGAATCGGATCAGGTTGAAGACAAATCGGCGTGTCCATTTTGCGATCATCAAATTGACGAGACGTGTTTAGTGTGCGACAATTGCAAAAATAACATTCCTTTTTGCATTTTGACGGTTTGATCTGAAATTCTTGCTCAAAATTCTGAAATTTTGCAACTTTTTAAATAAATTTTTAAGGGAAAACATATCGTTTCAAGTGATTTTTCAAAGTGTTCAACATGTCAAATGCCCGCATTTTTTTCCGAATTCAAAAAGTTTTCTTTTTTTCTGAATTTTTAGAAAAAAAATAATTAAAATTCTGCACTTTTAGATTAGCAGCAATTGGTGAAAAATGTTACATGTGTGGCGGTGACGCTGGTGAAGTCATTCCTGGTGATGCAAAAGCTTATCTGGAACAATTTTAGAATTTTCACATTTTTCAATGGATTTTCAGCAAAAAAAAAAATTAATTAAATAAATTTAATTAAAAGGAAATTACTTTCATTACTGTAGCTTGATTTTGTGATAAGACCCATATCATTTTTTGATTTGAATTTAAACAATTTGTTTTAATCGATATTCTGGAGTGTGAAAAATCCATTGAATTGCTTCTTTCTTACTTTTAGGTTGCGGCAATCTAAATTTGGATGTTCTGAACGGTTTTAAGGATTTTTTTCTGTTACTCATTCACAATTTCCCATCCTTCTGGACAATATCGTTTCGCTATAATTTCAGCTTCTTCTGGATCTTCTCGATTTTTTTCAATTTCCGTTCTTTTTTTTGTCGTCGGTGCCATCGCCGTCGTTTCCTCTTCTACTTCGATTTCTTCCAGATTTTCAGCAAATTCTCTGAATTAAGAAAAACATTTCTCTTTCCCCTCACCCACGACCTCTTCAACCTGTGAATAAAATGTTCTTGATTTTTTGTATCAGTCGAAAACGACAAAAGGAAATTTTTGACTTCGCCTCTCATCGGCCTTGAAATTGGCGTCAAGTTGGCGAAATTCAACCTGGAGCCGTTTGAAAATTAGGAATTAAGCAAAATAAAAAAAAACTTTTTTACATTCTGAAAAATTCAAGAATTTCAATTCTAGATGAATGATCTGAAAATGGTATGTGAATTGTTCGACTTCTGAAGAAAAAATTATTTTTTTTTCCTTTTTTCTTTTTTTTTAATTTACTTATTTAATTGATTGTTTATTGATTTATCCGAATTGATCATAGAAACATCAAAAATTAAATAATTTCCAACCGCTTCTTTCTCTCTTAAAATGTTTTGAAAGATTTGATCGAAAAGATCAATTTAAATTCAAACCTCCAACTTGATTTCTCCACCACCATCAAATTTCGTTTTGTTTTAACACCATAATATGTATAAAATCCCAACTCGTCAATAACTTTTCGCTTCTTTTCATAAACTTGAATTGGCTCATTGAGCTCTTCACTTAATTTTTCTAGCATTTCCTCTCTTCCTAATTTGTGCAGTGGAATATAAATATTTCTTTCCTCTTTTTTCTTTAAAATTTCCAAAAATCTTTAAAATATTTTTTTTTATTTTGAAAATTTAAAAATTATTATTTTTACATTTTGATAGCTTCATCTTTTGGTGGAATTGTCGCGTCGATATGAAGATAAGTGTTATCAAAATAAACATTTTTTAACCGATTTTTTCTCAAATTTTGAAATAGAACATTTGTTTCAAATTGTTTTAAAAAATTTTGATCGGCTCGAAAATCGCCAGTACATAAAATAGGGCCATCCGGGAAAGCTTCACCTAAAAAGAAGTGTTTTTTTTAAAAGTTGGATTTTATTTAAAGAATTTCACCATCGAAAAGGAACATGACAGCCCCAGGACAATGATTTGCATCAAGCAATGTGACATTGAATTCGTTAAACTCGTGTTTTTTATTAATTTCCAGAACTTTCAGCTGATCACTCAAAACTCCGTCACATTCGCGTTTTCTGAAATTCAAGTCTTCATTAATTTCCTAGCTGAAAATGGTGAAAGGAAAACAAAACCCTGTTACTAATGGTGCTACAGCTGCAGTTTTTTCGCTGCAATAAACGAGATGAGTCCACTTGTGATCTAAGCCTCGACAATGATCCGAATGAGCATGAGTTAAAAAATGATATTTTGCCGGCTTTTTTTTACTGCAAAATGTTTTTCTTTTGCTTTTGTGTTGTTCAAAAAATCAATAAAACCTGAAATAATCGACAGAAATCAAATTATTTGCAAGAACAATTGATCGACACGGTCGAATCAATTCATTTGCCGGAATTGTGCTCAACTCAAAATCAACGATTTTTTTGGTAAAAATTCGTTTTGAGCTCTGAAAGCAAATATTTTTACGTTTAAAAATTAAAATTTTACCATTTTATCCGCATTTGTTTTCGAAAAACCACTAAGATCTTCCTGAACAAATTCTACGTAAGGTCCACTAAGTTTTGTGCTTGAAATTCGATCTTCAATTTTTCTAAAATTTTGCGTTTTTTTTTTCTAATTTTTAATTGAAAAAAAAAACTTTTTAAATTCAAAAAATTTGGGAAATGGAAAATCTAATGGAATTCGTTTAATTCCTCGATTGAATTTTTGTCCATTTCCATGAAGAATAAACACCTCAATTCCTCGGAAACTTGCGTAATGAACATTTGTGACAACAACAAAATCACCGGACTATTGGAAAATATTGATTTTTTATAAAAAATTGAACTTTTTACTTTTAAATATGGTAAAATTTGTTTGTTTTCATCATAAACATCAATTTCAAGTAAACCATAAACTCCAATTTCACGAATTGTATTTGCTATTGATAAATCTGGCTCAACAATATACTGAAAAGTTTTATTTTTTAAAGAAAAAGAAAAGAAATTTTACTTTTTTAAAAGTTGCTTGAGTTGCTCGAAACACTTTTCGTAGTTTGTTTTCCCTAAAAAGACATAAATTTATGAATTCTTTACCAAAATATGGTTAAATTTACAAAATATCAATTTTATCCACCGTTTTTCCGCACCAAATTCGTAAAATCTCATTATTTTTCTCAGTTTGAACTACGGAATGAACCTAAAAACACATTTTTTGGCTACTTTAATTATTTTCTGTTGATTTACCTGCCCAACAACATCAAAATATGCTAAAAATCGATTATAAATTTTTTCTGTGCTAAATTTAAAAGCTTTTTCTACAAGTTTTTCGAGATCTTTGTCAAAAACTTCCATTTTTACAAAAATGTTATGAAAATAAATTGTTTTAATGTGGAAAAGGCAAGCGCGCTCTATTGAACTATTTGTTCCTCAAAACAAAATAAAATTTGATTTTCTTCGTTTTTAACTTTTTTTTCAGTTTCAAAAAATTTATTCAACATTTAAAAAAAAATTTCAACTTGAATTTTTAGAATTGATTCCGCTTAAAAAAGCGAAATGAATATTCACCATTGAAAATCTTGACAAGAAGAAGCAGTGGAGCAACAATTTTACAAAGAAAAAAAAAGGAGAAGGGAGAATTAGTTAAATTATTAAAATAAAGAATGTGTAAATTAAAAAAAAGCCGAGAATAACCTGAAAATATGAAAGAATATCAATAAAAATTATCTGAAAGAAACGAAAAAATATATTTTTTTTAACATTTTTAGCCCGTTAACGATTAGATAATGAGCTTTTCTAATTGTTTTCCTGCTTTTTTAAATAGAAAAAAATTATTTAAAAAATTGAAAGTTTACGCTTATAAAACTTTTCCCTTTTTGTCATGAATCAACAAGAAATTAAATAAAATTTTTAAATACTTTTTACATTAAACATGGTTAATAAGAGTTGGTTTTTCAAAATTTTCAGCCGATTTTTTTCTTGATCGAAACTGAAATTTTTTATTCTGAAAATTGTTTAAATTTGAACGTTTTTCAATGGAAAATTATTACATTTGGTTTCTTTTTTTTATCAAAAGACTTCGACGAGAAATCATCAACATTGACTGGTAAACAATCATTCTTTTCATTTTCAATTCTTTGCACATTTTCTTCTTTCAAATTACAGTTTGTTGATGGTGGCACAGACTGAATATTTAAAAATTTGATTGATAATTTTAAAAAAATCACTCAAACTTGATTTTTCAGCAGCATTTTTGACACTGGGGATCGTCTTCTGAATTTTTTTTTAGTCGTCGACTGAAAATTTGGGATAATTTTTTTTTTCGTTTAAATTTGTGCAGAAAATTACGGTAACACAGATAATTTTCCATGAGCTCACGACTGCTTTATGAATATTTACATCAAACTTGATCACAATTTTATAAATGCAGTTTTTTTCAGTAATTAGTTTTTCAGAATCTCTGAAAACAATATTGAAATTTAAAAATGGTGGAATCTTACGCTAAAACACCAAAAAAATGATGAAAAATGGGATTTCCGGCTTCATGTTGTGAGTCGGTCTCAACCAATTCATCGATCTGAATAGAAAACATTGAAGTTTGAAAAAAAAACGTTTTTCTTCTTGAATTTACATGAACTTCCGAATCGATAACTTTAACAGATGGTAAATTATCATCTGAAATGATCTGAAATTGTGAGCAATAAATATTGAGAGCATTTTGATGCTCAAAATTTGTTGAGAAAAATAAAGAATGTTCAAGCTTTCTGTAAACTATGGTTTTTCAATTAAAAAAAATTTTTTTTCAATATTTACGGAAATTTCATTTTTATCCAATCACCCAATTTGAAATTATCTCCACCTAAAAGCTGAATTTTGTATTGATTCGGATAAAGATTTTCATTCCAGATTGTGGGCCTTCCAGACTGAAAAATGAATATTTTTTTGTATAGTGAATGACGCCTAAAAACAATTTTATCTGAAACATTTCAAACCCTAAATTTTGGGACATTTTAGACTAATTTTAAAGTTTTTTTTCTTATTTTTGACTGAAGCATAGTCATTTTTTGAAGCTTAAAAATCTTTAAAAAATACTTCAATTTTAACGATTAAGCCAAATTCCTCGACGATATCAAATCGGTTGCCAAAAACTGATGACGTCGGTGATATCTGATTTGGTTTCTCCACTTCACGCCAATTTGATTCTTTGAAAATTCCGTATTTTTCATTTTCATTTAGCCTGAATATTAATTTTGAAATATTTAAAAAAAGGAAAATAAAAGACCATTGAATACTAATATTGATTAATTGATTGGGGCGAACACTGTGAATTTGACTATTATTGCAAATTTTTATTCGTCCAACAATATCCGAATAAAAACAAAATGAATCTTCATGTTTTTCTACTTTTACTATCACATTATCTGCCTGCAATCAATTTTTGTGGTTTAAAGGACTCTTTTAATTGAATTTCTATTGGTTTTCACACGAAAAAACATGTCACTGTAGAGTTTTTTTTTAATGTTTATCTTGTAAAAAACTAACTCTACAACTTCCTTCAAATGACCTGAATTGAATTTGAGCAAAATTCGTTTTGATTTTGATGTTTTGCAAACCATTTTCGGTTAATTTTGCTGAAAATAAGTCACCAACTTGAAAGGAAATTGGGGAAAAAATAAACTTTTTTTCCACTTTTAGAGTTTCTTTTTTATTTATGCTGTAAAAAATTGAATAAATCGATAGTTTCATTGATTTTCAAACTTGAAAAGAAGGAAATTTTGCTCAACTTTTTTGATAACAACATAACATGAATAAGATTTTCTGTTGTGCGACATTTATTTCCTGGAAAAATTACGAGTTTTTAGCTAGAAATTGATTAATTTTGATATTTTTGAAATTTTTGTAAAGTTAACAAAGTTTAAGTTTTTCTAATTTAAAAAAAGGAGAATTTTAAAGTTTTTTATTATTTCAACAGTTGGAAAAAATAAGAAATGAAGAAAGTGCGCTCAAATGCGAACCAAAATTAGGAATGTCACATAGCACACAGGGTGGAAGGTTTTATTTTTATCTTGCTGGCCTAAAGTCGGGTGGGCTTTTTTCCTGGTATTGAAAAAAAAATGCAAATAAAAAGTAATTTTATCGAATTTTATCAATAATTCAACAATCACTGAAAAAGATCGTCAGGATCAGACTTGAAACTGATCCTAAAGCATCAATTTGATGGTATTTTCTTTGATTAAAACATTATTTAGAATCTGAATTAAGCTGAAATCAAAAAAAATTAAAAATTGGAAAAAATAAGATTTCAGGTATCGATTTTCAGATATTCGAAATCACTAGACTGAAAATATTCATTTCACACGGTTCGGATTTTTTTAAACCAATTTTATTTTAAGTTCCAATTATTGATTGATTTTTAGTTTTTCGGTTTTTGAAATGATTTAAGCTGAAGCTGAGAATCGAATAGAAGAAACATTCTTAAAAGTGACAGTCGAACATTGATAGAGGAAGTAGAGGTGAAATCCTTATTCTTCCAAGCACAACTTTGAAATTTTTATCGATTTTTCAAATTACCAAAAATAACACGCAGGTTTTATCAACAAAAAAAGTTTTATATGAGCTTTAAAATTTTTTTTTGTTTTTTATTTTTTATTTTAATTATTTTTTTTACAAAAAAAAAAGAAATAAATTTGAACCTCCTCGCAGACATGAAAAAGTGTGCAAACAGTATCACGTAAAATTGCACAACATAGATTGGAAATAACTTTTCTAGATTTCCAAACAAGACCGGTTCTCACTGAAATTTCGTAATAGTGAAGGAAGTGTGTTTTTTTTTGTGAGTGAATTGTGATTTTTGATTTTTATTTTTTGTTTCTTTTTTTCAAAAAACTTTAAACTCTGAAATAATTCTAAATTTTGTTTCAGAAATGTCGTCAAACACCGAACAAGATTTTGAATTGGTAGAAGACCCAGAAAGAAAATCAAGTACTTCAGAAAGTTTCGAAAATGTAGAAGATAAAAGTAAAATAAAAATTTGAAATAATTTAATAATTAATATTTTTAGGTACTGAATCCAGTAGTGAAAATAGCAATTTAGATGAAAATGAAGAAAATCAAACATTCAAAGTGGAGAACAAAAAAGAAGAAGAAGAAGAAGCAAAACTTCCATTTGTTGACCAATCGATAAAGGATGAACGTGAAAAACCAAAAGAGAAAGATGGCGAAGATCTAGTGGAAGAATATCTAAATGCTCCAATTCGAAAAGATCAAGAGCAATTTTATACAGCAGAAGATAGTCGAAACGCAATTTTTTGGCTCATTTTCTTCTCAGCAATGATGTTCACTGTTCCACTTTTAGTTATGTTCACCCTTTATTATTGGGTATTCATCGGTAAATGTTTAAAAATGAGATTTTTAGAAATATTAAAATCACTTTAAAAAATTTTTCAGATCATTTTCATTTGCCACCTGATCAAGCAATGCTTTATTCTGGAATTGCTGCGGCAATTGTTGTAATTTTGATTTGTGCAGCGTTTGCTTATGTTGCTTGGAAAGAAGAAAGTGACGCAGAGAATAAGTTGAAAGAATCGAAAAAAGTTAAATAATTTAACATAAATCTTTTTCATTTTCAATTTTTTTTGTAAATTTAATAACCAAATTTCGAAAACTAGACAGGTTTTTCTTTAATAATCGTCGAAAAATTCCAATTTTATTCACTTGTTAGCCTAAAACTTGAGTTAACAAAATATTGTTTATTGTGATATTCTACCAATTTTAGTGAAAACACCGAGTAGATTCTACCTTTCCTTTTTTATTTTATTTTTTCCATGTGTCCAGTATGTAATATCATGTGAAATTTGAAATGCCTTGAACATTTTTTAACGATGAAGCAATTTTATATAATTTTTTGTTGATTTTATTTAAAAACAATAAACGTTCGAAGCGTTTAAATTTTTTTAAACAGTATTTTTTAACCAATTAATTAGTTTTTGTTTGTTTGGTTGGTTGGTGCTTTAAGCCAGTGGGTGATCATCAACAATTTTTATTGATTTTTCATTGCAGATGTCATCATCCACTGGTGGCACAATGCAAGAATTGATTCCGAACTTTCGTGATCAAAAAGTTCAAGGCGCTGTCAAAAATCTGCTCGCCTATAGTCTTGTCATTCTTATTGTCCCATTAACATCCATGTTCCTATTAAAACAATACTTTTTTGAAGGTTTTTAAAAATATTTTTTTATCAAATAATCAAAGGAAAAAATTAATTTTAACTTTTTGCAGCTCTTTTGGGTTATCCACCAAACGACGCGCTCACTTATTCAGCAATAATTGCAGTGATTTTAGTTCACGTTGTTTTAGTTCTTTGGTTGTTTACAGCGACGAAAGAAGAAAAGAAAAAAGAAGAAAATAAACTTGATTAATCATGCAAACTGATGCGCATGGTAAACTTTTTTTTTTTAAATACCGAAAAAAACGGAGAATTGTATCGTAAAAATTAGCACAGTTTTTTCAGAAAAAAAACCAAAAAACTAGAAAAAATCTTTATTTTCAGACGATCCAGTTCACCTGGGATTTGGTCTCCCACTCGAAACTGACAATCTTTATCGATTACGCTCTCATTATTTACCATTAGGAAAAATTGGCGGAAAGCCATCATGGTTGAATCCAAAAAATTTGCCAAATTCTGATGATTTATTGTGCCAGGTAAAAAATTTTGAAGTTAATCAATAAAAATGTGTTTTTCATTTCTTCAAAGGTTTGCAAAGATCCAATGTGTTTCCTGATTCAAATTTATGCCAATGGTGGAAAAGATCCTGAACACTCATTTCATCGAACTTTGTTTGTTTTTGTTTGTCGCAATCCAAAGTGTTCTCGCCCAAACGATGCGTCAAATCTTGCTGTTTTCCGTTGTGGATTGCCGAGAAAAAATGGTTTTTACTCGTTTGATGGTCCAATGGATCCGGATTTTGACGGTGACGTACCTGATCCAAGATATCCAGCAGATGCGCCGAATTTGTGTGAAACATGCGGATGTTTGGCATCAAAAAAGTGTGGAAAATGTCAACTTGTTTGGTAATTTTAGGAGAAAAAAAATAAAACTTTTTTTGGGAAAAAAAGTAATAAAATTTTAACAGGTATTGTTCACGTAGTCATCAAGCAATTGATTGGGCGACACATAAAATCAAATGTGGTCAAACTGAATCAACAGAAACGAAAGAAAATATCAAAAATCCATTAAATAAATTTGTATTCAAAGAGTTCGGTGTAGACATTGATCAAGAGTATGTGCCGAGTAATTTATTTGATGGATTAAGTGACGAAGAAGGAGACGATGAGAATGAGAATGATTCAGATGAGGAAACAGAAAATGAAAAAGAAGAAAGAATGAAACAATTCAACAAATTCATACAACAAAATGGAACGGTTAGTGATTTGACAAAAAGAAAAAGGAAAAAATTTAATGAAAATAAAATTATTTAGAAAAATGAAGAACTAACAAAAGATGATTTGGAAGCGGCAGTAGCTGAGCAAGAAAAAGATGGAGATTTTGAAAAATTTAATCGACTTATAAATTTGAACCCTGATCAAATTATTCGATACAAAAGATTCGGTAAAAGCATTTTCTGTGAAAAGAAAAAGAATTTTAAAATTTGAAGGTAAACCATTGCGAGCAACAAATCGAAGTGAATTGAACGAAGAAATTGAATGTTGCCAATTGTGCGGAAGTCCTCGAGAATTTGAAATGCAATTGACACCGCATTTATTATCGTTAATTGATGTTGATGCAATTGGTAAATGAAAGAAAAGGAATTTGGCTAAACAAAAATAATTTTTATAGGAGAATCAATTGATTGGGCGTCGGTTTATATTTATACGTGCTCGGCGAGTTGCCAAATTCCAAATAATGGATATGCAAAAGAATTTGTTGCGAAACAAGATTTTGTTTAAATCCTGTTTTTGTTTTCGTTTTTTCGTGTTGAAATTATTGATTTTTTAATTTTCGAGCCAAATCAGAAATTGGCGAAAATATAAAAATTGAAAAATCGATAATTAAATAATTTTTTGTTACTTTGTTGTTGTTGTTATTAACTTTTTTCTTTTCTTTTTTTCGATTTTTTTTTCAATTTTTCTGGCACACGTAGACATTGAGAAAATGATGAAATTCTTGGTCAACTTGTGGTGGTTTTTCGTTAGCTTTTTTTCCTTTTTTTTTGCAAATTTAATCTGAGCGTTGTTGAAAAAAGATTGTTGGTTTTGGGTATGTATTTATCCGCCCGTGTTTTTTTTTCTTTTTTTTTAAATATGAATTTTGAAAATTCGATGAATTCGAAAAGCAGTCGAGAATTAGAGATTTTTGAAATCTTAAAAATATTTATTTTCTAGAAATTGAGCAATTAAAAATGGAAATTGGTTTTGAGATTTCGAAAAAATAAAATGGAAAAAGAAAAAGATGATGATGGCGATGATTTTGAAATTGATGAGGAACTAGAAGGTGCTGAGCTTTATCTGGAATCAATGCTGGAAATTGTACATAATGAAAGTTTAGGAAGAATTGGACATGTAAGGGAAATAATTGATTTAAAAAATAAATATTGAACAGGATTCGGATCCATTTAATCGAGACGGAGAATATGATGAAGATGTTGATCTAAATGCTCCAATTGCTCCGACGCCGGATATTCTGGAGCATTTTGACAACGAAGAAATCAATCGAGAAGAGCCTGAAAATGTTTTGAAATCGATCGATTTTTATTTCAAAGAGAATCCCATTGAATTGATGAGCTGGAAGAAATGGAAAACATTAGTGAATCCATATTATTTGGATAATGTTGAATTATTTTTAGATGTAAATTGACAAAATTCAGAATTTCAGAAGAAATCCTTATTTTTTTCAGATAAATTCAACCACAATTGAATTGGAGAATGAAATCGATCAAATCGAAGAATTGAGCAAAAAAATCCGAAGAAATGCGAGTTTTTTAGAGATTTTGCCAATTTTAAGAAACTCAAAAATGGAAATTGTGCTTGAATTTATTTGGCAATTATTCGAGTATGTTTCGATGAATTTTCAGAGTCAAAAAATAATGGGGAGAAAATTTCAGAAGTTTTAAAGAAGAAGATGAGAATTTTCTAGAAGCAATTGTGGAAACTTTGGAATTTGATTTATTTCTAGTTGAAATGATCAATTCAAATGCAGATTTAAAGTATCAAAAAAAAAAGTGTTTTTTTCCTTGAAAAAATATTTTTCAGAAGAATAAGGCCGTTATTTGAAAATTTGGAAGTTTTGACGAGAATTAAAAAGATTTTAGAAAAATTTGTTGAGAAAGAAAAGGTACAGAAACATTTTAAGACATTAAAAAACAAAAAAAAATTCAGATTGATTTAGCTGAAATTGTTTTAAGATTTGTAGCGGTTTTGATTGAAACAAAAATTTGGAAGGTGAGCAATAAAATAGAAAAAGAAAATCAATTTCAAGAAAAAATAATTTTCAGAAAGATGAATGTTCAAAGGAATCCATTGAAATATTAAAAAAAGAAATTTTGCAGAAAAATTTCTCTGAAAATGAGCTGAAAATATTGCTTCCTTTAAATTGGTTCAATAACGATTTTCTTATTTAAAAAATTATTTGTTTTCCTCCTCGCAATTGTTCAACTGGTGCCATTGATGATTCAAAATTGTTCTGTGATTTTTGTTGTTTTGTTTAATCGACGAAAATGTGACGAATGTCGTATTGATTATAGTAAACAGCTTAACGAATAATGACTAAAACGAGTTTTAATTGACGACAATTTGTGATCTCAAGTGGATTAAATGTGCTTTAAAAAACGCCTGTTTAAAATTGTTCCGTTTTTTTTCCAGATTTTGTATTCGGAAAAAAGGATGCAATTAGACGTGATGGTGTTTGCACAAATTGAAAGTTTGAGATACAGTAATTTGAAGACAATTTTTTTTTTCGAATTTTTTTTTAATCGTCTGAATCCATTAAGATTTTTAATTAAAAAAAGCTGATGAATTTGAAGAGATAAAATCAAGTATTTGGTTGGTTTGTTTACAAATTTGAAGAATTTGAAGAAAAAAAAGAGTTTCTTTTCCCCTCGAATGTTTCACAGTTTGAATTTTAACTGGAAAAAAGGAGAAGGAGGAGGAAACTTTCACTAATTTTTGTTTGACGATGAGATATATTTGGATATGAAAAAAAGAAAGAAAAAGACAGGAATTTTGTATAAATTTTACAAGGCGACACTTTTCATTTTCATTTTCACATTTCCCACCCCACCCACCTTCGGCCAAAACCAACAATTTTTTGCTTCTTCTTCTTCTTCTTCTTCTTCGTCATCTCCTCCTCATTCAGCTTATTGCGTAACGCGAAAAAGTTTCGATTTCGTCGCTTTTTCTTTCTTTTCCCTTTTCAATTTGGGATTTCGAATTGAATTGAATTGGACAATAAAAAAATCGATAATTAATTAATCGAAAAAAAAAAACTGTGGGAAATTGAAAAATGTTGCCAAATCGATTCCGGGGTGTGCGTGTTGTCTATCTCACCATCTGAAGAGAACATTCCAAGCAGCGAACACCACTTTGATTTAGCTGAGTATCAACAGCTCAATGCATTGTTGATACGCAGTTTGATTTATCAGCAATTTCTCGATGTAAAACTTGCCAAATAGGAGGCGGAACTTTAGTTGTGCAATGGAGCGAGATTGCTTCAAATTGTTGAAAAAGACCGCGAAAAAAAGTTTTAAAAGAAGAAACAAAAAACCAAAAAATTTGTGATAAAAACTTAATTATTCAAGTTTTCAGAGCGTCGTTTTCCTTTTCACCATTTACAGTTTCAGATAAAATCATGGGAAGCAGCAGTTTTGGCGCCGCCCATTTTGCCAGCTTCATCTTCTTCTTCTTCTCATGATATATTATTACGCAATTGCCACCACCACCAGCAGCAGCAGCAGCCCCAGTGGTCGAAAATTGCCGATCAGCTTTTTTTCTTTTTTTGTTGTTGTTCGTCTTCATCTCTTCTCTTCTCTTCTGTCGTCATCGTCATGGTCACATCCTTCTTTCATTTTCATTTTACACAACCAAATTGTTTGCTTTGATAGTTATAAACTTTTATATTTTTACATACAGTAAGATTTTATAATTTTGATGGTCCTCCCTTTAAAAATAAAACACAGTAAGGCAGCAAAAAAAATTGTTTTTTTTTTCGATTCTTCTAGGCCTTTTTTTGTCCTTGTTTCTCAAAAGGTTTATAAGGCCTAAACTTTGGCCTCCAACTAGGCCTTTTCTCCGCTTTTTTGGAGAAGAAGGGGGCGGCTTTTAGACAAAAAAAATTGGTTTTTTTTTCGGTTCTTCTAGGCCTTTTTTCTTTGTTCCTCGTAAGGCTTATAAGGCCTAAACCCAGGCCTCTTTTTTGGCCTTCTCCTCCTCTTTTTTGCGGAGGACAGCGAAAAAACAATTTGTTGACTCTTTAGGCCTTCAATTAGGCCCTCTTCTCTGACTTTTTTGGATAGCGAGGGGGAGTTTTCAGAAACGAGAAAACAATATTGCGCTTCCTCTAGACTTTTTTTTGTTCCTTCGAAGTTTTATAAGGGCCCCTAGATTTAGGCCTCTTTAGGGCTTGCTTCTAAATGATTTTTGGTTGATTTTTGATGATTCAAAAATCAAAAAAAAAAAAATCAAGAAAATCTTCATTGAATTATGATAATTGTTGTCCATTTCTTCAAGGTCAAAATCGGGGCTTTTCTTTCTCAGCACCCGCGCCCGACATTGAAACAGTTTTCGAACTGGTTTTTATTCTTTCAACATATTTCCACCCCCCCCCCCCCCCCGCCCCTTTTTTTTCCTGGAAAAACGAGAATAAAAATTCGATTCTTTCTTGTTTTTTTTTTTTGTAATTCGTGCTGGGACCAATTCTGAAGTTTTTCGTTTTGTTTGGTTATCCTTTACCATTTCGCCTGTTGCCCACTGCCCTTCACGGCGGCTTACGCTTACGTTAAGCTCAGAAAAAAAGTGTGTCAAAAAATAATTAAAAATGAATTGGGGAAGAGAAAGTTTCGGGCGATTTACTCGATTTCATCTCATTTCAAAGTCGGCAACAACACTCCGCGTTTACGGAAAAAAAGGGAGATAAACTGAACACAGAAGAAAGTTAGAAAAAAAATAACTGTTTCAACGAAACCATAAACTGGTTCGGGAGATTTTTGTTGATGTTATCAAATGTGGTTTGAATTTGGTTAATCTTTCATGAAGAAGATAAATTGTCTGTGAGAATGAGGAGGAGGAGAGGGAGGAGGAGGAGGAGAGGGAGGAGGAGGAGAGGGAGGAGGAGGAGGAGGAGGAGGAGGAGGAGGAGGAGGAGGAGGAGGAGGAGGAGGAGGAGGAGGAGGAGGAGGAGGAGGAGGAGGAGGAGGAGGAGGAGGAGGAGGAGGAGGAGGAGGAGGAGGAGGAGGAGGAGGAGGAGGAGGAGGAGGAGGAGGAGGAGGAGGAGGAGGAGGAGGAGGAGGAGGAGGAGGAGGAGGAGGAAATCTTGATTATTATGTAACGGAATCGTGTTTCCCTAAATCCATCATCGTCCTCATCATCATTTTTTTATTTGATAAGCGAGAATTGATCGATTTTTGTTGACTTCGGCTTGAGGAATGACGAAGAGGATGTGTTTGTGCGACGATTTTCCTTCCTTTTCCAATTTTTGATCGGGTCTCACCACGAACCATTTTCTCTCGCTATTCAACACAAGAAATAGGAGGAATGACTAGAACAATTTATCTGTGATTAGGCGTGCGAATGTGGCGGACAACCTCCCCAGTAATTTTGAGAAAATTGAAGGTGGTTGGGTCTTGAAGCGAACGAAAAATTGTTGGTTTACCTTGTCACGAATCGAAAATCCTTCAATGATCTGTCCTTCGCCCCATTTTTTTGCTGCTGCTGTTCAACGTTTTTTTTTATTATCGATTTTCAGAGAAATTAAAGATAAAAAAAAAGGGGGGGGGGGAGGGGCTTGAGTCTTGAAACGAAGAGAGGAGGAAGTCGAAAGTATGTATAATTAACCTTGAGCTATTTTTATTTTACTATAAAATGTGTCAACAAAAGGATTTTTATTCGGTCTGATTATGATAAAATAAAATTGGAGAGAGAGAGAGAGAGCGAGAAAGTTGAATTTACTGTTTCAAAAAGTGTTCAAAAGAAAAAACCTTTGGAAGAATTTTTTTTTTTTTTGAATCCAGTTTGAAAGGAAATTTTGAAATGTTTAATGATGATCGTTAATGACTTTTAATGTTGATTTTCTCGACGATTTTCCAATCGTTTTTTTTTGTTGTTTTAATATCCACATAATTTTATAAATAAGCCAATGTTTTTTTTTTCTTCCTTTTTTCTCGACATGAATACCAGTTTTCATCTTTGTTCGTCATCTTTTTAGCTTTTCCATCCTCACAAATAAAATTTGTCGTCGCTTTTTCCCCCCCCCCCCCCCCCCCCCCCCCCCCACTTTTTTTTTTTTTTTTTGCAGAAAAACTGAAAAACGAATTTACCGAAGAGAAAAAAAATGATTTTTCTTCTCATCGCCTTTTTATTTCCAATTGCAATTCAGTCACAGGTTTGAGGAGGAGGCGGCAAACTAAAAAATTTGAATTTTTTTTTTGTTTCACCTTGCAGCAAGTCAATGTGACTATTTTCACTGAATCGCAATGCCCGTATTGTACAAAATTGTTACGCGAACAGATTTGGCCCATTTACGTGAATCGACCCGGAATTATGAATTTACAGGTTGGAAGGGGGGGAAACAACCAAAAAAAAAAAAAACATGAAAACGGAATTGTGGAGTGTCGTTGTTTTGTTTTATTTTTCAGATAATTCCGTTTGGAAAAGGCGACTGTACTTATGATTATAATCGCAATTTTCACTGCTCTTGTATGCACGGAGCAACCGAATGCGATTTGAATCGTCTTCAGAATTGTGCAATTTCTGTAAGAGCTTGAGAGGAAAAAATTTCGTGTCGCAAAAAAATGTTGAAATATTTCCAGTATTTTCCACGAAGACATTTAGGTTTGGTGACCTGTATTCAAGGATTAAAAACACTTCGAGAGGCATTTTCAAAATGTTTAAGTCGACTTTCGCCAAATACTCAAAGGTTTTTTTTCTCTCAACATTTCTTTTTTGGGTCTCACAACGAATTGAACGCAAATTTGTTTCGCAAAACAAGTTGCCTATTGAGATGCAAACACGCTCTGTTGATAATTTGAAAAAAGGTTTCAGCGATTTTCTGATGGCAACTTTTTTTTGGCGCGAAAAAAAAAAGATTTAAAATTTTGTTTAAATGTGAACAATTGCGCTCTATTGCACAAAATCAAAATTGTCAAAAAAATCTCAGGAAATTGATCGAATGTGCGACAACTCAAACTGGTGAGCTGCTCAATTATTACTCAATGGTGAACACTCATCGAGCCGGTGTTCGAATTTGGCCAACAATGTATGTCAATGGAATATTTTTCGATCGAAGTTATCCGGTCGATACGAAGTTGTGCGAAAATACCCAGTGGTGCTAATTTCTCCCCCCCCCCCCTCTTACCACCATCCACCCCCGCCTTCTTCTTCTCCTCTCAATTCAACTTACTTTTTTCACCCTTCATTTTCGCTGGGGTTCTCTCAGGGTTTTTTTTTCAAAAATTATTTTTTGCCTTTCCTCATTGAGAATTGCTCATTTTATTTATTTTTCTCCTCTCCGTTCCGTTCCCAGCAGCACATTTTATTGATTTTCAGTTCTTCCCGCCTTTTTCATTGTTTAAATATGAATAAAGAAAGACAAAATGAGATGAAGAGAATTAGAAATTGATAGGGAAAGTGTAGAGAATTGAAAAACGAGAGGGGAAAAAATAGTTCGAGCCAACACGTTTTTTCAGATGGGCAATGAAATCGGCCGCGAGATAGGGAAAATCTGCAAAAAAAAACCATGTTGATACAGTAACTTTTAAATGGATTACTGTAGGATATCTAACAAGAATAATTTCAAAAAGAAAGAATTAAAGTATTTTAGCGTGTACATGTGCCTTTAATACCGTACTCGTTTGAAAAAATGATTTTATTAATGAAAGTAAACGTGGAGTTTTGTTATTAAATTTGTCTAGCTTTCTATGTTTCTTAAAGAGTCATAGACTTACCTAGATTGAGGAGGAGAAATAGGCAAATCAAAGAAAAAAATCGATTTTTTGAGCAAATTTGATTTGTAAGAAAACTTAAGGATTTCAGGTCTGAAAAAAAACATTTTTTTTTTCAAAAGTTTTAGCCCAAAGGAAACCTGATGACGACAGAATAAATAAAACCATTAAAATGATAAATTTCAACATTTATTGATTGAATATTTGGCGAACAGGAAGCATTTGGAGGGGAAAAGCTGAAAAATTCCTGATTTTCATTTAAAACAAAAAAAAAAGATTTTTTTCTAGACTTACAGAATTGGAATTAAACAAATTGGAGCATTTTGACAGTTACAAAGACGATGCTCCGCTTGGAAATTTTCAAAAATCAAGGATTCACAAGAAACAGACGTCTGAAAAAGCAGTGAGAAATTGGAAAATTTGAAAAAAACGGAAAAACTGACATTTTTTTCCAATTTTTGTTCGAAAAAAGTCACATTTTTGCCAAATTCGAAGTTTTGAATCAATTTCTGATTTTTTCCGGAATTCTTGTCACCCAAAATGAGTAAATCGGAAATTGTGTAATTTTGACAAAAAAAATTCGTCGAATTTTTGGTTGAAGAATTCCACTGCTTCGGATGAGATGAGGTTGGATAAGAAAACGTCTGAGCAAGTTGAGAATTTATCTGAAAATTCATTGAAAATTTTTTTGTGTCGTCTTGAAAATGGGCGGCGCATTTCAGATTATTAAAATTAATTTTTAATTTGAAGTGAAAAAGAAGATTAAAGGAGCGAAACGAAATTCAAAATAAATTTTTACTGTAATACATTTTTTTCATTTAAAACGCATACTGTAATTTTTTAGAATTTTTAAATTTTTTTAACAAAAATAGGTCCCGAAAAGAAAGTTGGCAATTTTTTTTATGGCGAAAAAACTTTTAAAAAAACGCAATGAAATGCGCAATAGCGTAGCGTCGTTGTAACTTACCGTAACATTTTCCAAGTAAAAAATGAAACTTTCCGAATTTTCTTGAATAGATTTAACCACATTTTCGCAAATATTTCCACGCATAAAACTGGAAAAAAAAGAAAAAATTAAAAAACTGAAAAAAAAAATTACGGTATTTTGCATGGACTTGATTGACCAAATTTATTTCGACACTCGACACTTTTGACATTTTCGCGAGGAGACCAAAAACTGTAGGAAAAATGTGACGAATTTAGACATTTTGATGATGTCAGAAAATCAATACAACAATTTGAAGTTTCAGAAATTGAACAAGACCAGGGCAATGATCTGAAATTTATTGAAATCAAGAATGTGAAGAACTCTATCGAACTGCCTTTGAATTTGTGTGCTCAAAATTGGCTCCGGAATTGAATTCAGATGAAAATTGAACTCGAAGAGCTGTGAACGATTGAAAAAATCTTCGTAGAAAGTGTCAATGAGAGTTGGAAATCCGCCAACCACTTTTAATGGGTCAAAATTGAGACGAATTGCAGGAAATTCCCATTTTTTGAAATAATTATAAGAAATTATGAAAAGAATTATTGTTGAAATTATTGAAAATTGCATTTTATTCTTTTCATTTTCCGATTTCTCCTTTTTGTTTCAGTTTTCGTTCGTTTCTATGGTAATTTCATCCGACACTCTCACTACGTCGACAGTGGTCAATAAATAAAGTGCGCTCCATTGGACTAAAAAAAGACGCGACGCGGCTGAGGCGTTCGTATTATATTTTTCGAAATTAACGCTTTTTAGTTATTTTTGTAGATTTTTAAATATTTTTTTTACGATTTTTGAATATAAAATGTTTTAAAAATTATATTAAACCAATTTTGTCAAAAAAGTGATAAAAAATCAATTTTTTAATGTAATTTCGTCTTCCTAAACTATTTTTTGTCGCAAATTTTAATTTTTTGAAAGAAAAACAATTTCAGATGTCAACCAAAACACTAGCACAATCCTATGGTCCTAGACCACAAAGTTTTGCCCTAGATGACTCGGGTGAAAGATATTATATTGGTTCCGAAATTGGGGCCTATCTTCGTCTTCATCGTGGAACTCTTTACAAAAAATACCCGTTACTATGGCGAAAAATGGCGACACCCGATGATAAGGATCGTTTAAAAAAAATTGCAATGTCAAATGCATTTATGCATACAAATATAATGTTACTTCGTGCTCACGAAGTTGATGCTCTTTTGGATGGTCAAGAAGAACGCTTTCGTGCCGCTGGAGCAGCTCCATCAACTCCTCGAATTGATGGTGTCAGCAAATCGAGTAAACAACCAGCAGGATGGGCTGGGCAACAAGTCACCAGTGGATCCCATCATTTAGAATCGGTTCCATGCTCGTGTCCAATTGCACATGCAAGGGGAAGAATAAAACATAGAGAATTAGTTTATAGCGCAGAAGATTTAGAGATGGCAAGAAGGTATTCAAATTTGTTAAATTTTCATAAAAATAAAAAAAAATTATAGAGTTATTGAAAATGCAGAAGATGGTGAAGAATTAGTTCCTATTCGTTTAGACATGGAACTTGAAGGAATAAAATTACGCGATACATTTTGTTACAATAAAAATGAGAAACTAATCACACCAGAAATGATAGCAGAAATTATGTGCGAAGATCTTGATTTACCACTACAAGTTTTTCAACCAGCAATTGCTGGAGCAATTCATCAACAATTAGAAGCAGCAACAGAAGCTCCACCATTAGATGCGAATATTTGTGATCAACGAGCAGTTTTAAAACTCAATATAAATGTCGGAAATCAAAGTTTGGTGGATCAATTTGAGTGAGTAAAAAGAAATTAATTTAATTTTTAATTTTAATTTTAATTTTTAGATGGGATATGTCTGATCCAAATAATAATCCAGAAGAATTCGCTCGAAGTCTATGCAAAGAACTTGGTTTGGGTGGAGAGTTCGCTTCAGGAATTGCATATTCAGTTCGAGGACAATTGCAATGGAATCAACGAACTTATGAATTTTCAGAAAGTCCATTAGCAACTGTTGAATGTCCATTTAGGTATAAAAATGAAAAATGGAAAAACTGAAATTAAAATTATTTCAGAAATACATCAGACGTTGAATCATGGGGACCATTTCTTGAAACCCTCACTGATGCTGAAATTGAGAAAAAAATGCGGGATCAAGACAGAAATACGCGTCGTATGCGGCGATTGGTTGGATTCAATTATTGATTTTCATAAAATTTTAACACTTTTGATCTGCTTTTTTTTCTTTTTCTTTTTTTTCTGCTTAATCAATCTTGTAAATTATGAATTTTTCCATTATTTATTATTTCCTTGTACCAACGTTTCTTTTTTTTTCGCTTATTATTGTTGAAAAATGTGACGCCCTTGAGATGATCATGCGGCGGCATTTTTCAATTTTTGAAAATGAAATTGTAAATAAATAAATTAAATTTCAGGATCTCACATTTCGAAAAAATGGCTGAAAATGATGTTGAGATGGAAGATGTTGTAGCTTCTGCAGGAAAAGCAAAAGGGCGTGGATTGACTCAAGTAAATATAAATTAGAAAGCAACGAGAAAGATAAAAACGACAAGTTTTTTCAGTCAAGAAACAATCGTGAAAAAATTGTTTATGATGTTGTTGATGAAGACTCAGTCGCTGTCAGTGGTGGACCACAACGATCAGTTGAAGGCTGGATCGTTTTCGTAACAAATATTCATGAAGAAGCAACGGAAGATGATGTTCATGACAAATTTGCCGATTGTGGAGCCATCAAAAATATTCATTTGAATTTGGATCGAAGAACAGGATTCTTGAAAGGATATGCATTGGTTGAATTTGAAACACAAGCGGTAAAACAAAGATTTTGAAAAAGTTGAATATATTTTCTTGTTGTTACAGGAAGCTGAAAACGCAATCACAAAATTGAATCAAACAGAACTTTTGGGACAAAATATAAATGTTGATTGGTGTTTTGTGAAAGGAAAAAAATCGTCCGGAAAACACTAAATTTATCAATTAAAAAGAAAATGTTTAATCGATAATTAGAAGATACGAAAAAAAATGAAACGTGAAACATTTTAATGAAACGTGGCTTTTCTTTTTGTTAAATTTTAAAAATATTTTTGTTGTTTTTTCTTGATTTATTTCAGGAAAATGTCTTCCTCGTTTTTTTTTCTTTTTTTTCTCCATTCATTAAAATTAATTTGCGTTTTGATACTCAAATATTTGCGATTGTTTGTTCTATGCCAACCGAATATTTTTATTTATTTCTTGTTGTTGACCACAATAGAAAACAATTTCTATATAAATTTTCAATTTTGAAAGCGATTTTTTCAAGAAAAAAATCGTCTGAAAAACGATTTTTCAAATATTTTTGTTGATAAAAAATGTATTTTTTTCGAGAAATGAAAATTGCAGATGTTACGGAACGCTGTTCGTGCAATGAGCAAAGTATCGACATTGGCTGGTCGGCCGATGAGCACATCAACTGTGCAAAAAGCTCTACGACCATTGGGACCAAAAAATGTGGTGCCAAGCTTTAAGGGAACAGCAGTTGTTGATGGAGATTTTAAAGTGAATTTTTAAAAAAGAAAAACGCTAAAATTCTGTAATTTTCAGCCAATATCGGATTCAGATTATAAAGGGAAATGGTTGGTTTTCTTCTTTTATCCATTAGACTTCACATTTGTGTGCCCAACTGAAATTATTGCGTTTGGCGATCGAGCAAAAGATTTCCGAGCTCTTGGAGCAGAAGTTGTAGCATGTTCGTGTGATTCGCATTTTTCGCATCTTGCATGGGTGAATACGCCAAGAAAAGATGGTGGACTTGGTGAAATGGACATTCCAATTTTGGCAGATTTTAATAAAAAAATTGCGCAAAGCTTTGGAGTGTTAGACGAGGTTGGAAAAAGGTTTAATTTTAAAAAGAAAATGAGAGAAATTAAAGGAAAGTGGTGTCGCTTATCGTGGGTTGTTCTTGATTGATCCATCTGGAACAATTCGTCACGTAACAGTCAATGATTTACCAGTTGGAAGATCGGTTGATGAAGCATTGAGAGTGCTGAAAGCATTCCAATTTTCTGACAAACATGGAGAAGTCATTAATTGATAATTTGAAGAAAAAAAATCAATTAAAAAGCATTTTTCAGGTTTGCCCGGCTGATTGGCATGAAGATTCACCTACAATCAAACCAGGAGTTGACACAAGCAAAGAATATTTCAATAAAGTGAACAAATAAATTTGAAAACAAAAGAAAATCCATTAGAAAAAAAATAGAACAAAAACATTTTTTTAATAGTTAAATGTTAATGTATTTTTCATTTCATTACTTGTTTCAATAAATTTTTAGTTGTATTATTAAGTCTCTACGACTTGTCATTAATGGAACGGTGGATTTCCCTGTTATATCCTTATTTTTGCAAACATTTTGTAATTTGATGTTGAAAAGAATTTTAAAGGAATGAACCGAGGGAAGAAATTAGCCGCTTATGGACAGGAATTCGAAGATGAAGACGATGAAAGTATAATCGGAAATTGTCAAGCTGAAATTGAAAAATTCTTGTTTTTTTTGTAGGTTCAATTGTATCGAAGAAACCAACAGCAGTTCAGGATCAAATAGCAACAGATGAAAATGGAAAAAGAAGATTTCATGGAGCATTTACTGGTGGATTTTCGGCCGGATATTGGAATACAGTTGGATCAAAGCACGGTAATTATATTTTAATAAAAATTAAGAAAAAATGATGAAAATGTTAAAGGATGGGTTCCGCAAGAATTCTCATCATCACGAACGAATCGAGGAGACAAAATAAAGCAACGAGCCGAAGATTTTATGGACGCTGAAGATTTGGGAGAATTTGGAATCGGAAATCGATCAATAAAACGAACATCAGCATTTGGTGAAGGAACAAGCAGAAAAATGGCATGGGAAAGAGATTCGTCGACATCAGTGACATCAATCGCTCAAATGTTTGAAGATATTGTTAAACCAGTTAGGTAAGAAGAGTTTTTTCTGTTTTGTTTTTAAACTCAAAAAAAAAAAACAAATCTGAAAATTTGAAGTGACTCAATCGGTATTCGAATGCTTCGTTCGATGGGTTGGCGAGAAGGGAAAGGAATTGGATTGGCAAATATAAGCCAAAAAAAGAAAAGAAATGGAAAAGGAGTTGAAGCAGATTTTGATAGAGAACAAGCGCAAAAAATTGCTGGAAATTATGAATTATCAAACGAAGATGTGATTGTGAAACAATTGACACCATTAACAGGATGTCATGGAATTGGATATGAAGTTTAATTTTTTCATTGAAACTTTTCAAGATTTTGAAAATAAGAATAATTTTCAGGGTCTTCAACATTCAACAGTTTTAGATGAAAGATATGGGCAAACAAGCGCAGCGTTGAAAACCAATAAAAAAGGGAAAGGAATTCGGGGACAGGTTGAGTCTTCTTTTCTTTCCTTTTTTTATTCAATCCTGACGAAGAATTCTTTTTTTTAGGCTTTTGGTGTTGGAGTATTTGAAGAAGATGATGATAGTGTTTATTCGAATTTTGATTTAACACAATTTGATTTCTCGTTAGATGTTTCTGGTAGAGGTGGAGATGAAGCAGCGGCATCAGCAAAAAAAGTTGATACAACATTTGAGCTTCAACCAAAAGTGAGGGAGATATAAAATAAAAGAAAACGGAAATTGGAATTTTCTAGAGATTAAATGCACGAAAATTCTATGCGGCGCCAAGATTGCCTCCAAATTTTCGAGGTGAGCATCGACCGATTTTGATGGATATTTCGAAGTTGCCGAACGAAATGAGAAATGATGCGAAAAATATGACGGCAATGCAAAGAGCAAAGTGAGCAGCTACAATAGACGATGAAGTTTTATTCATAAATCTTTCTTAAGGTTTCTTGGAGAGGATCGGATTTCAGTGATGGAACTGGTTTCATCAAAAGATCGAAAAAGGTTGGAGCGAAAGAGTCGTTGGGATATGAAATCATCGAAAAATGGTGCTGAAAACGAAAAGATTGATGAAAAAGAGGAAGCGAAAAATCGAAGACGTCGAAATGGTGAAACAGATGAGGAAAGAGATCGTCGTGAAAGAAACCGAATCGAATTTCCCGATGAGCCTTTGAAACAGTCGAGATTCAAAGAATATTTGCATTACACTCGACGAGGTTCGGAGAAAAATTAGAATCTTCTCATTAGAAGAGAACGTTTTTTTTCAGGATTACCATATCCGCAACCAACCGATTTATCGGTTTGGGAATGGGAATCGGAAAAAAAAGAGTTTGAGACCAAATTGACAGTGGAAGAAAGAGCAATGTTGCCAGAAGTAGGAATCCTTGAATATTTTTTTCAAAACTTTAAAAAAAACTCTTTTTAGGTGAGAAGTCGAGCTCAACCACTTGCAAAAGCATCAATTGCGGCACCGATTCATGAAATTTTAGCGAGCAAATTTGTGAAAGAAGCCAGTGGAGATCTACAGGTAATTTTTGAAACATTTATTCAATCAAAAAGTTTTTAAAAAAAATGAAAGGAAAACAGTTGATGCGCGTGGTAAGACCATTTGAAATAAATTAATGTTCCTCTAATTTATTTCTTATTCACAACCTTTAAAATTTTTAAAATTAAAATGAGAAAGCATGTAGAGAAATCACCGCAAGACCAATATGCGTCTTTAATTTTTGTGTAGATTTACGAGACGTTTTATCATTTTGTTTCCTTTTTTCCAAATAATTTGGTTTTGTTTTTCAGATTGGTCGAAAAGATGAAGATAAATTGGCGGCAGTCAAAATGGAAATGTTTGGAGATCGAACAAGATCATCATATCAATGGTATCCGGATAGTTTGCTGGTGAAACGTTTCAACGTTCCGAATCCATATCCAGAATCAGATTTGATTGGTGTTCCATGCCTTCAAAAATCTGCAAATCGAAAAGAGACAATCATGGATCTTGGATTGCCAAAATTGGGTCTGCCAAACACAGCCAACGAGCTTGAAATGAGGTTTTTCCTTTTAATTAAAATTAAAATTTTAAAAAATTATTTCAAGAGAACGATTATTAAAAGAAAGAAGGAAAAGGGAAGAAATTAATAAAGATGAGAATGAGGAAGAGGAAAAAAATGACAACGACGAAGATGATGATGATGGAAAAAGGAAAAAAGAAAAACAAGTAAGAACCTTTTTTTCTCTGAAAAGATAAAAGAAAACTGAAAACGTTTTTTTTAGGCTGGAGATTCGAGTGAATCAGAAGATGAGAAAACAATAAAAGAAATTCGAGAAAAAGCGCCAAAATCATTTTTCAATTTGGTTTTTGGTGGCGTCGATGATGAGTCGGATACCAGTGACGATGAAGATGAAGAGGCAGAAAAGAAGCGAGAGGAAAGGAGAAAAGAGGAATTGAAAAGGAGACAATTGGAGATTGAGAGAAAAGAAGAGGAAAAGAAAAAGGATGAGAAAGTCAAAAAAGGAATTAAAAAGGAAGAATTGAAAGTAGAAAAAGATGAAGACGATGAAATTCAGATTTTGGAAGATAAAAATGTAGAATTTAATAAGGTTTTTAAAGGAAAAAAATTGAAAAATTTTATAGGAAAAGAATAATTGTGAAGTTTATGGTCCAACCGTTCCAGAAAATTTGAAAGAAGCAACTGGATTAACAGCATTTTCAGTTTTAAAATATTTGCAAGAAGATTTGAAGAAACGAAGAGAAGAGAAATCGAGAAAAAAAGAAAAGAAAAAAGAAAAAAAGAAGGTAATTTTTGATCGAAAAAATGGTTTTTTTTTTTTTTTGAAAATTGATTTCATTGAACTCTGACAATATTTATTATTTGTTGATTTGTGATGTTTATTTCTGATAAAAATGAATGAAAACGTTTCTTTCAGAAATCAAAAAAATCATCAAAAAAAGAAAAGAAAAAGAAGCATAAAAAAAGGAAAAATGTGACGTCTTCATCGTCATCAACATCATCTGAATGGGAAGAAGAAAAATAATTGATTGAAAACTGTTCGAAATGAATCGTTTTGATTTTTTATAAGTTTTGCTGTTAAAATGAGATCTTTGGTTGATCGAAAAAATATTGGTTGAAGTATTTCTCCCATTTGATTCTTCTATCTCTTTTCTTTTTCTTTTTTTTTCTCTAAAATGTCGCATGTTTGGATTTTTGAGTTTGTTTTTGAGTTCAAATGCACCTAAAAAAAATATTTTTAATTAAAAAATGAATTTTTATTGATTTTTTAATTGAAAAAGTTGAATTTAATAATTTTTTTGCGAAATTGTTGATTTTCAAATTTGGCATTCTCATTATTTTTTATCATTGATAAGATTTTCAAATTGGCGAACAAATGATTTTTGATTTTTGCAGAAAAAATGTCGAAGGTGATTGGAAAAATTGGTGGATATTTTAGTCAACATTCGGCTGCTGAATGGAGAAAATATTTTCTGTCGACACACTTCTGGGGTCCGGTGGCAAATTGGGGTTTACCATTGGCGGCGATTGGTGATTTAAAGGTTTTGCGGTTTTTGTTACTTCTTTTTTTTTTCAAAGTAAAACATTGGGCCAGAAATTTAAAAAAAAAAGCTGGGAAGTTTAAATTTTACGATACAATGCTCCACATTTACGTAAAAAATCAATGAATATGTTGTTGCAACTGCGCTCTATTAGTAAAAGTCTTTCGAAAAAATAAAATTGTAGAAAAATCCGGATATGATTAGTGGTCCAATGACAACAGCTTTGATGGTTTATTCAAGTGTTTTCATGAGGTTTGCATGGCATGTTCAACCAAGAAATATGTTGCTCTTTGCTTGCCACGTTTCAAACTTCACAGCTCAAACAGCACAAGTAGAAGAAATGAATAAATTGGGGAGAGAAAAAATGAGAAAAATTTTCAGTTTGGACGATTTTTGAACCATAATTATTTGCACATAATTGAAGATCCAGTTCACCATCGAATGATGGAAGTGAAGCATCAGCACGAATTACATCCAGAAACTCATAAATAATTTCGAACGTTTCGAAGAGTAGAATTTCCAGAAATTATTTCACTTTTTTTTTGGTTTCAAAAGAAAACGTTTCCCCTCAGATATAATAATTCGACGCACAAACACCTTTAGACTTTTTTTGTCGGCGGGTTTTTTTTTAATTTTAGGTTGTTATGTAAAAAAAAGATGGAAAAAATAAATTGAAAAAGAAAAAAAACCAGATTTTTAAAGGCGCACAAGAAAAATGCCTCAACCATTGGTGCCACCAAATGATTTAAAAAATAAGTTTTATTTTGATGTTGATTAATCAAATTTTAAAATTAAATAAAATCGGCACAATTTTCAAAAAATTAAAAACAAGAAACAAATACATCTGATCGTAAAAGAAAAAAATGATCGATAACATTTACAAAGTGATTGTATTTTTGAATAAAAGTTGGCATTTGATTAAGAGAGATCGGAAAAAAATGTTCTGTTGATCTTTTACCTAGAGGGTAATTTTTGATAAAAATGGAATGTGTTTTTCTTTAAATTTTCAACTTCTTTTCACCCGATCAAAACTAGAATTAAGACGAGAATCCTTTTCACTCGAAAATTACTTTTTTTTCGCTGCTCTTGATCTTAATCCTTGTCTTCCCCTTTTTGGCGTCTCAATTTGACTAGAATTTTCTTCTTCTTCTTCTTCCTCATGCTCCTCTTCCTGTTGCTCCTCCTCATCCTCATCCTCTTTTTCTAACTTCTTTCTTTTTGGCAATGATTTTTTGGGTGAAGCTGCTTTTGCTTTTGGTCTTCCTCTCGTTTTACCAGTTGTTGGCTGAAAATTGGTTGAAAATAAGCATTGAAAATTTTCAAAATTCCTCACTTTTTTTTCCACTTCTTTTTTCGATGATCTTCGTTTCGTTGAATTTTCTTCTGCTTCTTCAACATTTTCACTTGCCATTTTTCGTTTTCCTCGACTTTTTGTCTCTTCGATTCTCAATGGTGTTGACGATGTGATTTTTGCTGTTCTTTTACTTCGTCGTCCCTTCAAATTTTGAATTTTTATAAAAATTATCGATTTTTTTTCCAATTTTTACCATTTTTCCATCTTCAACAATTGGTGATAAAAGTAGTTGATCAAGTGATTCTTTTTCTTCTTCTTCTTCCTCTTCATTCTATAATTTCCTTTTAAATTAATTCTTCTCTCTTTTTTTTTTGTTAATTTTTAACCTTTTCCTTTGATTTTCCTCTTCTTCCTCTTTTCTTTGCTGATAATGTTTCTGATGATGACGATATTTCTTCAATCGATTCTTCATCTTCTTTCTCGTTTTCTATTTTTTTCCCTTTTTTCTTTGTTGGTGTTCCATTGGTTTTTGTTCCATTTGATGTTTTCGTTGTCAATGACGGTCTTCCTCTTCTTCTTGGTAACGCATTCGTCTCTTTTTTCTACAATTTTCCTTATTTATTTATTTTTAATTCAATTTTTCCACTTCTGCTTCTTCCTCATCGTCATCATCTTCTTCTTCTTTATCTTCTTTTTCTTTTTCTGCTTCTTCTTCTTCCTCTTCTTCCCCTTCTGGAATATCATAAACACCTTTTGGTTTATTTTTACGTCTTCTTTCTCTATTTGTTGTTGTCTCCTACAATCATTTTCCTTTTTTTTTGTTTTTTCAAAATTATTTTACCGTATCACTATCATCAATTTGAATTTCTTCATCATCTTCATCATCATTCTCAAATATCGCCGATGAATTTGCCTTTCTTCCTCTTCCTCTCGTTTTTCCTCCGCCTCCACCTCCTCTTTTTCCTTTCGTTTTTCCTCTTGTCGCGTTCAATGTTGATTTCGATGTTGACGATAATGATGATGATGACGTCATCGTTTGATTAAATGCTCGAACTCCTTTCGGTAGTTTTCCATTTCTTTGCTTTTCGTCATCAATCAAAACATCTGGCGCGTAAACCTACAAAAATTTAAAAAAAGATAACCAAAAATTCGGTGTTTTTTTAAAAATTACTTCTGATGGATCAGCTTTATCTGTACAGGCATAGAAAAATTGTCGATTAACCCCCGGCTCTTTATATTCGTCATTCATTTGAACTTTAGCTCGATATAGCATCATTGAAATTCCCAAATCACTGAGAGCCCACATTTTCTAGAAAAAAAAATTTCAGTTTCTTTCAAATTCTTAAATCCTACTTTATTATGTTCAAATAAATTTTTTTCGCTTATTTTCGAATTATCTCTTTTCGGCCGATCTCCATATTTTTTGATCATTTCAAATGTTTTATAAACTTTCTGAAGATTGCATTTCGCATTTCTTAGCGCATCAATTATCAACCAAATACATCTGAATTTTCAGTTTTTTGATTATTTTTTAAAATTCATCTTCAAGTTGATCAAATTTTTCTTACTCTTGCATTTCTGCTAACAAATTCACATCATTCACTGATCTGAAACTATCATAATTGGCAAGTAGCCAAACGGTGTAAGCTATCACTGTTTCGGCGCAGAACATTGTTCTATCACCTGAAATTATTTCTGATTTGTGACTCTGTCAAAGTTTTGATTTAAAAAAAAAAACCTCCAACAAGCCCAAGTTTATCTGCTGCTTCTTCAGTTCTTGCTCGAAATGCCATTGTCGCCCAACACAGGCACAATGTTTTAAATCTTTAAAAAATGTAATTGAAACTTTCGTTTCTTTTCTTTTTTTTTTTTGAAAACTAACGAATCCAAATCGCTTTGTTTTACAGTTTCATCATCGGCCTGAATTCCAAGATTAACCAATCCAAAACAGGCGGCAAAATCAATCGGAAGCCTAGAAATCTATCAATTTTTCAGACGCGACTTTTCCTATTTTCTCACTTTCTTCCTAATAATTTTTTCACATGATTTGCATAGAATTTTCTCACACAGAGAGCTTCATCAGCTATTAAATATGACAAATTCTTGAATAGTTCAGTGTCGACATGAGCACGATAAACCCAAAAAGTGCACAATTTGAGAATACATGCTCCAGCTGCAGCACGGAGGCGAACTTTTTCCACTTCGCTGAAAAAAATTTAGCTTGTTTTCTTTTGTCTTAAAGTCAAATTCGTTTTCTTACGATTGTTCGCTGTTTTTCTTCAATTCACCTCGATATTCAATAATCTCTGACAGTGAATTAATCAATTTTTTCACCGATTTCAGCACTTTTTCATTAATTTCAGCGTTAGACAAAAATTCAAAGCTTCGTTCAAATATTTTCACTGCAAATTTTGCTGCATAAACCTGTAAGAAATCACCACATGTTTTCCATATATTTTTTTTTCCGTTGCTTACCTTGGCAATTGTATATTTCGGCCATGGTTGCTTTTCCAAACTTATTGATGCGTTGAATTCTTTCGGATCGTTTTCGTTGGCAATTGGTGACAATAAAATTTCTTTCCCTATTTTTTCCGAATTTGTAATTTCAAGCATTCGATCGAGATATTTGTTCGGATTTGCATTCACAATTTCAGCCAAAACCTGAGGGAAGAAAAAAATGCATTTTTTTCTCCGAAAAAAACAATTTAAATCTCATACTTGGAAGGAATTTGCGCATCCTTCATTTTCAATATTTGCGCCTTTAATTAATTCTTCTATTAAATTATCATAAATTTCCACGGCTTTTTGTTTTCCAACAAGCCACGTCAATAATCTTGTTGCTAATTTTACACTCCTTCGATATTTTGCTTCTTTTCTTGTTAACAATTCTTAAAGAAATCCAATTTTTAATTTGAAAAAGAAAAAAAAAGTTTTTTACCGATTAAATCTCGTTTTAATCTTAAAAACCATTTTGTCTTTTCAACTTCTTCAGTTTGAAGTCGTGACCGAAATGATGTTTTTGATAAAATTGAGCTTAAGGAATCCAGCGCGATTTCCACTGAAATTTTTGCCTTTATTGATTATGACAATCGTTAAAAATCTCACCTGCTGTTGAATCTTCTGCCGATAAAATATTTTTTACAATTTTTTCAATGATTTCTTCACTGGTAAATAAATGCGCAAAATTATCTGTCCAAATTTTGAACAATGCTAAATCTCTTCCAACATTCTCTTCGGAAATTTTCTTCTTCTGCTCTAATCCAATCACTGTTGACGATACCAAATCAGTCAGTACCTGAAAAAAATTATCAAAAAACCATTCTTTATTCATTCTCTCTCTCTCTCTCGATCTCCTCACTTTTGCCCCTTCTGAATCAATCAATAATGGTGTGCATCGATCAATGAATCTTCGGAATGTTACAACGTGAGTTTGTTGACTTGTCAAAACTGTTTTTCTTTCTTGTGCTCTTAAAATTAGTTGATGCTGAAAAAAAAAACATTTTTTTTTCACAAAACCAATTTGATCTTTTTACCGCTGTCGTTATCATTTCAGCCGTTGTATAATCATCAGAAATTAAATATTTGATCATTTCAAATGTTTTCTCATCTTCAGCAATTTGATTTACAAATCCCATTAAGATTCGTTCAAGCTAAAATAAATTTCAAAAATAATTTGTTTTTATTCTGAACCCACCAAATTTGGATCTTTGAACACTGACGACAATTTTCGGATTCTTTCTTTTAATTGTGTCGGCTTTTTTCCTTCTTCATTGTTCGCTGATGATGTCGATGATGAAATATCATTGCAAATAGCAATCAGAGATCGTCGAATTTGTGATGATCGATTTAGAATATCAGCAAAAGCTCTTAAATTCAAGATTTTCAATTTGAGACAAATTTAAATTGTTCTTACAAAACGCCAAGTTCATCTAATTTTCGAAATAAATGAGCCATTAACTCCATTCTTTGTTTTACTTCAATTTTATATGGAACAAAATATAATTGAAAATATCTTTCAATTGTTAATCTGCAATTTCTTTTCCAATTTAAAAAAAAGCAAATTTTTTTAAAAAAATTACCTTGCATCCTCAAAAGCTGGCGATTTTTGGGCCGCTCGATAAATGAGAAAAACCGCGTTCGGTATAAACTCAACACATTCTCGATCAGAATTTGTATAGATATTTCCATTTGTTATTCCAGATGTTGATGATGATGCTCCCATCATTGACGATGCATCACTTACAAGTCCATTATGTTGTAATGGTGATGATGTCATTACGTGATGATAAAGTGCCATCATACATTTTACTGTTGTCGTTCGAACTTTTCCCTTTAAAAAAAATTGTTTTTTAATTTAAAAAAAAAACTTTTTTCAAATACTTTTTTATCCCTCATTCTTTCAGCACAAGCTTTCAATAATCGATCACTAACTGCTTCTAATTTAAATTTTGCAATTTCTGTTACAACAACTACGACTAATTCTCGAATATCCTCTTCAATATCTTTTGTTAGATGGATTAAACAATCTGAATTTTTAGTTTTATTCATTTCTTCTTTCATTTTTAATTTTACTTGTAATTGATCCACGTAGGTGTGAATGATTCGATATCAGAACATTTTTCGATTGCCTTGTGAATTCAGATCGAACTGGTGGCGCTTCATCAAACGAGCTGAAATCTTTTTTTTTCTTTTAAATTTAATTTTCATCAAATGTTAAATTCAACCTGTTTAAAAATGCTTTCCATGTTACGTCATCTTCTGACAATCCAAAATGGCAATTTTTCTCTTTTGTCATTAATCCAATTATTCGAACTGTTTGCTCACGATCTGCCACATTTTCAGCCTTAAAATTTCAGCTTCTTATTTTTTTTATCATTCCACAAAAAAAACCTGCATCCATCTAGCCAAAAATGGAAGTGTTGTTGTGACAAGATCATTTCCAATGTGATGAAGAGCTCGAAGTAAATCATAGAACTTCACGCGACTTCCTGATCCAGTCATTTCGAAATCTTCCGATAATTCGCCAGTCATTACTGATGTGTGAAGAACCTATCAAAATGATCGCTTATTGATTTTTTTTTCCCTCAACCTTCTTTCTTACATTTT
Source organism: Caenorhabditis drosophilae (assembly GCA_963572285.1). Classification (NCBI taxonomy): domain Eukaryota; kingdom Metazoa; phylum Nematoda; class Chromadorea; order Rhabditida; family Rhabditidae; genus Caenorhabditis; species Caenorhabditis drosophilae. Next base: position 2,266,263 of record OY751562.1, on the reverse strand, counting down.
TAATAGCTGGTTCCAACTGCATTTTAGCTTTTCTTATTATATTTTGTGCTACAAAATAGGTTTCTGGATAATGAGTCTAAAATAATTAATTTTATTTGTGTTAAAAAATATTTAATTTTAAAAATTTTACTCTTTGCGGTTCAGTTAAATAGAAAAAAATAACATCCAATATTTGATTTGGAATAAAATCAATTTCTTGAAGAGTTTTCACAGCGATTTCGCTCAAATATCCCATGATCTATAATTTCTAACTTTTTTTAAAATAAAACCAATCAATAAATTACTCTTTCCATCTTATCTTCCTCCTCTTCATCATCTCTCATTGGACTATCTTCACCTTCCTCTTCTTCGTCAACATTTTTCTCATAAACTCTTTCTTTTCCAGCTTTTCGAGCATTTTTACTGAATCCTTTGCCACATGGAATTGTTAAAATAGTTTTAATAATTTGCCGAACTAATTCCGTTCCTTCACGATCATCTGCATTTTTAATTTCAGCTACTGGCGACATGATATTTTTTAAATGCTGAAAATTGAAAATTATTATTGTAAAACTTTTTTACAGAAATTTATTGATTACATCAGCTAATCGATCATATTTTCGAAACTTTGGTGTGTCTGTTGTCGTTTCACCCAGACCTTTCAATGCTCGAAATAATAAGAAATAAACTTCCTGCAAAATGCATTTTTTTTAAATAATAAAAATCGATTTTTCTCACTTTTAATTGTAACGGATTTGTTGTTGGCAATTCTGATTTGAATAATAATAAAATATTTGCTAAGCAAATCGCCAATGAAAGTTGAACATCTGAATTGGAATTATCCAGAAATTTTTGATTCGATAAGTGCCGGAATAATTTCAAATATTGTGTTCGATCTTCACCATCTCCTATTGGTGGAACTCCATATAAAGTGTCTGCCAAAATCTAAAAAAAAATTATTAAAAATATTCCATTTTTTTTATTAATTACTTTCAATCTTTGAATTAATTCATTATTGTTTGCATTTAAATTAATTGGTTTACATCCATTTGGATATTCAAAATCTGACATTTTTCTGAAAATTGATTTTTAATTTATTAGTAATAATTTGAAAAATTTAAAAGAATAAAGATATAAAAAGATTTTGTCGAAGGCAGGATTCGAACCCACGTAGGTTTTCACCATGAGAACTCTAAGGACTCACGCCTTTAACCACTCGGCCACTTCGACTTAAATCTTAAATTGATCAAACTAGAAATTAAATTGATTTGCACGATTTTTTCGCATAACATTTAGTTGGACAAAAATAGGTAGGTTTTAATATATTTTAATTAACGAATAAAACAGACAAATGACCAAACAAATTATTTAAAAAGTTTTTTTTTTAAATTAATTTGTTTTCGTTTCAATTGATAAATGAATTTGTAAAAAAGGAAAAGAAAAAGAACGATTTTCTATAATAAAAGATACAAAATATTGATGAAAAGATAACAAATTATGGTTTAATATGTTTACATCGACATAATTACGATTTAAACTAAGTCTTTCGAATGAAAAAAAAATGGAATTTTTATTAAACTTTTTTGATAAAAAATTTGTATAAAATTAAACAAAACAAAGATAAAGGAAATTGATGTGAATGGTGCGCGCGGAAATAATGTTTAAAAAGCCACAACGATGTTTCAAGAATGACGGGTTTGTTAAACAAGAGGCATCTCTCGTTTTTTTTTCGCCACTTTACACACTGCGACCCCCCCCCCCCCTTTATGAGCCGCGTCGATTTTTCGCTAATTTTCATCTTTCTTTCCGTTGTTTTTTTGTTATTTTTAAAGAAAATATTGTCTTTTGCACTAAAAAATCTAAAAAAAAAAATAAGGAAAATATTGTCAACCGATTTAAATTTCAGCTCCCATCGAACTTTTATTCAAAACATTTGAACGAAAACACACGAAAATCCAGAAAATATGAATCGGCTGAAAAGTGATCAACGAGTAAAAGTGAGTTTTTAGAAAAAGAAAATGGGAAATTTGTGAGTTATTTTAGGTAAGAAATTTTGTGCAATGGACACAAACTTCTGAATCGATTGGGATTAGTTTTTTGACAAAAGCAAATTGGAATTTAGAATATGCAACACAGTTATATTATGATAAACCGCGACTTTTTGAAGCAGCAGCTCCACCATTAGTAGATAAACATAAAGTAAAATTAACATTAAATATTATTAATAATTAATTAAATGAATTAAGGTTGAAAGATTATTCTTGTCTTATTGTGATGAACGCGACAAATTTGGTGATAAAAGCGGAGGGAAACGAATGGGTCCAAATGGTGTTCAACGCCTTCTTGATAGTTTAGGATATGATCCGTGTGATCGACGAGTTCTTTTATTGGCGTGTAAATTAAAAGCTGAAACACAATGTGAATTTTCAATTGAAGAATGGATTAGGGGAATGACCGAGCTGAGAGCCGATTCAATTGATTCATTAAGAGAAAAACTGAATAGTTTGAATGCTGAATTAAATTCAGATAAGCAAGCAGTAAGAATTTAATTTAAATTATTTACTGCAAAGAATCTATCAAAAAAAAAACTTTTTTTCTCTGCCAGATATAATCTGGTTGTTATTTTCTCAAATAAGATTTAAAATATAATTTAAGATAGTTCTTTGCAAGACCACAGAGTTTAAAAATCGAATAATCCGTTTAAAAAATAGATTAAATTTCGAAAATCGTTAAATATTTTCTTAAACTTTAATTATTCTAAGACTTCCTGAAGTTCGAGACTCATTTTCAGCCTTTTATTCAACTTTTTCGTTCTTAAAAATTCATTTTTTTCAGTTCCGAGAGCTGTACGTATTTACTTTTACGTATGGAAAACCAGCAAGTCAACGTAGTTTAGACGCTGAAACTGCAATTGCGTATTGGCACGTTTTGTTTGGAAATAAATTTGAGCTTTTTCAAAAATGGGAGGAATTTTTAAATACGGAAAAAATTCGTAATTTTTTTTAATTAAAAAAAAGGAAAAAAGTGGAAAAAATGTTTAGCAACAATCACAAAAGACACGTGGAATTTATTATTAGATTTTGTGCACACGATACGACCAGATTTAACGAATTATGATGAAGATGGAGCATGGCCAGTGTTGATTGATCAATTTGTTGAATATGCAAGAAATAAGTATAATTTACCAAAACCAGCTGAAGAGAAGAATGAAGGAGCGAATTATTCATCATATTATTAAAGAAGGTTTTTTGATAATTTAATTGAAAAACAAATAATTAAGTTTTCAGGCAGAAACAAGGAAAAAATTGACAAAAATTTGCAGGTTGTGCAAAAAAAAATAAATAGCAGAAATGTTCAATTATGTAACAAAAATTATTTTAAAAAAAAATTTAAGTTTAAAACACGTTTAAAAGTTTCAGAAGTATAAAAGGTGTACCCAGAAATTTAGCTTAATCAAAATCAAAAAAATTTTTAAAAATTTTGAAAATCGCTATTTTTTTAATTTATTCCTTTTGCTCAACTAAGCTTTCAAGTTAAGAAAAAAAATAAATCAAATTAGTTTTTTTAAAAATATTCAAATGATTTAAAAAGTCATGGGTTAACCCGGTAAAAAACTTTTGAAATTCCCCGTGTTTAATGTTTTTGTCGATTTTTTCTTTTTTAACGGGTAAGCCGAAGTTTTAGGGTTGCCAAATTTGTAGAATTGTTTTGTTGGATTATTTTATCATCTTCTTTTGCCCGCCCAATGATTTATTATTATTTTTTTGAAAAAAAATCTTTTTATATTTTGTTCATTATTTTTTTTTCCTGAAAATGAAGAAATTTAAACAAACTGAATTTGAAATTGTTTTGTATTTTTTAGCGTTTTGAAATAAAATCGCTGCAATATTTTGAGTTTTTAAAAGAAAGAAGAACTTTGATATTTTTTAAAGATAAAATGGGCGAAGGAAATGGGATAAATGGATCAGCGCCATCAACATCAACGCCACAAATTCAAAAAGTGAAGAAGAAGGTGATTGGAACCGGACTTCTTACAACAACTTTAGTTTATGTAGCAATTCAGGTATAAAAGTTGATTTTTTTTTGAAAAATTAAAAAAAAAAATTGTTTTCAAGATTGCGGTTTTATCCTGTTTGTCTAGTTATTATAATTTTGGAATAAGAAATTCAACAGAATTGGCAATAGATTTCCTCTACGAGGTTTGTTTTAACAGCGAAGAGACAAAACGATTTCAATAAAATGTGAGATTCATTTTGAATTTAGTTCGAATATACAAAAGGATATTTGGAATGGATAAGTAAATCATGGGAAGAAACGAAAGAAAGTATGAAGATTCCATCAAGAAAAGCAGAAGACTTGAAGGTTTTTATAATCAGATAATTAAGAATGTGATAAAGATTCTTTTTTTTTCCAGCCAGTCGCAGCGGAAGTTCATATTGCAGATGGGAAGCAAGTTTTAACACCAGAACAGCTCAAGTTTTTTGATGGAACAAGAGATTCAAAGTAAAAATCAATATTTTTAGGACAAAAAAAAATAATTTTTTTTGTTGATATTTTAGACCAGTTTATTTGGCAATTCTTGGACGAGTTTATGATGTAAATAAAGGAAAAAAGCATTATGGGCCTGGTGGAAGTTATCATTTTTTTGCTGGTAAAAGCATTGAATTTTTAATTTAACAATGAGAAGAAGAGTTTTAGGAAAAGATGCGAGCCGAGCATTTGTAACGGGAGATTTCACAGAAAACGGACTGGTGGATACAACTGATGGATTATCACACGAAGACTTGTTGGGTAAAAATGAATTTCAATAAACAAAAAATTCTTGAAGAAGAACAAATATTGATTTAAAGGAATTCGAGATTGGGTTTCGTTCTACGAGAAGGATTATACTCTTGTTGGAGTAGTAACTGGACGATATTATGACGGAGATGGAAAACCAACCGAAGAACTCGAAAGTGTCTTGGCACGAATTGAAACGGCAAACGAATTTCGAAAATTGCAAGCAGTAGAAATTGAAGTATTTCCGCCATGTAACAGCGAATGGCATCAAAAGACTGGCGGACGAGTTTGGTGCTCAACAAAAAGTGGAGGAGTGAATCGAGAATGGGCTGGAGTTCCAAGGTTTGGATTTCAAAACAAAAAGCTGAGAAGAAGAAAAAGAAAAAGTTTGCAGACTTCTTCTCGATCCAACAACAAAAAATCAAAGATGCGCTTGTGTCAAAAATTTTGGAAGTGGATTATCTGGAGTGGAAGCGGTAAAAAAGGCGGCAAATCGAGGAGATTTGGATCATCCTCATTTAAAATCATATCCGAATTGTTCACCGCAATCAAATAGTTGTAAAATAGCAGATGATGATTGAGAGGGAAGAAACATTGAATTTGTTGTTTTAATTTGCCACATTTCTTGTCGTTTCAAATTTCAGAGAGAAAGAAAGAAAAAAAAACGAATTTTATTGCAAATATTACGGTTTCCTACTGTCTTTTTTATCCCAATTTTTGTGCCTTTTTTATTCATTTCTTTTTCGAATTTTAAATTGTCGAATTGTATTATAATTTGGTTAGTTTTAATAAGAATTTCTAGTCGGTTTTTAATTGTAATTAACATTTTTCTTAACGATTTTCAACGGAAAATAAAACATATTTTCATTGTAAGAATTTATAAAACTTGGTTCGAATTTTTTTGGGATCAAAGCTTGTTAGGATTTTGAAGGAATTTTTTTGATTTTCTAGGTTTTGAGTGATGCCAGAGCGGATTGAATTGTTTGGTGAAACGAAAGTAATGAAGTGACGAAAACGAGATTTGGTTTGAAAGCCCGGGAAGAGCAGAATTTTGGGCTGAAATTTTTTAAAGAAAAACACTTTTTTTAAATAGAAATTTTTATTTTTTCTTTTTTTTTCACAGAAAATTTATGCATTTTTTCAGTTTGGTTGAATTATTATGATGGAGAAGCTCATCGGAAAACAAAAAAGAAAAATTACGAATTGAATTTGAGCGCGCTGGAGAGGAAAAAGTGAGTATCGGGGAGGAAACGGGGGGGGGGGGGGGGGGGTTGGAGAAAAATAAAAAGGGGGGGGGGCGATGATGGGCGGGGATGAATTTTGACAAAAAAATGTACAAGAAAAGAAAAAATTGGATTCGCAGAATCCGACGGGGGAGGGGAGAAAAATGAAAATCCGTGTCAGCCGCCACTTCGGTGCTCCTCCTTCCTTTAAGCGATGGCGGCAAGAATTGTGTTGAAGTGAATTTTGGTGCAGACGTCTTGAATATCCCAATAGGAGCATTTTCGCATTTCACGTATCGCGTGCTCCACACAACACGCCGCCGTTCCTTCGACAAGATTTTGTTGTGCCATAAACTGCAAAAAAGCGATGAGGAGGACGTTCAGTGGCGGCTTGAGTTGATGCTCAGCGAAATCGACAGCGAACTGCGTATCAATCAATGAAACGAACCTTGAAAACTGATTTCCATTTGGGAATGTCCTCATTGTTGGGTTTCGAAAGAAGATTGGCCACCAAAGCTGCACCCAAATCACTGAAGGCTGCGCCGATTTCCTTCGACGGACATCGATTGACGTCACCGTAACAACGAATCAGACGCAAGTAAGTGTCAGCCTTGAAAAGGAAAAAAATAAGCGAAAAATTCAAAAAAAAAAAAAATCAATAAAAAGTCAGCTTACGTCATAAACAACAAAAGCGTTGGATTTTCGATTTGGATCAACGACGACATAATCATTGGAAATGAAGGGAATCGATTGAATCGCTTGATCAATAACAATTAATTCGGATCCAGACGATCCGGCAATTTCCAGTGGAACCGTCCACGTTTCATTGGTTAATTGCTGAAAAATCAAACGAGAAAATTTTGCTGCTGCTGCTGCTGCCGCTGCTGCTCAAACCTCAAACTCGACAGAGCTTGATCGAACGAAAGCGCGTAGAACTGGTCGGCTCAATTCTCTGGAAAACCATTCGCCGATCATTTGAGCCGCCTCTTTTCGACCCGTCGCCACTTGGGCAGCATTTTGCCAATCGTCAATGGTCGCAATTGAGAAGGCGAATTTTTGGAAAATCTGGAAAATGCTGATGATGCTGATGATGCTGATGCTGAACGACGAAAAAAAGCCACTAAAAACTGACCACTTTAATGATGCTGACGACGGCGTCTGAGCCAAACGTTTCGTCCAGCGTGTAGAAGACTTCGGTGAAGCGCGGCGAGCACACGACGCTGCTGCTCGTTTTCACGTCGCGAATGACTCGCAGCTGATCGTTGGTCTCGTTCAAATTGCGCGGACGAATTTTGCCGATTTCGAACTTTCGCGTTTTCTTCACAATTTGAGTTTCCTCGCTGATTTTCCATTCCAAATAGTTGATGAGAGCTTTCTGAAATAAATCTCAAATTTCGTTTGGCCGCTGCCGCCTGCTGCTGACGAAGGACTCCCAGGGTGTTGCGCAATACCGTACTCAATATCATTGCGTTGCTGTCTCCCTCTCTCTCTCTGTCTCTCTCTCTCTCTCTCTCTCTGGCTCTCTTGCTCTTAGGAGTGGGAGAGAAAGGTCTGGCGACGAAAAACTACAGTAAACATTCGTTTTTTTTATGATTGACGTGAATGGTTTTTGGCAAGTTATTGTAAACTTTTTCGCATAAATGTGCCCAGGATTTTTTTGTTGTCTTCAAAATTCTCGTCTGCTCTGCTGCTCGATTGTGCAACAATCAGAAAAGAAAAAAATCGAAGAAAACGCGGCGAAATTCGAGATTTTTTTGTTTTTTGTTTTTCTTTTGTCTTCTCAAGGTTCACGATTTGACACAAAAACAGTTGTTGACTGAAAACTTTTCGAAATTCAAGCTGATTTTACACTTTCTCTGCTACGCTTCTCCTTTCCTTCCCTCCTTTTTTTTTATTTACAACTTGTAAAAATTTCAAACGGCGACTAACCGAATTAGCTCACTTCAGATGAGCTTCACTGGCTATTGCTGCTCCTCCTCTATTACAAATAAGCACAATCAAAAGCAAAGAAACCCCCCCCCCCCCCCCCACCCCTTAAAAAAACCCACTTTCCCCGAGGCCAATTATCACAAACAACAAAAAGTTTCATGCAGGAAGTGGGATTCGAACCCACGCACCCATACGAGTACCAGAACACCCAGTGTCGACCTCGAACTCGAGGCAAGCGCATTGCAATTTCGCTTGAGTCTGGCGCCTTAGACCACTCGGCCATCCCTGCGTTGAATGACACTATCATCAATTTTTTATTACAATGCTGTGTAAGTGTGTCAACAAGGGGGCGCCGATGATTGTTTTCTTTAGTCTCCCCACTCTGCCAAACTCTGTTAACCACAACATCGATAAATCAGAAAATGAAGCTGAGAGCGAGCTTCACCCTCTTTCTCTCTCTCTCTCTCTCTCTCTCTCGATTATTCAGAATGAAAATTGTAGTAAATTGAAGACGATTCATTACACTTTTCTCTGCGTTTCTCCCTCTTTACTGTGTAGAATGTGTGTCTCTGTGTGTCTGTGGCACATTTTATGATTTATTGATTTTCGAGAAAGAAAACCAACTCGGCAATCAATTTCGGTTCGCCAGCGACGAAATCATAATTTTATCATAACAGCACATGTCTGCCCTGCCCTGCCTTGCCCTGGCCGCCGTGTCGAATTACCGAACAGCATTAAATTTGATCAACAAACCTCGAAACACGTGTTTTGTGTCGTCACAATTCCTTCCATCCACTGACCAATCACCTCCTTCATCAATGTTTCATGGGTTAACGTGTGTTTTTGATAAGCGACCGCTTGAGCCTTTAAAAACGTCAACCTTTTTCACTTTTTTGTGCGCCTTTAAGAGGGGGGGGGGGGGGAGATAAAAAAGTACTGTAACATTATTGTCAACAGTGCGATATATTCTGGCTGAGACTCTTAATTTTTAGAATTTTTTTCTTACTGGTAATGCAACGATTCCTAATGAAGTGTGTCCGGTAACAATTGGAGCAATCACAATTGAAAGTCGTTTCAATGGATACTCGAATGACGTCCATTTTGATAAAAGCTTAATCACCTTGAAAAAAAATTTTTTTTTTTAATTGTTGAAAACGCGCTCTATTGAAAACTTTAAAAAATGCGTGCAACAATTCTCAACAAAATCCGCCGATAATTCCCACCATAAAGTTCCCGTAGTGTTGAAAATGCGCTCTATTGACAACTTTAAAAAGAATGTGAGCCACGAATTCAAACTAAAAAAACAGTCAAAAATTCTCGGCAAGAAGTTAACAGGGTGTTGAAAATTCGCTCTATGGACAACTTTAAAACAATGCGCGGAAAAGAGAAAAATTCAAAAAAAAAAAATGATACGCAGCCGGCAAAAAAGTGTAGAAGTACGCAGCGAAAATACAATTTTAAAGGCGCATGAGAGAAAAAAAAGCCGAATTTTGGTGGATTTTCGCTACCTGAATTGTCTCATTGTAAATCCATTCGCTATTTTGTTGCCGTTTCATATTAAAAATCAGCTCGATTTCAGGCAGACGAACGCCATCAAAAACTGTCGAATTATAGAATTGTTTGAGAGTCTGAAAATGCTCGAATTTCAGCCGCGTTGTTTTTTTTTCAGCTTTTCATACTGACCATTTCATAAGCGACGAATGAGAATTGTTGAGACGTCAACGGAACCGTTCGCTCGAAACAACTTCTTGCCGCGCTTCCCGTCGACTCGATGTGTGGCGGCGAATTGGAGATGGCGAACATTTCCGGCGAATGGCCGAGACACAGCGAAAATGTCGACTGAAATTTTTTTGTTGTTGTTGCTGGAAAATTGATGCGTCTGAAATTCCTTCCCGAACCTTCTGCTTCTGATTGTCAAACGACGGGAACAAAAGTCGACTTGTCGATGGCTCGAAAACTGTGCCCAACATGGCTGGAACTCTCCATTTCGATGTTGAAATCTTCAAAAAAAAAAAAAGAAAGAAAAAAAGTTTGGACAATTGCCAACACAAAAAAAACCTGTTTGAAAATGTGCGGTCCACCGTCGGCTGATATGAAGCCGTTGATATCGATTCGTAGATGGGTTGACGGCTCAATTGATTGAGCCGTTTCGATGAGCAACGTGCTGCTCTCGGGTTGATTAATTGCTCGGCTGACGCAAATTGTTTCACCTCAAAAACGTTTCTTGTTTTGTTTTGATTTTTTCCTTCATTTCATTTTTATTACAAATTTGTTACTGGCCAGAAAATGTTCAAAAGCCATAAGCCGATGCGATGCCTTTGACCACACATTTATTTTATGATTCTCTCTGTCTCTTTTCTCTCTCTCTCTCTCTCTCTCTTTGTTCACAAAAAACGAATTAATCACAAGAGAGAGAGAGAGAGAGAGAGAGAGAGGGAGAAGTTTACCTATTTTTCTCTCTTTCTCTCTCTCTCTCTCTCTCTCTCTCTTGCTCTTCACCTCTTTTCCGCGCTTCATCATTTGTCAAAACTCATAAACATAGTTTTGGTGGTAAGAAGGGGAGAGAAAAACCTCAATGGAAAAAGGTATTGGATGACCAACCAACCAACACCACCAGAAGTCGGAAGGGAGGGGGAGGGGAAAGAACAGCTGGTGAACAACACATGAAACGGCAGAAGAAGAAGCGAGCTGAGCGAGCTGAGATGGAGAGGGAGCCCAGGAGCAGCAGCACAGGTGTGAATGACTCATTGAAAAGATTGGGAAGAAGCTGTTTTCTCTTCGCTACGCTATTTCCATCTTTTATCAGTTTTTTTAATCATGTCAAAATGATAAATATTGTGACATTTTGGAAAATCCCAAAAAAAAAATTATTTTTTTGAGAAAAGTTTGAAGTGTTACAGCGGAGCGTTGTTGTACTTATGCTATTCATATGTTGAAATGAAGATATGAGACAAACTTTCAATAAACTCAACGAAATTTCGCTCATTGAATCGTAAAACCGGAGGATTGTATTGCGGAGTGTCGTTTAATAGACGAATTCTTGGCTTTTTCGCTTTTTTTTTCTGATTGAATCGTCGAGACGTAAACGTGTAGTGTCGTTTATCGTTTTTTCATCGAATGTCAAAGCCCATTTGAAACATCATAAAATGATGGGGGAAAACATGAAGGATTGGGAGAAGCTGAGTGGAGAATTGAGCAACAAGTGTTGCTCCATTCATCGTTTCAAACATTTTTTCTTCCCCCACCTTCTCCAGCTCCCCCCCCCCTCCCTTTTTTACACACACAAAAATATATTTCGAGCAGTTTCTCTCAATTTTCAATCTAACAATGCTCATTGTCTTTTCTCTCTCTCTCTCTCTCTCTCTCTGTGTTTCTATGTATTTTCTCTGCGTCTCTCAATCTCTGCCTTACCTGTATCACAATTAACAATTCGAATCCGATCACGATTATCGATGTTATGAATTTTGACGGCATTCAACGCGACGCCCATCGTCTTCACCAACGCCTTGGCGTAAATCGCCGAGAATCCTTCAATCACCGGTTTTCGAATATCGCGAATCGTCAAATTCAACGAATAATGAAGAGGCTCGAACATGTCCGGACGAAGTTCGGATGACGACGACGACGACGATGGCGATGAGTCACAGTTCACCACGAGAGCCTCGATTTTTGAGCATTTTTCGATAATCTGAAAAGAGGGCAGAACAGTTTAGTGGGAAATGGATGACGAAAAACTGAAAAAACCTGGAATTTTCGATCCTGATCTTTGAGCAACTCAGTGACATCAACTGGAATCGATATTTCGACGGCTTCTGTGGTTGTCGGTGTCGTTGTTGGCATTGTTGACGTCGCCTCACTGATCGTCGATAATGTCGTCATTGATGTGGACGACGACGATGACGACGACGAAGTTAACATCGTTGTCGTCGTTGCCGTCGTCGCTGTCGTTGTTGTGCTCATCGTTGTCGTCTCCTCATTCACGACGCTTCCAATGGTGGTTGTCGTCGTCGTCGTCGTCGTGCCATTTTGAAAGTCCTTCTCCACATCTGGTCCACTGTTCGGCGATCGTAACAATGTGAGATAAATGATGATCGCCGTACAAACACCGATCGCCAACAGGACACCAATCAATAAGTATAAAAGCCAGGAGGACTTGGATTTTTTGGCCGATGGTGTCATTGATGCGGAAGATCGGAAGAGAAGGCAAATAAATAATAATAAAAATAATAATCAATGGATCAGAGACGAGGCTGATGTTGTTGTTGTTTCTTCGCAGTTAATGAGAGAATCTTTCAAATTTTCAAATGAAATGAGAGAAAGAAGAGAGAGAGAGAGAGAAGGTGGAGACTCTTGCTCTAACTATGCTCCGACTGCTGCTGCTACTGCTGCTGCTGCTGCTGCTGCTCTACTCATTGCGGCAACGAGCAAAAAATGGGCGGAGTCTTGAGTGTTGTGCGTCTCAATAAAAACGGCAGACGACGCGCCGACAAAACAACTAAAAAAAAAAAGTAACAAAATTGTAAATGATCGGATATCGAATGGTACTTGGAATTGAGAATCGAATGGTACTTGGCTGGTATTGGGCAGGAATAAGGGTTTTACATGAAAAACACTTGGAGACAAAAGAGAAGGGAGAGAAAGAGAGCGAGAGAGAGAGGGGAGAGAGAGAGAGAGAGAGAAAAATGAATGGATCTCCAACTGTTTTTTATGATAAAATACAAAAACTTTATTAGAAAAAAGCGAAAAAAAAATCAATAATCTTTACAAAATTTAGTTTTGGCGGTTTTTTCGTAATTTTAAATTTTTTTAAAAATTTTTGGTCTCTCTCGAATAATTTGGAGCTCAGCATGATTTGTTGCTCATTCGATGACAGAATTTTATTGATTTTGTGAAAAGTTTTGATCGAAACTGAAAAATCGATTTAAAAGCATTGATCCGATGAAATATTTGTTGAATGACGAATCGCATATTCTGGATAAATTGACATGTTGAAGAGCCAAAAAGCCCAGGTATTCATATTGATTACGGTAATTAATATACAAAAAATGTTTAGAAATATTCCACACGAGACCTGTAAAAAATTATCGAACAATTTTGGTTCTTTTTTTTTTTTCTTTTTCTTCTTCTTCTCAAAAATCGGTTTTTTTTTCAATTTGGGTCTCACCACGAAAGAATAAATGTTTGAAAAACTTTAAGTTGATATTAAAAAATGTAATAAAAAATTATTTTCAAGTTTTTTATTTCTTTTCGAAATTTTTTTCAAATTTGGGTCTCGCAACGAAATTAAGTTTTTAATAATTAATAGGGGTTTCAAAATGAAAGTAAAAAAATTAAGAAAAAAAAACCAATAATTCATAGAATTTGTCTTCTTTTTCAAACTAAAAAAAAACATTTTTCAGTTTTGGGTCTCGCCACGAGAATGAAAATGTTTGAAAAACTTCAATTTTGTGAATCCCGGTTTCAAAAAAAAAAATAAAAACGGTTTTGAAAAAAGAGAAAAAAAGAGAAATGGGAAAAACCTGACCATGTCGATCATTCGAATGGTTTTCGTTTCATAAACAATCGCATTGGCCGGCGTCGCCATCGGAAGCATAAATGAAAACGATGGTCCGATGGCGGTCGGAATCGAGAAATACAACGGATGGGCTCGAACGTTTTCGGCCATTCGGAACGCGATCGGAACAAAGATCGAGGCCGTCGCCGAGTTTGTCGAGAACTCCGTAAGGACTACAACCACTATCGAGAGAATAATTTGCATGATTGGAAGAGAAAAATTGGACGTCGTCGCGTTCAAACTACACGCAATCAGCGCTGACAAACCACTTTGCTGGAAAAATGAAATCCGATGGATTCTCAAATTCGGATTTTACCATGACAGCTGATGAAATCGCGAATCCGGCGCCAAGCAGAAGAATAATCGACCATGGAAATCGGCGACGAACCGTTTCCCAACTTATCAGCGAGTCTTGACGAATCGATCGGCGATTTTTGTCGGAAAATAAATCGATTATCAACCGGGTTCTGGGACGGTCCGAGTTTTAGTTTAAAGGCGCATGAAAAAATGGGCTTTGAATTTCTTTTCTTTTGCTGTGGCTTTAAAGAGGCGTTGAAACCGTAAAAAATAATAACTGAACGCTCACCGGCTCGAAGCATCATAAAATCAGGGCATTTTTTGGGCCAAACGAAGAGCAAAAAAACAGCCACCAAGCCCGAGCACGAGTCGGTCACATATTTCGGCTTGAACAGTTCGGCCCAACCCGGAAAAATTTTCGGATCACTGGTGATCCACGAGACGACGGCGAGCAGAAAGATGACGAGTGTGCTCTTCTCGGCCCACGTCATCGGGTCGAGCTCGTCGTACGATTTGAGGACAGCCTGACGAGCCACCGTCTCCTCGCTTCTCTCCTCATCGGTCGGCCGCCGAAACATTCCGACGATGTGTCGAACGCCGAGAAACTGAAGTTGAACAATGAACCACGACGAGAACATGTAGAAGATCATTGGCGGAATCGCAAAAGCCATCCACGACAAATACGACATTCCGGTGTTTTCATTTGGAAAATTTCTGAAAATTTTCAGCATTTTTTTTTTTTTAATTTTCAGACAAAAATTCCCCGCCCTCTCCCCACTTTTCCAGCGTATCACGAAATATCAGATTCGGTCCGGTTGAGTTGATTGTGCCGGTTCCACCGATCAATGAAGCGTGAGCGACGAGAAGCATCAATGATTTGCAAATTCCTTCAAAATTTCAACTTTATATTTCGCTGAGCAGCAACTCTTGTGTCCACAGTTTTGATAGGCAGTTTAACTTTCTTCATTACCAAAAAGTGTATGTACCTTGATCTCGTTTTGATAGCCGTGACGTATCCAATTTGTATTGATTTTTTCTTGTCTCCTCGTCGTCCTCCTCCTCCCCCCTCACCTCATTTTTGATTTTTTCCATTTCCATGTCGACGTCATCCTTTTTCTTCATTTTCGGTATCATGATTTCTTCGAGAAGAGCAAAAGCAATCGGAGCCATCAGAGCACAACAAGCTGTGTCAGAAATCCACAAGGAGATGAAGCTTGTGATTAACATGAATCCGGCCATCAACCTTTAAGTTTCTTAATAGGAGTTTTCAATGACAACGACACTCCGCTTCTCTTCAAGTTCTGTTCAAAAAAATGGAAGGAGAAGAGCAACAACGACACTCCACGTTTCTTTCATACGAGTTAAGTCAATTTTTATTTCTACAACACTCCGCAATTGCTCTAGTTTTAATATCGAACCACATGAAAAATCTTTGTAAGAAGAAACAACGACACTCCACGTTATCTCAATTTCTTGACAACACTACGCAATTACATTAATTTTAAAAAGCTTATCTTTTGAAAAATCACTCCGCAGTTCCGCTCATTTTTCAAGCCTAAAATTTTCTTTTTCTAATTAAAAAAAATCAATAACTACGATGTTTCGCAATTCCACTTCCCAATCAAATATTTTTCGGCGCCAAAAAATTTCTAGAAATAACGACACTCCAAATTTCCGCCATTAAAATTAATCCCTCTTTTTTACAACCCTCCGCAATTGCGCTGATTTTTCAACAACAACAACAACAACAACAACAAAAAATCAATAACTACGATGCTCCGCAATTCCAGTTCCAAACCAAATGTTTGGTTGCGAGGCAAAAAAGAGAAAAAAAACGAAAACGATACCAATGTGGTCGCGTTCCAACAAAAGTCAACAATTTCAGCGCAATTCTTTTATGAAGTAAACATTCCTCAACAGCTAATGAAAGCATCAGACTATTGAAAAATACAATATTTGTGTCCTGAAAACAAAACTGCTGAGACGAAATTCCGCCGACAACCGACGCTGAAATATAGTGGAGCAACTGTTTTGATGCTCATCAATCCAACGAATGGAATGATTATCATTGGAAGAAGTGCTGTGATCGCTAATGGCACCACTTCGGCCACCCAATACGATGACATTGTCAAAACAACGAAGCAACACTTTCCAGCCTTGAAGACAAGAAACAAAATTCAAAAAATTGTGCACTTTTTTCTTTCCCCAGCTTTTGCTGAAACTCACATCACCGATGAACAGCAGCGGGCTCAGAATCAACGGCGTGGCAACTATCCAGATTGTCGGGAAAAATGTTCGAAACTCATCGATCCAACCGTACTTTTTTGTCATTCTCAAACCTCCCCCCGCTCAAAACAAGATTTTATAAATTCTTTAACAAAATCAATAAATTATAGAACAATTAAGAGCAATTTTCAGAGAGAGAGAGAGAGAGAGAGTTAGAAAGAGAGAGGGAGAGAGAGAGAGAGACAGTTAGAAAGAGATAGGGAGAGAGAGAGAGAGACAGTTAGAAAAAGAGAAAACAAGTAAGAGAGAGAGAGAGAGAGAGAGAGAGAGAGGGAGAGAGAGAGAGAGAGAGAGAGAGAGAGAGAGAGGAGAGAGAGAGAGAGAGAGAGAGAGGGAGAGAGAGAGAGAGAGAGAGAGGGAGAGAGACAGTGACAAAGAGTTGGAGATCTTTCGAGAGGATAATTGAAAAAATCGATGATTGCAAAAAAATCAAAAAATATTCAAATTTTTCTCCTTACTGATCCGATTAAACAAAAAAAAAAAGAAAAAATTGAAAAAAAAAACGTGGTGAAACCCGATTTGTTACAAGTGAAACATTCTCTGTCATCTCCATTTCAAAATGGGCGGCGCTTTTTTTTCTAGTGATGTCGATGATGATTTATTATGATTTCTGTAAAAACAAAAAGAGAAAAATCGATAAAACAACAACAAAATATCAAAAAATGTGATTTTATCAACCAAAAAATTCGATACGAATTGGTCATCAAGAAAATGTCTTTCTCTCTAATTTTTTTTCGATTTCTCTAATCTCTTTTTCTGTTCAAACTGATTTTTCTGAACTCTTTCACGACCAAATCAATTCTGACTAAAAATTCACAAAAAAAAAAATCATTTAAAATTCAAAAATGTCATCCAAGGTGCACTTTGTTTTAAAATTCAACAACTGGATTTTTTGATAAATTTTTGTACATATTAAAGGAGCATCTATTGTATTTCAAAAAAAGAATTAAAATTGGTCTTGACGCGAAAAGTTGTGATAATTTCAACCACAAAACCCTTCTTTTAAACCATTTTCCCTCTTTTCAAACCGAAGACCAAATTTATCAAAACTGTTTTTTCTTTTCAATAATAAAACGATGATTCACCAAATTGAAAAAAACGCAAAAAAAAAAACCGTTATTTTTTTCAATTTTTTCAAAGAAAAACATTTTTCTTGAATCAATCAATCAATATTTGTTTCTCTACCTGCGCATCTAACTTGGCTTCTTGTTGCTTTTTTTCCTAGTTATGTTTGGCTTTTTTTCCATTCGCATATCCAATCCATCGTTCGGCTGTTTTCTCCATCATTCTATCCGAATCCAATTCATCTTTTTCGATCATCGCCAACCATTTTAATAAATAAACATGGACCGCATGATAATCCCATCTGAAACCAATCACAAAAATGCCATTAATGAAAAACAAAAAATTGTTTTTGGTTGCCTCGCTAGATTCGGCGCTGTTTGTAATCCGACGTGACGCAGATCGTAAATTGTTCCACTTCCTGTATCGAATAGTGGCAACAGTTTTCGCACTGACTCGACACCATTTTTATACAGATTTTCAGCCAATTTCAGCTTTTCCACAATTTCTGGTGTTGCTTGAAAAATGTGGAATATTTTCACAATATCGACACCCCTTTCCCCCGCTTACAATCTTTCTCATGAATTTTCAATTTCGATAAATCGTATAATCCAATTAGGGAATAGAGAAACCCATTGAGGACAAATGATCCAGGTGTTGTTGGATATTCTTCATACCAAACGTTGCCGAAAAATTCAGCTTTCACACCTCCGTCGGCTGAATTCTATAAAACATTGTTTTTTCTTGGGTCTCGACGCGAACATGCCTTGTTTAATGCATTTTTTTTTGAAAATATGATAAAGTTATCAGAAGAAAAACTAAAATTAGCAATAGAGCGCTTTTGCAACAGTTAAGTGACAATTAAAAAATGGCTTGCGTCGCGGTTTGCGAGCGGTTTTTTTTTTCAAAACCGCTATTTTAGGAAAAAAAATCACCTTTTGAAATAATTGAATCGCTTCAATTGCCGCTTTCAAATACTTAAAATCATTAAAATAATAATAAGCTCTTGTCAATACTGAAATCGCATGCCCTTGTGCCATTGAACTATGCCATCCTGGCGATAAAATCAACTTCTTATCAGCAATCGATCGCTCAACTGGAACTTTCCATCCGCCATCGTCGTTTTGATTCTCAATTAACCATTGAGCGGCTGATTGGAAGGCGAACAAGTGTTGATCATTTGATTGAGCAATTTTTTGACGAATCACCAATTTTCCACGAAAACCAATCGAGACCAATCGAATATCTCCTTGAAATTTGAAAAAAAAGAGTAATTATTGGGGAGCTGGAGGCGTTGGAAGGATTTATTGATTGCTTTCCTCACCTGGGTGAAGGATTATATTATCCTCTTTTTTTCGATTTTCTTCACTTGATAAAGCTCTTGAAACATCAACTAAAATATCTCGAGAAACGTGAATCCAACTTCCAATTTTTTCTTTTTTTGAAAAACTATACAAAAATGAAATTTGATCATCTTTTTTTCGTTTTATTTCGTCATTTTTTTCTTCCTCCTCCTTCCACACACATTTCTTTGATTTTTCATTGAACACATAATTTAAAAGAATCAGAAGATCATCTTTTTTCAACTAAAAATCAATCATTATTCCTTCCCAGTATAATAACACGGTGTGTAATTCGAAACATAAAGCTAAAGCGAAGTTTTGAGTTGGCGCAACTACAGTAACCCATCAACCTGCACATCCAAAATTGGGGAATTTTACAAATTGGAAGAAAACGAGTTTAATTGAAAAAATCGATTTAATTAAAGCAAAAAAGTTAAAGCTAAAAAATCGTTTCTCTCCATTTTTTTTCAGATGCTTTCGGCTTCGCGGGAGCTTTACTTCAAAATTCCCTTCAATTTCCCTTTTAAACAATTTTCCGAAATACCCACCGTGCACTTTTTTTTTCTTAGGTTTCAAAGAAAAAAAAACCTTTGCTAAAATTGTGAAAGACGAATTCTCATTCAGCGGCTTCCAATCAAATGAGATCACGTGTAAATCTGGCGAATTATCCAAGTAAACGTATGCGCCAGCGTTTGCCAAACTTGCTGTAACAGTTTTTTTAAACTTTTCGCTGAGTATCAAAACACATTTGATACGCAGCTCTTTTTTATTAATCCAAATTGAGATTTTTTTCAAAGGCAAAGTTCACTTCAAGCTGCGTATCAAAAGTGACGAATTGCTGAAACTGCACAACAAAACCTTCGGCACTAATGTTAATCAATTTTCCCATTTGAGGATCATTGAAGAACAATCTCTCAGTGGTGTCGTCCATTCCAACAGCTCCTTTCCATTCAGAACTTTTCTCGCCTTTTATTATTTCAATTCGTTTCGTTTTATTTTTATCTGAATTATTTTATATTTATTTTTAATTTTTTTATTTTACCATTTATCATTCGACTATAATGTTGTAAACCATATTGAGCGATTTGAATTGGATAATAATATGGAATCGAATCCCATTGCGTTGACATTGGAACATCTGGAAAAAAAAACAAACATTTTTAAAGTGAAAGCCCAAGGATCATTGAACCGCTCGCAGACCGCGACGCGATCACTTTTTTCACTAAAATGTTGCACATTACGCTCCATTGACATTTTATAAAATTTGAAAAAAATTCGCCAAAAAAATTTGTTTTTTCTCCTGGGTTCAATATTAACTTTGGGTGGAACGTCAAAATAAAATCTTTTTTCATTGTATTTTGCAAGCACAAAACACGCTCTACTGTAAATTGAAGAAAAAAACCCTGTGAATAAATTTCATGGATCAGAAATTATCATAGCTCGCAGTGAAAACTTCAGGAAACGTTAAAAAAAATAATTTTTTACCAGTTTTTCCACAAATGCACCTCACTCGATCTCTTGTTTCAACGCTATAAGTTGAAAAATGTCCAAAAGCTCCAGATGGAACATATTTCTCTTCGGGAATTCTCATTTTTGAGTACGACGTGAATAAATCAAATGAGTTCCCATCTAAAAATTAGAAAAAAATTTGTTTTTCTTAAATTTTTCTCACCTTTTCCTGCTTTTGCTGTCATATCAAAACGTTTTTTAATAAAATTGACCGGGAAATAAACGTCTTCGTCATCTTTCCAACACTTCATTGATTTTCCATTATCAGCTGCACATTGAATTTCTTTTGCTTCTGATGGCTCGCAATTCTGAATCTCATTTTTTTTCAAATATAGTTTTCAAACTGCGTATCGAGCCGCACACTCGTTGCGTTGATACGCAGTCAACCACAAACAATATCTTACTGAATGCTTCTCTTCAACAACTTTTACTGGCGTCAAATATTCATCCTCCTCGTCGACAACCTCAACTTGGGTCAATCTTCGATTTATCAGAAAAAGTACGGCAACAATGAGGAAAAGATAAATTGTTTGGCGTTGTGAGCGCCGCATCAAACATTTCCTCATTCTTTATGACATCAGAAATATATTTTGCTTTGGGGCACCTACAAAACATGGTTAAAAACGAAAAACCAATCAATATTTAAGAGATAGCAAAATGCACGGGGGAGCCAATAAAACCAAAAAGAAAAATTTAAAAAAAAACAATTTTTTATTTTATTACAACACCGGTTTAATGGATATAGAGGATTTAAGGAAAAAAATTTTTCTTTTTTTTTAAAACTTAATAAAAATCAATAATTTTTGGCATAAACTATACAATAATGAGCCAACAGTTGCTCCAACAGCTCAATTTCATCCAACAACTCAATTGACCGGATTCTACAAAAAATTTCAATTTTTTATCATTTTTTTTCTATGAAAATAATTGAATTCAACCTTTTCACTTCTTGTTGATCCAGCATTTGATTGAAAACTTTGTTCATGTCATAAACCTGAACATGCTCAAACCCGGCTTCTTTAAATCGTTCGATTTGTCTTTCTTCACTTTGGCACATTTGTAAGCCATGAAGTTGAATGCCTCGTTCGCCCAAATTTTGTTCCATCACTTTTGTGAAACTGTCAGATGAGCGAAACTTTAAAAAAATGAATTAATTTCGAATTAAGAATGGAAAATTTGGAGAAACCTGTTCGTAATTTACGAAGACTGCCATTTTAAACAGAGTTGACAATGATTTGAGCAATTTTGAGCTTGCTGATGATGACATATAAACGAGAACACATCTTGAATTTTCAAACAAAGAAATTTTAAAAAAATCTAAAAAATAAACAAACTCGGCAATAAAAATTGTCGGTAATGAATAATCCAATTCACATGTTTCAAACTTTTGATTTAATTCATTAATTTGTCGAAGATCAGCTCCAATCAAATGATAATTTTCAGCATGAAGATCAGAATGTTGTTGAACAACAGCTTAAATTAATCTATTTTCAATACGTATTTGAACAAACATTACCTTTTTTCTTAAAATAATCCGTGAGATTTGGGGCTGGTCCTGGTTTCAAAATATGCCGAATTTTTTTCGATGTCACACTTGAAAAATCGACTTCCACATATTTTACAAATTCGGTTTTATGGGCTGCTAATCGCCAAAAAAGCGTATCATATCCACATCCTTTAAAATGATATTGATGAACACATTGATTAAATGATAAGAAGAGAAAGAAGAAGAAGAAATACACTTTGGATTTTATTTTTTTCTTTTTTAAATTAATGAAATATTGAGAAGAAAAGTGTAAAATTAATACTTTTTGTTGTCTTAAATTTAAAAAATGAAATGAACCAACCAAGACTGATGATCTGAGCATTTCCATTATGATTTTTCAAAAAATCCACAACAAATTTTTCGACAATTTGTGTTCGAGCCCAATAACCCATCGAAATTTCGGGAAAACGTCGAGCTTCATCCGTATTGATTGTTGCAAATCGATTGATAAAATCATCTTTCCAATATCCTTTCTTAAATTGTTTGGTTTTTTTAATCATTTATTTAAAATTTTTGAAAAAAAAAGAACCTGAATAGCAAAAAATTTGCATTGAGTTGCGTCATCATTTGTTCTTTGAATTGAATAATCATCAGAAACTGAGCTTGAACGTCGCCGATTCGAAATCACTTCGGCTATTAGATTATCAGCGTTTACTGCTTCACAATCCATTTTTCAAGTTTGTTTAAAAACCTGAAAATGTCTGACGTTTTAACACATTGTTTATTTTTAGTCCGTTTCAACGAAAAAAAGAGGAAAAAGCGAAACTTGCTTTTCCTATTATAAATATTGAATTTATAAAAACTCTAATATGGCCTAGAATTCCAACAATAAAACTTAGAAAGCTCTTCCACTTGTTCAAGCCGTGTACTCCTCTTGGATTACTTAACCTCTATTTTATTCAATTTTTACAATTTGACAAATTAACAATTTTAAGATATAAAATGAGCTCAAATCGTGGCGGAAAATATCACGGTGGTTGGGCTCCGGCTCCAAACTTCGACAGTCCTTTCAGTAGCAGCAGCAGCGGCAGCGGCAGCGGCCCGTCAACATCGTCGCCAGCACAGCATTTCATCCACAGTGGCGGTCGAGGACAAAGTGGATTCGCCCAAAAACGCAATGGAAATTTCTATCAAAACGAGCAGCCACCGCCGAATCACTATCAACAACATCAGCGACAATGGCGCGGCGGCAACAACAGCGGAAATCGTGGAGCTCATCGCGGAAACTATTTCAATAATCGACGAGGTCGTGGCGGCCGGGGAAATTCTCGTCAAAATCAAGTTTGAAAGAAAAAAATCGATAATTTTTTTCAAATCTCATCTTTTTCTTTTTTTACAGCAGCAAAACGATAAAAATATCGATATTAAAGAGTATTTCATGCCTCAAATGTGCTCAGATCCATGGAAGACTTTAATTGAGCAATATGAACAAGAATACGGGGTGAACTTTTTTTTTTTAAATTCCTTTATATTAAATAATTCCATTTTCAGGTTAAAGTCGACAAATAATTATTAAAATGTTTAAAAACCAATAAAAAAACCTCGAATTTCAATAAAATTATTCAAAAATTTATTCTAACATCATAATACAATTAAAATCAAATGTAACAAAAATTATCCACCGACTAAAGAAATAATTGAAGATTTAAATTCTAAAACGAATTTTTAACAAAAAGAAAATGAATGTACAAAACCGTAAGAAAACCATATAAAAGCACACATTTGAGGGAAAATAATACATTTTAATTTTAAGAAGACTTTTCTTCTTCTTCTTTTTTCATAAAACACACGTAACATTTTTCTTTTTACAAATTCACAAAATAAATTCCTAATAATTGGTAAAATTTCAGATCACGTTTGTTGTTTAACTGAATCGAGTTTGGGAACGAGTTTGGATTAATTGATAATTTAAATTCATATAATTCAAGATTTTTTCTCTTTCAATATATTCTTGAAAAATTATTCAAGCGAAACGCTTTTTTTCCAGAATAACAAAATATCAAAAAATCGACCTGCCGTCTTTTCAAAGTTCCACCACATACTCTTCCTCATTTCCTTCATCCAACTTTTTGTTGCGATTCTTTCTTCATCGTCTTCTTCTTCTCCAAAACAACATCAATTTTATATCAAAATTCAAGAAAAAACCACATTAATCCATTATTCAACTCAGAACCTCAACATTGCGTCGTTACAACTCTTCTCTTCTCTCCCTCTCTCTTTCCAATTAATTTCCAAACGATACATAAAATTTCTAAAGAATGTTTAAAAAAAAATAATCAAATCCAATCAATAATCAATAATATATGGATCACAACAAAAACAACAAAAAAAAGAAGAAGAACTTATTTAAAAATTGAAACGGGGAGACGGGACGAGGAGGAGGAGAGGAGCGGGAAGGGCTGGAGATGGAGAAGAACAAAGTTAAAAAAAAAGGGGAAGACCCAAATGGAACATTTTAATTTTTTTTAAATCGCCGTTTTTTTCAGACAATTTTTAACATAAAAAAAGGCAAAATGATTACAATTTAATTTGAACAAATATTTAGACAAAGATTTTTAAAAATAAAAATAAAATATTAAAAACATGATATATTTAAACAATTTTTTCACTTTCTTGTCTTTTTTTTTTACCTTTTACCTATTTGTTTTCTAAAACTTCCGACAACTTTTCTTTTTTTTTTCTTCAAACAACAGAAGGACACAATTGAAAGAAAGAAAAAAACAACAACAAAAAAATGAAGAAGGAAGAAACCAAAACCAAACAAACAAATTCCTTTTTCGAATTTTATCGGAAAGATGTGTTGTGATTTGATGTTGATACGGCCGATGTTTCAATTGCTGTCACATATTGGGCCGTTGTGTTACTTGATTTCGGCATATTTGCCATTCCATTTCCACCATTGCTGTTTCCATGTCGTGGTAGACCTTTACAAAATTTTTTTTTTCATTTTAAAGTTCTCAAAACAAAAAAAAAATCAATCAATAAAGCAAAAGAAAAAAATCAATAAAAACTTTTCGGATATGATCCAGCTCGTTGTCCTCCTCCACTTCCGCTTCCACCTGTTGGGCTTCCGCCTCGTTTTGCAGCTGCTGATGCTCCCGGTGGACGGCTACTTCTTCTTTGTTTTTTACTCCACATTTCATGACAATCCTAAAACAGAAAATTCACACACTTTTTCATTGTGATCTTATTCAAGACTTGATGCTTCGGCAAATTTAGCGGTGGTATCACCAATGAATCAATTGATCGAATCCATGGATGCATTAATGCTTCTCGAGCTGTCAAACGCTTCTTCGGATCTAATGATAATAATTTATCTAACAAATCAATCGCTTGACTTGGCATTATGCTACAAAGAAAAATTGGTTTTTTTTAAACCTAAAATCAAAATCAATAAATCGATAAAATACTTTTCAAATTCTTCTCGAATCTTTCGCGGAAATATTCTTTTTTGCTTGAACGTTTCCCATCCTTTCAGTTTGACAACATCTGGCCACAAATCTGCACTTGGTGATCCACAAAGCTAAAAAATTTTCAATTAAATTATTTTTTAAATTTTTCTTCAAATTTCCAAAAAACTTTGCATATCAGATCCAATTGAACAATTTCATTTGTTCCGTTGAATAATGGCTTTCTTGTGAACAATTCCCCAAGCATACAA
This sequence comes from Caenorhabditis drosophilae, assembly GCA_963572285.1. Taxonomy (NCBI): domain Eukaryota; kingdom Metazoa; phylum Nematoda; class Chromadorea; order Rhabditida; family Rhabditidae; genus Caenorhabditis; species Caenorhabditis drosophilae. The sequence goes on along the minus strand of OY751562.1, from coordinate 2,241,095 downwards.
CTGACAAAACAATATTTTAGATCAATTCGCTTCTTTCTTTTTTTCAGATTCATTCTTACCCGGCACTCCACACATCAATTGCTGGTCCGTAACATTCTTCACCAAGTAACAATTCAGGTGGTCGATACCATAGGGTAATCACTCGATTTGTGTACAATCTTTCAGCTCCTTCGTACCATAAACGAGCCAAACCCAAATCGGCTACTTTTAATTCACCACTAAAAGTATTCAGGTGGGGAGGGGGGATTTTCGATTTCAAAAATTGTGTTGGATTCAAATTCCTACCGATTATTTACTAAAATATTGCTACATTTAATATCACGATGCAAAAATCCCGCTTTGTGGCAATACGCCAATCCCTAAACAATTTATTGATTGTTTTTTTGTCGGAAAAAATCAATAAATTTTACCTCTAACAATTGTTTAAACAACAAACAGACTTGTTCTTTGCTAAACTCAATCAATTCTCTCGATTCCAATAGTCCCATCAAATCATGATCAACATATTCAAACACCAAATAGAAGTTGACTAAAATATCGATTTTTATTTTTTTAAATAAATCGAACAAACCTCTTGTGTTTCTCAATTCTTGCACAGTGACTGTATCCGTGACAATATCGATTAATCGAACAATATTTTTATGATTCAATTGTCTTAGAATTTTAATTTCTCGAACCGCTGTCAATGGGAACCCTTCCTTTTCATTTTCTAATCGAACCCGCTTCAGCGCAACTTGTTCACCTGAACACATCAATCGATTTTTTTTGCTTTTGCTTTTTTATTTTGATTTTTTTTTAACCAAATCTCACCTGTTTTTTTATTCACCGCTTTGTATACTTGACCATATGTTCCTTCGCCAATTTGTTCCAACATTTCGAAATCATCCAATTTCGTTGTTCCCCATTCATCGCGATTCAAATCAACTTTTCGTCGTCCGCCTCGCCGATTGAGAACGCTGAAAAACGAACAAGATTTCAGCCGATTCAAAATTTCTCAATTGTTTTTCTCTTTTACACTGGTCGCGTCACAATTCGTTTGCTATCAATATTTGGTGGCATCGGTAGGCCATCCGCAACTTTTACTGATTGCCGATTTAGAGTCGACGATGTTGTTGGGGCCACTGCAATATTTGGTGTTGGTGGCGGCGGGACAACCATTGACACATCTTTCGATCCACTTGCTAAAATCATTGCATTTTGATTCATTTGATGCGGCATTGGTGGCAATCGAATATTTTCCGCGCACGTCATTGGCGGCGGCGGTTGGGGTGGCGGAAATGACGAGAACATATCCGGTATTTGGTGAAGAGGATGATGGTGAGGATGATGATTGATTCCGTGCGGCGGTGGCGGTGCACGAATCTGAAATTTCACCACCGGCTCGACACCGGCGACTGGCGGCGGTACTGGCGGCGGATGAAACACCATTTGTGGAAACATCGGCTGAATTGGGTGTTGATAGAAAATTGCAGGCGGCGGTGGCATCGGTGTCGGAATGTTGAGAATTGTTCCGTTTGATGGTCCGTCGACAACATGCATTTCTTCCGAGCTTGATGATGATGAGCTACTGTGACGATGACGTCGTTTACTTCGTTTTTTTTGACTTTTTGACACCACTTCACTTCCATGTTGACGTTTAATTTCACCAATCAATGAAGTTGACATTCTGGTAATTGCAAAATTTTCGTCAATTTTTAAACAAAGAAAAAACATACAAATCTGGTGAGCTCGATTCTGACGAGTGTCGCCTTCTTTGCTTCCGACTCCTTTTTGGCGATCGATGACGACTTCGGCTTCTTGATCGCTTGTCTCGACGAAATTTGCTGCTTCGATCTTTGCTTCGCCGTCGGTCACTTTTTCCGCCGCGATGTCGTCGTATATCACGCGAGTTTGAACGACTAAAACGTAAAATGACAACAATTTGACAAAACGCAGTTTTTTTTTAAATAAAAAAACGAGATTTAAAAAAAATTTTTAAATCAAAATATCAGTTTTTTTTTCAATTAAAAACAAAAAAATATACCATTCGTCATGTTTTGAAAACAAATCGTTTTTTTTTCTTTTTTAAATAAATATTTTGAATTTCAATTCAAATAAGTAAGTCATTATAAAAAATATTAATTTGTTTTTACTTGAAAAAATATTAATTTTTTTTTGCCAAAATACCAATTTTTATTATTATAATTAGTAAACTTTTCTATTTCTTTTTTTTTTAAATAAAAAACGAAGATTTTTTTTCTAATTCTAAAAGAAAGAAACCCAACTTTTAATTAGATCGGAATATCTAGACAAGCAGTTCGGTATAATTAAAATTTGAAAAAAAAAACCGAAAAACAAAAAATATCCCATTGGCTTCCGTTAAAATTTATTATTTTTTGTAGTTCAAGGGATTTTTTAAATTTTTAAAAACTGAAAAAAAACTGTTATTTACCATTGTTCAGCTTAACTTTCTTTCTGGAAAATAAAAATAAAGGAAAAGCTTAAAATAAAGGAAAAATTTTTGGCTAATAGGCAAGCATTTTCTTGGTAATACTGCTTTACGTTTTCTTTAATTTCTCTATACTTTTCTGTCAAGTTTACCGATTTTTAACTGGCGTTGTTGATTGTGAACGATCGTCTCGTGACGTTCGATCTCGTCGTCCTTGTCGTGATGAATTTTTTCTGAAAATACCCCGCTTTTTCTTGTCTTAAAATGTGTGGAAAAACAATTGAAAACCTTTCACTTTTTGAATAAAGTCTACTAGGTGACGGTGATCGACTTCGATCTCGATGTGAATGTGATCCTTTTCTATCTTTTTCCATTATTGAAGAACTTGGCGATATTTCCATACCTAAAAGATGAGATTTTTTTTTAAAAATATTTTTGGTAAAAACGAACCTTTTGTTCGGCTACTTCCGTTCGATCGATCGCTATTTCCACAATTTATAAAATTTGAACTGTCGTTCGAAGAATCAAAGCTCATCACAGGGAACCTGAAGAAAATAAATGTTTAATTTTTTATAAAAATAATAAAAATTACCTTCAAATTCGAATTTTTTTTTTTGGAAAGTTCAACTCGAATTGTTTCCTTTCCGATTTTTTAAACAAAACTGAAATCTTTTCAAAATGAATTTTAAATGTAAAAATCACGTGAAAATTGCAAAAAGTTTAATTTTCAATCAATTTTTCATTGAAAAATTAACGAATTTTAGCTAAAAACCTAAAATGTCGTGAAAAAACCACGCAAACGATCAACAAATAATAGCCATTGATTAGCTCCGCCTTTTTGCGAAAAAGTGTGCCGCATTTGCATTTTTTGTCAGCACTCTCTGCACAACGCAACACTGTCTTCAATTATTTGGGCAACTTTTCAAAACTTTTATTTATTTAAAAGTGGAAAAGTTTAAAGAGGAACCATTTTAAAATAATAAAAAAATATTTTAAATTAATTTTTTTACAAATTTAAAATATGTCACAAGAATATAAAAATATGAATCTTACAAGGAGCGCGCACCAACATATCGTGGAGATACCTAATGATTTATATACCGTTGGATAGCCCTTGAAAAGCTCTATCAGATAGCATGTTCATTTTTTCCGGAATAAGTCTGGTGTGTGATCTACAAAGCTTTGAAATGACACTGTATGTGTACAGTGGTACAGTATAAAACAGTTTCCAATCATTTTAAAACTTCATTTTTGCTTTATTTACATGAAGTTACGTGAGATAAACAGTCTTCAGTCGTCTGGCCGCAGATGGAGATTTTAGTGTCTCCAAATTGAAGGCCTTCAAGGAAAGGGATCAGCTCGCCGGCCACTTGTTTCTCCTCTCGAGTAGGCGAAATGGGCTTAAAGGCGATGCCGATACGCTCGACGACAATGGCAAGGATAACCTTGATTATCCATAATTAGATAGAACTTTACATCTCTTTTACAACCGTTTATACCTAGTTTCCAGCGGTTTAAAGCCATTCTGGAACTTTCTGAAGCCAAAATAATCAGGTGAAATAGTAAAAAACAATAAAAAAAAGTTGCCACAGCGGGGACCCGGACCATAACCATCAGATTAATAGGAAAGGACTTAACCGTTGCACCACTCTGCCACACTTTTAATGGTGAATGGTGCACCCTTATTAAGAATAATAGTTTTATATATATAAATATATATTTATAAAAAAATCCGGTTTAAATGTTTATTCCGGAAAAAAAAATAGGTTCATCTGAATCAGCTTTTCAAGGGCTATCCAACCATATATGTCTCATGGCAAACCGCCAAGATAGCCTGTTGCGCGTTCCTTGTTAGAATAATGTTTTCAATTATGGATTAAAATACAACGTGACTCCATTACCATCAACGATCTGTGAAAAAAAATCGATTCATTAAATTATTTTTATTTGTTTTAAAACTTTTGTGATTTCAAAAATAGACCAAACACCTTCTTTTTCTACATCCTCTTCATTGAAAATTGCAATTCCACTTATTTTTAAATGAACTTCATGATAATGTCCTCTTCTGACACCAGTCAACTATAAAATCAATTATTTTTCAAAAAAATGTTTGAAAATTAGGAAAAAAGGAAAAAAATAAACCGCTTCAATGGTTGCATGAAAGTCATTATTGATCTCAACTTTTCCTACATTGTAATCATAAAAAAATCCTTTTGTAATAATAATATTTGTTAAATTAAAGCTTGTTTCAACCTGAAAAAAGAAAAAAATTTTTTTCTTTTTCAAATAAATTTAAATAAAAATATTTTACCCCAACAGTTATAAAATGAAAAACATGTGTTCTAACTCTGGGATTTATTTCAATTAATTTTTTCGCTACTCGTTGCGCTGACGCCTCCTGAATTGTCATTAATTGAAATTCTGGATTTTTGTCAAAAATTCAAATATTTACCGCATTGAATTGTTCTCTTCTGTTGAACTGGACAATAAATGAATACCATTTTCCTTTTTTTACACGATGTTTATCGCGTCGAATAACTGACAACAAGCCAATTGATTGACACCATATTTCAGCTGATGATTGAGTGGTTTTGACACAAATTCCACAGAATAACTGATCGTCTTGAAGGTCTTCACCTCGTCTTAAAATCTGAAACATATTTACAATTTTTGATGTCTTTTTAATTATTGATTTTTACATTATCAGATGAATTTTTAGTGACAACTTTTTCAATTTCAAATTCGATTTGTTGCAACGACCAAGGCTGAAATTGTAATTAATAATAATTCTAAAATCAATAATTACAGCATCTCCAATAGCTAATTGATATTCTGGATTATCAGATTTTTTTCCAATTTCCATTAATTCCCAATTTGTTGTATCATTTGGAGAATATTTAACAACAACATTGAACATTTCATTTCCAGGTAATATTTCAAATAAATTTTTTGGATCTCGAATCAACTGAAAACTGCGAAAATAAGCTTTTTCTTTTCTTAAATTTCAAACTCCAAGAAATGGACTCCATGCTAAATTATCCCATTTTTCACGAAATTTATCGTTGATCAATGAACAATTTGGGCATGCGGCTATAATTGGAATCTGAAATTATTGATTTTTAGTTTTTTTAAACATTGGAAATCATTACGTGTAAAGAATTATCAATTATTGACGTGTTTAATTTCGGCGGCCGATTTATTAATTCTCCCTAGAAAAGGAGGGAAACATTTCTTGAAAACCTTTTTGATGAAGTACTTACAGTTTCCTCATTCCAATCAAGCCATTCACCAACATTCATTCGAACATTCCGACCATCTTTCAAAAATCGATAAATTGTTTGATCAATTCCAAAAACCTTTAATTTTTTTTATTTTTTAAATTTTCTAGAATTAATTTTACTATTGCAGCATCCTCCTCATGTTTTACAACTATTCCAGTATTCCAGTCATCCATTGTTAATAAAAGAAAAACTTAAAATTTAGAAAAAAAACAAATTCGAAAATGAAAAAACAAAATTTTTTTTGAATTTTCCCTCTAGTGCAATAGAGCGCGATTTCACCATTTAATGTTATTTCTTATTTTTTAACTGAAAATCAACGTTTTTTTTCTATTTTTTCAGCCACTAAATGCAGACCACAAAAAAAATGTGACAAAATTAAGTTTAATCAAGAAAAAATACCATTTTTTCGAAATTTTAAAAATAAATTTTTCAGTGGAGCGCGGTTGCTGTCGGCCTGAACTATTTTGTCCTCATTTTTTTCATTTGAAAGGTTTTCAAATTCAATTAAAATGAATAAGAGGTAAATAATAGACCTTGAATCATTCAACGATATGTATGACCATTAATAAATCTTCAAAAATTTGTATTTTTTTCTTTTTTTTTTTTGAAAAACTTTTCTTCTTCATTGTTATATGTCGATGTCTCGGTGAATTTCCTCACTCTTTATCTCATTACTGACCCGAATCGAGGCCGTTCTTTTTCCACTTTTCTCCATTATTTCAAGGCTATTCTCGTCTGTGGCTGGCTGGCTGGACGACAACAACAATCAGGGCGCCGATCCGAAATTGAGTTTGTTGCCACTCTCACTTCTCCCTCTCCCTCTCCCTTTCCATACCGATCCGATCCGAATCGGTTTTTTTTTTCGTCTGATCGTCGATCGTCTCTCGCCACGTCTTCTTTCATTCACAACGACTTATTATTACTTCGTTTTACTCGTCATCTTCTTCTTCGTCTTCTTCGTCTTCTCCTAATAATCCTAATATATTCCGCTGCTGCTGCTGCTGCTGACGTCAATTTGGATTTTTTCAAATATTTTTTTTTGGTTGGTAAAGTTTTTAGAAAATTCAGAATTATTGAAATTTTAGAATTCTGTTTTGTAAATATAAAAATTGGTCTCACATTGAAAAAGACAGTAATCCTTTAAATCCCTGAATTATTTTAATATTATTATAAAATGCAACAGACAGTGAGAACAGTTCACAAGAGGGATTAAAAAAAAGAAATTTTACTGTAGCTAAATTTAAAGGTGCATTTCTAATAATAACAAAGTTTTCATATCCTCTAAAACCAAAAATTGTGTTAAGTGTCTGTCTCAATGAATAACAAAATTAAAGGCGCATAGCCTTAATATATTTGTTTTAACTAATTCAAATTTTTTGAAATTTTCATCAAAAATCATACGTTTTAAAATTTATAGTTTTAAAGGAACATGTTGTGATGAGAGTTGTGGTCTCACCACGAAAATAAAAATTTATTTTTTTTGAAACAAATGTCAAATTAGAATTTTTAAGTGTTTTTTTGTTTCAAATTATTCTGTCATAAAGTAGGATTTGTCTTCCCTCTTAATTTACTCTCATAAAATTCAAAGTGTTTGTCAAGCGATTAAAAAAAAAGAGAACAATTTTTATATAAAATATATAAAAATATATATATTTTATATATATTTTATATATAATATATATAAAATAGAAACAAAAATGTTTTTTACGAGAGACACCATCATCACCACCCACAATCGTTTTGTCTTTTCATCGCGGCTTATGTCAAAACAGGTTCCGCCTCCTTCTTTTTCTCTGTGTTCTCTTGCTCTCTCTCTCCTCTCATCGTTTTGTTGCCCCATTCGGGAGACGAGGGGGGGGGGGGGGGGGAGGTGGTTTTACTATTCGAATAAAATGTTTCTTTTCTTTTAGTTTTGAATAAATTCTGAAATTTTAATAAAAATCATTGAATTTTGTCTGAAAATAATCAAAATTCCACACATTTTTTTTTGGCGAATACAATTTAACACTTATTTCTCTGCGTTTCTCACTCTCTCTCTCTTTCCTTTTCAATTTCTTTTTTTTTTGAATTTTCAACAATATTTATAACCGTATAATGTTTCGGCCTTGAATTCTCGCCCACCCCCCCCCTCCCCTTCTCTGCCTGTCTGTCTCTCTTCCTCTCTCGCCAATTTGTTTCGAAAATAAAAGAAAAAAACAGTAGTTTGGTTTGAATTTTTGAATTGTTCAGTTCCCCGCGTGAATTTTGAGAATTATTTAAATTATTATTTTTATTATACATTAAATAGGTACCGTAATCCTTTCTGTTTCCTTTTTTTCTTTCTCTCTCTCTCTCTCTCTCTCTCATTTCTTTTTTGTTCGATGATTGATTGATGAAATGATAGAGAATTTGGTGTATCATCAATTCAATTGATATTTTATTATCATTTCATGTTTTTGTTCTGTTTCATCAGAATATCAGTCGTATTCGATGTTTCTAGAATTCTTCTCCTTCAACCAAACCAAATCTTCTTCCCTTCCTCGTGTTTTTTTTAATGTCAATTTTAGCACGTACAGTGCCGGCCATAAATATGAGCAATATTGGTTTTTGAAAGCAACTTTTATCACAGGTAACCCCGATCGTTTTGAAAAACTGAATTCATTATTCATTTCAAAATTTCAGAACGATCGGTTACCTGTGATAAAAGTTGTTCTCAAAAAACCAATATTGTTTATATTTATGGCCGGCATTGTAGATCAACCAAAAAAAAAAGAATCCAAAAAATCTCAAAATTTCTTCGATTTTCATTGATGCTTATTCAGATGATCTAACTTGGCTCTCTAGTGCTCTGGTGAAGAGCAACCATTGCTCAAAATGCTCGGCGTTAAAGGTTCGACATCAAAACGGTTTGCCAAGCCACTTCTTGCTTGCCTCGCATTCTTATTGCTTTGGGGATCGTTAACATTGTTCATTTTAATCGTTCAAGATACGGTAGGTTACGAGGCGTGGCGAGACCCGAAATAATTGACAGTTTCAGCTATTCACGATTGACGATGCTCCGTATCGTTCGTCGACTGAACATCAGGTGGCTCGACCGAATTTCCATGTTGTTGTTGGTCATTACAATGGAAATTTGCCAGAAGAGAAAAAACGGAATTTGACGAAACGTAAAATTTTAAGCAAAGAGAAACAAATTTCAGACTTTGCCCGGATTTTTTTCAGAAGAGCTCAACACCAATAATTATTCGCCACAGGAGGGCTGGGGTAACAACGGTCAACCGGTTCATTTGAGCGATGAGAAGAAACGAGAATCCGAAATGACGTTTGCGGTCAACCAGTTCAATTTGGTGGTCTCGGATGGAATTTCAATGAATCGATCGTTGCCCGATGTTCGTAAGCCGACGTGTCGTAATTTGACCTATCCAGGTTTTCTTTTTCTTCTCGTTTTAAACTCGAAACAAATTTGCAAAAAAAACCCCGTGTTACGGTATTAAAGGAACATCCACAAAATAAAGGAACAAATAAAGTACAGTAATTTTCCAAATGAGACTAGAGATTTAAAAAGATTAATGTTTCTTTGTTGCAAAGGAAATTTTGATTTTCCACATTTTTTTCTTTTAATGATCAAACAATCTACAGTTTATGAAAAAAAATTTGTTCCTTTTTTTGCAATTAAAAAAAAAAGTTGTTCGTAATTGTCGTGGCGAGACCAAAGAACAGGAAAGGGATCATTTTCTAGGTGTTGCAAATATGTTCGAAAACATGTTTTATATCTTTCTTTATTATTTTTTTTTTTGACGCGTAAAACTTTTGATACTGTTTATTTTGGATTTCAAGTTTTTTTTGATGGAAGAGAAATCCAAATTTCGGAAAATTAGGTCACGCCAATTTTCTTTTGATGAGTTTCACTTTCGATGAGACACATACTTATGTGTGTGTATCATGTATAAACAATTAAAGGCGCATAGTTGTTAAGTGTGTTTTGGTCTCAACGCGAAAATTGTGGAAATTCATTGAAAAAAGAAATGGCTGAGTGATAAATGGAATATTTTGAAGTGGACAATCTTCCAAACACTTCTGTTATTATCGTCTATCATAATGAGGCTTTCTCAACATTGTTACGAACAATTTGGAGTGTTGTTAATCGATCACCACATCATTTATTGGCAGAAATCATTCTGGTCGATGATTATTCCGATCGAGGTAATTATTGATTGATCGTCAGCTTTTTGGTGACAAGAAGAACACATTTGAACGCGCGTTGCTTTTGGATTCTCATTGCTCGCTTTTATCAAATTGAAATTTATGATAATTAACAATGGAGCGCGCTTGCCACACAATTCAAAAAAATGTTTTTTTTTCCAGAATTTTTGAGGCCACCGATTCTTGATGATTCATTGAAAACGTTGCCGATCAATGTGAAAATTATTCGATCGAAGGAACGAGTCGGATTGATTCGAGCCCGTATGATGGGAGCTCAAGAGGCGACGGGTGATGTTCTGACGTTTTTAGATTCACATTGTGAATGTACCAAAGGATGGCTCGAGCCGTTATTGGATCGAATTCGAATTAATAGGTTTGTATAGAGAGTCAAAGAGGAAGAGAGTGAAAGTGAGAGAGAGAGAGAGAGAGAGAGAGAGAGAGAGAGAGAGAGAAAGAGTGAGAGAAAGAGAGAGGAAAAGAGAAAGAGTGAGAGAGAGAGAGAGGAAGAGAGAAAAAGTGAGAGAAAGAGAGAGGAAAAGAGAAAGAGTGAAAGAGAGAGAGAGAGAGAGAGAGAAAAAAATCGATTTTTTTTAAAGGAAAAATGTTCCGTGCCCTGTTATTGACATAATCAATGACAACACATTTCAATATCAAAAAGGAATCGAACTTTTCCGTGGAGGATTCAATTGGAATCTACAATTCAGGTTAGAAAACAGAAAAATCAAAAATTTTAATTCGTTACGAGACCCACACAATTTTCGCAAAAACGTCAAATTTCCCTTTTTTTTGAATTGAAAAAAGTGGGTTAAAGGCGCACAGTGTTTAAAATAAAAAGTGGATCCTGTCGCGTTAGAAAAATCATCGTTCGTTCAAACTGTGATCCGTTTAAAGGCGCACACAACTATGAAATGATTGATCTCTTACAACGAAAATCGTTAATAAAAATTTTAATTTTTTTTTAATCGATCAGATGGTATTCGATGCCGACGAAAATGGTAAAGCAACGAATCGAAAATCCGACTGGGCCAATAAAGTAAAAAAAAAATTAGAAAACGAGCTGAAAATAATTTGATACTTGGCAGATCGCCAACAATGGCCGGCGGCCTATTCTCAATCGATCGAAAATATTTCGAAGAGCTTGGCGCTTATGATCCTGGCATGGATATTTGGGGAGGAGAAAATCTGGAGCTGTCGTTTCGAGTAAATAATTTGAGCTGTGAAAAGAAAAAAAAGTCAACCAAATTTCCGATGCAGATTTGGCAATGCGGCGGCCGTGTGGAAATTCTTCCATGCTCCCATGTCGGTCACATTTTTCGCAAATCATCACCGCACGATTTTCCGGGAAAATCGTCGGGAAAAGTGCTCAACGCGAATTTGCTCCGTGTCGCCGAAGTCTGGATGGATCAATGGAAATATTTTTTTTATAAAATTGCGCCGCGTAACACTTTTTTTTTCGATTTTTCCTTGATCATCCAATTTTTGGTGGTTTTTTTTCTAGAAGCGTATCGAATGAGAGGTTCGGTTGATGTCTCCGAACGTGTTGAGCTTCGAAAAAAGTTGAATTGTAAATCGTTCGACTGGTATCTTCGGAATGTTTTTGTTGATCATTTTTTGCCAACATCAGCGGACAAATTCGGACGGGTTGGTTTTATTCTTCTTCTTTCTTTTTTTTTTCTGCTGCGGCATGAAAAAGTGGGCGGAGTTTGGTTTTGCAAACTGCGCACACTGTGAGAGCCAATGAATAAAAAAAATTGACGTGGTCTGTAAGCTTCGCCCACTTCTAAAGAGTTCACGAATCAAAAGACTGCGGGGATTGCTTTTTACCATGATCTAAACTCCGCCCATTTTTCCGTGAAGCGCTTTAAGAGAAGGAAAGAAAAATCAATAAAAAAGAAATGAATTGATCCGAACTGATCTGAGGGCCGATTGATTTCCAGATGTCGACAATTTTCAATTCGACCAATTGTTTATCATGGGCCCTCCGATCATCGGGAATCAAGTCGGCCTCAACCGCGATTTGTAACCAAAATTCAACAATTCTCATTAAAACCCAGGTTCGGTGCTTCATTGTTTTGTGGTTTCAGATTTACACGAATTCGGCCAAATACTGCGTCGCTTTTCGTCCCGGCGACAATGGCCCGAAAAATCAGCGACTATTGGGCTCCTCGTGTACTTTGGGTTTTGATTTGTGGCAGGTCCTACAACGAATTTCACCCCGAATTTTTTATTTATTTTTTTTTAATTTAATGAAATTTTTTAAAAACGATTCTCAATCAATTTTCGTTTCAGCTTTGGCTTTTCACTTCTGATTATCGATTGAAAACTGATGAGCATTTATGCTTGTCAGCAACTCAGAATATTCGAGACAAATCTGAATGGACAGTTCAATTAAAAGAATGTGTTGGAAATGACAATGAAGTTTGGGATTATCGATCTAAAGTAAGACACATTTCTTTCCTTTTGCTACAGTAATCCGCTAAACATGCGCATCAAACTAAATTTCAAACTTTAAACAGAAATTTCGGGGGCTGTTTTGGCTTTTTTTTTTTGAAAAGCCCTTGATTTCAATAGAGCGAACTTAAATGCGACACAAAAAATTTGGTTTTTTTTAAACTTTTCCACCAAAACTCCGCAGAAAAATGAATTTCAATAGGGCGCACTTTAATCTGACCAACATTTTTTGGGTTTTTTTTAGAATTTTTCTTTCAAAAACCCACACGAAGTTGAATTTCAGTAGAGCGCACTTCAATCTGACCAAAGATTATTGTGTTATTCTAATTTTCGTTCAAAGAATCCGCCCCAAAATTAGATTTCAATAGAGCGCACTTCAATCTGGCAAAAACTTTTCCCTCAAAAAATCCGCAAAAAAAACGGATTTCAATAGAGCGCACTTTAATCAGAGGCAAAAAATTTGAAGATTGGTCGATTCACCCATCGTCAAAGTGGTCTTTGCCTAACTTCGCCAATCATTTTCGACACGTCAAAAGATGAACTGAATCCGCCGTCAGTGACGAAATGCCGACGATCTGATGATCGACAAAGCTGGAAGTTCACCAATGTTCAATGGTTGCCACCAGGGCACTAGAGAGAGAGAGAGAGAATTTTTATTCTTTCTTTTTTTTTTTTTCAATTTTTCACTAACATTTTTTTCAAATTTCCCTAACCAAATTCTTCTTTTTTTTTCCTAGTTTTTTCCGCCCCCGCCTTCCCCACCCCCGCCTAAAACTTGTCTTGATTAATATTCGCCTTCTGCCTTTTAATTCTGAAAGCATTAATTGTCTTGCCATTAAGCCAATGTTGTGACTTTAAACCCTTTTAAACAGCCATGATATTTATTTTTGTTCTGTGTTGAGCACAGCAGCCGACAGCAGCAGCCGACAGCCGACAGCGCTTCCCTTGTTGTCTGCCTCTGTGTGCCTGTGTTTCAAATTTGAAAAAAAAAACAATCGATTCGGTGTGTTTCTGAAATTTTTTCTTGTTGTTGACCCAAAAATTGTTTCAAGTGACTTAAAGGAGCCCACCCAGATCATCATCATCGTTTTCCAAGCGTCATCGCCGGAGTGTTGTTTGATCTGTTTGAGCTCTTTTTATCACATAAGCCATAACAAATTTAAGACGTTTTTTTTCCATTTTTTTTTTCAAAATGTTGACCAAATTGATACATGTGATAATGCCTGCTGACCAACTTTTTCCATTGATTTTTCGTTTTTTTTTTTTTATTTTTTTTCAAATTTTTCCCGGGGAATTTTCTGTTGTTGTCATGCGGATATTATACAGAACTGCTTTATTTTCAAACGGCAACATTATTATTTTCAATAAAATTTTTTTAGTGATTTAAATGCACAAAAAACTTAGAACATTTTTTTTTTGAACTTCCAATCGAGACCCGTCGATAGTAGAACGTCGTTTTTTTGGCGCTGGTAGAGTCTAGGAATAAACGAGACACCAGATGTGAAAGACGAGAAGAAAGACAAGAATCAGACCTTCTGGAGTGACGTTGATCATTTTTGAGCGGCAAAAATGTTTTCAATCTGAAAATTGCCAATTTTTTTTTCGTTCGTTGTAAGACCACAAAAATAATTGGGAAATAGAAATTGGAAGAACAAAAAATGTGGAGAAATGGCAAAGAATGCAGAGGATTGAATCGGTTGTGGAGAGAAAAGACGAGGAAAAGAGAATATAACAAACAGATGAGGGAAAGAAAAAAAGACGTAGAAAATATTATAGAAACATGAGAGAGAGAGAGAGAGAAAAAGAGTTGAAGATGGTTGAAGAGAGTAAATAGAACAGAAAATTACTAAACCAAGGAGGAGAAGGCATTTTAAAATTTCAACAACAAAAAACGAGCTAAAAATAGACACATTTTTTGAAATTGGCGGGCATTGTGAAAACGCGCTCTATTGAACTGTTAAACTCCCCACACGGGTGAAAGTGTGTTTTACACAATTTTTTCTCACTTTTTTCGGGCGGGCGAATTTTCAATATTTTTCCTGCTCACCGAAACCTACAGGATCCACCCGCCCCTATTTGTTGAAAAATTCAGGTAGGAAAACTCGAATTTCCATAGGAAGGAGAAGGAGAGACGCCGACACAAGAGAGGCGTCGCGGTCGGCTCGCGGTCGACGATACAATTTTGATTTTTTTTGGTTTGACGGAATTTATTTTTGAAAAGTCATGAAACAATTTTGTTTTTGTTGCGTTGGACGATAAATCAATGAAATACAATGTCGCGTATTCAGAAGAAAGAGACGGAGGGGAAGAAAAAACCGGCCTAGAAAAAAATCAAGACGTCATCAATCAATAAATATACAAATATAAATACAAAAAAAAAATCAAATTTTAAACGAGGTAACGGAAAAATAAGAAAAAATGAATCAAAAAAATTGAGATCTTTCGAGGAAGAAAAAAATATCGATTTTTTCCCTTAAAACGTCGATTGAATCTGAATCGGTGGTCGTCGTCGATAGTTTTCAGCAGTCGGAGCAGTCGGAGCTGAAGCTGAAGCAGCAGCAGTCGCAGACGTCGTCGGAATCGGTCGACCGTTTTGATCATAATTAATGGTGATTTCCGAGTTGATGTGATACTTTTGCGGTATCGGCTGACCGTCGGCACCGCGTTCGCCGTTCGATGGTGGAATCACAATGTGTTGCGGAATTGTGATGCCGCCGCTCAGCGGATAACTGTTGGATGGCGGCGGCGGTTGATCTTCGGATGGTTTTGGATCGATTTGATCTTGGTGACGACTACGGCGATCTTGACGATCTCGTTCTCGATGCCTTCTTGAACTTCCGTGACGATGTCTGAACAGTTTTTGATTTTAAAAGTTTTTTTTCAAAAAATTCCAACAAAAAAAAACCGTTTTGATCTCCTTTTTTCCCTCTCCAAATCTGAATCATAATTCGTCACCGATTCGTCATACTTCGAGCGACTTTTATGATGTCTTCGACGACTGCTTGATCTATGCCGATGATGTCGAGTAAAATCGGTTGTCGTCGGATCGGAAGCCGATGAATAACCATCATAATCGTGACGACTTCGAGATTTTCGACGTCGCGATGAACTTCGTCTGGAATAATGAACGTTTTCAGACGGTCAATGCTTGAAACTCCAAAATCCACTCCAGAATCCGAGCCGACATCAATCAATAAATGAAAATCGATCCATACCTGTGATGCTTAGACGAATGATCACAATCCCGATGTGACACCAATGTTCCATCATACAATGATGGAACCGATCTTGAATGCTGAAAAAATCAAAAACTCTGAGTGGAAAAAAAGCAATTTCAGAAAAAATTTTCAAGAATCAAGATTTTTAGAGAAATTTTCAGCTTTATTGTTCCCAAAAAATGTCTGGAAATCCTCCAGAAAAAAACCTTCAAGAATCAAGATTTTTACAGAAATTTTCAGCGTTTTTTTCTGAAAAAATGTCTGGAAATGCTTCAGAAAAAAATCTTCAAAATTCAAGATTTTCAGAGAAATTTTCAGCGTTTTTTTCTGAAAAAATGTCTGGAAATCCTCCAGAAAAAAACCTTCAAGAATCAAGATTTCTAGAGAAGTTTTCAGCGTTTTTTTCCAAAAAATGTCTGGAATTGCTTCAGAAAAAAAACCTTCAAAATTCCAGATTTTTAGAGAATTTTTTTCCCAAAAAAATTGTCTGGAAAACCTACTTGAAGTGTCGTTGTTGGTTGAACTTGTTTGCTGATCGCAATCGGTTCACTGCTCGCTTCATTGCCTGAAAGGAACGCTGAAAATGTAGCAATGTTAGAAGTGAAAAGGCATGCGGTTAGGAAACAAAAAAACGAAAATGTCGTTAATTTTCAGATTTTCAGACAAAAAATGCTCAAATTTTTCCCTACCGATTGATTGTTGTTGTCGAACCCAGCTTCCGACTGGATCTCCATCATAGTTCGCAACACTTCTCGCTTTCGGCTCTCGATTGAACCGGATCTTCAAAGCAGAAAAAAATCAAAACTCGAAAAAAACCCCCGATTTTCTACCTCTTCCGGATCTATCGGATACGGTGTGTTCACTTGCGTGGGTGGTAACGGAATAGGCGTTTGTGGTACGCCGTTTCTTGAATACGCCGCTGTCGGATAAACTGGATACGGCTGAGCAATTGCTTAAAAAAATGATGATGATTTTCTATCTATTTTAATGCTGGGCGGAGCGTCGTTTTGTAAGCAGCGCACACTATTTCAGTTCACGCCCCTCCCCGAATAGCACTCACGTTTATACGGCGATAAACCACGCTTTGGCGCAATCGATGGGCTTCGATCGATTCCATCTGGAAAAAAGAATGTGGTGTGTCTCAGTAGAGCGTATTTGCAACAACACATGGCAGGGGTGGGCAAGATTTACCATAAGAATCCAACAGATCTCGTCGACTATGACCGGCTCGATTTATTTTATAGCGAACACCACGACGATCTTTTCCTTCATACTCATCGGTGGTCGCGTTTATCCGACGATAGTACGCCATTACGACAACGACGCAATAAATCTTTAAAGTAAAACGAAAAATTGGAAAAAAAGCGGATGAAGCGGCAAACAAACATTTATAAAGACAACAATAATTTCAATAATTGTAATTGCCAACCAATAATCTCGAACATCACCAGCCCACCACATAATACAGTACGCCAATGAAGCGAGAATCGATGAAATTATACATGGAAACCATGGCCAAACCAAATATTTTGACCACTGGAACAATTTCATTCATTATTCGTTGCGAGACCCATCACAAAAATTTGTGTCCTGTCCCTTTTTTGGTAGGCTTCTAGCGTTTTTAATGGAAAGAGATGAGGGAAAATGTTGGATTACGGTTTTGGAAAAAAAACAATTTTTTTTAAAGACTTGATTGAAGAAAAATGTAGGCATAGGTCTTGTCGCGAACTTTGTTTTTTTTTTTCTTTTAATGTGGTGTGCCTTTAAAATCAAAGTTACCGTATGAATTCCATAGATCATTGCTGCCGACGCAAAACACAAGAAGAAGGCGGCAATAAGACAAAGAACTTGAATAACAAATAATCCTGAAAAAAGCTTTGTCGCGTTGTGTTAAAAGAATGCACAAACATTGCGCCAGCAACACAATAGCTGGCGCGTTTCAACACGAAAAAATTGCTGGCGCCTATTTTGTTCCGCCTCTTCTCACTGTCTCCCAAAACAAACAAAAAATGAACCTGTATAGTAGCGCTCTTCGGGACTCTGCCAATACGATTCGTAATACGAAGGAACATCGAAACGACCGTACGTATTGTAATTGGGTAGCAACGTATTGGCGGCACGATCGCGCTCATACTTGATCGCCGCCATTTGCCACCCCATTATACCTAACTGAGCAATCGAAGAAACCTGGAAAAGAAAACGAAAACTGAGAGAGAGAGAGAGAGAGAGAGAGAGAGAGAAAAAGAAAAAAGCGGGAAACCAAAAATTTTCAAAAAAAAAAAAACATCGAATTTCCGTTCTCTTCCCCTCCTTCATTTTCTAGATTTTTTCCCTGGTTTCTCTTTTCGGGGGGTGGCAAACAACAGCGAGCGAGCCGGAAAAAAATAAAAAATAAAAACGCCGTCAACTTGCCTTCAATTATGCTGGCTGTTCTTCGTGTCGATGCGCCGACACACGGACAGTCCCATTCACACTGTAAATTGGACTGAGCCATTGTGACGGCCCGACAATGATTCAGAACGCCTGTCTGCCACCCGAACAGAAGTAATGAAGCCAGCGAATAAACCTAGAAAATGTGCAGTTTTTTTTTTGCACGGGGCGGGGGAGCGGGGGCGGGGGGGTTTTTCTTCTTCTTCGAGATTTTCCGACAAAATAATTACCAAAGACCAGATTCCGATTGTTATTGCCGCATCTTTACTGCTGCAACAACAACACGCCGCGATTCCCATTTTTTTTTGTGTTTATCGATTTTTTCTTCTTCCTAAAATTGCCGCAAAGAAAATCATAGCAATTTGATGATGCAAAATGATCTGAAATTTTCCAGAATTTTCCAGAGCCGAAACAAATGAGGAATTCAGTGCGTAGCAACTCTTCTAAGGTTATAAATTGATACGCAGCAACAAAATACAAAGTGCGATAGAGCAAACATGACACTAAGTTGTATTAAATCGAATTTCGAGTCGGTTGAAATTTCGCTGCGTAGCAACCTCAAGTGATACGCAGTTTGAGTTTTAAAAATAATTCAAGTTCAAAATTAAATCGAGTTTCTTTTCCCGCACTTTCAAAAAAGTGCAGTAGAGCGTCAAATCATTTTAAAACCAATTTCCGTCACAATTAATTGGCTGCGTAGCAACCTCAATTGATACGCAGTTTGAATCAAAAACAGTTCAAGTTTGAATTTATTCGAATAGTTTTTTTCCAATTCTATTTTTTTAATGAAAAAAAAAGTTTTAGTTTTTAAATTAGTTCGATAGAGCGCACTTTCTTTCTTTTTTTTTCGAAAATCAATAAATTTATAATAAAAAAAAGTGAGAAAACGAAGGAAGATGAAGCTGAATTAAAAAAAAATGAATTTAGTTGTATATCGGTTGGTGAATGATTCATCGTAGTATTAAAACAAGAAATGCACATATAAATATGAAATTTCGCCTCTCGTAATATTTGTCAAATGTTGCATTCTCTAACACCCTCCTCTTCCTTCAACACTATTTCGTTTTATTGAAATGGTTCTGTCTGATTCCATCGTCGGTTGCTGATCAATCGTCACCGCCAACAATTCTCTATTTCTCTGTCTCTCTCTCTCTCTCTGTCTCTTTCTGTCTGTCTTGTTTGCTTTTGTGAGCGATTGAAACGAAAAACCTCCGGGTAGCTTCGATGAGAAAATAAGAAATGAATTTGAATACGAAAAAAGACAAATTTTTTTTTCTTTCTTTGTGGGCAAAAATGAGGTTAGAAAAGACGGAAGATGGAGTTTCAGCCCGTTTTTTGGAAAAATTTTAAGATTTTTCCACGAGCTCAAATGAATTTCAGAGAGGAAGAAAAAATTTTCGGCATTTTTCCCCGACGACTTTTTACTGACCAAAAAAAAATTCTCACAAAAAAAATCAATTTTAGAAAGAAAAAATTGTTTTTTGTTAGCGGCCGGCGGCCGGAGGGGGGCGGGGGTTGCTTCAATAAAAAAATTTTTCTCCGTTTTATTAATAGATAGAGAGAGAGAGAGAGAGAGAGAGAGAGAGAAATTGCCTGATTCATCATTCATTGCCGGTGGGCTGACTCATCATTTTCCTTTATGGGTGGTCGAAAAAATCAGGGGAGCTTTTCCTTTATTTTTTTTTTTTAATAAAATTTTATAACTCATTTAAATAAAGAAAATTATTTAAAATGATAAAAAAAGGAAATAATTCGAATCAATAAATTTTAATAGCTGAGAGCTGATAACAAAAAATATTCACATTTAATTATTTTTATCATTTCAATTCATTTTATTTGGTCTTGAACGGAAAATTCGATGACTTCAATTCTACAGTAATCTGATTAATTATATCACGCTCCATATTACTGTAGAATTTTTTGTGTTTATCCCATCAAAGCCGCCAGAAAAATTAGAAATTTGGTTTTTTAGGCCACGATAGTTGATGATTTCTAGGCCACGATAGTTGATCGGAAGGTTATCATTGAAGGTTTGTTGTTGGTGAAGCATAACAAGTTAAATAAAAAATCATTTTTAATCTTTTTCTAAATTTGTATCTTTTAATTTCTCATCACTTTTTGGTCAGTTTTTGCGGTAAAACGTAGAGAGAGAGAGAGAGAGAGAGAAAGAGAGAAAGAGAGTGTTGGAGACGGAGAGAAAAAGTGCGCAATGTTTGCCGAGTATTCAAATTATTATATAAACATACAAAGGTAAAAAGGAAGGCAAATAAATGAAAATATACATGAATTGAATGAAACAGAATCGACTTTTTGTTTCAAGGATATTGTAGTACGACACTCCGGATTAACCAAAAAAATAATTTTTTGGTCAACTAATTTTTCTTTTTTCTTGCTTGAAAGAAAGGGAGAATCAAAGACATTTTGATCAGTGAGAAACGATACTTCAAATTGACAGCAGCATTTTTGTTTGGAAAAAAAAACTCTTAAAACATGATTTTACGAAACTCCGGGTTGACGATTATTTTAATTTGAAGGAAAAAAATAGACAAACTATTTTGAGTTTTAAAATTTAGATTTTTCAACAATCCGGGTTTACGAATATTTCTATTTGAAGCTACATAACAATTTGCAGCAAATTTTAGCAATTAAACTCGCGATTTTACAACACTCCGCACTGACGAATAATTTTATCGGAATTTTTTCGGCAAATAATTTTATTTTTCTAAAATTCTGGTTTTACAACACTGCGGGTTAACAAAAAATGTGTTCATTCAAAGAACAAAAAAATTAGCAGAATTCAATTACAACAACACTCCGCACTGACGAAAATTTTTATCAAAAACGAATAAATTCATAAACTAATTTTGATGTCCCAAAGTTCAGGTTTTAAAACACTCCGGGTTATCAAAAAATGATTTTATTAAAACAAAAAAAGAGCAAAATCCAAATCCAATCAACTACAACAACACTCCGCATTGACGAAAATTTTTATAGAAAAAAAGCAAATTCATAAACCAATTTTGACGGTCCAAAATTCAAGTTTTACAACACTCCGGCTTAACAAAAAATGTCTTCATTCAAAGAACAAAAAATTAGCAGAATTCAATTACAACAACACTCCGCATTGACGAAAATTTTATAGAAAAAAAAAACAAATTCATAAACCAATTTTGACGTACCAAAATTAAAGTTTTACATCACTCCGGCTTAACAAAAAAAAATTAGCCGAATTAAATTACAACAACACTCCGCACTGACGAAAATGTTGAAAAATAATATTTTTTTTTTGAAAAAAAAACGTTTGATAACAATTTTTGTGAAAAAATTGATTAGAAATTTTTGTTTTCATTTCTACAAATATGTGTATTTGCAGACGCAAAATTACATCATCACATGTGGGGAAGAGAAGAAAAATAAAAAAAAAATTTTTTTTTTTTTGAAAAAGTCGCATAAAAACTGGATTTTAGGATGATCCAGTAGTAACAAAAGATGAAAAGAAAAAAAATAAACCACGAAGCAAACGATTAAATGGAAAACAGACTGAAAATCAATTAAATATTAATAATAATAATAATAATAATAATTTAAATAATTTAAATAATCAACCGCCAATTAATAGTCAAAGTGGAAAAGACAAGAAATTTGACGATATGCCGATTGCTCAATTCGTATTAGAAGAACGTGTTGGTGTCTCACCGATGAAGACGATACGAGCTCCGCGAGCTGCAAGTGATTTTTTTTTTTTTTTTGAAATTTGATACGCAAAAAAATTTTCACTTTTTTTAGAGGCGGCGAAGGAAGACGATACATTGACAAATGTAAAGCCGAAAAAGAAAAAAAAATAGCTCAGCGGATTTTTCTGAAAATTTGTCATTTTTCTAGATTCCTGATGAGATGCCAGAAATGGAAATTAATCGCGAACAACAGGAGCCGTTTTATACCGACGAGCAATTGCTCTGACATTTTGAGATCTGAAGTGGAAGAAAAAATTAAATTTTTTTTATTTTTTTTTTGTTTTACACAATTTTTACAAACTCATTTTACTGTTTCAATAAAAGTGTATATATCATCGGTTTGATTTTAAATTCCCTCATTGCTCATTTTTAATAATAAAAAAAAATTTTTTTTTCGTTGCGAGACTCAACGGTAACGAATCGTCTTTTCGTTGCGAGACCCAACGGTAACGAATCGTCTTTTCGTTGCGAGACCCAACGGTAACGAATCGTCTTTTCGTTGCGAGACCCAACGGTAATGAATCGTCTTTTCGTTGTGAGACCCAACAGTAACAAATTTATTTTTTTTTCGTTGGGAGACCAAACAGTAAAAAATCGTATTTTCGTTGCAAGTCCCAACAGTAACAAACCATCTTTTCGTTGCGAGATCCAACAGTAGCAAATTTATTTTTTTTTCGTTGCGAGACCCAACTGTAACAAACCATTTTTTCTTTGCGAGACCCAATGATAACAAAGCATCTGAAGAAATTTAAAAAAATGTGGGCTTCGAGGTTGGGTTTCACATAATTTGAATTCTCAACATTTTCCTATATGTACATTTTGAATCCTTTCAGGGCTCTTTTCACCTTTTATTTTTGTTTTCTGACTAAAACGAGTTGCTGCTGACATTTCGCGGGTTTGAGGACCGATCGACCAATTTCGAAAAATAAAGTTTTGTTATCCATTGATGTTGATTCAAACAAAAATGCCCTCATTCGTTGCGGGACTCAACGTAAACATCACTTTTCAAAATGTAATGTCAGAAAAGAAAAAAAAACGGTTTGCTGCTGACATTTCGCGGGTTTTCTTCTTTCTTTTTTTTTGCGTGAAATTTTTTTTGTGTGACGAAAAATGGATTTTTGTCATTTCTTATAATCGTTGAATTGGAAAAACAAAATTTTTTCAAATAAAATTTTCCAAACAGTTTCTCTTGAAAATAAAAATTTGGTAGAAAAATGGAAATTCAAGGAGTGGAAAAGGTAAAGACGGGGGGCGGGGGCGGGGGCGGGGGCGGGGGCAGGGTGTGGAGGGGAGAAGCTTCTCATCATTCTCCTTCCTTCAGAATATTTCAAAAGCCACACCTACGGCTTTCTTCGACACCGGAATGATCATCGGCGTGACGCGATCGTTTCGCATTGAGAAAATGATTGGACGCGGCGGTTTCGGACAAATTTATCGAGCCGTTGATATGGTAGGATAGGAGAAAGAAGCAAACATCGTTGCGAGACCCAAATTCTAAACCTTCCTCCAATGTTACGGTATCCCGTCACAAAATTGTTCAGGAATCCAAACTCGTCGTCGCTGTAAAAGTCGAACAAAAATCGGCCGAATCGGGACGGCTGATTCTCGAATTATTGATTTTGGTCGCGTTGGAAGGTTGCCAAAATACGCCGAAAATTGTATTGATTGATTGATTGATTATTGATCGATCCCCATTGATTTTTTTCAGTTTTATAGCGGACAAATTGAGAATCTGAATTTTATTGTAATGCAAATGCTTGGAAAAAATATTGGCGAAATCCGAAGGCAGCAAAAATCTCGACAATTTTCCCCGTTAACAGTTTGAAAGAGGGGGCGGGGCAAAAGAGACGATTTTCAGATTTTCAGACAAGTCGAATTGGTGTTCAATGCCTTCAATGCCTTTCACAGGTGCACAGCCTTGGCTACATTCATCGAGACATCAAACCATCGAACATTTGCGTCGGAATCGGCGATCATCGTCGCCTCATCTATCTGGTCGACTTTGGAATGTCGCGAAAGATCCGCTCGAACGATGGTCAATTCAGAGCCGAACGAGTCTACGCCTCGTTTCGCGGCACAACACGCTACGTGTCAATGACGGCGCACGAACGGAAAGAGCAAGTAGGCACAGGCTGATAATGAGCCGACGTCGGCCCCCTAAACCTCCAAAACTTAAAGGGATTCATCGATGATGTCTGGTCACTGTTCTACTCGTTGATCGAGCTCGTCGAAGGGCTGCCGTGGAAAAATGTGACGAATCAGGACGAGGTTTATGTGGCGAAGCAGGCGTTCTCGAAACATTTTCAGACAAAGTTGGAGCCGAATTTTTTTTTTTCTTAAAAAAATTCTTTTTTTTTTTCCCTCTCCAGAAGAATGAGCAAAAATTTTGAGAATTTTTTGAGAAATCTCGAAAATTGTAAACGAACCGACATTCCAGAATACGAAAAGCTGATTGATATTCTGAAGGTGATTCGGAAGCTGAAGCTTCAGCATGGTTTTTTGTCGATTTCTTTTCTTCCAGACAAGCTGCGGTGTCGACTACAACGACACTGACGGATTCGAATGGGAGAACGAGGAAAGCGAGGATTTTTGAATGGAAAAAGCTTTTTATTCGAAAATAAAATAAAAAATACACGTAGCGAGATCGGCGAAAAAAAAAGAAGGTGGGCGGGGATTTTTGTTATTTTTTTTGTTCAAAAAAAAAAAAACTATACAAACAAATAAATGGGGAGGTTGATGGTGGTGGAAGAAGCTTCTAGAACGTGTTCTAAAGAAAAACCAAAAAATTTATCAATTTTTTCTTGTCGACGTCGTCGTCGTCGTCGTCACTTTTTTATTCTGATTCATTTCGATTTTCTTCATCGCCTTCACCTTTTTGATTCGATTCGTCACCTCGGATTCGAGCGCTTCGGCGATTGATTCACGAAGATGAGCCTCGGCTGGAATTGGGATGATCTGAAATGTGATTGGCGAATCATTTTTTGTTTTTCGTCTCCTCACTTTTCCCTTTGAGAAGCATTGCGAATCGCGTTTCAGGCTGCACTTGGAGCAGGATTTTCGGCAATTTTCCGACATGAAATCCGCCGATTTGCCGACGCACATTTTGTCGCTTTTCCACGCCGCACAGTTGACGTGTCGATCCGAGCACTCGTCGGTGACATTGTAGGACGGTTGACAGACGCCGCAGCTCGCCTGACAATATTGGCTCATGTATTCGGGCTCTTTCTGGCATCCGCCCGACTTTGACCAGGCGTCGCAGCACGGATTGCGATTGTAGCAGTCGACGAAGAGTGGCGCCGTCATTTTGATGGAGATTCGCTTGATGAGCGGAACACGATTCACCTCTTTTGCATTCACAATTGAGCTCGCCTTTTCCAAATCCAACGGCGATTCCATTGTTCCATTCGAATGTGTCTTGGCTCCTTTCATTCGAGCAACAAAGTTCTGAGAAAAATTTGAATTTTTAAACGAGTTGTGCGCCTTTAAAAAATGCAGCGAAATCGTACTGTGCACAGCTACAGTAGGCGGCCCCGCTTGTTTCTGTGTGAGACCTTTTTGGGAAATTTCGAGTTCATCTTTTTCGGCATTTTTTTCAGTTTCTCGTCACGAAAGAAAAATTTTAAAAATTTACAGTTTTAAAAGAAAATCGCGCGGGTCTCGGCACGAAAATAATTCCAAAATTATTTAAAAAAAATTAAAACTTGGGTCTCAACACGAAAAAGTCAGAATATGGGATTTTTTAACTTTAAATTTTGTCAAAACCTCCGGTAACTGTTTTCTTCCTTTTTTTCGTTTTCTGGGCGAGACCATAAAAAATTCGACCATTTTTGGTTCTCGACACGAAAAAATCATTGGAAAAAAAATCATTGTGAAACATCGTAAAAGCGGAACCTTGTTTGAAAAAAAACTTACCGCATTAACACATCTTCCCCACCAGCATCTCGACGCATAACACGAATCCAATTGCTCAAATCCACGACAATTTCCATTGAGGCGAATTTTCGCGACACAATGCGGATAGCCGCGTGTGTCGCAGAACAAGTACGGTGAGCCACAGTTGGGATTCTGATGGCTGCACGTCGCACGCGGCGCGTACCGATACATTTGATCCGTGTAGGAGTTGGACAAACCTTGAAACAAAAAAAAAAAACAAATTTTCGTTCGTCAAAAAAATTTTTCAGATTGTTTCGAACCGTCTCGATTGACCAAATATGGGAATGGTCGCATCGGTGCATAGCTGAAGTGTTGCCAATTGGCGCATGCCGGATGATCAGCCGAGTAGGCTTGCTCGCGGAGCCATCTTGGCTGTTGTAGTTGACGCCACAATTCCCAGAGATAATCAACGAATGAGTGATGCATGAAGAAGACGGGCTGAAGAATAAGAAAGGAGAAGGTTGAGAAAACCAAAAATCAACTGATCTTCACCTCGTTGGCCGATGTACTTGGTGGCTTCATATCACCGCCAATCCACAGATGAATGTTTGAGTGAGAATATTCGATGGCTTGGTAATTGTTCGGGTAGGGGCAGCCTTTAAAAAATCGATAATTTTGTTGTCAGCTTCTCCTTCGATTTCAAAGTAACAGTTTTGAAGGGTTTTTTTCAAAATGGCCGAAGTTTCCTACTTTTTGGTTTTCTCTTCCATTTCGCTTTTAAGCTTATTTTTAAAAAAACTTCGAATTTTTCATTCAAAAATAATCAAACTTCTGGATTTTTTAAAGAAAATTTGAAAGAAAATATTTTTAGAGGGGCGAGTTTTTATTTTTGGTTTTCTCTTCCATTAAGGTCTTAAGCTTAATTATCCAAACAAAATGTGTCAAGAAAATACTCAAACGTTTAATTTTTCTAATAGAAACTGAAATTTTAAAAAAAATGTTTTTTAAAGAAAAAATTAGAGGAAATTAAAAAAATTTTCAAAATGGCCGACATTCCTTTTTTTTGGTTTTCTCTTCCATTTTCAAAATTGTTCCTTTTTCTTTAATTTTTATTTTCAAATGCCCAATTTGAAAAAAAAAATTCGAACAAAATTGAAACATTTTTTCAAGTGGCCCAGGTTTGGCAATTTTCTCTTTCACTTAAAAAAAATCGCACCACAATTTCTTCTTCATTTTACCAAACAACACAAAAAAAAACTTAAAATTTCCCGTCTCTCTCTCTCTCTCTCTCTCTCTCTCTCTCTCTTTCTCTCTGTGTATGTTCATAATAGTGAAGCTTTTCCCCTCTCTTTCTTTTCTCCCTCTCTCTCCCTCTCTCTCTCTCTCCACTCGCCCTGTGCCCCCATTGTCATTCAGGGTCATCTCGACGGGGGGAGCGGGAGGGGAGGGCGCAGGACAATTGTTAAATAGAAAAAAAATAAAATTTATCAATACAAATTGAAGGCGTCGAGAAGATTGAAACTGGTTATGTTTTGTTTCATCAAACAATGAAATTTGTGAGAAAAAAAACCAAAAAAAAAAAAAAAAAAAAAAAAAAAACGGTTTTTTTCAAGCTTCTCTGCTTCTCTCTCTCTCTCTCTATCTCTCTGTTTCTCTGTCTCTCTTGTCTCTCTCTCCGTGCCCCTTTACCTACCAGCTTGTGGAGCAGTAAAAGCCATGGTATTCTCAATTGTATTCTGAGCAACAATACTGTTCACCTGATTCTCATTGAATAATTGACCTTCAGCTCCAAGATTTCTAGAATTTTTTCAGTTTCAGAATTTCTAGAGAAGAAAAAAACAACGAAAGAAAAAAAGAAGAAAAACCTCAAAATTGTTGAGCGACCTTCAAGCGTTCTCCAATAAGCGAACGGTCCGGTGATGACGTTTCCATAGTAATCGGTGCCGCCAACGAACAAATCAGTGAACATAATCGAATCGCGCGGATCGGGCAAATACGAGTCCATCACCGAATCCCAGTAGGGCACCGACACGGTTGGATCGACCATTCGAAGCGCAATCTCGAATCGCTTCAAATATTCGCGATGCCACGGCAAAAAGCCGGGACCCGAATGCGCGCCCGAACCGACGCCAACTTCGAGATGTTGTCGACTGATCCGATCGTACTCGCCGTTTCTCTTCAACGTGTTCAGCGCGTTGTGCCATCTGAAAATCGGAATCACGTTGGAAAATTGATCGACGTCATTCCTCGCCCCGCCCCAACCTTCTTCTCTCGTCTTCGGTCATCATTCGATACTCTTTGCGCCATGACATTGTTAATGGTACGCCATTTGATAGAATACATTGACCATTCACATTTCGACCCTGAAAGGAAGGGGAAACCAAGCATTTTGCACTATTCCATTTTACTGTTTCAAGCGGGAAACAAAACAAAAATGTTTTTTCTCTTAAATTTTTCAAATCGTTTCGACCGGTTTTACGTTTCATTCTCCAGTTGAAACAGTTTTTCTCTCTCTCTCTCTCTCTCTCTCTTCCTCTCGAAAAAACTGTCCTTCAAGGGTTGTCCAAGGTTATCCTCTCTCTGTCTCTGTCTCGGTCTCTCTCTCTCTCTGTTTCTGTCTCTGTAACTCTCTCTCTCTCTCTCTCTCCATGCTTGACTTACATTGAAAAATGGACAAAGGCATAGAAGTGTCATACAATCGTATGGATGATAGGCAGCTTGACCGCGAGCGTTCGCTGGCACTGGAATCGGCTGAAGCCAATTCGGCACTTGATTGGGACGCGTTTGTCGCACCGCCTGCCTGGCTAATCGTCGACGCGTCGCCGTGTCCATTCGACGAATCTGAAACGTCGAGTTGAAGCTTCTCTTCCAAGAAAAAAAAAGAAGAAAACCATTAGACAAGTCGCCTTCAAATTTTGCGGAGCATCAGAACAGTCGCGTGGCGGCTCACGCCATCGCTGATATTTCATTCGATCCAGATTCTTGTTGACGTTTTTCGTCGTCGCACTGGCCGTCGGCGATTTTTCCGTCACTTTGGCCGTCGTGTCAACAATTTTCGATTGCGATTTGATGGCATGGCAAATTGCCAAAAAGTTGAAACTCAAAAATGCGATGGCCAAAATCCAGCGCATCACAACTGAAATTTGAGACATCGAATCAGGAAAAATCTAGAAGAGAGAGAGAGAGAGAGAGAGAAAGAGAAAGAGAGAGGGGCAAAGGGGGGGGGGTGAAGAAAAAGGTAAGAAAAGTGAAAAAATCAACAGAAAATCACAAAAATTCCCTTTTTATATCAAATAATTTCACCGATTTTTTAATTGTAAAAACGGGGGGAGGCGTGGGGGTGGAAGGGTGGGGGAGGGGACCGGGTGTGTCAAGAAAAAAAAAAGCAAAAATAGAAAAAAAGAAAAAAAATCAGCTGAAAAGGAAAATGATGAGTCAAGGTATGAAGAAAAATATTCTGAAAATAATTTTTAAGAAAAAGAAGAAAGTTGGGAAGAGGGGGGGGGGGGAAGAACAAAAAATTGGCTCCGCCTCTTCATTTCCCTCTTCTCCACCACCACCACCATCAGCCCCAGCATCCCCGACCTCAACTGGTTGTTGTCATCACGATGCGTCCACAAAAATTTTTTGTGTTTTTTTTTTTTGGAAGAAGAAAGGGAAGGAAGGGGGAGTTCTCATTAAAGAAATCAACAAAAATTGGTTTTTGAGAATAAAAAAAGCGGGGGAGGAAACGGGGGGGGGGGGAGGGGAAACAACACCCCGGAAAATATTGAAATGGCATAGCGAATTGTCATATTTATAGTAGGGATAGGGCAAAAAGAAGGGGGGAGGGGGAGGAAAGGGGGTGAGGCGAAAGAAGGGGGGAAGGGGGGAAGAAAGGAGGTAAAGGCAGAGAAGGACATCAATGTGTCCAGCATACGTGACGACACCGAGAAGAAAACATCGTTTCGAGAAGAGGCTACTTTTTAGTTGATTTGTGTATTACTACACATCACAATGCCCCCCCCCCCCCCTCTCCCCCCTCTCTCTTTGTTTTTTTTCAGCTTCTTCGGGTTGGGGGAGGAGCTTTTCGACGATCTACCGGCCATTGTTCTTCTCCCATCTCCTCTCTTGTGTGTCACAAATTTTTACAGCCTCAATTTTTTTTTTTTTTTTTGGGGTTTTCAAAATTCTTGGGTTTTTGATCTTCTGCTGAGAAGAATGGGACGAGAGGGGGGAGGGAGGAGGTGGGGCAAATCTGATTGGCGAACGATGCTTCCCCCCCCCCCCTTATTTAAACCTGAAATTAATTAAATTTCGTGGAAAAAATGATTTTTTTTCCTCTTTTTTATTACAAAAAAAAATTCTTGTTTTCATGTTCCCTCGTCATTGAAAAATCAACAAGAAACCATTCCAGTTTTTTCTTCAAAATTCCAGAGAAATTTTTTTTTTTTTTTGCGAAAAATTCACACACTTTTTTCCTTCTTGGGGTGACACATACTGCATGCCAAATTCTCGAAAAATGATACAATAACACACTTCGTGACAAGACCCAATTATAATTTAATTTCGAGACGAGAGAAGCGAGAGACAGAGAGAGAGAGAGAGAGAGAGAAGCTTTTGTTAAACCGGTTCAACGCCCCCTCCTCCCCAGCACCTAAAAAATGTTTCTCACAGATGATGAATTCCAACCGCAAGAAAGAAGGGGGGAAAAAAGCGAAAAAGTTTTTCTCAAAGTTGAAGGTCATTTTTTGGCATTTTTCTCGATTTTTTTTTGTCTTTGATAAGCATAACAAAATCAATTTTCTCTGCCTCACATGACGGCAAAGAAAGTGTGCTCTAATGTAAACGAGGATGGCGGTAACTCAAAAAAAAAAACCATCCATTGCATCATTGACTGGTTTTCATTATTTCAAAACAAGTTGTTTCACTCTGGAGAAAAAAATCCCGAAAGAAATGTGTTGTTCATCATCGTCTTGAATGTTTCGAGGAAAAAATTGACAATCAAACAAAATAAAAATTTTTTTTTCGATTTTAAAAATAAAATCGAAAGTTGAGTAAACGAGTATCATCGTAGTCAATGCCATTCGAATTAGTTGGTTGAACTTTTGAAGATTTTTCGAAAAAAACATTTTCTCTTTTCTTTTTTTTTTTTTGAATAAAACTTTTACGCGCCTAAACAAATTTTCACTGCGTACTTTCCAATTTTATTTGAAAAACGGCTGAGTATCAAATGGGGCCAACTTTTTGTTTTTCAAAGCTGAAAACCCACTGAAATGATATTTAAACACTTGAAAAATAGAAGATGAAGAAAGTGCGCTCTATTGAATTTCCTCCCGAACCATAAAAAAACCAAATTCTTTGAAAATTGATTTCTGTTTAACAAATAAAGTTTAGTGTAAAAGCGTAGCATCGTTTGAGCGTTAATTTTCCAACACCAAATAAGAATTGTTTTTGCTGAAACAGAGGGGGGAGGGGAAAAAACTGAAAAGGTTTCTTCATCTTTTGTTCACCGAAACGCGAACTAAATCAGCCAGCTTAAAGGTCACTTTCCATTGTTCTGTTCTAAAAAGATGAACACAAGTAATTTATCAAAAGCGAAAAAAAATAATTCAATTATCTTCCTTCTTCTCTCCTCCTCCTCCTCCTCATTCAAGGTCTACCTACCTCCCCTCCCCTGCGTCTTTTTGAAAGCGGGGGAGGGGGTGGGGGAAGAGGCTATTGTGTCCACCATTGGCCCTTTGGCAAAAGTGTCCTTCCCTTCTTTCTCTCCCTCTGTAAACTGTTTCTCGAAGTGTGTAAAATATTTCACCCCCTCAACCTTCCTCCCCCACGTCTCTTCAAATTACCATTTCACAATTGACACAAATACACCGGTGACTGGGACTGTGTGTAATGTGGTTTCTTTTGAGACTTTTCGCCTTTGAAGCACAAAGAAAATCAAAAATTCATTCATCACAATCGCCGGCTTTGTCAATCAAGACGAAAATGAGGAACTGAAAACAGCGATTCGATTCGACACGACTTTTCACGGGTTTCGCCGCCGCCCTTCTGTTGTGTCAAAATGTCGACTGACAAGGAGCTCGCACCAACATATCGTGGAGATACCGAATGATTTATATACCGTTGGATAGCCCTTGAAAAGCTCTATCAGATAGCATGTTCATTTTTTCCGGAATAAGTCTGGTGTGTGATCTACAAAGCTTTTTGCTATATTTACATGAAGTTATGTGAGATAAACAATCTTCAGTCGTCTGGCCGCAGATGGAGTCTTCTTCTTCGATTGTAGTGTCAAGGCTTTCCTGTGAGTATCAAATCAATTTAATTATCTGTTTTTTCGTTTTTTTTTGGAGAATTGTCACTAGAGCGCGTATGCCACACGGGTTTTGAAAAAAAAAACGAAATTGAAAGAATCATAAAATCAGTTTTTGACAAAATATGAATCGAGTTCAGCCATTTTTTTCCAGCAATAAAAATGACTGGTTTGGTTTTTTCAGTTTTTGGTTGTAAAACTTAATTAAAACATTTTTCTCTCTCATTCTTTCCCCTCTCTCCCCCAATTTGTTCTCTAATTTAGCCAAACTACGGTGTATTATTGGCCAACTTTCCCTGAAGAAAGTTTCAAACGAGAATACGCGCGCCATCGCACAACTTGCAGCAGCTGCCAACGCGTTGTGGATACGCAGTTTAAGTTTTTTCTGAGATTTTTCCAAAATTCTTCGTTTTTTAGTTGTGGGATCACTTCTCAGGTAGTAAAAGTACCCGGTGATCTTTTCCTTCACGAAAACTATTTAAAATCTCACATGAATTCATATTTATTTTCTTCTTCTTTTTTTTTCTAGTAAAACAATTATTTTCAATCAAATTAAATGCAAAACAAAAACAAAAACAAAAAAAGTATTCACATTTTTAATAGGTTAAAACGGTTTTCGTGTTTTTTATATGACAAAATGAGAAAAAAAAATGATGAGCAAACAAAAATCAATAAAGCTAGTAACCAAAACTTTTCAAATGTTTCCCATCTAAACTTTTCATACTTGTTTCATGTGATTCATTCAATATTCTTGCTACCGAATTATTAGTTTCAGCTTCATCAAACATATAATCAAATCCACCTCTTTCGTCTTCATCCTCTTCCTCTTCCACCTCCTCATCTTCATCATCATTTTTCTCTTTTTCGTCTCCTTCATTATCATCCAACATTTCCTTCTTCATCAATGGAAGACGTGCTGTTGAAACTTTGAATGGTGCTGGATTTGTCAGCAAATCTTTCAAATTCTCATTCAATTGCCGATACTTTGCTTCGTGC
Organism: Caenorhabditis drosophilae; assembly: GCA_963572285.1. Taxonomy (NCBI): domain Eukaryota; kingdom Metazoa; phylum Nematoda; class Chromadorea; order Rhabditida; family Rhabditidae; genus Caenorhabditis; species Caenorhabditis drosophilae. The sequence goes on along the minus strand of OY751562.1, from coordinate 2,208,210 downwards.
TCATCATCTTTTAATGGATTTCGTAGGGCTGCAATGCTGCTCGATGTTGTTCTTGGCGTATTTTCATTTTCATTGTCATCATCATTATTAATCAACATATTTGGTGTTGTTGGCAATTGAACACATAATGATGAAGCATCAGAATGTGGTAATCCCGACGTTACAGCTTCACCGCAATCAACAGCCATTTCCTATATTAATCGAAAAATTCATCTCTTTTTTTCAATTTATTTTAATCACCTTCATTAATTTTCCATTTTCTTGATCTAATGGATTGTTACCTTTTCCCGCCTAAAAATATATAATTAAATTTGAATTTTGGACCGCCTTTTATACCAAATTTGAATCAGATGAATAAATTGAATCAACATATGAATCTTCATTAATATCTGGTTTTTGTAATCCCATCTGATTCAGATCTTCCTCTTTAATGACTGATCCAGCAATACTACATGTTGATGCTCCCTCTGGTGCTGATGATTGATCAACATTTGTTGAATTCGTCAAACTTTGTGAGTCTAAGCCAAATAAAAATTGGATCAATTTTGAAACCAAAAATCAATAATCCTACTATCACTTGGTTTACGATTTGGTGACGAATCGGTGATACCTGTTCCACTTTCAACATCTGATCCCACTACGGTTTCCTCTCCGCCAATTATTATTACAGCTGATGGTGTTGGTGTTAAATCTGGAAATAATAAATCAAAAAAAACAAATCGTGGCCAAAAAAATAAGCACTTTTTGATGATGTTATTGATTGAGCAACAGCCAATGAACTGTTTGATTTGTCGGAGCATTGATTCGGCTCAGTCAACGGGCTAATTTTATTATCTTTTTTCGATTTTTTGTTGCTTTTTTGACTTGCTGTTGAAACAATACTTCCATTTGCTGATTGATCATCATTGTGTGGACAATAAGATCCGCGAGACTGAAAGAAAATCGATTAAAATTTGGCTGAAAATGTCCAATTAACTCACTGAAAAACCAAAGATTTTCTTGATTCGGCGAAGCATTTTATAAATTTGTTAGATTTGTATGGTTTGAGAACAATTTAAAAATCAACTTTATTGATTTCGATCATTGTTCAAGATAAAATTTGGTTTTCCCCCCAATTTTAGTAGATCAAAACAATCGAATTTTCGAGTTTCCTTTTGTGCTTTCAGGTCTGACATTTTTCACACAAAAAATACATTTTTATTTTTCCATTTCTTTTTTTTTATTATAAAAACAAAAGATTTTTTTGGTTGCGTCCCGTCGATGAAAAAATGATTCATCAAAAAAAAACAACTTTTTGATAACGTTCGACATTGAACATTTATTTTTTATTTATTGAATTTCGTCCTTTTTTTCTGAAAATGCAAGTGAACCACGAAGATATTCAAGATATTTTTCATTTTTACGACACTGTCGGCGATGGAAAAATTGCAGCGTCTCAGGTTTTTCTCAGCTTGTTTTAGGAGATTTTCTGAAATTTTTTTTAAAATTTTTAAGCTTCCAAGTGCTCTTCGAGCATTAATGCTCAATCCAACTGAAGCAGTTGTTGCAAAGTTTACGAAACAATGGGAAAAAAATAAAAGTTGAATTTTCTTTTCTTTTTTTTATATTAAAATTAATTGGAATTTAGATGCTCGAATTTCTATTCAAGATTTTACTCCAATTTATAAAAATATGGCAAAAGAATGTGGGAGAGCTGCAACATTGCAAGAATTCCAGGTTTTTTGCTATCAAATTCAAAGTTAACCAAATTATTTAAGACATTATTGTCACACTTTGACCGAGATGGTAATGGTTATATTGCTTTGGCTGAATTAAGACAAATGTTACAAAATGGAGAGGAGAAGTTTAGCAATCATGAATGTGATCAATTATTGAATGGTGTTGAACTCAATGATGGAAAAGTCAATATTACAGATTTTTTGAGAAATCACTTACAAATTGAAAATTAATGCTTTATTGATTTTTTTTAACTTTACGATATTTTAAATTTAAATACTTCGATTAAAATTTATTTCTTTTCAAGAAAGATATAATTTTTTAAAAGCTTAAATAAGGTTAATAAACATTTAAAAAAAAATAATTTTAAAGGATTGAATAACAATTTTTGAAAATAAAAGTAAAGGATTTCATGCATGTTTCTTTAATCTACAGTAAAACCGTTGTGAGACCACCTCTTAAAATGTTAAGCGCCTTTAATTCTGATTGTTTGTTTTTTTTTCGACTGTATTACGGGTTTATTAAAATTTGAATTAAAAATTCATTTTCACAATATTTTAGGCAAATATCTCATGTATTACACATTTGCTCACTAAAAAATGATACCAGTTTCAAAATTATTTACTGTTCAGGTATAACCACAAAATGTTAATAAATAATAACAGTTGGAAATATTCAGGAACAGTCAAATTCACTTTCAAGTTATACATTGAAAGGAATAGAATATTTAGATAAAATCTCATGTTTTGCAAAAGAAAGGGCTGCAATTGAAGAAGAATATTCCACAAAATTAAAGTAAAATGTTTGAATTTATTTAGAAAAAGCGACATTTCAGAAGTTTATCAAAAAAATATGTTCGAAAAAATGATGACGAAGAAGTTTGGAAATCTGTAACGTATATTCAGGGTTTCAATGGAATTTTACATCAGCTAGATATAATTGCTACGAATCATCATGTAACAGATCTTTTTTAAATTGATTTTTATTCGTTTTTTTCCATGCAGCAAATCAGTGAACAACTGAAAAGTGAGGTTTATACTTATGCAGCAGCTAAATGTGTTCAACATAAAAGTACAAGAAAACAGACAATGATTGATTTGGCAACTATTGATGACAATCTAGCAACAAAAGTTAACGAACTAATTAAAAATAAAAAAAATTATCTGTAATTTTTCAAATTTTTTTTTAAATAAAAACGCAGTTTGACTGAATTTCAGACGAAATTTCAAAGAAGCCGAATCTGCATTTCAAAAATACACAAAAGCTGACAAAAACATGGAAATATCGCGACTTGAATTAGAAAAAGCCAAAAACCATTCAAATATGAGACGAGATTTGTGTGAAGATTCAAAAAGTATCTACATGAATGCAGTTGAAGCGGCGAATCAGAATCAAACGAATTATTTTGACAACTTGTTGCCAATGATCTTTGAGAAAATAAAGGTTATTGAATTGAATCATTAAAATTAATTTTTTTTTTCAACAGACAATTGATAAAGAGCGAATCATTGATACAAAGGAGGTTTTACAACGATTTTTGAACATTGAAAATAATTTTCAGCAAAATATAGGTAATTTCCATTAAAAAAATATACTTTAAAGTCAAAAATTCCCAGAAGAATGTAAAAAAAATATGCAACAATGTATAGATCATATAAATCCGGAGTATGATGCAGAACTCGTAAAAAATAGTGTAGAGTAAGGAAAATGCTCAATTTTTTTCAAATCACAAATACTCCTTAGAGCTACAATTGAGCGACCAGCACAATTTGAAATTGATGACCTTGGTGACCCACATGACTTTAACCATCGACAAATTGGTTTTTTCTTTAATTTAAAGATCAAGTTATGGCAAAAATGTTTCAGATAATTTCGATGGAAAGCGAATTGAAAATGTATTTCTTCCCTTACAAAAAAAGCGAGGAAAAGTTGAAGAAAGTCCAGGAAAAAAGCGGTCAATTCGTCAATTATTTCGTTTAAGAGAAAAAACCGATACAAAAGAAATATCAGATGATGAGGATTATAGTGAATTACCACCGGAATTTCGTTTGAAATGTTTGTCAGCAAAAATTGATCGAGTTGAAAAAGATTTAGAAAAAGCAATTCATGGTAGAGAAGGCTTGAATAGGTAAACATTAAATTTTAAAATATTCAAATAATTGTTCTCAAATTTTTTTTGGCTACAAAATGCTTATCGAGAAAATCCGAAACATGGAAACCCGTCAGATTGTAATGAACCTTTAATTCAACATGCCAAAGAAATTGAGCGTTTAACAATGAAAATTGAGAATTTGAAAACAATTTATTCAGATGTGGAGATTCAGCTGATTGAAGGCGCTTCAAACCATTAGAATATTTAATAAATAAATGATTCTTATTTCAGCAGGTGATAATTCTGAACGATCATATGGTGGAAGAGATACGCCGGATACAACACGATCAATATCATTGTGTTCAACGAATGCTTCTTCAAAAACAAATACATTAGAAGATGTGCCGGCGGGATTGGTAAATTTTTGTTTTATTCTTGAAAAATATAAAAGTTTTTCAGTATGGAGATGGAATTTGTGCAATAATGGCACAGTTTAACATAGGAGAAAACACAAAAAATGATGGATTTGTCAAAGTAAAAGTATGATTTTGATCGAGAAATTTCAAAGAAATTGTTTCTTTTTTTTCTTCAGTCTTTGAGCAGAATTGCGACGTCTTCATCAATGACATCACCAACAAGATTTGGATGTTTAACACCATCATCGGCTAATTCATCGCCATTGATAACTCGAACAGGATCGACGCCATTAAGACGAGCAGAAATTTCATCACCAATTTTGAAAAGTTCTGTTTCAGGTTTGGGAAAAAAATCTGAAATTATTGTGTTTAATTGAAATTCAATTTGTTAAGAATCAGGAGATTTTCGAAAATTTTCAAGTCCGGGATCATCTCGATCAATGAAACCATTGTCATCTCCAGTATTGAAGGAAAAAAAGGAAGATGAAGCTTTGGCATTGTTTACGTTTGAGGGGAATTCGTATGAAACAATATCGATTGATAAAGGAGATCGAGTATTTATTGTGGAAAAGGATACAGGAGACGGGTGGACAAAAGTCAAAAAGTGAGATTTGAAAATTAATTTCAGATTTTATTCATTTTTTATAGATTAAATAACGATGAAGGTTTTGTACCAACAAGTTATTTAAAAAGTTTATTTGGATAATTAGGGCTTCTCATTACTTTTTCATTTTAATTGAAAATTGGTTTCATTTTTTTTTTGTTAAATATAGTCTCATAATTCTTTTTTTTAAAGAAAAAAGGAAAATGTATTATTTATCGTTTATTGTAGTTCATTAATTATTAAATTCTCATTTGTATGATATTCAGAGGTTCTACTTGAGCCAGATAATTTTCTGGATTTTTAATTAGGAAAAAACAAACTAGGTGATTTGCTGTTATTAAATGAGAAATATAAATGTGAAAGAGGTACTTATTGATTAGGAGGTATTGAATATGGTTTAAATAAAGATAATTTTGCGGTTTTTACGATGTTACGATTGTTGTTTATTGATTTTCTTTCAAATTTGTATTTATTTTTTTCATTTTTTTTCCGACTTCTGAGAAAACATTAAGCTTTTTTTGGTTTTTTCAAAAACTGGTTGCCAATGAAGAAATCATGCTTTATTGACACAGAATAAAAAGTCAAACGAGAGTTAAAAAATGAATCAAATTAATTTTCATCGACGCTTTAAATAAATACATTTCCGGAAATCAATATTTTACGGATGAAGGTACGCAGCGAAGTTTTTTTTTTGGCGCGAAGAAGAAAAAATTGTTTGAATATCTGCTCGCGGCCGGTAGTCGTTGAGCATTTTTTTAAATTGAAAAAAGTATTTAAGTGATTTAAAAAAAAATCAATTTTTGAATGTTTTTTTAGAAAAAAAAGATTTTCTGAGTTAAATAAAAATAGTTTGAAAAGAAAAGATGAACATGTTCAATTGTCTGCTTTTAATTGGCAAAAATAGTGTCGAACAACAATTTTGCAACCTTCATTTACAGTGAAACACGAGAGAGAGAGAGAGAGAGAGACAGAGACAGTGAAAGAAAACATTCAAATGTTTCACGAATGAATAAATAGTGAAATTGGTCGTTTAGTAGAGACAGAAAAGACAATTTCAACGCCTGTTTGTTGTATTTAATTTTGTGTCATCATTTTTCACTGCCAAAACCAACTAGACAAGCATCAGAGTGAGTGAGTAGGGCGAGAAGAAAAAAGTAGGGCGGTCGATTAGAGCTTTTTGTGTTGTTAGGCTTGTTTGCTTTTAGAAGGATGTGCTTTTGCCTTGCCTGCCCGTTTCTAACCGTCGATCGGACGATCGGACGAGTATTTGAATTTTTGCCTGCCGCTGAAGAAACGTATATGAAAGTAAATAGACGAATTGATAGTTTTTTTTTGAAAGAAAGAAAACATTTTTGGCACTTTTTTTTCCAGCAAAAATTGATTTAAGCAGCTTCCTTTTTATTTTAGAGGATGAGGAGGATTTTGTAGAGATTTTTTCTTTAAATTTTGAATTTTAGATAAAATTTGCGGTCTTCGTTCCCTTGTTTTATTATTTTTTTGAATTAAATCTCAGCAAACATTTGGATTCAATTAGCTTTTTCGTTTTTTTTTGTTCTTCAAATCACACCGAATTCGATTGAAATGTCTCTCTTTTTATTTTTCTTTTTGATCTTTTTTTTGTTGTTGTTGTGTCGCTGTGTCGCTGTGTATCAATTCACATGTGTCAAATTTTCTCATTTATTTTGGGTCTTTATGAGTCATTTTTTGATGATGATTAATGCAAAAAAGAAGAAAGTATTGAACAAATTATTTTCTACCTTTAAATAAATGTTGTTCCACATTTATTTATAAAATCAATTATTTTATAAAAGTGTGCGGGTGTTTTTTGTATTCAACTTTTGTATTTTTTATTTTTCCCGCCGAATGAATGTCTCCCAGTCTTGAGAAATGTTTGACGGAATTAGCCACTTCAAATGTCACAATCATTTATGTTCAATTTGAGAGAATAACAAAGAAAATAAGAGAAGAAAAAAAACATTTGGATGGTTGAATCAAACGGCTGATTATTGAGTGGATTGGGATGGGATGGGATGGGGATCAGCATCAGGAATAGGAATTTTGGTAATTGAATTTGAGATGGAAGTATTTTCCTGGTAGGAAGAGAGGGATTTTTATCGATTTTTAGTTTTGAGAAATTTTAATTTAACAAAACAAAATTAATTTTTGGTTTTTTTTTTAAATCAATGAATAAGTAGTTAAGAACTGGGAAGAAAAAAGTAAGAAGAGGAACGTTGACATAATTTCACAAGCAATTGATTCATCAAATCGCGTCCATATTTGAATGACGCGAAATGGAAGAGAAAATAGTGGAAGAATGTTAGAGAAATTCGGCATGATAAAATTGAAAAAGAGGAAAAAAGAAAAAGAGGAAAAACGCGGTTTAGTTCATTATTTTTCTTTGGCCCCACCACAACCACTTTCAAACTTTATTTTATTTTATTTTTTCTTTGTTTTATTTTTCTTGAATTTTTCTGAAATTTATTTTTTTTAGATTTTTGCAGTTAATTTCGCGAATGACGTTGAATTATAACACGAATCGAAAAGAATTAGAAGAAGCCTATAAACGGGTAACAGAATCAGCTGATGGTGATAAATGGTGAGAAAATATTTGTTAAATAAAAAAGAAGGAAATTTGAATAATTTTTGAAGGGTTATTTATGATTATGAAGGGAATTCAAATACGTTAAAAGTTGGAGAAGAAGGAGGTGAGAGAAATTGGCTCGAATTACATATATTTTTGAAAAAAAGAGATTTATTTTTTTTTAGTTGGAGGATTAGACGATTTTTCGACAAGTTTCAGTTCAGGAAAATTGCAATTTGGTGTAATTGCAGTTCGATTAAGCAGTGATGTCATTCCGAAAATCGTGTTGATCCATTGGGTGAGATTTTTGTGTTTTTTTAGGCACAAAATTTTAAAATTTAATTGAATCACGTTTAAGCAAGGCGAAGGAGTTCCGACATTGCGATTAGCATCAACAACATCGCACGCAGAAGAATTTCGACGATTCTTGAAAAGTGTTCATATTGTGCTTCATGCTCGAAGTGAAATTGATGTTGAGCCAGATATAATTCGAAAAGAAGTTTTAAAATTGCCGGCGGCCAACACCAGCGCGAATGTAAGAAAAGAATTTTGATAGGCAATAGCAAAAATGAATTTTTAAAGGTTGAATCGTCATATTCAGTGCCGGAAAAAGTGGAATCGGTGTATCGGCCGGTGAAGCCGCAAGCCGAATTAAGCTCAACAGCACGCGATGATTTTTGGAATAAAATGAATGATGAAGAAAAAAAGTGAAATCATTTTAAAAAGAAATGCGAATAAAAAGGGTTTTCAGAAGACAAAACGAGGAGAAAAAGCTGCGAGACGTTCAACAAAAAAAATATGAAGAAGATCGAAAAAGAACTGCAAATGAAATTCATTCACAAGCGGAAAGTTATCAACCGGAAAAGGTGACGTCGGTTTATAAACCAGTGAAACCACACGTTGAATTAAAATCATCTCAAAGAGAAGAGTTCTGGAATAAAATGAATGAGGAAGAGAAAAAGTAAGAAACGAAAACGATAATTTGAATTGAAAAAAATGAAAAAAAAATTTAAGACGACAAGAAGAAGAGAGAAAATTGCGTGAAGCTCAACAAAAACAGTTTGAAGCAGATCGGCAACGAACAGCACAAGAAATCCATTCACAAGCTGAAAGCTATCAACCGGACAAGGTGACGTCTGTTTATAAACCGGTCAAACCGCACGTTGAACTGAATTCATCGGCAAGAGAAGAGTTTTGGAGTAAAATGAATGAAGAAGAGAAACGGTGAGAGATGTTCAGAAAGAAAAAATTTAAAAAATTTGATCGATTTTCAGACGAGTTGAGGAGGAAAAAATTGCGAACGAAGCGAAAAAAAAACAATTCGAAGAGGATCATCGAAGAATATCAAATGACATCCATGCAAAGCTTCAGATTCAACAAGAAACAATTTCATCAGAAGCTGAAAAGAAAGAAAATGGAACGAAACCAATTGTGATAACTGGCGGATTAGTTGGATCAAGAAAAGAAATTTTCAACAACAAAGGTTTTTCGAAATTTGCAAAAAATTTCCAAAAAAAAAGGTTCTTTTAAGATTCTGAGCCGCTCGCTCCATTACCAAAATCAATTTCGAACTCGGGAGGAGTTAAGAAATGGCCGCCTGTTTCAACAAATCAAAATGATAATGAATCGGTGCCAATCAATCGATTTGATAAGAATGAAAATTCGAAGACAGAATCGATTCCAGCAGCTCCAGAAGAGCCGAGACATGTTTACAAGCCAGAAGTGATGGGTAAGAGTGTTCAGTCTAGATTTAAGAGAAACAAACAGATTCCAGTTCCAACACCAGCTCCAACCTATAACAATTCGTATAACGAGGCGGCACCAACCGAGCATGCGCCAGCACCACCACCACCTGAGCCAACACCAACGAAATATTTGTCGCAATACGATTCGCCGCCAGTGTTCGAGGCGCCGGAAGCTCAAGAAGTGGCACCATCCTATTATAGTTCACAATATGATGCCGTGCCAGAATTGCCGCCGTCCGAACCGGAAAATTACGGATATGTCAGTAAGAAGGCTGAAGAAAATGTGCCGGCTCATATTGCATCACAATACGATATGCCGCCTGTATTGCCAGAAGAATGTAGGATTTTAGCTGAAAATCATTTATTTTTGATTCATTTTCAGCAATTCCTTCAGCTCAAATTGACCGCTATGATTTCCCACCAACAATTGAAGCATCAAACGATCAAAAAGCATTAGCATTATGGGATTATCAAGCAGCCGATGATACAGAAATATCATTTGATCCTGATGACATAATCACAGAAATTGATCAAGTCGACAGTGGTTGGTGGAAAGGAAAAGCTCCAAATGGAAGAATTGGATTATTTCCGGCGAATTATGTAAAATTGCTTTAATTTTTTAATTTCTTTTTTTTTTTTTGGTGAATTCAATGTATTTTTCTGTGATTTTTTCCATGAAAACAAAAAAAAAAGACGATTAATATTAACCCACGAAATGAGTGCAATCCTAATCCTTTTGTTAAATTATTTAAAGCATTTTTAAGCAAAAAAAAAATCTAGTTTAACTTATTATTTAAAAGACTAACCTGTTCATTCTGAAAATCGGTGATTAAAATTGTTGATTTTTCTTTTGTTTTTTTTTCTCCAGGAACTGCTCGAAATTTGTGCTATAATTTTGTGTGTTTTTTCTTTTACTTTCACTTAATTTGTATTATATATTTAGTTCCTTCAATGACAAAATTGTATGTTATCATTTGGCTTGATTTTCCCCTTGATTGTTTTAAAAATAAAAGTCCACAAATCTTTGCTTTTTTTCTTCTTCGTTGTTGTTGATGATGATTTGAAAACGTGCAAAAGTGGAAAAAAAACGGGAAGAGAATACGTAAAGAGAAACAGTGTGAGAATCGAAGAGGGATTAGAGAAGAAGACAGCCGTTCTCATTTTTTCTGCGCCGTCTTTAGCTGACTCGTTCTCTAACCCGAATTTTTATTTTTTATTTTTTTTACTTTTTTTTAAATTTTGAAAATGTTTTTAAAAAGGTTTTGATCTACGTTTTGTTGAATTTGAGTTTGATCTAAACATTTTTTGAAGAAATTTATTCTAGAATTTTCCATTCGTGAATTTTTTGGCAATTCATTGCATTTTTAGTGAATTTTTTTGTTATTTTTTCTCGGATTTAAAAAAAAAATTGGCAAAAAATTGCAGGTAAAATACTAACAAATTCGATAGGAAAATCCAAGGAAGAATGTCGGTTCGTCACGAAAGTGTGAGTGGATTATCAATGATGAGCGAAATTGAGGCAAAGGTTTTTTGGTTTTTTTTTTTTTGAAATTTAAAATTTAAAAAAAAAGCGTTTCCTCTTCCCAAAAATTGTTCGACACCTGTAAAAACATTAAAAAGAAAAATTAAAAATCAATTAAATGTTGGGAGGGACGAAACGAAATTTTAATAAAACAAAGAAGAAGAGAGAGAGAGAGAGAGAGAGAGAGAGAGAGAGAGAGAGAGAGAGAGAGAGAGAGAGAGAGAGAGAGGGAAAAATAGATAAATTTTTGACGTTTGAATTTTGCCCAAAACACATTTTATTATTTGTACTTTTAAAATTGAAATTTTATCGATTTTTATCTTTTCCCCCCAAGAATATTCGAACAATTTTTGAGGAAAAATGGCGAAATTATTGAATTTTGGCGTAAGTTTTTAGCAAAAAAAAAATTGGAAAAACAAAAAAAGAAAAATTTTTAATTACACTAGTACGATGACTTTTCGTGACGAGACCAATTTTCATGAATTTCTTGATATTTTGTGACATTTTAATCAAAATTTAAGACCAGAAAACCTGGAATTTTTAAAAAGTTGAAGCTCTTCTGAATTTTTTCGATTAAAAAAGGATTTTAACAGAAATTTTAAAAGCATTAATTCTAAAAAATTTAACAAAAAAAAAAGAAAACGTTTGAACGGTTTTTTAGTACGGTGACTTTTCGTGACGAGACCCGTTTAAAAAATTTGTCAGTGTGTCAGTCACATTGTCACTTCAAAATTTTGCGTGGAAAACAAATAAATTGTTGTTGACCAATGCAAACTTTGAAGAAACTGTTTCGACGAAATTTGAAAAAAAAAAAGAAAAAAAAATGGTTGTCGTGTGACGTCACATGACATCAGAAAACAAATTTTGTTGCTTTGTTGGGCGGGCTTCCTTCACCTGACTGGAATTGTTTTTTTTTTTTTTTTTGAAATGGTTTGAAAGGAATTTTTCGGTAAAGCAAATATTTCAAATATTAAAAAAAATGGTTTTTTTTGTATAAAAAATACAAAATTTGGTTTAAATTTTATTATTTTTTACAAAAAAAAATTTTTTTTTTTTTGAAAGATTGAAAGATTATTTATCTATTAAAATGAGAATGAATGAAAAATGAAGAGAAATAGACAATTTGTCTTTTGTCCTCTTTTCGTCTCCTCGTTCTCATCCGTTCTCTCATTTTTCGTCTCATTCTTGTTTTTATTTTTGTTTTTCACGAGTTTTTCAAAGGTTTTTTTGACCATTTTTCTATTAATTTATTAAATTAAAATGACGGAGGTAAGAAGACTTTTTTTGAGGTTTTAAAAAAAAAATTTTTCAAATTTTTTTTAGTTAAAAAACTGAACGATTAGAATATTAACAGCAGTCAGTGTAAACGCGCTCTAATGAACGAATATTTTTGAAGTTTTAGATTTAAATAATCAATAAAATTTATTTTTAATTATTTTTCAAATTTCGATTTGTAAAAACGCGCTCTAATGATGAATTAGATCATTCCTTGGTGAAGTATCAATCAATGATTTAAAAAAAAACGTTTTTTAACTAGTGAAAGTGCGCTCTAATGATAGATTCTTATTGGAAAGGTAATTTTAAACTTTTTTTTTTCATAGAGAAAGTTTAAATTTGAAGGGGTGAAGAAATTGCGCTCTAATGCTGAGAAAAAATTTTAAATGAAAAAAAACAGGCTTTTGCCCTTCGAGTTCATCGAAAAAATGTTGAAAATATCTTTGATTTTTATCATTTTTTTTCCTTCATCAAAACAAAACACAAAAAAAAAGAAGAAGAAGAAGAAGAAGTTGATCGTTCTTTTAAGTTTCGAAAAGTTTTGATAAAAAATGTGTTTTTGAATCACGCGGAAAAAGCATTTTGCTTTCGATTTTTTTTTCTTCTCCTTCTTCTCCTTCTCCTTCTATTTGTTATCAAATAAAATTTTTAAAACACACGCGCGACACAAAAAAGAGAAGAGAAAAGAAGAAAAGAGGTGTGGAAAATAGATAAAGAGAAGGAGAGAGAGAGAGAGAGAGAGAGAAAAGGGAGAAGAAGAAGCTGATTATTATTTTTAAATTTTTGAATTTTTGATGTAAAAAATTTAAAAATGAATGTCTCATTCTCGACAAACTCGCTGTCAATTTCGGAGAGTCGAAATCGATTGCTGACTTTACGCGATATTGAAGATAAAGCGGTTAGTTCGTTCACCAACAACGGATTTTTCTTTCTTCTTTATCTTCTTCTCCGTCGTCGTCGTCGTCGTCGTCATCCTCGCCTTTCTTGTTCAAATTGAAAACGACGCTAGAAAAGACACAAAATACAGAAAAATAAAACAAAAAAATGGGTTTTTAATCGTTTTCCGTGCCCCGTTTTTTTTGTGTTTTGTGACTTTTCTAGTTGTTTTTAGCCTTTGAAATGATTTAAAAGAGGGATGTTGACCTGATTGGAGGGAAAGAAATTATTTTCATTTTTTTTTTTTTGTAAAAAAAGTTTTTTTTCTTTCTTTTTTTTTAAAGTTTTCAAGTGCGCTCTATTGTTGCACAAATTTAGAAGACAATTGTCGAATTGTGGCTCGCCGACCGCGACGCGCTTGATTTGTCTGCGTCTCTTTCTCTCTCTCTCTCTCTCTTGCTGTCTTGTGCTTTAAAGTTTTGTGAGAATAAAATTGGGATTTTTGAAAATGAAACAAAGAACAAAAAAAAAGTTGAATTTAAAATCGAGAGAATTTTCTCGAAAATGTCCAGTTTTTTTTGTCCTTTGTTGAAGAAGTGAAAAGGTGGATTTTTGAAAAAGATAAAAACGATGATTTGACAGATAGAATTTGTCATGTTTTTTTTTCTCTCGATTCTGATTCTGATTTTATTTTTTTTTGTTTTAATTTTTATTTAAAAAATTAATTTAATATTAGGAAAATTGATTTTTTTAATTTTTAGTTTGAGCCCCCCACTTTTTTTTTTTTTTTTTTTTTTGAAAAAAAAATGACACCAAGGCCAGTTTGCCGATTACATTCTCTTGATCATAAATCGGATGAGGTAAAAACAAAAATGGAAAAAAAGGCAAAAAGCGAACAAAAAAGAAGAAATTCTGATGAAATTCGGCTCAACCGGAAAATTTCGAATAATCTTCTCGATTTTCAGAGCTCTGAAGAATGGAAGACGTCGACGAAACGAGAAACACTTGGCAGTTTGGAAGGCGAACTGGCGAATTTGTTGTTGACAACCGACGCGGCCAGTGTCGACCATTATCGAACCGAATTGTCGGGTTTTCGCAATTTGTTTGCGCGATTTTTGCGAGTGAAGCCGACGGTTGATTGGCAAAAAATTGAGCCGCTGCCCGAAGGATCGATTCGACCCTACAAAAGTGTGAGTTTTTCAAATGGGGGAACCTGAGGGAGATGTTGGTTGGGTCTTGAAGCGAAAATTATTATTATGTAGTTTTTGTTCATTTTTGGAAAAAAGTACACCACCTACAGTACTTTAAAATATAGTTCAACTTTGACAGTGTAGTGAGTTAGTGTAGAAGCGAGAAATGACTTGAAAAATGATTACTGTAGCAATTGATCCAGCTGTGTTCAAATTCCTTTAAAACTTTTTTTTTCGCAGTTGGCAACAATCAGCGATAAGGAAACAATTGCAAGTCAACTCGGAAAATTGGTGGTTGTAAAGCTGAACGGAGGGCTCGGCACCTCAATGGGATGTAAAGGACCAAAATCGGTGATTTCAGTGCGAAACGATCTCACATTTTTGGATTTGACGATGCAACAAATTCAAGTCAGAATCGGAACAATTTTTCAAAGGGAAAAATTTTGGATTTTTTCTTTCAGACCTTGAACAAAACTTATAATGTTGATGTGCCGTTGGTGCTGATGAACTCGTTCAACACGGATGAGGATACTCAAAAAGTGTTGAAGAAATATGCCAATGTTAAGGTGATAAGAAATTAATCAATAATCTCCGCCCCTCACCCTGTTAAGTTTGAAAGGAACAAATTTCTTTTTCCAAGGTCTCCGTCCACACTTTTTCGCAATCGCAATATCCGCGAATCAATCGCGAAACTCTGATGCCAATCGCCAAGTCATTGGAAGGCGAAGACAATGAATGCTGGTATCCGCCAGGACACGGCAACTTCTACGAAGCGTTCAACAATTCGGGCCTTTTGGACAAATTTTTGGCCGACGGCAAAGAGTATTGCTTCTTGTCGAACATTGACAACATGGGCGCCACTGTCGACTTGTCGATTTTGAACTTCCTGCTCAATCCCAACGATGGTCAACAATCGCCGCCGCCGCCTGAATTTCTCATGGAGGTGACGAATAAAACGCGAGCTGATGTCAAAGGAGGAACACTGATTCAATATGAAGGACGATTGATGCTGTTGGAAATTGCTCAAGTTCCAAAAGATTATGTCGATGAGTTCAAATCGATTAGCAAATTCAGGTTTCGTCTTTCTTTTTTTCCTGTTGAATAAAACTGCGTATCGGCTCTTTTGACACGCAGTTTGAATTCTTGGAGAATTTTTAAGTTTGGTCTTGTTTTTTCTAGTTCAAAAATTTGGCTGCGTATCGGCTCTTTTGATACGCAGTTTGAATGAGTAGAGCATTTTCAAGTTTGGTCTTGTTTTTTCTAGTTCAAAAATTTGGCTGCGTATCGGCTCTTTTGATACGCAGTTTGAGCGTTTTTTGGCGCGAAAATTGTTGATTTTTGAAATATTCCAGAATTTTCAACACGAACAATTTGTGGGCAAAATTGTCGGCAATGAAACGAGTTCTGACCGAAAATCAGCTCGAGATGGAGGTGATTGTGAATCCGAAACATTTGGATCGTGGACTCGACGTCATTCAACTCGAAACTGCAGCCGGCGCGGCAATTAAGAGTTTTCGCGGTGCCGTCGGCATCAATGTGCCGCGTTCGCGATTTTTGCCAGTCAAAAAAACGTCGGATCTGCTGCTGCTGATGTCGAACTTGTACGACATCGACAATGGATCGTTGACGTTGTCGCATCAACGATCATTCCCGACAACGCCGCTTGTCAAATTGGGAAGCAGCTTTGACAAGGTGCGGGAGAAGGAAAAGAGCACGCATTGAGTTGATGACATTTTTTTTCAGGTGAAAGATTATTTGGGACGATTCAACGGAATTCCCGATTTATTGGAATTGGATCATTTGACAGTCAGCGGTGATGTTTGGTTTGGAAAAGATGTTTCATTAAAGGTTTCTCGCCTTCTCCATTTCCGCTTTCGTGCCAAGACCCCACCCCTTTCAAATTTCAATCAATTTTAGGGAACTGTAATTATTATTGCAAATCATGGTGAACGAATCGATATTCCGCCAGGATCGGTGCTCGAGAATAAGATTGTGTCTGGAAATTTGCGAATTCTGGAGCATTAAAGGACAACAACAAACATCATGGAAAATTGCCAATAAGAAAAAAATAATAAAAAGTTACAATTTATTGCATTTCCTCTTCATTTTTTTTTTTGGTTTTTCATTTTCATTTTACATGTAAATTAATTAAATATTAAACAAAATTGTTTTTCTCTCTTTCTCTCTCTTAAAACACAAATAAAGACATTTAATCGATATTAAAAATTTGTTCATCATCTCATCACTTTATAAATAGAATATGTATACAAATATATCAATTATTAATTAAAAACATTAAGCATTTTAAGGAGAAATTTAAAATAGGAACAATTTATTTTACTTTACAAATGGAGTTTTTGGTTTTTTTTAAAGATGACTTGTTTGGTGATGAAAAAAGGTAAAGAGAAAATAAAATGAGCCGCGCATTTCTTTTCTTTGATAAATATTAAACACTTTAATTTTCTTTTCTTTTTTCTAAACAATAAAATTAGAAAAAAAATCGATAAAAATGAGATTTGTTTGACGAGATCTCTCGAAATAAAAAA
Source organism: Caenorhabditis drosophilae (assembly GCA_963572285.1). NCBI lineage: Eukaryota > Metazoa > Nematoda > Chromadorea > Rhabditida > Rhabditidae > Caenorhabditis > Caenorhabditis drosophilae. The sequence continues at coordinate 2,191,647 of OY751562.1, read as the reverse complement.
AAAACAATCAATTGGGACCTGGGAGAGTTAAAAAAGTGAAAACAAACTTCAATTAAATGTACAGATTAATTCTTCTTCATTAATTCCCTTCGTCGCTTCTCTTCTTTTTTAGGCTTCAATCTCATCACAATGGCCCAAGAAGATTTGGCCGTCTTGCTGCTGCTCTTGATAAAAGTGGAGTGGCTGGAGATGTAGAAACCGGTCCGAGAATACTGCGATCAAATAGGGCGACGTGAGATTGATGTCGCGCCGTTTCAATGACATTTTCCATTGGTCCAAGAAAACGTTGCCAATAAACCTACAATTATTTTTTTTTTCAAATTTGATTATTTGAATTTTGTTCAAAATTACATCATCAAATGTGAACAACGCGTTCAATGTTCGCTCACAATTGGCTACATCATGCGATATTGTCGCTGTATCCAGACGATTTGAAGGTAATCCCATTACAGCTGGTGCCAATACTCTGGCCATATTTTCTTTTGGCATTTTATTCAATTCTGACATTGAAATTACCTTAAAATGCTTGTTTTTTTTTGCAAAATTTAAAAATTCAACTCACTTTTCTCCAATGCAAAAACAAATATGCCATTGTGTCACGATTTGCTTGCGGAAGCTCACAAATTACTCGATTCAATGCCAATCTTCCTTGATCTGGATTTGTTGAGAACAAATTTGCTGCAGCAATAAACTCTTCGCGTGACGTTCGCGGTACTAATGGATCCTTAAAAACACAGTTCTCGTTTTGAAAAATTACAAATCAAATATTTTTCCGTTACCCTCAAATCCCTCATAAACCGTTTCAGCGTTTCGGTTATCACTTCGGTATCTTGAAGATCAAGATTCGGCACAGTTCGAGATGTTCTAAGCTCGCCGAGCAATGATGTCACTGTTCTTGTGCTTCCTGGCACTCGATACAATCCTTCTTGTGTTAATGATCTTTTCTCTAATGCGACAACACAATGAACGATTGGGAACGGTATCATTGGCTTGGCATTGGTGCAAAAATCTTGAAGACGATATTCTCGCTTCATATTTCTATTGGCACTTTTTGGCGTCGCAATTGTTTTTTGCCGAGGTATACACGGCAAATGAAGGCGACTTAAAACACAATTTATTTATTTTTATACAAAACTTTCTGCAAAAATTCAAATAATAATTGCTCAGATATCATTTTTTCTACAACATGTTGATTGAAGCTGACGAGCTTCTTCATGATTAGCATGATTCTCATCATTGCAATTTTTAAAGAATATTAACTTCAACTAACCCTGCACATTGTTTATGCACTGTCTGATGGCAATCTTTACATTTCAATGACCGATTTGCAAAAATACCAGTATGACATTCATCACATTTTGTCATTTTCTAAAAATTATATTGAATAATTTCAAAATTGATTCAAATCAATTTTTCTCACCAGATTTATTCCAACATCTTCAAATGTATGGCCTCTTAGCGCAATATCTTTTCCAATTCCAGTCGTCCATGTCGTTGCTGTTCCTCTTTTCAATGTTCTCATATCTAATGTGCTTTTTGTTAATGCTGCTGTGGATGAAATTCCTCCAGCAAAGCCAGTTGTATGCCCAGGTGTCTGAAAATTTCTTCAATAATGACATTTTTAAGATGAATTCTTACTTCACAAGATGGGACACTTCCACAACTCATGCTTCGTCTTGTAACTTGTCTATGAATTTGCGTTGGTCTCGAATCGTGCCCTTTTATGGTGGTTGTCGTTGTTGTGGTGGTTGTTGTTGTCATTTCTTGATTACCATCATCACGACATCGTTTCGGCGGTGTTCCTCCTTCCACCTACACACATGATTCACTTTTCATTTTTTAAACAAATTTCTAATTCATTTTTACCGGCTCTTCTTCTTCAATTGTTGCTGCCATGACACGACTTCTGCTTCGTTTCGAATTCACGATTGGCGCTGACGTTTGAACAAGAGCGTGAGCTGATGCAGATCGACGTTTTGCTGCTGCTGCAGCTGATGATCGTCTGACTTCTCGACCATTACGAAGAGTTAAAACTTCATCGAGACTATCATTTGTGACATCGTAATCGACTTCACTGTCATCGTCATCTTGAGTTTCCTAGAAAGAATGGAAAGTTTCAAGAAGAAAAAATAAACTATGAATTACATCAATTAATTGAGGATGTTTCTGTTGAACACGTTTTGAATACGTTCGAACCAAAGGCTCTCTTAAAAATGCAAACTGATCTCGATCTTCTTTTGTCAAACTATCAAATGCTCCATTCTTCATTGCATCTTTCAATTGTTTTTCTCTTGTTTCATACACATTTAAATCAAGTTTTAAAGCCTTATTTTCATCCATTAAAGCTCTTAAATGCTTCCGAGTATCCTTCATGTCGATATCGAAAACTTCAATTTTTTTCCGCGCTTCTCTGAAAAATAAGTTTACTTTTGATTTACGTTTTTCGATTTGTAACTTACGTCAACATTTGCTCGGTTTGTTGCAATTCTTCATTGATTTTTTGTTTCGATTCCTCCGCAGATTTCCATAATTGACGGAGGCGATCAAGCTCATCTACTAGGTGAAGCATTCCTATAAGAATATCTTATAATTACAGCAAATATTAATGATTTTTACCAATATCTTTAATATCTAATCGACTTTTATGTGAGTTAATAACCATATTGTACAATTTTCGTGAGTCCTCGCCACATAATCGGTCTTTTGAAGTGCTGGACTTCATTCTGAAATTTAAAAAAAAACGTTGATTATGGGAAGAAAATGATTTCAAAGCAAATAATTTTTTTAGATTTTATGAAAATTTTATTACTTTAAGATTTCGATATTGAAAAACATTAAAAGACCGCGAAAGATCTAATAAACGCTAGAAAAGGATCAAAATTCGAAATAACCGCTATAAACAACTTCACCGCTACGCGACCGCTCGCTTTTCATTAGGGCGTACTTACTTCACAGAAAAATAGGTATTTTCTAAATAATATTTTTTTTATAAGGAATTTCCCATTTTTCTTAAAATAAACTAAATTTAGATTAAATGAAATGTGTTCTGAATTAGAAATAGTTTTAATTGATAAAATAAGCAGGTCAAGACAAACTTTGTCTCTAAACGTAATGAAAAAATTATTTCAACATGATTAAAATTGATTTTTTTCAGATAAAACAAAATGAAAAAATTGAAAATGTGATAAAATCAGTGGAGGAAATCATAAAAGTTCCGAATTCAGAAGTGGAAGTCATTTTTTGTGGAAAAAAATTGAGTAGAGAACTTTCCCTCCAAGACCTATCAATAGGTCCATCAACGTAATAATAACTTCCTTGGAAAAAAACAAATTTTTAAAAATTTCAGGCAATTAGTAGCTATTTGTTCGCGTAATTCATCAAAAGCATTTGAAGCTTCTAAAATTGAAGGAAGACCGTCGAGTTCTAAAGAATCCTCAACAAATATCAGCACATTTTTTGTATTTTGTAAGAATTGCGAAATATTAAATCGAGGAAAACTTCGAGTTTATTGCCAAAATTGTTCTTCAACATCAATTCTAGTCAATTCAGAACCACAAAATTGGAAAGATGTATTGAAAAGGTATTAGTATCCATTTAAAAAAATGCAAAAATTCCCTCCAATATTTCCAGCCAACAAATAAAAGGAAATTGTGAAAATTGTAATAAAAAAAATATTTTTGCTCAGTTTAAATTCAAATGTATTACGTGTAGTGAAGTATTTTTAATGAAGAAAAAATCAATAAAATAAAATTTAAACTTTTCAGATTTCTCCAGTGTTAACTCATGCTCGAAATAATTGGCAACTTGCCGAGTGTTGTATTTGTGATGAAAAAGAGCAAATAATTTTTGAATTTGGCTGTTTTCATTCAATATGTCAACCTTGTTTCAAACAATATTTGATTCATGCTTTATCGAATTTCTCCTTCATTTTGAAACCATCAGTTGGATATACAATTTCTTGCCCTTTTCCAGGATGTAATAGTCAGTAGTTTTTATTTTTCAGAATTTCCTTAATGTTGGAAAAATTCAAAAAACAAAAGTTTTCAGAGTTTGTTCAAGATGCTCATCATTTTTATATAATGGGAAAAGAATTATATAATGAATATCAAAAAAAGGCGACTGAAAGACTTGTTTCATTAGATGACGACGGAGTGGTTTGTCCGAATCCAAAATGTGGTCAACATTTTTTTTGGGAACCATACGATGATGATGATGGAAAACCTCAATGTCCAGATTGTTTTTATTCATTTTGTCGGTAATTTTTTGAAATTTAAGTAAAAAAAATTTTTTTTTAAACTTTAATTCCAAAATTTTAGAAAATGTAACGAAAAAGAATGCATTTGTCACAACATGGATGAGCTGACAAAAACAACAATTGAGACAACAACAAAGTTTATTTATTTCCAAAAAAAAATTGGCGCAAGTAAAATTTTTTTTTCTTTCAGAAACTGCCCAAAATGTAATGTTGCAACTGAAAGAAATGGAGGTTGTGCACATATTCATTGCACATTTTGTGGAATGGATTGGTGCTTTAAATGTGTAGGACCATGGCTAGAAGAATGCCAATGGGATCATTGGTTTTAATTTGTATATAAAATAAATTTTTTTTTAATTTTTAAATTTATAAAACACTAAACTGTTATAAAACGCTTTTTATCTTTAAATAATTCAAAAAATATATAATTTTTGATTTAAATTCAAATTCAGAAATGTCTGGAAATCCGCAACATCCTGGGCAACATTCGCAACAGGTCAGGAAATGAATTTAGAACAAAAATTTCAGACAGATAATGTTTGAATTTCCAGATGTTGTATCATCAGATGATTAGACAACAAGGTCAGCAAAGATATTCGCCAATTAGTCAAAATCAGCAGGTTAAAAATAAATTTTTTTTTGATCTACAAATATTGAAAAATAATTTTTTTTCCTGTTAAAAAGGAAATTTAAAAAGCGCGATAGTTTTTTTTTAATTTAGTTTGAAAGTTATTTTTGTTTTTTTTAAGCAGATAATGCAGCAGCAACAACAACAACAACAGCAGCAAAATCCAAATCATGGTTCACCGTCATCGGCTCATTTACAAGTGCATCATTTACAACAGCAACAACAACATTTTCAGCCAAGAAGTCCGTTGACTGGTGGTCCGCCGACACCGCAGACTCATTCACAATATTTGAACACTGGAAATCAACAACACTTGATTAATATGAATGTAAAAATTTTTTTTAGATTTTTTGAAAAAAGAAAACAAGCTGAAGGAAATTTCAGCCAATGTCTGTGCCATTAACAGCAATTTCACGGCCAGGATCAGTTGCTCCGCCGGCATCAGTTCCAAGTAATTTGCATGTTTCTGGAGGTTCAATGACAATTCAACAAACTGGAAATAATGAGATGATGCAACAACATCAAATGCATCTACAACAACGACCACATTCTGTAATGACCGGTGGTCCAGGATCAGTTGGAATGTCGGGAAGTGGATCAATATCGGTTACAGCACCGCCTTCATTACATGGACCTGGATCAAATCAAAGACCTTTGTCAGTTGCGCCAGGATCAGTTGGACAACCAGGATCAATTCATAATAATGCATCAGTTGGACAGGTTGGAATGGATCATGGCCCAGGATCTGTTGGACCAATGTCAATGCATGGGCCAAACTCGATAGGGCAGCCTGGATCAATTCAACGGCCAGGTTCGGTACATGGACCCGGTTCAATCGGGCAGCCTAGTTCAATTGGACAACCTGGATCTATTCAACGGCCAGGATCAGTACAAGGACCTGGATCAATTCAACGCCCAGGATCCGTACAAGGACCCGGTTCGATCGGACAGCCTAGTTCAATTGGACAACCTGGATCTATTCAACGCCCAGGATCAGTACAAGGTCCAGGCTCAATTGGGCAACCTGTTTCAATAGGACAACTGGGATCTATCCAACGACCAGGATCAGTCCAAGAACTCAGCTCAATTGGACAACCCGGATCAATTCAACGACCAGGATCCGTACACGGACCTGGTTCAATCCAGCGACCAGGATCAGTGCAAGGGCCTGGCTCAATCGGACAGCCTGGATCCATTCAACGACCAGGGTCAGTACAAGGCCCTGGATCAATCCAGCGACCAGGTTCAGTGCAAGGACCTGGTTCAATGTACGCACCAGGATCTGTTCAAGGACCATCGTCAATTCAAGCAAACCAAGGTCCATCGTCGGTAGCTCCATCAACACCATATCAGCCACAATCAATAAATCCGGGAAACACACCGCAGGTAAACAAAAAAAAGAATCAAAAATGCTCTAAAAAAGTGCTTTTTTCAGAAGTTTCAACAACAAACTCCCCAACCACAACAAATTCTGAATGTGCCAAGACCAGCGACGAATGAACAAATTCGACTGGTACAAGATCCAGCAGCATTAGCCAGAAGCTTAATTCAATATGATGTTCGAGCAGCGATAGTGGTAGAAATGATTGATATTTAAAAAAGAAAATGAAAAAAAAAGAAACAAAATTTTAAAGGAAACAAATAAAAAAGCAGTTGCCTCATTAAAAGCAATGAGATCAAACAATGAGGAAGAGCAGAAAAAAGCATTGAAACAATATGCGCGAGCAATGAATGATTTTCATGCGGTCGTCGATGAAACCGATCGAACATTGGTAATTCAAAAAGAAAATCAATAAATCAATAAAGGTTAATAATTAATAGACAACAGTGATGGAAACAGCAAAACAATTGAGTAAACTGGAAAAAGTGTTTGGAGAAAAGCTAAAAGAGAAAGGGAATGAACCGGAAGTGTTGAAGGAATGCGTCCAAGGATTTTTGGATTCAACATCAAAAGTTCAAGGAATGTTCGACGAGACGATCAATGAAGTGACACAATTGATGGAAAGTATTAGAAGACGTCAGAAAAATAGTGAGCCGCCAACAGATCGGCGAAACTTGAAAAGAGCCAGTGAAATGTTGGAAAATGATGAACAATTGATGGAATATTGAGATTTCTTTTTTCTTTTTCTTTTCTTCAATAAAACGAATTATTTTAAAGCAAAATGCATCGCTTTTCGAGTTAATTCACGGGATTCAAGAATGTCAGCAGCAGTGAATTCAGCGAGAAGATTTGCCAACTCATTTTTAACTAATTTTTCAGTTTCATCCAAAGGATCCAGAGGGGATGAAACAATAATGACTTCCATCTGAAAAAGTTTTTCTTTTCTTTTTTTTGCCGATTTTTAAAAGGTTTACCAGTTTCTTCAGCTGATCGGGTAGTGGTGGAAGATCATTGGCAACAAAGACGAATAAAATGTCTTCGGGAAGTTCGATGGAACGGTTTCGATAGCAAATCTGAAATCAGAGAGAAGAAGAAGTGGAATTTTCTTTTTTTTTTGGGTGTTTTTTACTTCTTTTTCTTCAGATTTCATTAGAATTTCATACATTTCTGGTGGAGGACACGAATTGAAATTGTGGAAAATCTGAAATTGTCAAAAGAAAAATTCTGGAAAAACGCAATTTTCAGATCTAAAATTCTAAAAATTGTTTTTTGTTGAGAAAATAATCAAAAATTATCCGAAAAGCTTCGGGAATTCTGGAGTTTTCATGAAAAAATCTAAAACTTCTGAAATTGAATTTCTTGGGAAAAAAAGGGAAAAAAGTTTACCGTTGGAACCACCGAATAAACATATTTGGGCAAGTTCTCAGTCAGGATCGGATCAGTCCAACTTGTGTGAGTCATTTCCACAAAAGTCGAGTTGGGCTGAAGAATTCGAAGATTCCTCATCACATCCTCATCGTATTCCGACGAGGTTTGAAGAAGACAAAAACGACGAGATTGTCGAAGGCTTCGGAGAATTGTGTTGATCACATTTGATGGTGTCGCAATCGATGAATCAAACTTGATCTGATTGGCGTTCAGATGAGACGAGCATAATCCAATCACAGTCTTGAAGTTTGCAAAAAAAAAATTATTGATTTATTGATTTATTGACACCTGAGATATCGATCGATCATAACATAAGAGAAGTGATCGGAAAATTGAGAAAAGGAGAGAATTTCCGATCAACTCTTTTTGTCGCCGATCATTCTGAATCACTTCCTTTTTCCATCTGGAAAAAATCGATTTTTTTCTTTCAATCAATTGTTACAAAAAAAATCGAACAATTCTCAATTTTACAGGGAAGTGTAATAAACTGCTTAACACTGAACAAGGAGAATTAAAATTATTATTACAAAAATATTTGAAAGGAAAAAGGTATAAAAGAAAAGTTGAGAAGGGATAGAAATCATCTTTGGATCACATCTGAAGAATCAGAAGAAAAATGGAAGAGAAACAAAGACTTCAAGCTTATCGCTTCGTTGCCTACTCGGCTGTGACATTTTCAGTTGTCGCTGTTCTTTCAGTAAGTTTTTGATTGATTTTAATTTTGATTGGAACAATCAATCAATCAATCAATCAATCAATATTTTTTAGTTGTGCATCACATTGCCAATGGTTTACAAATATGTTGATGGAATCAAGATTCAATTGAATCATGAAATCAAATTCTGTAAACATTCGGCTCGTGACATTTTTGCTGAAGTCAACCACATTCGAGCAAATCCAAAGAATTCATCAAGAATTGCTCGTCAAGTTGGTTATGAAGTTGATGCTGGAGTTGGAGGATTTGAAGGATCACAAGGAGGATCATGCTCTGGATGTTGTTTGCCAGGAGCTGCTGGACCAGCTGGAACACCAGGAAAACCAGGACGACCAGGACGTCCAGGAGCTGCGGGACTTCCAGGAAACCCAGGAAGACCACCATCACAACCATGTGAGCCAATCACTCCACCACCATGCCGACCATGCCCACAAGGACCACCAGGACCACCAGGAGCACCAGGACCACAAGGAGATGCTGGAGCACCAGGACAACCAGGACAATCATCAGGAAATGGAGCACCAGGAGCACCAGGACCAAAGGGACCATCAGGAGCACCAGGACAACCAGGAGCCCCAGGACAACCAGGACAACCAGGACAAGACGCTCAATCCGAGACAACACCAGGACAACCAGGACAAGCCGGACCACAAGGACCACCAGGACCAGCAGGAGCCCCAGGACAACCAGGAGGCCCAGGATACCCAGGAGCCCCAGGACCAAAGGGACCATCAGGAGCACCAGGACAACCAGGACAAGACGGAAACCCAGGAGCTCCAGGACAACCAGGACAAAGCGGTGGATCAGGAGAACGAGGAATCTGTCCAAAATACTGCGCCATCGATGGTGGAGTTTTCTTCGAGGACGGAACCAGAAGAAAATAAGCATTTGCCAGTTTATTATTTTGTCAATAAATTCTTTCTTTTCCCTGATTTTGTTTACCTGCTTCGATGTTTTTGAAGAGAATTCAACATGTCACCACTTCGTAATCGATAATCACATAATCGCCGATCATTCGCCAAAATTTGTTCATTTTCTCGAATTGAAGAATTCAGCTGAAAATTGAAAGTTCAAAAAAAATCGTTCTAAAACTTCAGAATTCTGAAAATTCTGAAAATTGCAGAACTCAAAACTTCAGAATTCTGAAAATTGCAGAACTCAAAACTTCAGAATTCTGAAAATTGCAGAATTTCAGAACTCTGGAAGCTCTGAAAATTGAGAAAATAATTCAACAAACCATATCAACATCCTTCTTCAATTGCTCCATTTCAGCATTTTCAGTTTCGCATTTGTTTTGAGTCGCCCGAATGTGCTCCTTCAATTGTTTCAGCTCCTCATTTTGCTCCTCCATCACGCGTAGCGTACAAGCGAGCTCCAGAAATTTGCCGATCCAACGACAAATCGTCGCGCACACCGCCGACTCGTGCTCGATTCGATTGGCGTTGAACTCGACGCGCTCCACATACTTCTTCAGTATTCTCATCTGATCTGTCGTCACGTTTTCCGCTTCGCACGTCGCAATTCGCATCATAAACGATTTGTCGAGAAGAAATTTTTGCGATTCGGTCCATGTTTCGGCCGCGTTTCGATCTGAAACCCGCGTTTTTTCTCCTTCTTCATTGTTTTTCGGCTCATTTTTACTTGGCTTAAATCCGGGCTCGAAAATTGTTCGCAACATTTCGCAGCACAATCGGATACCGATCGACGGCTTCGTGATTTTTGTCAAACTTTTCATGTCGGCTGGCGAATATTTCAATAATTCTTCAACGCAACGTCGACATTCTTCTTGTGGCTTCTACAAGGATTCAGAATTCCAACGGCGAAATTTTTTGATTTTTTGAGCCCAAAAATTTCAATCCGAAAAAAAATTTGATTGTGCACTGGAGCGAGATTGCATCTCCACTCGTAATTCGAGTGTTTTTTTCCTCTTTAAACTCACTAGACACGTTTTATTTACTACAATGCATCTTCGCTCCAGTGCAAAACGGAAATATTCAAATTTTTTGGGATAACTGACTACAAAATGGGTCTCGCAGCGTTGTGGTTTGCCAATTTTCCGTTCGGGAACCCCTTTTTTGGTTGAAAAATGTCCTAAATTTATCTAAAACTACGTATCACAGTGAACTGATGCTCAGCAAATTTCAAATGTGCGTTGGAGCGCGAAAAATCGGTTGAAACTGTTGTTAGAAGAATTTGGCTTTGCGGTGAGAAAAAATTTAAAAAGTTTAATGATATAATTGCGCTCTATTGCTAAAAAAATCACTATCCCTTCCTCCTCCTCCTCTCCTTTCTTTTTATTGAACATTTGAGAAATCAATCAAACTGCGTATCGTTAAAAGTCAGAAGAGTTGCTACGCAGCGAAAAGAACACCTTTCATCGTGATTCAATTTATTTAAAGGAGCATGTAAGCCGAAAGAAAACAGATTACTGTAAATCATCGAAAAAAAAAGAAAGTTTTTAACAGTGATTTTAGTGCTCGATAAAAAAATTCTAAAAAAATTTAGGATTTAATGAGGGTCTCGTGACGAAAAAATTTAACTGTATGCTCCTTTAAGTTTTCAGGTTTTTTTTAAATTGCTGAACAAAATTTAGTTGATATTATCTTTCAATACCAAGGCTCATGCGAGAGAATTTTTAAAAAGTTGTAACCTCGATGTTGGTGCAAACACACTGACGCACAATTGCACAAATTTTCAAATTATTTTTATAAAATTTTGTTTGTTTCAATAAAAATTATGGTTTAATGATATATCAAAATCCTAAAAATCTAGAAATTATCAAATTTCTTTCTTTTTCCTTTTTTTCGAAAATCCAGAATGAATTGTGCAGTAGAGCGCACCTGCCTTTTTTCCCACATTCTTACCGAAATGATCGCATCCAAATTATTCCTCAACTCCTCCTCCTCAACTCGCATCGTTTCGAGACTCTTCATTTTGCTCTGAACGCCGGCGAACAAAATTTCGACGCGCGTCGACTTGCGATTCCGTTCCTGCGTCATCTTCGACAATTCGGCCTCCTTGACAAGAATCCGCGCCTGCACCGCGCCAATATCGACACTTTTGCCCATTTCGGCGAGCTTCTCGATTTGTTCACAAGTGTGAAGAGCCTCACCCAATCGATTGCCTTCCGCGACGAGCTCTCTGCAAAAAAAATGAATCGGGAAGACGTGCCGATGTTGATTTCTGATGTCTGAAATTCGAAGCGGAAGACGACAATTATTGCAGCCCCCCTTCCTCTACCCCTTCCACTCCCACCCCGAATGATTGCAAATTTTCGCTGACGGTTTTCTCATGACTTTTTTCCAACCGATTTTTGAATGGTTTACAACACAGAAAAATCAAGAAGAAGGAAATGTCGATTTCGTCACAAAACTGAATCGGCAAAATCAGAGAAACACATCCAACAAATCATGAAAAGAGAAGAGAACAAAACCACTATCAGGTTGTAAACAACTTTTCCCCCTCTCGTCGTTTCAAGTCTCTTTCTCTCTCTCTCCCTCTCTCTCTCTCTCTCTCTCTCTCTTAATATGAACTTGATAGTAATTCTACTTGAATCAAAGGAAAAAAGCAACGAAAAACGAAGGAGGGAGGAGCTTCGTGACCAAAAATTGGGTATAAAAGAAATGCTGATTGACTTGATCGACACCATCTGGTCTCATCTCAAAAATGGAAGAGAAACAAAGACTTCAAGCTTATCGCTTCGTTGCCTACTCGGCTGTGACATTTTCAGTTGTCGCTGTTCTTTCAGTAAGTTTTTGATTGATTTTAATTTTGATTGGAACAATCAATAAATCAATCAATAAATCAATATTTTTTAGTTGTGCATCACATTGCCAATGGTTTACAAATATGTTGATGGAATCAAGATTCAATTGAATCATGAAATCAAATTCTGTAAACATTCGGCTCGTGACATTTTTGCTGAAGTCAACCACATTCGAGCAAATCCAAAGAATTCATCAAGAATTGCTCGTCAAGTTGGTTATGTTGTTGATGCTGGAGTCGGTGGATTTGCTGGATCACAAGGAGGATCATGCTCTGGATGTTGCTTGCCAGGAGCTGCTGGACCAGCTGGAACACCAGGAAAACCAGGACGACCAGGACGTCCAGGAGCTGCTGGACTTCCAGGAAACCCAGGAAGACCACCATCACAACCATGTGAGCCAATCACTCCACCACCATGCCGACCATGTCCACAAGGACCACCAGGACCACCAGGAGCACCAGGACCACAAGGAGATGCTGGAGCACCAGGAGCACCAGGACAAGGATCAGGACGTGGAGCACCAGGAGCACCAGGACCAAAGGGACCATCAGGAGCCCCAGGACAACCAGGAGCCCCAGGACAACCAGGACAACCAGGACAAGACGCTCAATCCGAGACCACACCAGGACAACCAGGACAAGCCGGACCACAAGGACCACCAGGACCAGCAGGAGCCCCAGGACAACCAGGAGGCCCAGGATCACCAGGAGCCCCAGGACCAAAGGGACCATCAGGAGCCCCAGGACAACCAGGAGCCAACGGAAACCCAGGAGCTCCAGGACAACCAGGACAAAGCGGTGGATCAGGAGAACGAGGAATCTGTCCAAAATACTGCGCCATCGATGGTGGAGTTTTCTTCGAGGACGGAACCAGAAGAAAATAAGCATTTGTCAACTCGACAATTTCATCAAAATTTCAATAAAAATTTTCATTTTCATTTCTTTGTTGATTTTAATTTGAAACAGAAAAGAAAAGAGAAAAAACCGATTTTTTTTCCGCAGTCGAAATTATCCAAAAAAAGTGTTTATTGTAACAATGACCTTTTTCGACAAGGAAGCATCATTTCTCAAGGTGAAATGTCAATTTCCTGGTTTAACTGGTAACTTAATTTCATTTGAAAGGTTTGGTTGGAAATAAACAAAAGAAAGAATTTCTCTCTCTCTCTCTCTCTTTATCTCTCTCTGTTCTGTTTTCTCTTTGCCTCTCTCTCTCTCCCTCTCTCTATTTTTCTCTCTGCCTCTCTCCCTCTATCTCTTTCTCTCTCTTTCTCTGTTCTGTTTTCTCTTTGCCTCTCTCTCTCCCTCTCTCTATTTTTCTCTTTGCCTCCTCCTATACTTATCTCTCTCTCTTTCTCTGTTCTGTTTTCTCTCTGTCTCTCTCTTTCTCTCCCTCTCTCTCTCCTTTTCTCTTTGTTGCCCCTCCTATTTTTTTCATACTATTTCTCACTGTCTTTTTCTCTCTTTCTCTCACTCTCGTGTATGTTTTTTCCCTGATTAAATCAATCAATAAAAAATCAATATTCTTGTTCGAGAAAAAATTTGCGGCTGAAATAAAGTGAAATTTAACCAAAAAAAAAATCGAAAAAAATCGAGAATTTCAAGCAGAATTCGAGAATTCGACATTCGTTGAAGCTCTCCAGATCAAGGCAAAACAAAAAATCGATTGATTCACAGAACCGACGTCTCTCTCGACGCAAATCAATTCGGATTCGAGAATCAATGGGATTTTTCAAACTTCGATTTACTGATGGCAGCGAATGCCATCTGAGTTCTGATTTATTCTTCGAATTTTCATGAAAAATTCTCAAATTTTTTCTGATTCCGAGTTGGATCAGATTTTGAGCGATCCTAGAATTTTGTCATTCAACGGTCAGATCATTGATCTGTCAACTTCCGATCTGATCCAAGTTGGATCAGGTTTCGATCGGTCCATAAACTTTGCCATTCAGCGTTCACCTCATCGATCTGTCAAATTCCGATCTGATCCAAGTCGGATCAGGTTTCGATCGATCCATGAACTTTGCCATTCAACGGTCAGATCATCGATCTGTCAAATTCCGATCTGATCCAAGAACTTTGCCATTCAGCGTTCACCTCATTGATTTGTCAACCTCAACTCTGATCCGAGTCGAATTCTCATCAAGTAAATCGAATTCCCTTCCAGCCTCAATTTCAGAAAACCCTCGATTTCTAGACAAAAAGTGATGCGTCCAGACAACATTTTCGATACATTGAAAAACTGATTTTGTCTTCAAGTAAAAATTTCCTTTCATTTTTCTTCAAAAAAATAGTAAAAAGATAAAATGATTATCACCCAAGTTTCATTCAATGTCATTTCTCTTCCCCCCCCCCCCCCCTCTTACAATTCCCCCCCCCCCCCTTTTAAATTTATTTACAACTTTTACAATGCCAAATGATTTTTGGCAGGAAAATGATGAAAACGAAAATGAAAGAAGAAAAATTTTTGATAAATGATTTTATTTTTCTCTAACTTCTCTCTCTCTCTCTCTCCCTCTCTGCTTCGAGAAAAAAAAACCAACAACAAAATGGTTAGGCGCCTATTTCGGATTTGTTTTTTCGCTTCAGCGCGACGATGAGGAAGTGAAATTTTTGAAAATTAATTGAGAGGGAGAAGCTGTGTAAAGCTGAACTGTTTATTTTGTAAGAAACAAAAAAAAATCGATTTTAAACACCGCCCATCTTTGTTGCAACATACAGCTTGAGGGTATAAAAGAGAAGGGAGAAGCTGAAAATGACATCGTTGACATCAATCAACAATCAGTCAAGGAAAAAAGATGGAAGAGAAGCAGAGACTTCAAGCTTATCGCTTCGTTGCCTACTCGGCTGTGACATTTTCAGTTGTCGCTGTTCTTTCAGTAAGTTTTTGATTGGAAAATCAATCAATCAATCAATCAATCAATATTTTTTAGTTGTGCATCACATTGCCAATGGTTTACAAATATGTTGATGGAATCAAGATTCAATTGAATCATGAAATCAAATTCTGTAAACATTCGGCTCGTGACATTTTTGCTGAAGTCAACCACATTCGAGCAAATCCAAAGAATTCATCAAGAATTGCTCGTCAAGTTGGTTATGAAGTTGATGCTGGAGTTGGAGGATTCGAAGGATCACAAGGAGGATCATGCTCTGGATGTTGTTTGCCAGGAGCTGCTGGACCAGCTGGAACACCAGGAAAGCCAGGACGACCAGGACGTCCAGGAGCTGCTGGACTTCCAGGAAACCCAGGAAGACCACCATCACAACCATGTGAGCCAATCACTCCACCACCATGCCGACCATGCCCACAAGGACCACCAGGACCACCAGGAGCACCAGGACCACAAGGAGATGCTGGAGCACCAGGACAACCAGGACAATCATCAGGAAATGGAGCACCAGGAGCCCCAGGACCAAAGGGACCATCAGGAGCCCCAGGACAACCAGGAGCCCCAGGACAGCCAGGACAACCAGGACAAGACGCTCAATCCGAGACAACACCAGGACAACCAGGACAAGCCGGACCACAAGGACCACCAGGACCAGCTGGAGCACCAGGACAACCAGGAGGCCCAGGATTCCCAGGAGCCCCAGGACCAAAAGGACCATCAGGAGCACCAGGACAACCAGGACAAGACGGAAATCCAGGAGCCCCAGGACAACCAGGACAAGATGGTGGATCAGGAGAACGAGGAATCTGTCCAAAATACTGCGCCATCGATGGTGGAGTTTTCTTCGAGGATGGAACCAGAAGAAAGTAAACGAAAAGTTGAAACATTTTCGAAAATCCTCGTTGTGTTTTTGTATTTTTGTTCATTTCAATGAAAATTTGTTTCCTATTCGTTTTTGTCCGAAAATTATTGATCCAATATTTATAAAAAGTGATTCGCTGCGCATCAACCATGTGATACGCAGTTAGAGAAAAAGAAGCCTCCTTTGAAGTAAAATTTTTCTGGCAAAAAAATGAGAAAAACAAAATAAAAATCGACTCGAGAAGCTTTTTACAACGCTTCGAATTTCCTAGAATGAAACGGGAATCGTACCTTGCCGGGGTTAGTGCCAGAAGTCATTTGAACAAGGAACCGATAGAAGATCCATAATCCATCTGAACCAGGGGAGAATGGTAGGTCTAGAATCATTAAGGAGCATCATCTCCGAGCCATCTGATTCTGAACACTGAGAGAATGGGGGTGAGGATCCTACATTTAACACTAGAAAAGAGAAACGATCAGAGGATCCTAGAGGAAGGCAAGCATCGATGATGCATCAAACTCAACACATCTGGAATCCAGAACAGTGAAGAGTTCGGAGAAGCCGAAACAGAAAGTTCAGCTCGGAAAAAAATTTTAATAAACGGGGATTTTTCTGATTGGAAAACTTTAACAAAGATCGAATCGAAGAACGACCAACTATTCGATAAGATCCAGACGATGAGACGAAGCTGCTGAATCTGACGCATATTTTTCGAGGAGAAGCTCAAAAAAAGTTGGAATCAACGATTTTCTTTTTGTAAGTTTGAGAATCCAGGGTTCAATGAATTTAGATTTTTGGCTTCAAGAATCGGGAAATTTTCAGATTTTATAAAACTGAAAATCCCAAAGCAAAAAAAATTTTTTTTTCAAATTCTTCAAAAAAAAAAGGATCAAAAATGATCTTCTGATGTCCGGTTTTTTGTTCGGAAGCTTCTTCTCAAAAGCTCCAGATTGTAATGGGCTTCTGAAACCAGTGGAATCCTATCACCTCGGCAAGAAGATCCGGAGCTTCACACATCAATTTGACGGATCACAAATAATTGAGGGGAGGGGGATCGATTGATTAAACGGGTTTCAGTGAAAATCCTCTTGGACAATAGTTTAGATCAGGCGAAACTGAATATCGATATTTCTAGGATCAATTTTTTTCCGATTTCAATCAGCTCAAAAATATCGATATTTCTAGGATCAATTTTTGTCCGATTTCAATCAGCTCAAAAATATCGATTTTTCTAGGATCAATTTCCGTCTGATTTCAATCAGCTCAAAAATATCGATATTTCTAGGATCAATTTTTGTCCGATTTCAATCAGCTCAAAAATATCGATTTTTCTAGGATCAATTTCCGTCTGATTTCAATCAGCTCAAAAATATCGATTTTTCTAGGATCAATTTCTGTCCGGTTTCAATCAGCTCAAAAATATCGATTTTTCTAGGATCAATTTCTGTCCTGTTTCAATCAGCTCAAAAATATCGATTATTCTAGGATCAATTTTTGTCTGATTTCAATCAGCTCAAAAATATCGATTTTTCTAGGATCAATTTCCGTCCAGTTTCAATCAGCTGAAAAGTATCGATTTTTTTGGGATCAATTTTTGTCCGATTCAAAATCATGTCTCCACTGCAGAAAAAAAACTTCGAAATCGCTGAAAATCTGTGCTCAACACTTTCAAGCTTTTTGTAGTTTCTACCGTAATCCTTGCAGTTCGTCGGATATATTGCAGAAAATTAGAAAAAACGGTTTTTGTCCTTCTTCTTTGGAACAATTTTGGCCGTTTTGTTTTTGAAGAAAACAAAATGAAGATGAAACAAAGAAAAAACTTTGTCAAGTTTTTTTCTTCGAATTGTAAAATAACCAAATAAAACTTTTTTAGAAGCATCACACTAAAACTTTTCTCTCCCTCTCTCTCTCTCTCTCTCTCTCTCTCTCTCCCTCTCTCTCTCTCTTCCTATCTCTGTCTCTGTCTCTGTCTCTTTATCTTTCTGGTTATCTTTTTCATTCCTATGACCCTGACGTTCTGAAAAAAAAAAGAAGAATACAATAAATCGTATGGACTGAAAGTGTAATATTCAGTTTTAATGATCCGCCTCTTCCCTTTTGGGTATAAAAGAAATGCTGATTGACTTGATCGACACCATCTGGTCTCATCTCAAAAATGGAAGAGAAACAAAGACTTCAAGCTTATCGCTTCGTTGCCTACTCTGCTGTGACATTTTCAGTTGTCGCTGTTCTTTCAGTAAGTTTTTGATTGATTTTAATTTTGATTGGAACAATCAATCAATCAATAAATCAATCAATATTTTTTAGTTGTGCATCACATTGCCAATGGTTTACAAATATGTTGATGGAATCAAGATTCAATTGAATCATGAAATCAAATTCTGTAAACATTCGGCTCGTGACATTTTTGCTGAAGTCAACCACATTCGAGCAAATCCAAAGAATTCATCAAGAATTGCTCGTCAAGTTGGTTATGAAGTTGATGCTGGAGTTGGAGGATTCGAAGGATCACAAGGAGGATCATGCTCTGGATGTTGTTTGCCAGGAGCAGCTGGACCAGCTGGAACACCAGGAAAACCAGGACGACCAGGACGTCCAGGAGCTGCTGGACTTCCAGGAAACCCAGGAAGACCACCATCACAACCATGTGAGCCAATCACTCCACCACCATGCCGACCATGCCCACAAGGACCACCAGGACCACCAGGAGCACCAGGACCACAAGGAGATGCTGGAGCACCAGGACAACCAGGACAATCATCAGGAAATGGAGCACCAGGAGCACCAGGACCAAAGGGACCATCAGGAGCACCAGGACAACCAGGAGCACCAGGACAACCAGGACAACCAGGACAAGACGCTCAATCCGAGACAACACCAGGACAACCAGGACAAGCCGGACCACAAGGACCACCAGGACCAGCTGGAGCACCAGGACAACCAGGAGGCCCAGGATACCCAGGAGCCCCAGGACCAAAGGGACCATCAGGAGCACCAGGACAACCAGGACAAGATGGAAATCCAGGAGCCCCAGGACAACCAGGACAAAATGGTGGATCAGGAGAACGAGGAATCTGTCCAAAATACTGCGCCATCGATGGTGGAGTTTTCTTCGAGGACGGAACCAGAAGAAAGTAAACGAAATCAGTTTATGGAAAACTTCAATAAATCTCAGGAATTTAACCTTTTTGATTCAATCAATAAATCATTTAAAAAAGAAAAGAAAAACTGACTTCTTATTTTGACTGTAAACAATCTGAAAATTGTCGGCGACCTCAAAAATCATGCTGAAAATCGTTGAATTGAGCGAAACACCAATGGAAGACAAATAGTTTTTGGCTGAAATTAAAACCAAAAAAAATCGATAATTCTTCTGAAATTTGAGGCTGAAAACCAATATAAAACGTCGAAACAATGATCGATGCCGCCTCGACTTTACAATCCGCAATGATTTTATTGATTTTTTCAGTGATTTTCGATTTTTCAATCGGCTGAAAATCGATGATTTTTCTGTGAGCTTCTCGTCGGTTTTCTCGCTCTCACCGGCATATGGAAAATTGTGCACCACGAGAAGTCGATCTTGAACTGTGGATCGACAAGAAAAACGAGATGAAGAGCGTCGAAAATTCGCGACTCCAACACGTTTCGCAACTGTTTCGAGTCTTTCAACGTTTCGACCGGCAAATATTTGCACATTCGTTGGCTGCAAAACCAACAGTCGTCGTCGTCAGCGACGTCGTCGTCGTCGTCGTCAGCGACGACGACTTCGCCACCTACCCGGGCAATCGGAGTCCGACAGTTTGCATTTGTGTCGCCAGATTCTTCTCGCACTCGATGAGTTGTTCGCCCATCGAGTGAAGTTGCTCGTCGGAGATCAGGTGTTGTGTGTTGGGCGATTCGATCCACAGTTTGATCTGCTCCATCCAGCGAGGCTCAATTTTTTCGTACTGTAGAATTTAAAGGGCGGGGACACATCGAGATGTTTTTTGTTTGGTTTTTTTTTTCTTACGCAAAAATCGAAATGGCACAAAATCACAACGTGTTGATTGTTGTTTGCGATGATGTTGATTGCTCGACTGAAAAAACGAAACAAAATTCAAATTACCGCGCGCCGCACCTCCACCCGACAGTAACCCAAAACATTCTGCACCGCTGCGTAGCAGCTCTAACCAATGTTTTTTGCGGATACGCAGCTCAGCTTCATTTTTAACACTTAACATCTGCGCATCAGTTCACTGCGTGGCAACTCTTAAGCGTTTTTGGTTTTCGCCGATACTCAGTTTAAATCGTATTTGGAGTGTAGCGAAAACTACGGTAGTTTTTTGTTTGCATTAGAGCAATGTTGCATCTTTTTAAAGACAACCTTAAGGAAAATTCCCAACGCGATATGAAACTGTCATAGGAGGAAGCATCAATTTGCATGTGCATCATCTGAAAGTAAAAGCTTGACATTTTCAGAATTTCTCTCTCTCTCTCTCTCTCTCTCTCTCTCTCTTTCTCTCTCTTTTTCTCTCTCTTTCTCTCTCTTACCGTTGTGTTACACGCCACACAAGCAGCTTTAACAATTTGTGTTCGACCGCTCGACGGTGGAGCAGCAATGACCATGTGCTCAGAGGCTTGTCGAATAACACGCATCACTCGTTGAACCCAGCAGCTCGATTCCCTGAATCATTTATTGAAGTCATGCTCTCTCTCTCTCTGTCTCTCTCCCTCTCTCTCTGTCTCTCTCTCTCTCTGTCTCCAAACCAATCGATAAATAGTCGAATACGATCTTTGGGATGATTTCGATGATGTTCGAATAGAAAATTCTCGATGCTTCGCTGAAATTGCGTTCGATCAATGATCGGCTCGTATGATAATCCATCGACGACGTCGTGAGCATCAACTTCGGAATAGATGATGTCGAACATGTCGTAGACAATTCCGCTCGTCTCCTTAATTTTTACACTATTTCTTTTTTTTTACACTATTTCTTTCCTCTTTTTCTCTCTCTCTCTCTCTCTCTCTCTCTTTGTCTATCTGTCTGCGTCTCTCTCTCTCTTTCACCTCATCGTCATCATCATTTTCAATCGATATAATTGTTTTGAGCACAGCCTGCATCGTTGTGCTGAAATGCGAATCGATCAACTCTTGAAACTTGGCGGCGAAGAAGCTTCGTTGTTGTGGATCTGAACAATGAACTCAAAGAAATCAATAAATCGACGCCCTCTCCTTACCAATCGCGTCGCCGATGACACGCGCCGATTCATGAATGAACAATCGGATCAGCGCATCCGGATCGGGACAATTGTCGGGAAAGGCGAAGAAGAACGATTTGGCCAAACGTGTGGCGAGAGCCATTGACGATAGCGGCTTCTGAAGTTATTCCGGTTGATCTTCTTTGAATTTAAGACTTTTTTTCTATCTGAAAATACCACGTATGGTTGACGAACAATTTCGACAACACATTCGGAAAATGATTCCAGAATGTGATGATATTCGGAGCTGAAAGATCTGAAGGGAAAAAAATCGATTTAACAAAAAAAAATCAATAAAAATCAATAAAAAAAACTTGGCTGTGAAGTTTGCCGATATCAAACTTTGAACCAACGTCTTCTGATCTTTGAACTTGACTGGTGGCATCGCAATTCCGATGAAGCTTGATGCCAATGCTTTTGTCTTATGAAGCCATGTATAATCTTCATCGTCTGTCACAATGATCATCTGAAGAGCGTTGAGCTTTTTCTCTTCTGAAAATTTCAGATACCCGAATCTGAGCATCAGATTTCGATAATCTTCCATCTTTCCAGTATGTCTTATGATCCACAAAGAATTCGATGATTGGTAGAAGCGGTTCGGTGAATGAGAATTTATCGATTACCACGTACTGAAAATCAATAAGAAATTCGGCTACGATACTCCGCTTTTTACGCATTCCGATCATTTTGACGAATTTGAAAAACCCGTGAAATGTCGGAAAGATTTGAACGTTTTGCTACAACGTGCGCTACTTGCCAAAAGGGCGGAGCGTTCCCGTTTTTTTTAATGCCGCGGCAAGATCAAACAAATTCAATTTTTCAGGTTGAAAAAAATCCAAACAATGTGGGAGGAGCCTACATAGTCGGAAGAACCGAAAAGTTATAAATAAAATTTTGTATTACGACACTCCGTGTTTACAGATGAGGCACTTTAACAAATTAGGAAACCCGTGAAATGTCAGAGGAAAATTGAAGTAGAACACGAACCAGCTGTTTATTGAAATGCGCCTTTTCACACGTCTCAACGATATCGGTGAACTTCTTCTGTGCCACATCATTCCCGACGCGACTTTTGCCATCCAACCAAATGAATTCGGTCTCAAGTGAACGGTTGTTGACGACGGCGGAGCTGGCGCTGGCACCAGCACCAGATCCTCCTCCAACGATGGCGGCGCTTCTTCTCAAGTGTTTCGCAATCATTTTGACGAACATGGTTTTGCGTGAAAACGCGGCGCCGTGTACGAGAATGTTGTGACCGGAAGTGAGAAGGCGTAGGCAATAAAATAAGAGACGATCAATGTTCGGCGTCACAATCATCAGATTCCCAATTGAACTGTCTTTATCGATTGATGATTGACAAAATGGTTCGTCGATCCATTTGACCAATTTTGTTGAATCCTGAAATCCAAAAAAATCATTTTTTTTTGCAATTTCAGCTTTTTCTTGATTTTTCTGAAAAAATTCAAAAAAATTGATTTTTTTTAACAAAAAAAAAGTTAAATTTTTTCAAGTTTACAACTGGTTTTAATTACTGTAGGCGTGGCCTAATCAATTATCGATTTTTTTCAAATTTTCAGAACCGATTGTCAGAGTTCAAAAAAAATATAACAATGGTGGGCGTGGCCTAATCAGTTATCGATTTTTACCATTTGTTTCTCTCAAAATTTCAAAATCAATTGTCACAGATCAAAAAAAAAAGTTAATTTAAATATTTGTAGGCGTGGCCTAATCAATTATCGATTTTTTTCAATTGTTTTAAAACTTTTAAAACAGAAAAACTGAGCTGCGGCCAGGCCAGACTTCAGAAAAAAACGGATTTTTTTATTAAATATCGATTTTTGTGGTGCCAAAACGAAGAAGAAAACCTGATAGGAGATTTTCCAATTACAAACATCGTCAGGAATCTGAATCGACAACTTCGATTTGATGTGCGCCAACGATTTGATCATAAAAGCATCGACGACCTTCTGTTTTTCAGCAAAAATGCTGATGAAATTTGCAGCGGCCAGAATCACCGTGATTCGAACTGTGTCGTTAACCGACGTCGTTCGGCTCAACGGTAAAACTTCGGTCAAATCCTGGAAAAAAACCCATCATCGGCTCACAGAAAAACCACCAATCAAAACCAACCAAATAAATCACTTGAAACAGCATATTTGGCCAGAAAAACGTCGACGAAAATCGATTCGTCATTGGAATCAGAATCTGATCGACCAGTTCGTCAAGCGTTTCGAGAAGCGAAATTTTCTAAAAATCAACAAAACCAAAACAAAAAAATCGATAATCGATCAGCGACTACTTACATTGAACAGATCGCCAAACTTTTTCTGCCACTCTTTTCGATAACTTCTTGCCATGTCTGATTTTGTCGTCGTTGCTACAGTATGAAACGGTATATCAAACTTGTTTACCGTATTCAGATGATATCCCTGAACGAAAAAAAAACAAAAATTGAGAAGGATTTTGCGTGGCGAGACCCCCTTCCCCCGACTTTTGAAAATTCTCATTTCTGCCCTTTAATTTTGATCAAATTCGAGTGGGCGTGGTCGAGAATTGCAAGCGTCGCATTGAAAAAAAAAAACAAAACCTCTTCATTGGGAATGCACATCAAGAATTGAATATTATCCTGCGGATAAAATGTCGAACCATCATCGAGCGTCAGAAACGGTGTCTGCGGCAAATTGCGATCCTTCTTCAAGAAGAGCGGCGACAGGAACGGAAACACATTCCAGAATTGCGAGAAGCCGTAGAAGACGACGATCGTATGAATGTTGGTCGACGTCGTCGAAATCGACGAATGATAACTGCGGCCACTTTCGCTGCCGGTCGTCGTCGTCGTGTCGGGCGTGAGGAGCACGTCGAACAGAATGCCCGACGGCGAGGCGGCAAACTCGTCGCGTGAGGCGACAAGTTGATCGCGTGTGAAGACGTCGACGTAGATCCAAATTATCTGCAACGAGTTTTTTGGGCTTTTGCCATTTGTTTTTTCAAAAATTAGGCTCCTCCCACAACAGCAAAAAAAGAAAAGTGGGCGGAGAGTGTTCGGCAAGCAGCGCACGCTTATAAAAATATTTGGTGTTTATTTTTTAATTTTTTAAAGTTTTCGGCTTGTGTAAAAACGGAGGGTCGTAAAAGGTTTTTCGTTTCCCCGTTACTCATTTCGCAAAAAAAAAAACGAAAAGAGAAAACCGATAGTCGAAATTTTAAATTAGCACGCAAACGTGTTGCAGCCGCGCTCTACCGAGAATTTTTTTTCCCCAAAAAAAAAAACGTCTTAAAATATTCACTTTTTCAGCAAATTGATCCAAAATTTCTTTCAACGTCAATTTAGCCATCGGCCCGACACAACCAGCAATTTCTCTGGAAAAAAATCGATTGAACAAAGGAGGAAAAATCGATAAATAATCCAAAACTGATTCTTGATTTGCGATCCGATTTTGTCGATTAAAATTGAGTGCGGCGACGATGGTTGAACGCCGGCGACCGGAATCATTCGATTCGTTGTGATCGAAGCTGATCGAACACTCGAAATTGGTGTCGTCGTTGAAATCTGGAAAAAATTTTTTCAGATGAGATTTTTCTTGGCCAAAAAAAAAATGTTGGAAAAACATCGAAAATGAACGAATTCGACGATTTGTCTTCAAAATGCGATTGGATTGAATCGGCACCGAATCCTTGATTCTTCAGAATTTCCACTGAAATCGTCGACGGAATCGTCGTTTTTATTTCTTCGGTTGACGAGAGAAAAAGGCGGGGAAAAGCTTGAAAAAAAAAACGGCAGCGGTGAGGCGGAGAGGATGAAGCTTACGTGTTAGTTGTTCGTTTAAAAGATTGAAAAGCTTAAAAATTGCCTGAGAGCTCAGAAGATCGACGTTTTCCAGAATAACAAACCAGCTTGACATTGATATTATCTGCAAAAAGGAGTTGATCTGAAAATCCTGATTCTGAAATTTCCAGAAGCCGAAATCCTGAAAGTTTCAGAAAAAAAGAATTCTGAAAGTTTCAGAAAAAAAGAATTCTGAAAATTCCAGAAAAGAAAATTCTGAAAATTCCAGAAGAGAAAATTCAGAAAATTTCAGAAGATGAAATTCTGAAAATTCCAGAAGAGCAAATTCTGAAAATTCCAGAAGAGCAAATTCTGAAAATTCCAGAAGAGAAAGTTCTGAAATTCCAGAAGAGAAAATTCAGAAAATTTCAGAAGATGAAATTCTGAAAATTCCAGAAGAGCAAATTCTGAAAATTCCAGAAGAGCAAATTCTGAAAATTCCAGAAGAGAAAGTTCTGAAATTCCAGAAGAGAAAATTCAGAAAATTTCAGAAGAGAAAATTCAGAAAATTTCAGAAGATGAAATTCTGAAAATTCCAGAAGAGCAAATTCTGAAAATTCCAGAAGCCGAAATCCTGAAAATTCCAGAAGAGCAAATTCTGAAAATTCCAGAAGAGAAAGTTCTGAAATTCCAGAAGAGAAAATTCAGAAAATTTCAGAAGAGAAAATTCTGAAAATTCCAGAAGAGCAAATTTTGAAAATTCCAGCAGAGCAAATTCAGAAAATTCCAGAAGAGAAAATTCTGAAAATTCGAGAAGCCGAAACTCTGAAAATTCCAGAGGAGAAAATTCTAAAAATTCCAGAAGGGAAACTCAGAGCTCAACATAAAAATTCAGCTGTGTGAGGCTCGCTTAAAGATTTTTTCTTTTAAATATAAATTTGACTTTGTCATTCGACTGCGGCTTGATAAAATGGGCGTGTTCTGCAAGCTGCGCACACTAATTTTTCTCTCATTTTTCTTCCGTCAAAAGTTTTTTTTGTGATTTTTATTTTTACATTCACAAGGCGATCGAACAAATCTTCGTCTAACAAGTTGTGAGAGTTGATGATCCGAACGTTGGCGCACATGCAGCTCGACAGCTTCAGAATGAATCCACGCGTCACACACATTTCGCCAAGAAGAAGAATAATTTTACCATGACACCAGTTGTCAGCCAATGATTTACTGGAAAAGTGTTGAAAAGTGAAGCGGTCGTGTCTCCGGTTTTTTCTCCCCCGAGGCGAAACCCATGAAATGTCATGCGCAAATTTGTTCTACCTTAGGAATTTGTTGGTTTCAGTTGAATAGCAAAAGTCAACTGTTAACTGTGACTGCTTCTGAATACTTTTGTGCTGAAGAAAATAGGATTTTTCCTGAAACAAGAATGAAAGTCAAATCAATCGGGTTTCGGGCTTTTTCTGCTCCTACCACACGACTAATGAAGAGCGGATCAATACAAACGCGGGTCTCGATCAATTCGCCAACATTGGTTCCCAATCGGCTGACGATTTTTGATCGATCCTGACGTTCAAACGTCACAATCTGAAAAATCGATAAATCAACAACAAAAAATCAATAAATCGATATTTAAGATCACTTCGGTTAGTTTTGATGCGAACGCAGTTTCGATGCTTTTGATCAGCTCGCACGGCTCCTGTTTTTCAATCTCATTTTTTGTCAGATCTACAGTGATCTTTTCGTCTTCCCAATCGACCATTTCGAGTTGATTTCTGGAAAAATCGATAATTGATTTTTTTTTGTTGTCTCAATTTTCAATCGACCTCCGATTGAAGCAAAGTCTTCGCAACGATGGAAAACAATCTTTGAGCAACAATTTGAGACGATTTTCAATTGAAGTGGTCGAAAATAATGAGAGGAGATGAAGCTCGGATGATAAACAGAGGCGGGCATTTGTGCTTCGCATTTGATTCAAAAGCCCACGAGTTCCCTGGATCAAATTTAACTTTAAAATTCTTTTTTTTTTTGTTTTTTTACAACACTACGCAATAACGCAGAGTTTCAACCAAATTTAACTTTATTTTAATCGGAAAAAGCTTGGTACTGGCAGAAAGTGACTTAAATTTTACAACACTACGCGATGACGTTCAAAGTTTTAACTAAGACACTGGCGGGAAGGGGCGTATCCATTACAACACTACGCAATGACGTTCAAAGCTTCAACAACTTTTCTTCTTATTTTAATGGGAAAAAGTTTGGCACTGGCGGGAAGGGACGTATCCATTACAACACTACGCAATAACGCAGATTTTCAACCAAATTTAACTTTATTTTAATGAGAAAAAGTTTGGTACTGGCAGAAAATGACTTAAATCTTACAATACTACGCGATGACGTTCAAAGTTTTAACTAAATTTCTTCTTATTTTAATGGGAAAAAGTTTGGCACTGGCGGGAAGGGACGTATCCATTACAACACTACGCAATAACGCAGAGTTTCAACCAAATTTAACTTTATTTTAATGAGAAAAAGTTTGGTACTGGCAGAAAGTGACTTAAATCTTACAACACTACGCGATGACGTTCAAAGTTTTAACTAAATTTCTTCTTATTTTAATGGGAAAAAGTTTGGTACTGGCAGAAAATGACTTAAATCTTACAACACTACGCGATGACGTTCAAAGTTTTAACTAAGGCACTGGCAAGAAGGGGCGTATCCATTACAACACTACGCAATAACGATGAAAAAAATCAATTAAAAAAAGGCAAACCTGAATAATTACAGCAACCATTGTTTTAATTTTATCAATCCAACATGGCAAATGAATCAATTGAATAACGCGATAAATTGTCGGATCTTTAGCCACATTTTTCTCGATTTTAATCCAATATTTTGCGCATTTTCGAAGCAATTCGTATTCATTCTGAACGAAAACCATTTTCAAACCAAGCAAAACGACGCAGCCACGATCCACCACTAACGCGTTGCAGTTGCGCTCTACCGAACAATTTTGCGCGCCGATTCCGCAACAAACAAGTCGAAAAAAAAACAAAAGATCAAAAACCTGTAGAGTTTTTCGGCACGTCACAAAAATATTGGCGACTCTTCGCCATTTTTGTTGAGTTTCATTCCATTTCTGAAGAATTCGCTCGGTTCGATTCGTCCATTCGATCCATTGTCTGAAATTTGCTGTGAAATTGTCACGGCCGCCGCCCCGTTTCGTCGTCATGAACAAAAATCTGATGAAAAAGCCACCATGTCAAGAATTCTGACAGCTCAAAAAAAAAATGTCGAAAATTCACACATTTTATCGGAAGAAAGGGAATCGATGGCTCAGTGGTTAGTGCGTCATCGTTACACTCGGGGGGCTTCTTCGTGAGTGAGTTCGGTTCCTTCCCCTGCCCCCCAAGCTTCTTCTAAGACTAGAATTTAAGATTTTTGTTGAGCTTAGATTGTTCCGCAGAAATTTATTGTCAGAATTTTAAGCTTTATCGAATGGAGCTCGTCTCATCAGATTCTAGAATAAACGAAAAAAGATTACGGTAATGAATCGTCGGTAATTTGATCAACGTTCGTCATGTGCCTCAAAATATTGTTATCGTTTTGTACTTTGACATAAAGCTCATCAAGTCGCATTGCCAATGACAACTTCCATTGATTGAACGTGTGCATTTCAAGATGTTCGTGACTCCAAAATGTGACGATCTCGTGAAGCTGATCGGCCGCCGTCGCTTCACGTTCGGCTGAGAAAGCGATTGGTTTGAGTTGTTGTAGATGAGCTTCAAGTCCGAGCTCACAAATTTGTGCTATTGAGCTGTTGGCGTATGGTGTAAGATCGAAGCCTGGAAGGAATTTTTTCAGAGTTTTGTCTTGTGGAATATTTAGAATATGGGCTTCGGAAATTTTTTGAATTTTGGCTTCTGAAACTTTCAGAATTTTTTATTCTCGAATAATCAGAATCTGGGCTTCTGGAATTTTTGGAATTTTTGCTTCTGGAATGTTCAGAGCCTGGGCTTCTGGAATTTTCAGAGTTTCGCCTTCTGAAACTTTCAGAACCTGAGCTTCTGGAATTTTCAGAATTTTTCCTTCTGAAATTTTCAGAATCAGGATTTTCAAAAGTTTCAGAAGTTTCTTCTCTAAAAATTCAAAAATTGTTTGTTGCTCACCAACAATTTCAGACATTCGAATCCAATGAGCATCTAATAATCGTCGACATGACATCACTTCAGCCACAGCGAAATTTTTCTTGAATGCGTCCACTTCATTTCGTGTCTGAAATCGTGAAAATAAATGAAAAAAGTAGATTTGGTGCAGATAATTCGACGAAAAAATGCACACAAAACATTATATCTTACGACAATTTTTTTCTAGGAAGAAAAAAGCCGATGACAAACTTTTTCAAAGTCTTACAAAGAGAAGAAACAACACTCCGCCTTCCGTTTTTTATTGTTCCGCAGTTTAACAAAAATACAAAAAGGCTTACATAGGCGATAAAATGTTTCGCCGCTCGATGAGTCGTCAAAGAGCTTTCAAAAATCGATAATTGCACTGTAAATTGCTCAATAAATTTGCGGCTCGCCTCAATATTCACCAAAGTTCGACGACACTCGAAAAATTCGCTGAAAGAAAAAGAAGAATTTTTGAATTGCCGCCCAAAAAAAAAAACCAATGCGACATTTTTGTGTTGGTTTCGCTGCGAGACCATTTTAGGGCAAGAAAGGTTTTTTTTTCAAGTTTATTCAAACTTTCAATGCGATTTTAATGGTCTTGCCATGACTATTTTCATTCTAACCGGAAATAAATAAATTTTGAAAAACTGTTTTTCGCGCCATGCGACGAACGCCAAGAACAATTGGCTGCGTACTTCAACATTGACCTTCATGTTCTAATCTTCAGGAAGTCCAATCACTTTTTTTTATTCGACAGGGTTTTTTTTAGGTTTTTCTAGGCTTTTCTAGGCTTTTTCCGACTTGTAATCTGATTGAACTAACAAAAAACGCGATTTTTTAAAGGGAAAAGTAAAGAATTAGCAATAGAGCACGGTTGCTTCGCTTAACTATGTATGTATTTGTTTGGCTCACTTGACATGTTTATAATAGCCGCTCGTCGCAATGAACAAATTCTGAAGTGATTCGATTTCGCCGACAAATTGGCGCATTTTGGTGACGTCGGAGACCTGAACGTCGACCGCCTTTTCGAACTTGTTCAAATCCTCAATTTCGGTGACGAGGCTGTCAAGCATCGGTCGCAATTTTTGCATTTGGCTTAGATAGGTTTCGACTTCTTGCGGGTTTCCCATCGTTTGAACGATTTTCAGTTTTTCAATCGCCTTCTGCACGTTCGCCATCACTTTTGCCTGCTTTTTCTGCAAGTTTTTACACGTAGTTCACGTAGTTTTTTTTGTGTGTGTGTTTTTTTTTTCTTCTAAAGTTTTCACGTAGCTCACGGTACTTGAACATCATTCACGTACATCACGTATTTTCTGAACGAAAACATGAAATCAATTTTTACGCCGCTCACGTAGAAAAATTGTTTCGATTTTCTCACGTAGTTCACGTATTTTATGAAAAATCAAAAATTGGACGCAGCGGCTTGGAAAAAAAAACGTGAAATTTCACAGAGTTCACGTATTTTCACGTGGTTCACGTGGTTCACGTGGTTCACGCGTAATTTGAATTACATTGACGAAATGTAAAAAAGTGGAAATTCGTTTGTTGAAAAAATGCGAATGATCGTTGATCGACTGTGGAAGCGACAATCGCAATGAAGCGATATTGAGAAGAGTGTCGAGCTGTGAAGTGTCCAAAGCGACGTGCTGAAAATCGACGCCTTCCTTCCGCACACCTTCTGAAATTTGGCTGAAAAACCTGCGTAATCTCAAAGACTTTGTCGTAGATCTGCACGAATTTCCGAACGCTTTCATGAATCTCTTCCTGCAACATCAAATCGACTTGAGCCTGCAATCATCCGAATCGGAAGGAAAATGGTGAGCGGCTTGAGTGCTCTCACCTTGTTGCTCAACATCATTGCCGGATCGATTGATCTGTATTGAAGTGCTCGATCGAATTTTCGAAAATCGTGCAGAAGCTTATTCAAATGTCTGAAAAACGGAAAATTTCAGCCTCCAAAAATCGTTGGCGACTCGGTTACAATGTGAACTTGCGACGAATCGCCATCTTCAGCGAATTTCGAAAGCTGCGAAGACGTCGCTCGATTTCCATCCAAACGTTGTCAATGTTGATGACGAAGCAGCGGATCGAAATGATTTTCGGAACTTTGACGAGGCGAATTTGAAGGATCGTCGAATGATCATATTTATCGATGAGCTCCTCTTCGCTGATCTTCGCCTGAACTTTGTAATCATCAATGAGAAACGAATAGTTTTGAAGGATCGGATGAGAAATGATGTGATCGTGCGATAGAATGTCAACGATTCCTGCCGCTTCTTCTTGCCACGTTTCGCTGTCTTCTGACGATATTCGAACGTTTTCCATTGAGCACATTATATTGATCGGATCTTTGAGGAAGTGACGAATTTGTTCCGAGTTCACCCAAAGTTTTCGGTCGACAATCATACAATCAATATTGATGAATGAAAGCTGAAAATATTTTCAGACTTTTTTTCTTTTTTCAAACATTTTTTTTACAAAATTAAGGCATTTTTGGTTTGGTCAGAAGGATGGCCGAGATTATGGTAAAAGTGGGATTCTAGGCCACGAGATCTAGTCTGGTTTATTTTCCTTTAAGAAAAATACCTCAGAATAATTTTAATTTGTTAGATACGATATGTGCCTTTAAATTACAAGTTTTTTTTCCAGAAAATACTATTTAATAGGGTATGTGCCTTTAAACTAAGCAATGAAGGTTTCTTAATTTGGAGTTCTAGGCCACGTGATTAGCGTTTTAGCGGGGCTTTTAGTATTCTAGGCCACGAGGTGAGCGTTTTAGCGGGGCTTTTAGTATTCTAGGCCACGTGGTGAGCGTTTTAGAGGGGTTTTTAGTATTCTAGGCCACGTGGTGAGCGTTTTAGCGGGGCTTTTGGTATTTTAGGCCACGTGGTGAGCATTTTAGCGGGGCTTTTGGTATTCTAGGCCACGTGGTGAGCATTTTAGCGAGGCTTTTGGTATTTTAGGCCACACAGGGATGCGTTTCAGCGGGGCTTTTGGTATACCAGGGAACGCGGTGAAGCGTTTTAACGGGGCTTTTGGTATTCTAGGCCAAACAATGGGCCGAATTCGATTTTTTTTGCCCAGAAAAGAGAAGCGAACCTTATTTTTTAAAGTTTTCAAATATTTTTGAATTTTAACAGGGCTTTTGGTATTCTAGGCCACGTGGTGAGAGTTTCAGCGGAGCTTTTGGTATTCTAGGCCACGTGGTGAGCATTTTAGCGGGGCTTTTGGTATTCTAGGCCACGTGGTGAGCATTTTAGCGGGGCTTTTGGTATTCTAGGCCACGTGGTAAACGTTTCTGCGGGGCTTTTGGTATTCTAGGCCAAACAATAGGCCGAATTTTATTATTTTTGCCCAGAAAAAAGAACCGAACCTTATTTTTCAACGTTTTCAAATATTTTTGAATTGTGCTAAAAGCGGCGTTCGTCGTTTCTTGCACAACACAATTGTGCACAATATTCTTCTTCTTCTCATCCTTCCATGACTTCTTGAGCATACTCGACTGAATTTCTTTGGAAAGAAACGAGATTTTCGAAATGATCAATTCTCTCAATTTTTTGATCGAAATCGCTCCGCTTCTGCTCTCATCGATTATCTCGTTGATGTCGAAGAAAAGTCCTTTCCTGAAAACTTTTTTCATCTACCGTACCCATCCGGTCCGAGGTTTTTGCTGTAGCCGTGGGCACATAGAAGCTTTTCAGCGCATTTTTTTGGTTGCCTCTCACCTTTGCTCGAAAAAAATGCGAATTTTCATTGCCGCCAACGATTGGGATCGAACCAGCGTGTCTCGACTGTTTTGGACGCGAGCTCGGAACTTTTCGATTCCTGAAATCAATTTCGGTTGTGTCGGAAAATGGCGGCTGGAAAAACGTTGAACTCGTCTCAAATCGTCGCTCAAATATTTGTCGAAGGCGCCCGACAGATGCTCGATCAGTGCGAAGCGTTCGGTGCAGTCAAGAATCTCTTCGAGCTCCTGTGCGATTCGCTCATTTTTCGAGCTCAATCTGAAAATTGAGGCGGCGGCTCGCCGATTTTCAGCAGGTCTGAAAATTGGCAATTACTTGTGAACACGCTGAAAGCTCCATTCAATCCTTGGCTTTAATGGATACTTTTCGAGCACAAAAAACCATTGTTTCTGGAAGAAGAAGACGACGAAAAAGTTTCGAAGAAGAAGAAGACGAAGAAAAAATTCAAATTTACCGCCACAAAAATATTTTCATCTCGATTTTTACGCTCCAATCGACCAAATTTGAGGCGAGCTCGATGTTGCTCCAAATGAAATCGAAAAAATCGTTTTCTGAAAAGAAAAAAATCGTTGGCAAACGAATTTTTTTTTTTAAACCGGCAAATCTTCGGGATTTTTTGCGTTTCTCTTCTCAATTGATCGTCGTAGGCCAATTGTTGCCAACTTTTCTCATCGACGACCCGATGAATCGTCAAATATCTCGTGTGTTTTCGCACTGAAAACTCAAAATTATCGATTTATTGATTTTCAGAGTTTTTTTTTTTTTGGCTGAAATTTGCCGGTGGGTGACTCACGCTTGAAATGCTCCTTTCGCAGCGACATTTTTCTTTCTTTCTTTTTTGAAATCAAGTTCGGATATTTTGACGGTTTTGCGGTTGAATGACGAAATGGAAATTATTCAAGCAGATATCCGATCAAATTAATTATTTACATGGTTCGATGCAGAGAAAAGGAAGAAATAATAGAGACACAGACGCAGAGCGAGAGAGAGAGAGAGAGAGAGGAGAGAGTTAGAGAAACAGACAATCAACTTTTTCTTTGCAACCCGTGAAATGTCGGATGCTTTTTTTGAACAAACTGCGTTGATTTAATGCAACATAGCGAAATGGTGTCCCGGGAAACGTCCGATGCTTCACTTTCTCATATCCAACAAAATTTTTTGTGCATTTTTAGTAAGATCCGGGTCTCATGACGAGAAGGATCCTGCCTGCCTTGTCGAGATGCGGCACAGAAAAAGGGGCGGAGCATCGTTTTGCAAAGCAGGCACAAAATTACATAAATAAAAATTTTATTAAAATTTTGAATAAAAAACTGAAAATTCAGAGGATCAAAACGAAAAAAACCGGATTTTGCCAGCTTTTTCCCTAGATTTTTCCAAACAAAAGAAAAAAACTTTATAAACTCATAAAATTAGGGATAAAAAAATTTTGAAGGGGGGAAAAAGTCGCAGAAAAAGAAAATAAAAACAACAAAAAATGAGCTTAGAAACATTTTCTATGAACAATCGACGGACCAGACTCATCATATTCTTGTTTTGAGATCCACATTTGCTGGAAGGTTGACAGTGAGGCGAGGATCGATCCACCAATCCAAACGGAATATTTTCGCTCTGGCGGCGCAATGATTTTGATCTTCATTGTGCTGAAATATTTTTTCTAGGAGGTGAAAATCAATAGCGGCTGCTGCTGCTGTAAAAACCTTGGCGCCAAGTGTTGAATCTCTTTTTGCATACGATCGGCGATGCCGGGGAACATTGATGTTCCACCGGAAAGAACGGTGTTCGCGTACAGATCCTTACGAATATCCACGTCACACTTCATTATTGATTGATATGTCGTCTCGTGAATGCCGGCGCCTTCCATTCCAATGAAGGCCGGCTGGAACAACACCTCGGGACATCTGAATCGCTCGTTGCCAATTGTGATGACCTGACCGTCGGGAAGCTCGTAGCTCTTCTCCAGCGATGACGACGAAGCGGCGGTGATGAGCTCGTGCTCGAAATCGAGAGCAACATAACACAGCTTCTCCTTGATGTCACGCACGATTTCGCGTTCAGCTTAAGAAGACACCTTTTTTCTTGTGGAAATTTTGATTTGATTTACCAGTGGTCGTAAATGTGTATCCACGTTCGGTCAGAATTTTCATCATATAATCGGTAAGATCACGTCCAGCTAAATCGAGACGTTGAATCGCATGTGGTAAAGCATATCCCTGAGGAAAAATAATTTAAATAAAATCCGGGGGCGGGGCGAGGGGCGGATTTTTTATTGATTTTCCCGTCTCAATTACCTCATAAATTGGGACAGTGTGAGTGACACCATCGCCAGTGTCAAGAACAATTCCGGTGGTTCTTCCGGAAGCGTACAACGATAGAACCGCTTGAATATTGACGTACATGGCCGGCGTGTTGAACGTTTCAAACATGATCTGCGTCATCTTTTCACGATTCGATTTCGGATTGAGCGGAGCCTCGGTGAGCAAAACCGGATGCTCCTCGGGCGCAATACGAAGCTCATTGTAGAAGGTGTGATGCCAAATCTTCTCCATATCATCCCAATTCGTCACAATTCCGTGCTCGATCGGATACTTGAGAGTGAGAATACCGCGCTTCGACTGAGCCTCATCGCCGACATACGAATCCTTCTGTCCCATTCCAACCATCACACCCTGATGACGTGGTCGACCGACGATCGACGGAAAGACGGCACGTGGCGCGTCATCGCCAGCAAAACCCGCCTTGCACATTCCCGATCCATTGTCGACAACAAGAGCAACAATTTCCTCATCCATCGTTTTTGTTGAAGGCTTAAAATTGCAGTGAGCTGAGAGCTGCTGAACTGAAAATTTGCGACACGTTTTTTGTTGAGCAAGAAAAGAGCAAGAGAGGAAAATGAGCAAAAATGATAAAATCGAGGCGCCTTAATATCATAATGATAAGCAATCGTTCTAAGAATTGAAAAATTAAAATTTTGAAACGCACGAGAGAGAGAGAGAGAGACAGAGAGAGGGAGTGAGTGATAAGAAATTTCAAAAAAAAAATTTTTTTTGTACAGTTGAAATAGTTTGGCCTTTTTGTGACTTCTCTCTGTCTCTCTCTCTCTCTCTCCTTCTTTGTTTCTCTGTCTCTCTGTCTCTCTCATCTTTTCCACGTAAATATTATTATTATTGATTTTGCCATTGTTACTATCAATGATGTGATAAGCTGTGCTCCACGCTCCGCCCCTTCCCCCGATGTTTCAAAATTATTTCATTAAAGCTTGAAGAAGGGGAAAAAGGGGGGGGGGGGGAAAGCAAATATTTTTTTTTGCCGGAATGACTCATTGGTTTTTCAAAAATTTGAGGAATTTTATGAGAAGAAAACACTCACGGTCACTGAAGATTTTTAAAAAAAATGGAGGGAAAATCGATTTTCGATGGGGCGCAAGGTTGGAAAAAGTTGGCGGAGTGTTGTAACTTTTTTTCTCATTGGCCATATCTCAGTTATTTTTAATTTTTGTCAAACGAGACGAGTCTCCGTCGATAGAGCGCGTTTAACTCTATCAGAATAGTCTCTATTAGGGCTTTAAATAGGCCTTAACCGGTCAGGAATCCAGGGTATTCCGTAATATACCAAATTCTGCGAAAAGAAGTATCGAAAAACTGGATATTTTTTTTCAAAGTTAAAAAATGGGTCTTGGCACGAAAAGAAATGGAGAAGAAAAAAGTGGCGCGAAAATTAATTGAATTTAAAAATAATTTTCAAAAATGCTGAAAAAAAGGTGGCGGAGTGTCGTTGTAACCTAGTAATTCCACTAACCAGATATCAATTTCTGAGGAAAGAAAAATTGATAATGGTAATTTTTCCTTTAAAAAAATAAAACATGGTCTTGGCGCGAAATGGAAAAGAAAAAATGGCGCGAAAAAATGTGAGTTTGAAAATTTTTTGTATTTTTTTCGAAAAAAGTAATGGAAAAATAATGGAAAAATTGGTTTCAAATATTCAAATTTTAGCATTTTGAAAAGAATTTTATTGAAATCAATTTTTATTATGCGCATATTTGATTTCTTTTCTCTTTTTTTTTTTTTTTTTGCTGGCGAATTAATTCCTATCAAACCATCGGCTGTGGCTTCCTTTCGTTTCAAGACCACATCGTCGGCGTCTCTTTTGCTAATTAAATAATCATTCGTGTGACAAAAATTGGTGGAAAAAGAAGAAAAAAATTATTTTTCCTCGTCATTTTTATCAAAATTGAATTCATAAAAAATTTGGGTTTTTACAAGCAAAAAAAAAAGTTTTTTTTTAAATCATTTTTCTTATCAAATTTTTATCAATTTTTGTGTTGATTTCATTTTCAATTTCGCCTTTTCCGAGAACAGCGATTTTGCGTCATGAGAAATGATGAGATTCATGTTGGAATTGATATTGGCACAAGCTCGGTGAAGTGTTGTGCTCGTAACAATCAGAGGTTGGTGATTACATATCAGCAAGCAAAAATGTGTTTGGCTTTTTTTCCTTCTGCATTGCGGCGCGGCGGAAATGTGGGAGGAGAGTTGTTGGGCCGCAAGCAGCGCACGCTTCTCACTTTTTTTTTACAAAACTTTTTCACGCCTTGTAAAAAAAAAAAATTTAAAACAATAAAAAACCTAATCGGACCACTGTGAATCGAGATATCACCAAAAAACTACTTTATGCATGACTAATGGGCGCCACTGTACATATCGTGCGCTGCTTGCATAATCACTGCCCGCCTACTTTTTTGTGCGGCAAAGTCTAAATGCGCCATTTTATATGATGAACTGAAAAAAAAGCGAAGAATATCTAAGAATCCTCTACGAACATCATAAAAGCTATGGATTTCCTTGTTCGTCGATCCAGAATCCGATCGAAATAATGAAGACAACACTGGAAGTTTTAGAAGTGAGTCCAGACAAAAAAAAAGTTAGGGAAGGCGAATTTCAGAAGAAAAAAGCTGAAAATATTGATTTTTTATTCAGAAAACGCAAGAAGAAATTTCGCAAAACATTGATCATTTATGGATTTGTGGACAAATGCACGGAATCGTTTTGTGGAACAATGAATCAATGAAAAATGATGATCCGACGTTGGAACCGACAAACATCAATTGTTCATCTCTTTATAATTGGATGTTCGATCATTCGGATCAATCGGATTTTCTTCAAATTTTACCCGAGTGGCCAGAAGCTCGAATTTATCCCGGCTTTGGATTGGCCACTTTAGCGTTTCTTCATTATTCCAAGCCAGAAATGTTGAAGGTAAGAATGGAAAGTTTCACAGCTGGTTTTTGTTGAGAATCAAATGCGCCTTTAATACAGTAGGCCAACAGAGTTTAATCAATCTATTAAACCAAGCTTTTGAAAAAAAGTCAAGTTTAGTTTACGCCTTTAAAGCTACAGTACTTTTTTGGTGAAAATTGAATGCGCCTTTAATACAGTAGGCCAACAGAGTTTGTCAATCTATTTAATGAACAAAGCTTTTGAAAAAAGAGTCAAGTTTAGTTTGCGCCTTTAAAGCTACAGTTCTTTTTTGATGAAAATTAAATGCGCCTTTAATACAGTAGGCCAACAGAGCTTTATCAATCTATTTATTGAACAAAGCTTTTGAAAAAAAGTCAAGTTTAGTTTACGCCTTTAAAGCTACAGCACTTTTTGATGAAAATTGAATGCGCCTTTAATACAGTAGGCCAACAGAGTTTTATCAATCTATTTAATGAACAAAGCTTTTGAAAAAAGAGTCAAGTTTAGTTTGCGCCTTTAAAGCTACAGTTCTTTTTTGATGAAAATTAAATGCGCCTTTAATACAGTAGGCCAACAGAGTTTTATCAATCTATTTATTGAACAAAGCTTTTGAAAAAAACGTCAAGTTTAGTTTGCGTCTTTAAAGCTACAGTACTTTTTCGATGAAAATTAAATGCGCCTTTAATACAGTACACTGTTTTATCAACAACAAAAAAAGAGCTGCTGAAATTTTAAATCAATAGTCTGCGCCTTGAAAGTTTTTTTTAAGAAGCTACGGTAGTTATTGAAATAGGACAAGCACCTTCAATACAGTACCCAATTTTAATTTTTTCAGCCTTTTAATTGTTGTGGAACAATAATGGATTTGTTCATTTGTTTCCTTCTCAAAAAATCAACCGTTTCGATGAGTCTTCACAACGCCTACAGTTGGGGATACTGTAGAAGAGACGGTGGTTCGTGGCAAGACACAATTCGACCGTTTTTGCCATCAAACATTGAACTTCCCCAAATTATTCGGAATAATCAGGAAGTTGTTGGAGATTGGCACGATGCCAGGGTTCATGTGGCAAGCGGAGACTTGCAAGCATCGGTGGCATCAATCAATAATTCGGAATCAGCTCACGTGGCGTGTAAGAAAAGAGAAGAATATATGGAGACGCAGAGAAAACAAGATTTTCAGACTTAATAATTGGAACATCGGCCCAATTGTGCTGCTTGATTCCAGTTGAAACCCGTGTCGACAACTTGCCACCTACAGTAATCCGACTACCGTACTCACGTGAACACGAACTGCTGGCAGCATGCTCGATGAACGGCGGAAATGCTCTCCAATCGATTCTGAACCGCATCGGAATCGTCGCACCGATTTCCGAATTACTTGAAGAGCTGGAAAAAACAGGTAAAGCGAGCGGGAGGGGGGGAGGAGGCGATAACAGAGCAAATTTCAGAGCAAACTCTGGCTGAAACGCTGAAAATCTGTCCGATTTTCATCAAAGAACGGGGAATCGAAAAAAAGCTGGAAATTCGAGGAGCTGAAAATGCGACAGCCCTAGAAGTTGTTCACTATGAGAATTCATTCAGTGCCGACGCGAAACAAAAAATGTTTTTCAGATTCTCGAAGCGACACATTGCGGAATTGTGAGAAATCTGTTCGAGCTCTTCCCGCCGTGCCTGTTGAGATCATTGCGAGTCGATGAAATTCGACTCGTCGGCAACAACTCGAAATCGAACCGTTTTCGACGTCATCTCGATTGTTACGGCTTCCGAATTCGGAATTCAGAAGTGGCAATGTCGACACCGTTGGGCGCTACAAAATTGGAATAGTGGCGGGGGGGGGGGGGGGAAGGTTGGCGGGAGCGGGGGAAGATGAGAGCCGAAGAAAAACAAAATCGGTTGAGCTTGGAAGAAATTGGCCGAGAGGACACAAATCATTCTCGATTTATTTGTTCTTGAGAAAAAAAATGTTTTGATCAAATAAATTTTCGAGTTATTTTTCTGTTGATTTTCAATTTTTCTCATTTTTCCCTTTCACTTTTTTATTTGCCTCAAAATTATTAATTTTGAGATTTTAAAACAAGAAAATTATTTCGTGGCGAGACCAGGAAGTGTGAAATGCACTTTTGAAAAACAAATTGCGGCCGTCTTTACAAACTCAAAACATAAAAAACTGGTTTCTTTCAGACTTTAACTTTGTTAATCGTCGCGAGACCAACGCAAATAAAAATTGAACATGCGCCTTTGAACACGCGAAAAATAATTTTTTTTGTACACGTTCAAAATAGTAAATCGTGGCGAGACCAACACAAATAAAAACTGAGCATGCGCCTTTAAACTCGCGAAAAACAGTTTAATTTGTTAGAGTTTAAAATAGTAAATCGTGGCAAGACCAACACAAAGAAAAATTTAACATGTGCCTTTGAACTCGCGAAAAACAGTTTAATTTGTTAGAGTTTAAAATAGTAAATCGTGGCAAGACCACCACAAATAAAATTTGAGCATGCGCCTTTGAACACGCGAAAAACAGTTTAATTTGTTAGAGTTTAAAATAGTAAATCGTGGCAAGACCACCACAAATAAAAATTGAGCATGCGCCTTTGAACACGCGAAAAACAGTTTAATTTGTTAGAGTTTAAAATAGTAAATCGTGGCAAGACCAACACAAAGAAAAATTTAACATGTGCCTTTGAACTCGCGAAAAACAGTTTAATTTGTTAGAGTTTAAAATAGTAAATCGTGGCAAGACCACCACAAATAAAAATTGAGCATGCGCCTTTGAACACGCGAAAAACAGTTCAATTTGTTAGAGTTTAAAATAGTAAATCGTGGCAAGACCAACACAAAGAAAAATTTAACATGTGCCTTTGAACTCGCGAAAAACAGTTTAATTTGTTAGAGTTTAAAATAGTAAATCGTGGCAAGACCACCACAAATGAAAATTGAGCATGCGCCTTTGAACACGCGAAAAACAGTTCAATTTGTTAGAG
Organism: Caenorhabditis drosophilae; assembly: GCA_963572285.1. Taxonomy (NCBI): domain Eukaryota; kingdom Metazoa; phylum Nematoda; class Chromadorea; order Rhabditida; family Rhabditidae; genus Caenorhabditis; species Caenorhabditis drosophilae. Next base: position 2,150,589 of record OY751562.1, on the reverse strand, counting down.
TTTAAAATAGTAAATCGTGGCAAGACCAACACAAAGAAAAATTTAACATGTGCCTTTGAACTCGCGAAAAACAGTTTAATTTGTTAGAGTTTAAAATAGTAAATCGTGGCAAGACCACCACAAATGAAAATTGAGCATGCGCCTTTGAACACGCGAAAAATAATTTTTTTGTTCAACTTTAACTTTGCTTTATCGTGGCGAGACCAACAAAAAATTCAAAAAAAAAAAAACGTTATGATTTCACACCACCTGGTTTTTTTAAAATAAAGCCTACCGTACCCCCTTCCCCCGTTCAATTGTTTTTTTTTTTGTTTTAATAATAGTAAAATGTAGTTTGCTCGTTTCTCTTTCGATCAACTGCAAAATAATCAACAAAACTTTACTGAATTTAATGTAGAAAAAGCAAAAGCAAAAAAGCAAAAAAGCAAAAAAAAAACTGAGAGATAAAAAGAGCAAGAGCAAGAGCAAAAAGAAGAAGAAGAAGAAGCTCGTCTTGCTCTTTTCTTTTTCTTCTTTTCAATACAAAACAACAAATAATACAAAAAGCAAAAAAAAAAAGAAAAGAAACAACAGCTGTCAAAGAAATCTCTCCGCCACTTTTTTAAACTCTTCTCCCCCTCTCTCTCCCTCTCTCTTTCTCTAATCTCTCTTTTCTCTCGTTTTCTGACTTGAAAAATCAAAAAATATCAATGAGAAGAAGAAGAAGAAGAAGAAGAAGACAACATCAAGTACAACACAAATCCCAACCCCGCCCGTCGTTCATTCGTGTTGTCAGTCTCCGGAAAAGTGGAGGATCGTATTCGACATTTTTTTCTCTTAAGCTTCTTCCTCGACTTGAAACCTTCCCCCCCCCCCCCTCTCCCATTTTTCCACGGTTCTCGATCCGATCGAAATTCTCTGTTTACAATAAAAAAAAATTTTTTTCATTTTTTTTTTGATTGAAAGATAAACTTTGGATTATTTGAAGCCGCTTCAAATGACAAGCGAAATCTAATGAAATCCATTTTATACCAAACCTTTCTATTACTGCTCTTTGCACTGCTCTCAGCAGTCAAATCAGGTGAGTCAATCGATAATCAATCGGAAGCCTTTATCGATTATTATCGATTTTTTGATTTTCAGACTCTTCAACACTTTTTCTCACCGGAAACGCGGCGAAAAATGTGCAAAAATTCGATTTTCTAAACGAATTTTCAATTATTGAAAAATCAATAATTGATCCATTTTCTGGTGAGCTTTTTATGCGTTTTCACATATGTTTTGAGTTGAAAATGCACTTTGATCACTCACTCAATCGCTCGGCTCGCCTCCCGGCCGCTCACAAATTATTTTCATTTGATTTTTCTCCGGCGAGCCGAGAGAGAGAGAGAGAGAGAAACCGAAAAAATTGGTGTCAAATTTCAGCTTCGAACATTCTGATTCTTGACAAATCAATCGATAATTTCGAGACATTGATCGAGTCGGAAAATGTTCGGCAAATGTCAAAAATTGTCAAAAATGCGACAATTTCAACGGTGATCGTCACCAGATCATCGATCGATTCAATGAATCAAGACGAAATTGAGATTCTCGAGCAGCTTCTTCGCACTCGACGAATCGTTTTTTTGATTGATTTTGGTTTGGTTTTGTTTTTTGCTGTTTTTCTCCAGAACTTCCTTTACCTGATTCAGATCGCTGCGATGTCACCAGAAACTTTGTTTCGTCGCTGGCATCGTGCCAATTTGAGGCTTCAACACTTCAGAACTCGCCAAATCGCCAAACAATTTTGATTTGTAATTCAGATGATCGAAAAGTTTTTGAAGAAAATCGAAAAATTGCAGAGGAAAAAAATCGAGATTTTTTCAGAAGTTTGAATCAATCGATTTTATCGATTCGACTGAAATTGTCAAGCTTCAGAAGGCAATTCACACTCAATCGTTTTCAATATTTGCAAGCGCTGGAAAAGCTGAAAAACGTGGTGGCAAACGAACGTCGGTAAGAAGAAGTCGAAATTAATTGCGTTTTCCTTTGGAAAAAATCAATAATTTTCAGATTCTTGAAAATGTTGATGAAGAATCTGGGGAAGATGAGATTCAGAATATTGTTGAGGAGACATTGAAAACAGCAAAGGAGCGCAAAATTCAAAAGGAGAAAGAATCAGAAGATCCGAAGGGTTCAGAGTTCGACAATGAGCATGATCCGAAAAGGGATCATCGCCTTCACTGTAAATATCGAAAAACCTGCTACAAAACTGGAAAAACGGGGCTCATCGAAAAGTTTGATTTCTCCCTGGATCATCTGCTACACTTCTGGCGACCACCACCATCCCAACATCATCAGCAGCAGCAGCAGCAAAAACTGTCGATCGATGAGGACGCCGATCAAGACGGAATACGCGACGACATTGACGACGACATTCAGCTCGTCGACCGTAAACTCGTCTGCAAATATCGTCACTCGTGCTACGCTCAACACGGAATTCCGACGTCGTCGCACACGCGACAACAAGCCGACGACGGCGACGACGAGACAGAAGGCGTGAAGAGCACGTCGAAACTTCAAGGAACGCAAGGAAAGAAGAGGACGCTGAAGGAGATTGCTGAAAAGGCGATCAGTCGGGTTGAGGAGCGAGAAGATAAGGCGAAATCAAGGCCGATAACCAATCAATTGATTGTCGAGAAGAAGCTGCAAGAAATCGAGGATAAGCTTCAGCAAAAATTGGACTGTAAATATCGTAAATCGTGCTATGATTCTGGCAAATTGCCAGAAATTCAAGAATCGTGGTGGACACACGAATTGTCGACAATTTTGCCATCATCAGCCAATGAAAAACCAATCAAATCCTTTGAGGAGCTGGAGGAGCTCGAGAAAAAAGAATATTGTAAATATCGAAAGTCGTGCTACGCATCTGGAAAAAAGCCGACGATCGAACCGGAGATTCGCGTCGAATCCTTCCGTGACATTCTTGACGTCACCGAGCAAGTGGAAACTCGAAAGTTGACAATTCAGGAAAAGTGCAAATATCGAAAATCGTGCTACAGCACCGGCGTCGCGCCACAGCTGAAAACCGAAGCCGCCGACGAGGTGATCATCGAAAAAATTGTCGACAACGAGGTGAGCTCGGTGGTGCCGGCGACCATTCACGATCTGAAGTTCTTGTGCAAATATCGAAAATCGTGCTATCAACAAGTCGCCGTCGCGCCATCCACCGAAACAATTCAGACGATTCGACAGCGTCGAATCATCGAGAAGGAAGTTCGACGACGTCGCAGTCGCCATCATCGACGTCAACATCGCCGACGAAACGTTCGAAACCCGGAGCCGGTTGAGAAGACGAGACAAGAGGTGGAGAAGTTGGAGGCGGCAAAGAAGTCGCGAAAAATCGAAGAAATCACGCCGAAGATTCGGAAAAATCTGAAAAATGAGAAGAGCGACGAGGAAGAAGAAGAAAAAGAAGCGGAAGAAGCCGAAGAAGTGGAAAAAACAAGAAAAAACTTGAAAAAATCTGGAAAAAAATCGAAGAATTCTGAAGACGTCGAAGAGCCACCACCAATTCCAGTTGTAGTCGTCGATGCTCCAAAAGCCAAAAGAAGCCTTAAAAAATCTGGAAAGAAAACTGAAGTTTCAAAAGAATCCGACGAGGAATCCGAAGAAAAAAACGATGACGTCAAAGAACCAGCAATTCCTGTCGTCACCGTCGACACTCAAAAGCCAAGAAAAAGTCTGAAGAAGTCGGCAAAAAAAGCTGAAGCCGATTCTGATGAAGTCGTCGATGACGTCGAGAAACCAATAATTCCAGTTGTTGTTGTCGATGCTCAAAAACCAAAAAAAAGTCTGAAAAAATCGGCGAAAAAATCCGATGAAATTGAGACAAAGAAAACAGGTTCTGAAGAATCAGAAGAATCAAAAGAATCAGCAAAACCAGAAGAATCGGAAGATCCGAAGGGTTCAGAGTTCGACAATGAGCATGATCCGAAAAGGGATCATCGCCTTCACTGTAAATATCGAAAAACCTGCTACAAAACTGGAAAAATGGGGCTCATCGAAAAGTTCGATTTCTCCTTGGATCATCTACTCCACTTCTGGCGGCCACCACCATCCCAACATCACACAACCATCAATGATCATCATGATTCCGATGGTGATGGAATTCCAGATGTGCTTGACTCGGATTCGTCTCTGTCTAACCGCAAACTTCTATGCAAATATCGAGCTTCCTGCTATCAAAAGCACAATATTCCAATCGATTTCGAGCTTCATTCGGAAAAAATCAAGAAGAATTCGGATGAGATTCAAGAAAAAGAAGAAGAAGATGATGATGATGATGAACGAGGAGAAGCTTATTCAAGTATCCATCGCTCGGACAAAAAATTGAGCTGTAAATATCGAAAATCGTGCTATGAGTCTGGAATTATTTCAACCATTTCCAGTCTTCCAACTCTGACTGAAACCATTGAGACGACGCATCGAAATGAGCAAATTCAAAAATGCAAATATCGCAAATCGTGCTACAAGAAGATCGGAATCATCGAACAAAATGATGAGATCCTAGACAAAACCGACGAACCACAGTTGAAGACGACGTCGACCACATCGTCGTCATCGTCGTCATCGTCGTCGTCCTCGTCCTCGTCGCAGAAGCATCGTCACGAGTCGAACAAAAATCAGCAGAAGCATTCGAAGAAGAAGAAGCACAACGATGACGAGCGTCGAGACGACGATGATGATGATGATGATGAAGAGCAGACGGCCGATGATCTTCGGTCGCAGAAAATTGTGGATGAGATCGAGCGGCAGCAGAGTGTCAATGATGACGAGATTAAGGCGGCGAATCAGATTTATTTGAATTCACTGGAAAAGCTTCATTGTAAATATCGAAAATCGTGCTATTTGGATATTGAGCCGAAAGCTTCAAAACAGGATCATTCGGGATCAATGGCAAGGAGAGGTAAATTTTTTGAACTCCCGCCATAACTTTTTGATGTGAGAAACCCACAAAACGTCGGGTGCACATCTCCCGATTTCTCCAAAAAAAAAAAGTTGATGAGATTTTTCAAATTTCAGCCGCTAGCGGACAAAAATGTCATATTTATTATTTGTCATGTCGCGAAGCCATGGGACTTCCACCAAAAGAAAAAGCTCCAATCGGTCCAAACGGTAAACGTTTGTGTCGTAAGAAGAAGCCCGAAGTTTAGCGATCTTGACGATGACACATGTTGATCTCGTTACCGGTGTTCACCTCGCCCTCCAAAATAAAAATTTAAAACAATTTTTTTCTTAAAAAATGCGTTTAGTTGTTTTTAAGATTTACTTCTTCTGAGTAAACTTCTCTTTTTTGCCTTTTTCGTTTCGGCCTTTTTTATTTCCTAGAAACTTTAAAGATGCTTTTAGCAATAAAATGTTTCCTTTATTATATGCAATAAATGAAATATTAAAAAATAATAATATTATTCCACCTGGAATTTGAATGAACATTTTAACAGGGAAGTATTGACGAAATGAAAACAAAAATGACAAGCCGATTTTGAGATTAATCAAGATCTGGCTCTGGTACTTTCTGTGATGGTTTTTCCGGTTTTTCACATCCTGGATCTTGACAGCTTGAGGGACATCCTCCTGACGGTGCTGCTCCACCAACTTAATTATTAAGATTTGATTTAAAATGTTCAATTTCTTCAACTTACATCCTCCCTTTGCTTGCAATTTTTGTATGATTTTCGCCACTTTTGGGTTTCCAACATGTTTCATCATGTTTGCTGGATTCGACATTATATCCAACAATGCTGGCAAAATTTCTGGATCTTGAAGGGCGGCCGCAATTTCTGGATCACCAAACAAATCAGCGGCGGCTCCCGCTCCACCTGGACCACCTGGGAACCCACCGGCTCCCGGGAATCCTCCTGCGCCACCTAGATTCGAAAAATCAAACTCTTCTTGATTCTTCGCTGCTTCCTCTGCAGCTTTTCGGTTGGCTTCTTGAGCGCGTCGAACACGTTCTCTTCTTTCAGCCAACTCAATTTCTTCCTTTTGTCTCTCAACAGCGCGGTTGTATTCTTGAATTTTGTGCGCCTGAAGGGAAATTGTTAGAAATCAATATTTTCATTTCAATTTTTACATTTGGTTCAACTTCTTTCAACCATTCATTAGCAGTTTCATCATAGTCCAATTTGCAAGCTGTTGCTAAATCAGTCTTCGCTTCAACCCATTGGCCAAGAAGTCTGAAATTTATTCCAATTTCAAACTGATTTTCAGATTAAAATCACCTTTTTGCACGTCCACGGAATTTGTATCCTTGAGCAGAATCTGGATTGATCGAAATTGCTTTATTACAGTCAGCAATTGCGGCATTTGGTCTTTTCAGTTTCAAAAGAACGCTAAAAAAATTTAGACAGTTTAGATTTGTATTCAGGAAAAATTCGTTTTTGATACTTGGCACGCTTGGCAAACAAGGCTGCCGATGAAGGATTCGCTTCGATTGCAGCGGTGAAATGTTGAAGAGCCGCATCAAAATCGCCATTTGAGAAGGCTTCAGTGGCCTTCTCACGTTCAGACGATGCTTTCTCGAGATCATCATCACTTGGCTCTTTATTCTCATCACCTGTTGGTAATGGACCAAGAGTATCCGGTTCTATAACACCAGAATTGTCAATTTCCGGGTATGGAATCTCTTCCGGTTTTGGAACATTTGATTCAGGGGATGCTGGTTTTTCAGCTTTCGATTCGGCCGCTGGAGCCGAGTCTTTTTGAGATTCTTCAGTTTGAGCAGCTTCCGGTTTTGGTGGAATGGTTGCTCCAAGTCTAAATAAAATGTATCTTTTTTTACACATTTAGTGTGATTTAAAACGTACGAAATAAGAAAATCGCGGAAAAAGTCCAACTTTTGATGATGGAACAGTTCCGGTTGGGATTGAAGAGCCGCAATGAATTGCTTAAGCAGAGGAGTGTATTGATCCATTCTGAAAATGGAAAAACTCAAAAAACCAATGGAAATAATAATTAAATAAACGAAATCAATAAACAGTTTCTAGAAAATTAATTTCAAACTTTAAAATGTGTTCCTTTAATCTTAACTGTATTCGCTACAAAGAACAAATAAAAGTCACCCACTGTTCCTTTAAATCACTATTTTATTTTACAGATTGATTTATTTCAGTTTTTAAAATGACAAACACAACATAAAAATGTTAAAAATTTGTTAAAAAGTCAATATTTATCAACTTCTTAAAAAATATTTCTGCACAATGTAAAATGAGCGTTCGCGAAGTTTCGAAAAAAGTGAAGAAATTTTGAATAATCATTCACCGCATATTTGCGTCATTTCTAATGCCATATGTGCATTTTTTCGTATTGAGAGGAGCTGAATTGTTTAACAATTTAAATAATCGCCGGCTTATTTTCTTATTTAAAGAAAAACTTGTGATTTATGTTTTTTTATTTTATTTCCCAACATTTTTCTGGTGTTGGTATTTTTATTGATTTTTCAATTTTTAAAACATATTTTCCTTGAATTTTGGTCTTTTAATGTAAATTTTTAATTCTTAAAATTTAATAAATCATTTTTTAATAAAAAACACTTTAAAAACTATTTTTTTTCTTGTAAAACTATTTCAGACATTTTGAATTAATAAATAAAATTGCTCAATTTCAAGTTTTAATAAATTCTTCTATAAAAATACCAATTAATTGTTGCGAAATAAATATTTGAATTATCTTCTCGATAGATCCAGAGAATATGTGAAACGGTCTGTTTTCATCAATAATTTCTGTTCATCAAGCGCAACTATTCTGTGTATCTCGAAATGCTTCAGTGTTTTTTGTTTCGCGCGCGCGCACCAGTTCGACTTATTTGGATCTTTTCTTACTCTCTTTTTTTCTCTAATTCTCTCATTTTCATGTTGTGTTCACGTTTATTTGGTGAACAGTCATACTTGGCGCGCTCGATTATTCTTTAGTTCTCACCATTTTTCTCTTCTTTCCCATTCATTTATGCATTTCGATTAGAATTTCGCATACGATTCTGTTGTTTTTTGTTTTTGTTTTCAACTGAAAATTAATTTTTTAAAATGATAAAGCGACTTTAAAAACAAACAAACAAAAAATTACCATCATTTAAAAAATGTGTATTTCTTATCACTTATTTTTTAAATTTAGAAAATAAAATAAAGAAATCATGGATGATTTAGCTGATTGTCGTGAGGTTTTTGCTTATTTCGATAGCAAAGGGGACGAAAGAATAGGAGTTCATCAGGTAAAATCCGTTTTTTATTTGAATTTAAAAATAATTCTTTAAAAATTCAGGTTGGAGACGTTCTTCGTGCTCTTGGACAAAATCCAACAGAAGCGGATATTGGAAAATGTGTAGCGTCGTTTGAAAAAGATGCTCGACTTTCTTTTGAAGATTTCGTACCAATTTTTCAATCGGTTAGCAAAAAACGGTAAAATTTGGTTGTTTTTAACAAATTTTAAATATATCAAATTTTGGTTGCAGCGAGAAGCACTCAGTTGAAGAGTTTGTTGAAGGTTTGTCACATTTTGATAAAGAAGGAAACGGGCAGATAAATGTGGCCGAACTTCGACATCTTTTAACTACTCTTGGTTGGTTTTTATTTCAATTAAAAAAATTCAAATTTCTAATCAAATATATTCTAGGAGAAAGATTATCAGATGAAGATGTTGATCAACTTTTAGCTGGGCACAATGATTCACATGGAAACGTGAATATTGCCGATTTTGTGAGAGCCGTTATGAATTCGTGAATTAAAAATCGTTCGAACCTTATAAATGCACATAATATTCAAATATTTCATATTATTTTTAATCCTTTCGAAGTGTACTTTTTATTTTTAACAAAATGGTATTTTTGCTCATTTTTGAGTACGCTTTCATTTATTTTTCTTCCTCCATTTTTTTAAAGTGTATTCTTCTTAATTTTAATGGTCCAGTGCGAAAATATTTGGCATTAAAGACGTTTTTTTTTTGTTTTAAATTATTTCTTATGCAATGTATTCTCATTTATTATTTGTTTTCAGTGCAATAAATATATTTCTTGAAATTGAATTGATAATGTAAGAATTTGAGAATTGTTTCAATCAATAATTGCAAAATATCGAAATAATAATGATTTTAATAACAAAAAAAACGTATAATTTTCTTCAGATGACAGATGTTGATGTTAAAGATTCAGAAGGAAGTGGAGAATCAGGAAGTAGTGAAGTTGCTGTTATTCAAGAATTATTAGAAGAATGTGGAGTTGAGGAATATGATCCGAGAGTTGTTGGAATGTTGATGGATGTAAGAAAGCAATTTTTTTTGTTTTTGAAAAGAACAATTTTTTTAGGCACAATTCGCATTGACATCAAAAATATTAGAAGTTGCCCATGGAATAGCGAAACATAGCAATAAGTCATTGTTAGAAGTTAGTGATGTTCAAGCTGCCACCGATGTTTTGGGTAAGAAAAGATTTAAAACTTGGGTTCAATGAAACATTGTTCATCGTTTCAGGAATTTTGAAACAAACCGCACCAAATCGAGAGAAAATTTTGCAATTGGCAGCAGACAAAAATAATCAGCCACTGCCAACAATTCGACACAATTATGGCCTCAAATTGCCGAACGATCGATTTTGTCAGTTGCAACAAAATTTTGCGATGAAAACGATGGAATATGAAGGGTTGGTGGTTTTGAAATTTGAAAAAAAAAGAAGCAGAAATGGAAATTATTGATTTTTTAGAATGAGCACACATGTGACAGAGCAACAGATGAATCCAATGTTAATCGATCAAAAAATGAATATGATTCGACCCGAACATGTACAAAATATTCTGAAAAGAAGAGCTCCAGAAGATGATTTTGATAATTAATCGGATTTTTAACAATTGAAATTTTATGATCTCGAAATTAAACAAAGATTTTATTTAGAAATCGATCCGGTGACAGCATTGCCAAACTCTTTTCCAGATTCAACAATTTTACTGGCCGCCATTCTTAGATGATCATAACGAGACGGTTTTTGAGCATTTGATGGGAAAGATTCTGAAGAAGCACCATCAACATTGGCTTCTTGTTCGGCTTGATGAAGAAGTTGCTCGGCATTGGCAAGTTCTTTTCGAAGTTGTTCCACTTGCTGAAATTGGGTTTTCGGTGTAAGACCAATTTGAGAAGAAAAAGATGAGAACCTCTAGTTTGCTGAGAGCATCACGTTTTGATTTACATTCAATTTTGCATTGATCATAAATTGTCAATGGTTTTGGTGGGAGAACGTGATAGATTTTTTTAACTCTACAAAATATTAAGAAGCTTGTAAAAGCGAAACGAGGAGATACAGTAAACCAGCTTACAGTAACTTTTAAAAAATACGGTAAATTGATATAAAAAAGAAATTTGCCTATTTGAAAAAAAATTTCAATGTTTTTATTTTGTGAATTACATTCAATTTCTTTTCTCATTAATTTACCAAATTTGAATTTTTTAACGAAACTTTTGGGAATTACTGTAACACTGGTTCAGCTGTGTTGATTTCAACTCGTTAAAAATGTTCACTTGGCTTTTTTGGCGTCAACAAACGAAGTTGTTGAAACGAGGAACAACAAAATGAGCGGCAGCAATAAATTCATAATTTCAGAAATCTGTAAAAAACAATTCGGGAAAAATGCATCTTAAATTTGGTATTTTTATTGATTAAATGATAAATTAAATAGAAAAAAACAAAAAATTTTATTTAATTTGATAGCTCAAAACTGAAAAATGGAAAAAAAAAATCAACAACAAAATTTTGCATTTTAATGTTCAAATTTGAACACAAATTTTTTGAGAGATAAGAAAAATGGCGAATCATGAGACCAAAAAATCAAAATTTTATTCAAAAATCATGTTTTTCCATTAAAATGAATCTAAAAAATGAAAAAATTTCAGCAATTTTTTTCTTTAATTACAGCCACACAGTCAGTTAATCAGTGTAGAACGGATATTTGGGAGCGAATTGAGTTTCGCCAAACTGAGCCTGCTCTTTTTCTTCGGAAATATCAGAAGGACCAAAAAATGATTCTCTGGAAAAAATTGCAGTTTTTTAAGATTAGTTTCGGTGGCCTAGAAAACCGAACGATGATTTTCTAGGCCATGAACAAATTTACTTACTTATAATAAGGGCTTGGCATTGTTGGATAAAGTTCACTGAGAATTGAACTTGGCATTCGAACACGTTTTCTCGATGCTAAAAGAGCTTCCATTTCATTTCCGAGCTCTTCAACAGTTTGTCCGGATTCATCGGTTATTGTCACCTATCAAATAATCAATCAATAAATTGCCTGAGTATCAAATTAAATCAATATTAAAAGTAATTCAGGCAAAATATTCTTTAGGGATTTTTCAAATTTACTTGGAAATGTTGAGAATTATCAATAGAGCATACTTGCAACTTCTTTCTTACTTAAAACGTGACTGCGTAATTGATTTCTCAATAGAGCGTGGTTTCATCATAAAAGGTGATTTTTCAATAATGTTGGGTCTCACCACGAATATCTAAGGGAAACTCTTTAAAAATTTTACTTGAACACAATTTTCACTCGACGTTTCCATCTTTGGCGGACTATCACGAATTGAGCTTTTCGGTGCCAAACCATTACCGGAGCCTGAAAAAATCGGAGTCTAAAAAAATGTCGTCCGTGCCGTCCGTATTTCTCTGTTCTCCAACACTAAACACACATACGAGTAGGCGACGCAAAGCCGCGACGCGTCTCACTTGTCTGCGTCTCTTTTTCGAGAAAGGGAAAAAATCAAACCGTTTGTGGCGTTCGACTGCTTTGAATAAACTAATAATTGAGATAATTGTGGAATTGATCCGATCACAATTGGACATGGAACCGTCAATGTCTGTTCAACCTGGGAAATTATTGATTTTTTATTGATTGATTTTTGTTTTTTGTAAAGAAAAACTCCGCCCACCTCAAGCTCGACACTATAAGTGACGGAAAGAATTTTGCATTTTCCAAGTTTTGGCGGCAGCGACGGAATCGGAATCGACTCGTTCTGCCAATCGGTCGACACTCGTCCGCCAACTTCGCCTTTATCGATTTTGGCGATTGTTCGCTTCACATTTTTGATGTGCTCATGGCCGGCGAACGTTTTTGCTCTGAAAGAACAAATCGTTGAGATGGGGGGTTGGTGCATCGATTGATTGCCGACTTGTAAACGGTGTTCTGGACGAACAAAATCGAAATATCCCTGGATTTTGAGCTGTTGTTTAACACTCTGAAATGAGAGAAGATTTTTCTGAGGTTCAAGATTGTTGCTCAATGAAAAACTGCAGCCAACATTTCACAAGTTTCGCAGAGCACCGTAAAATCAGTAAAAAAAGCAGCGAAAATCGTTTCTTTTTTCTGGTCTCGAAGCGAAAACAACAAAAAAACGTCTGACAAACTTGTAGGAGACATCGATTTTTTCGCCTGGTGTGTATCCACTTTTGGCGATCTTAATTTCTCCTGTCACACTTCCCGATGATCGACAACAAAATGTGACGGCATGATTCGATTCGACGGCGCTGATCGGCTCATTGAGCTGCAAAAATAATTCGAAATCAAAGCCAGAAGAGCTGGGGGAGGGGGGGAAACCTTAGAATCCGAATTGATGTCTTCAATGCCGATGACAGTGAAGGCTTTACGTGACACAATGTCAAAATCCCATGGACGTTCACAGATCGCCTTGCACGTGTAACGAATGTGCCCGAATTCGCCTTCAAATGAGGATGGCAACGATTTTGGCAGAGTATAAGAGAATGGAACTTCGTGGATGCCGGATGGTAGAGTTCTCTCCTGAACGTTGTTACAATTTTACTGCGTATCAACTCTTTTATGTGTGTGTTATTGATACGCAGTTTTTTTTTACGAGTTGCATCGCGATGAAATTTAAATTCAAAAAATCGAAAAATAGCAAAAAAATTCACTGCGTATGGAGTTGCTACGCAGTGAAAGTTGGGTTTCAGTGTAGAAAAACAAATAATCACACTGCGTATCAACTCTTTAATTTCATTGATTCGCAGTTTTGTTTTCAAACTGCCTATCGTTAGGAGTTGCTACGCAGTGAAAATACAGTTCAGAAGGTTAACAAATAACTAATAATTCTGCGTATCAACCCTTTCAGTTTATTGCTACGCAGTTCTCGTTTCAAACTGCCTATCGTTAAGAGTTGCTACGCAGTAAAATTAGACGTTGGATGAAACAACCCAATTTTGAAAACCAAAAAATCTGGTTTTTCAAAATTAAAGCTTCGCCCCGTTTCTAGAAATATTAAATCTAAATTTTGGTGTCTTCAAACTGCCTATCATGAAGAGTTGCTACGCAGTAAAAAGTCGAACTTAAATAGGCAACCTTTTCCTTTCCGCCCTCCTTGGTAACCGTAAATTTGTGAGTGTATCCCGTATTAAATTGCTCCAAAAAATATGGCTCCGAGTGTGAGCAATGTTTTCGTGATTTTCCTGAAACAAAATCAGCCGGATTCTTCTTCTTCTTCATTTTTCTCCACACCTGAATGCTTCGTCCAATACGTTCGGGCTCTTCCCTTCAGCTCCAATAGTATTTCATTCACTTTTTTCGGCTCCTTATTCTCGATTATAACCTGAATGAAGAAGAAGAAAAAAAGGGTTTTCGACGAAAAAGAAAGAAAAGAATTTCTTTTTTCTTTTCTTTTCTCTTCTCAAATACTTTTCCGGAAATCTCTTGGCCAGCAAAATAGGCGTCTTCCGGATTGTTGAACACAATTTCAAATCGATCTAGTTGCACCATGGTTTCACCTTCAATAATTGTTGCACCATTTGTTTTGTGTTTTTCTCTGCCTCTCTTTTCTCTCCGCCTCTCCTTCTCTGTAATCATTGTTGCAAAGATTTACGTTTTCTTCTTCTTTTTTTTTTTTGCTCAAAAAAAGACGAGCAAAACAACGAGAAGAAGAATAAATTAGCTCCATTTTAGTTTGACGGGGGAAAAAATGGGGAGGGGGGGGGGGGAATGAATAGAACACAAATGACAGAGAGATGAAGAGACTTTGACGACGAGACGAAATTGAGCATTTGTTGTGCCGTTTAGTGTTTTTTTTTTCTTCTTCTTCTTCTTCTTCTTCGCCCTCCCTGCCCGCGCCTCGCCGCTTCTGTTTGAAACTTTTTTCTTTTTGTTCTTTCTTCCAACTGCTTCCCCAACCAAGAGGAGGGGGAAAAAAAACGCTGCCCCTGCTCTTCGTTTTTCGATATCAAAGAGACATTTGGTCGCTTTTTCTGACATTTTTATGTCGGATTTTATAGCGCCTTCGACACAAATAATGGATGAACAATGCACTTTTCCCCAACCCCCCCCCCCCCCTTCTTCTTTTTTTTTCTTCTTCGTCTTCCCCCCCCCCTTCCATTTTTGGGCTCAGGCGTTTATTGGAAATCAATTTTCAGGAAAAAAAATGTTTTTTTTTTTTTTTTTTGTATGTCTGACTTGCGATGCACCGATCTTTTCACACAGAAACTAAAATAGAATCCATTATGGAGCAGCGCAGAGAAAAGAATATTTAAAAAATTTTGAAGTACAAAATAAATTACTCGGTAGGAATTGAACACGGGACTTCTCTACTAATAAATAAGCGCAGCCCCCACTATACTACGACAAACAAGTATAAGCTTAAACAAAAGACCAATATAAATCTTAATTAACCGAAAAAAAGAAAATTATGAGTATTTCAAACCAGAAATAATCTGATGACTAATCCGCGATGAATAGAAGCTGCTCGGCTCTCGTCTCATCAAAATAAAAGAAAAAAGAAAAAAGTCCAACGGATACAAAACGTAGAAAAATTGGAAAAAGGAAAAGGGCAATCATCACCTGAAGAAGACGGAAGAACCACAGCAACAAGAGGACGAAGAAAAAAAAAAGGCGGGAACATTGATGATCGACATCAGAAAAAGAAAGAGAACAAGAATACGGAAGAGGAGGAGGAGCAGGAGGAGCAGGAGGAGGAGGAGGAGCAGAATTAAATTGCATTTTGCAAAATGACAAGAAATATTGAGAAAATGGAAGAGGAAGCGAAGAAAGAATTAGAATTAGAACGAAAATCGAAAATTCTCATCAAAAAAAAAAAAATCGTTTAATTCTTCATAGTTAGAATTTGTGGGCGGAGCGTAGAAAAAAAAAGTGGCTCGGCAAAATTTCGACGTTGAAATTGTTCAAAACGTTTTCCCGTAATCAAAATGAAAATACAAATCGATTTTTCTAGGCTTGAGAAGTCTTCGAAACTTAGTATTTTCCATGAAAAATCTAAAAATTACAATGGGGCACGATTGCATTGTTGGATAAAATATTTGAAACTAAAAAAACTGGTCGTGTTTTCAATGTTTTCCCAACCGGAAATTGAAATTCGACAAGAAAAAAAATAGAGAAGAGGGGAAAAGCTAAAAACCAACATGAAGCCGCATAATTCAAAACAAAATGTTTGTTTTGTTTTTTATCTTCCAAATTTGAAACATTTCCAAAACGATTTTTATTCTTTGGCTCTGTGAAACAAAAAAAGAAATGAGAAGAGACAAAGAATGCCCAGAGAGAGAGAGAGAGAGAGAGAGAGAGATAGAGAGTTAGAGAAAATCCGCCTGACTGGAATTAAACAAAAGAAAAATCTGAGCGCATCGCCGGCTCAAAAGAATCGACGACGACGACGACGATGTCATACGGTGGGTGTCTTTCCACACAGAATTCATTTTTCTGTGCAATTTAAATCAAGTTATTCGTGGTAGCTGAAACCAAAAAAAAAACGAGACAGGGGGGGGGGGGGGAGAGCAACAAAAATTGAGTCATGTGATGGTGGTTTTGACGGGGCGAAAATTCCCAATGGAAATATACTGAGATGATGAAAATGAAGGGAAGGGAAGAGGAAAGAAATAAAAACGAAAAGACACCGACACAACAATGCTCCGCAATGACGACTTCTTTGATAATAAGAAAGGAAGACACACACATTTTTACCGTATACATACTATGTTTCAGACATTTTTGTCAAAAATTAAAGACGCAACCATTGATTTTCATAAAAATGGTCTCGCACGGAAATCATGGAAAACGACATGAGAAAATAATTAATCTTTCCTTGACGGAGAAAAAAAAATTCGAATTCAAAATGAGCCATTTTTCATTTGAAAATGTCAACGAATGATTTTTTGCTTTTTTTTTGAGCCCAAAAAATTTTTTTGAACCGAGCTGCCACATTTTATGAGAAAATTTTTTATGAAAAAGAAAAATGACGGCGTGTTTTGAAGGATTTTCGAGATGAAGAAGAAGAGCATCGAAATTGTTTTCTACGGTTTCAGCAAATGTTGAAAACAACAAAAATTAACGTGTTTTCAGAATTTTTAGTTGAAAATAGTAATTAAGATCGCATTTCACTAATTAAAGGAAAAGGGGAAAAGCTGAAATGGAATGGGGGAAATTCAGAATACTTGAAAACCCGATGATGATGAAAAGAGAAAATAGAGGAAGATGAAAAATGATTATTCAATACAAAGTTGGTTTCTGATGTTTGCTCCGCGAGCAATTTTAATGCTCACAGTTATAATCAAATCAAATCAGCTCAGCTTTTCACTTCTTTCTTTTTTTCTTTCAAAGTATGCTGAAGCTCGGAAAAAATCGCCATTTTTCTCACAAAAATTAGTCAAGATAATTTTTAAAAAAAAAACGAAGGAGAAGAAGAAAAAAGAGCAGAAAATCTTTTGCACAAAGAGCCCGAATTGAAAAGAAGAAAAGAGCTGGAGAGCTGGAGAGCTGGTCAACTAACGAGGGGGGGGGGGGGGTGTGGTGCTCCATACGAATTGGTGGTGGGTGACTGGCGTTGATGGTGATTCAAAGTGAAGACATGAAGACGAAGGAGAAAACACAGAGAAAAAGAGAACTCTTATGAAAGAGAAGAGAGAGAGAACGAGAGAAAAGATACGAAGACTCGGTGAAATAAATTGAAAAATCGACGAGAAAATGATGAGGAATTTTTTTTATTAAAAAAAAAAAAAGAAAAGTGACAGCGAAATATTTCCTCATTTTTTTAAAATAATTTTTTAATAATATTAATTACAAAAAAAAATCTTTTTTTTTAACTTTTTTAAAAATGGTTTAAATAATTAAAATAAGCAAAGACACTCCCACAGTTCTTAGTTTAAATATTCAAAACTTTGCAGACAAAACTTTAAAAAAAAAAAAACTAAAAAGCTCAAGAAAAAAAAATTAAAGGCACATAACCAGCTTTTCTTTTTTAAATCCCGCCACGAACACCGTAATCAATCATACATGACACATAGTTTTGTTTTCTATCGAATCTCCAGCAGCAATAAAACCTATAAATTACAGCAGCGGGCGATGTTGAATCTTTGTCGATAAAAAGATGAAAAAATTTTTTGTTCGTTTTTCCTTTAAGCCAAACAATATTCTTTCCAGAAATAAATCTTTCACCAAAAAAAAACCAAAAAAAAAAAATTTTTTTTTTAAAAAAACACTTCAAATTGTTGTTGTCTTTCTTGCCAATTCAAAAAAAAAAGGAAGAAAAAGTTTGAGGAAAAAAGATTTCAACGTGAAGATAAGAAATGCGAGAAATAAGCCAAGCTTTTCCCTCTTAAAACAAAAAACCGTAAAAACTCTTTGGAAAAAAGAAATGTTCCAATTCTCGAAAAATCGCGTCACCGATTCTAATCGCCTTCTTCTGCGTTTCGTTGATGCTTCTTCCTTCGTCACGTTTTTCTTCCTTTTTTTGAAAAAATTCGAATTTCCTCAATTTCGGCACGTCGTTTTTTCCTTTTTTTCTCTTCTTCTTTTTCTTCATCTCAATTTCAATGATGATCATTATTGCTTCTCATCAATATGTGCAATTATGATGAGCACAAATGTGCTCTTTTACTCTCATTTTCCTAGATATTAAATTATACAATTTTAAGGGTTTACAAATTTGAATATCTAATTTTTTTTGCTTCTTTACGGACAATTTTTGACTTTTAAAACTTATTTAAATAAATAAAGATTAATATCTTTTCAGACTTCAATATCTCACAACGAAAATCGTTTTTTTTTCTAAATAAATATCGTCGCGGTGTGGGAAAAGAAAATTAAAATTAAAAAATAAAAAGAAACGAAATATGAGTAAAATGAAAAAAAAAGAAAAAAAAAGAAAAGATATCTTATAAAAACCAAATGAAATTTGATATTTACAATGATGATGTTGGTGAAAGAAGTTTTGCAAGATGTTCATCATTACAGCATTGTGATGGCGTGTTTCCGTCAGCATCACGAGCTCGTCTATCCGCTCCAGCGGCAATTAGTAGTTCAGCCAAATTTTGACGATGACACTGAGCGGCTGGAAACGAGTTTCAAACAAAACATTTTTTTTTTCTTTTTTTATTTTTGACTTCAACATTTTTTTCCGAACAACAACCCAATTATAAAAAGAAGATTTCTCGTCTTTTCTTCCGTTTTTCAGTTTTGAAAACAAGAAAATTCTAACAAATTTCAATCCAAATAAAAAAAAAAACAAAATTTTATATTTATTTTTTTATTTACAGTAGAGCGCACTTTCTTCTCGTAATATTGATTTCAAAACTTTAAGATGCAATTTGTTAAACATTTTAAGTGTTCTAGGTCCTCTAGAAATTTGAGATTAATGAAATTTGAGTTGAATCTTGACCGGATCATATTGAACCTGTCACTATTTTCACATTAAATGCCACAATCTGTCACAATTATGAAATTTAATGCAAAATCAAAAAAAAACTTTTATTTTTTTATTTTTTTATGAATTTTTAATATTTTGTCCAAACCTCAAATTTCAGGCAAAACATTCATTTTTTTCTCATTTTATTTGTTTGTCGATTGAATGGAGAAATAAATAAATATTAAAGAGCTTTGGGAATATCGCTTTCTACACGTTCTATGCTAAATATTGACTATACAATAAGAAAAAATGAGGAAAAGCTTCAAATTTTTGAATTCAACATTTTCAGAATTCAATTTTTAACTGGATTATTATGAAACTTCAACAAATAAATGTTTTTTTTTTAATTTTTTTACTATTTTTCAGTTATTTTTTTAAATTCAGATTTTTTCTTACCAAAATGCAATGGTGTTTGTCCACCAGTATCCACAACATTTACATTTGCTCCTTTTGAAATTAAAAATTGTGCCACTTTTTCACAACCCAAATCAATCGATCGTGCTAATGCTGTCATCTGAAAATTTAATTCATGTCTTAATAGAAAAACAAATGTTAAGTTGAACGTGTAAATGATGATTCTTGGTAGGACCAATTTTTTTCTAAAATACAATGCTCCTTTGGAATTTTTTTCCAGCATTCATTCTTAGTGAGCTTTTCCCAAACCGAACAATGTTTTTTTCATCGAAAAAAAATTTACCGCTAAATGTTGATCAGTTGCTTCTAATAGATTCGGATCTTCTTCTAATAATTTTTTGACTTCTTCCAAATCATCTTCTCTCATTGCATTAAACCAACGAGTTTCAATTTCAGTTTCCATTCGAACTGGTTCCATTTGAACAAAATCGTCAAACATTTCTGGCTTTAAACATTTCGAAAATTGAATTTAAAGTTTTTTTTTTTTAATTTTCACCTCAATAATTCCCATTTTACTTGGCTTCAAATTCCAGCCTCCCCCTCTTCCTCCATTTTTGTTGTTTGGATCCCACGAGGGATCAGTTTTTGATAATAAATCACAATATGCTTTCATTGCTTCACTTCGGCTTAAATTTGACACCTGAATTTTGTTTATTTATAGTTGCTAGCACGCTTTATTGGCTTATTTTCAAATTTTAATTTTTCAACAAAAAATATCTGATTTCAAATATGTGCCAATAGAGCGCAGAAGCCTTTTTCTACATTTTTCAAAAAATAATAAAGTGAATACCTTCTCCCACGCATCGAATTTAGTTCTTTGAGTCATTTCGTACCATGCTGGCCGTTTTGAAACATCTAAAAAATTATTTTTGTTTTATTTTTAAAAAAACGGAAAAATTGATTTAAAAAAAACCTGGAGGTCCTTCATAAACTTGCTTATATAATCCATAAAACCTTAATGTTAAAGACTTCTCAAGATTTGCTATAATTTCTGGAAGAAATGATGCGGCACTTTCAAATTTTGACAGAACATCCTCCTCGATTTGTTCATTTTCATTCCAATTTTTTTGATTTTTCAGTTTTATCCAATTTTGATATTTTTTTACACACTGTGCAACAATCATTTGATCTTTAATTTTTTGAAAAATTATTAAAAAAGCTTTGAAAAAAAAATACAATGAATTTAAGAATTTTAACTTTGTTCAATAAAAAACTTTTTCTTTTTCAATTTTTTAAATTTAAATATTTATAAAATTAAAAAAAATTGTAGAAAACAAATTGTTTCAATGCTCATTTTTTAAGCTCATTATACTTTTCGGGTGAATAGGCAGAAATTGTTACAGCATGAATTACATTCATCAAATTTCCTAATTTTTCTTGAACCAATCTGAAACAAATAATTAAAATTACACTTAAAAGTTGAAAAACCAAAAAACAGATTTTCACCTATGTTTATTCAACGTTGATTTACCATTAAATTCATCTGAAACAATCTCAATTTTGATTTTTGCTCCGCATCCATCTGATTCGTCAATTACTTCCTGAACATTTGTTTTAATTTTTACAAATAAAATTTTATGGAATTTTACCAAATGGGTAGGATTCAAAACTTGAAGAGCTGATGTGACTTGATCGGCAACTGACATTTCTAAAAAAAATTTTTTAATTTCACATTAAAATTAAAATCCACAAATAAACAGGTTTAGTAACTTTTAAGACGGTAAAACTTGGAAATAGTTCAAATTTAGAATTTATTGAGCTTTTAAAAAACATTTTTAAAAAACCGTTTAAAAATGGTAATATAACAAAACAAATTATTGATGTCTACTTTTTGTAAAGAAAAAAATATTTTTTTGAGAGGCAAGGAAATAAGTTTGAACAAATAACAGAACAACATGAGGTAATAGAAACAAAAAACTAACTTTACCTGAAGATCTAAAACAAAACAGGAAAAAGAAATATGAATGAAATTATCTGTTAATTGAACAGAAATGTGAATTAACGAAACAGAAAAGGGAATGATTTTGTTCCTTCTTTTCATTTAAACTAACTTTTGCCAAAAGTAACACTGAATGAATTCGTTGAAAATTTGTCTAAAATAGAAAAAAAAATTAATTGAAAAGTTTTGCTTGTCTGGCAGCAGTTTCTTCCTCCTCTTTCTTCTTTCTGGCTTCTAACTCAGCTGGATCAGTTGTTCTTGGCTTCAGAACTAATCGTGGCCGTTCAACTAGCAATGATGCTTCACTATTTTCTGTCGATGGTGTCTGCGATTGCTGTTCTGATTGAGAATGACGTTGACGACGCCCACCACCACCTTCATTTGGATGCCGTTCACGATCATTTCGACGGAACCCACCGCCTCTTCCACCATGATTTCCGCCATGATGTCCATCATCGGGACGGCGACCACCGTGCCGATTATTGTTGTGATTTCCACGATCTCTTGCGGTAGCTTGATTTACTTTTAATATCTTTTTTTCGAATTGCTAAACATTTTTCAATATTTATTATTTTTTTAGATTTTTAAATTACCATTTTATCTAAACTTTCAATTGCCGTTTTTAGTTGAGTTTCATTTTGAAATGTGACGTATCCAAAACCTTTGAAATTTCCTGTTTCGCGATCATGACAAAGAAAAATGTCAAATTGCTTCATCTGAACACAAATTTAAAGTTTTCTTTTTATTTAAAAGTTTAACTAAATTTTTCTCGAAACCAGCGTGAACCAATAATGTTTCAATATCACTGGTAACTGCATCCATTGGCAAATTTCCAATAAAAGCCTGTTAAAATTATTCTAATTAAACATTTTGGTAAATTGAAATTACCTTATAAACTTCTTCTCCCATTATTTTCAGTTTTCGGTAGCAAAGTTTTGTGTACCTGTATTTTTTTATATTATTTAATTAATTATATTAATAAATCCCCCCGCAGCATAAAACCCCAATTAAATTTTTTTTATTCCAACAAAAATATTTATTCTGCAATTTGTCGTCGATTTCTCTAACATCGTGTCTGCAAATTCGCGTCAATTGAGAATTGGCCAAACGCCAGACATTGCGTAGCTACCCCACTCAGTGTGCACACAATGGATAAAAGGACAGCTACACACAGTGAAGAGTGTGAGAGACATAGACAAGCAGATTGGCAAAGAGCCAGAGAATCAATACAAACATTTTTCTGCCGCCTTACTTAAAAAATTTAAGCGTTTTTTACCGTTTTCAAGTGTCAAGTAAAATAATTCAACAAAAAGAAAAATTTAAATTTTTTATCATTAAACCATGTTATTTTTTAGCATTTTTTTGATTTTTCTCTTCAAATAAATATTATTTTCAGATTTTCAGTTTCTATTTTAATAATTTCAACCACCAAACAAAAAGTTTAAATATTGATGCATGCGACACTTTAATAAATAATGATTGTAAGCAAATTTTAAGAATTTCATCCAAAAATTCAAATTTTCCAGTGTATTGAATGCGGCGGCGTCATTTTTGGCGAAGGAGAGCTGTGTGAGGATTGTATCGATTCAGGTGGTATGTCAAATAATTTATCCCTTCAAAGTACAGTCAGCTCGATTACGGTTTGCGCTGTATGCACGGGAAATGTTCAGTCGTCCAACTCAAGAAATTGTTTGAACTGTACAAAGTAGGAAGAAAAATTTGTTTTGTTTTTGAAAAAGTTATATCCAATTTTAGGGTTGTTCATTTTTCGTGTGATTCAACAGAAGCTGGTGTTGATGGGTTCATGTGCATTTCATGTCGTCGAAGTCCTCTGGTTGGAAATGCTGATGTTGTCCTCACCTCAGCAAATCTCTCAACATCAATAAAACAAGAAGAGATACCGTCAAAAGATCCGTTTTCGTCAATCCTTGATAAATTCGATACGAATGATTTACAAAATCCAACAACTACAACGAGCGGCGCTTCTGATGCCAACACATTCCGACCATTATTTCAATCACAACATTCCACAATTCAGCAACAACCAAGCATTACTGAAGAAATAAGTGATGGCGCAACTAACGATAGTGCCAGAAACTCGCCATTTTATGAGAATTCGGATTATGACGAGGATTTTGTGCCGAGCACAACACCGACACGCGGACGAGGACGCGGCGCAAACAATGGTGGAGCCAAAAAAAAGCCGGGCCGAGGACAGTCGCTGCTGAAAAAACAATCATTGCCACACACCGGCTTTTTTTCTCCAGCACAACTTCAAGCCATCACTCAACCGTCGGTGAGAGGAAAGCGCGGGAAACGAGGGTCGACAACAAAAGTTCCTGGAAAAGGAAGCGGACGAGGGAGGGGAAGAGGAAGAGCTGCAGCAAATGCGGCCGCTCTGCAGTACCCACCAATGGGCAGCTTCATGCAACAGCAGCAACAACAGAATTTTGGAAGTGCTTATTCATCTTATCAACCAGCTTCTCAACCATTGGCAATTCGAGAAGTTGATGAATCAATGCTTGAAGATGAATCATCAAGACAATCAGCAGCGACAAGAGCAGATGATGCTGAATACGTGCGAACCATTGTTGTTTGTAATTCAACAGATCCTTTTCTCAAAAAAGTAATTGTTTTCCTCGTCATTTAACAAAATTAAATTTTTTCTTTGAAGGCTTGTCTTTGCTTAATTTGTGGAGCTGTTGGAAAAGGACCTGAAAGCTCAATGGTAGCATGCTCAAACTGCTCACAAACATATCATACCTATTGTGTGGGTCTTCATGATAAGGTAAAAAAAAATTTAAAAAGTTAAAATTAAGGTTTATTCGCAATTTTCAGTTAAATTCAACAGTAATTTTTCGTGGATGGCGATGTCTTGATTGTACCGTGTGCGAAGGGTGTGGAAACGGTGGAGATGAATCAAAGTTGTTGTTGTGTGAAGAATGCGATGTCTCTTATCATATTTATTGCCTGAAACCGCCATTAGAACGAATTCCAACTGGACCATGGCGATGTCAGTGGTGTTCGAGATGTCGTCGATGCAACATCAAAGTGGCATCTGGAACAGATCTAACAAGAGATGGATTATGTCATCCGTGCCATTCATTGAGACGATGCCCGCGTTGCTCAAAAGGCTACAATATTGGAGACAAAATCATTCGATGCAGCCAATGCAATAAATGGCAGCACGGCTATTGTGAAAATTTGTTTACCGATGAACAATTGGAGCATTCGGCGAATAGTCGAATGAGATGCTCAGCGTGTCGACCAAATAAAAACACAAATATTGGATTTGGAGATGGTTCAAATGTTGTCATATGTGATAACGTTGCATTGAGCAAATGTGCAGACGAAGTGCTTAAATCAAAATTCATGCCTAGCTTAGTTCGGCCATCATATGAATCTCATGGACTCCGAGATTCATTGGATCACTGTAAGCGAAAACAAAAACAGATTTTTCAAATTCAAATTAAATAATAAATATGAATCAAACACTGTTAATTTAGACATGGACGACGATTACAATAATCCAGCAGAAGAAGTTGATAACTTTGTTGTGTCAAGAGGAAGAGGACGAGGAAATCCGGGGGGCCGACGTGGTTCAAATCGAATCGGAATTGGTGGATTCTATTATAAATTGCCGCGTCACCGAGTGTTGGCATTAACCGAAGAAGCGGCAGCATTAAATGGACTCGACGATGAAGATACAAAACGAATGAAACGTCCTCGAAAACCACGTCGATCACAATTAGAAGACGCCTATCCACCGGCAATTCAAGAAGCATTTTTTGGAATAAAAGCGGTTGAAGGAAAAGCTCTTGTAGATATATCAGTTGAAGAACCATCGTTGGCTGAGTATGGAAACGGAAAAATCGGTCAACCAGTTGCAATAGGACATGAGCTTTCAACAGAAGCAACTGAAATGCTGAGAAATGATATAAATGAAAATGAGTTTTTAGAAAATGTTGATTTGCATGAAATGGATGGAGATATCAGCAACTTCGATTTGTCCCTTTTTGATGATTATGATGAAGATTTCGAAGATAGTCTTGGTGGATTAGAATCTGATATTAAAAACGAAATGGATATGGATAACAATGAAACAAAACCATTTGATGAGAAACCATTTGGAAGTTCCAATCCAACATCATTTCCAATGGATCATCAATCATCATCATCTGAACAGCTACATCAACAAAATCAGCATCATCCATCATCAAAACCATTAAATCCAATGTATCCAAACGAGGCGAATAATTATTTGCCTGGCTATCAGCAAACATCAAGTGGATCACAACCACAATCAGTGAGAAACATGTCGCGCAGTGGAAGCAGCAACAATCCGGACGCACCAGAGCGTTATCAATTCTCGGAACGATGGGAAGAAGATGAACCACTTGGATTGGCGGCCACAACCGCGGCCGTGTTGTATTCAAACGAAAAGCATGGGCATTTGAAAGAACAATATCCCGAATGGACGGATCGCGTCAAACAAATTCAACGGTTGTGGAGAACGTTGAGCGCCGAAGAGCGTCAAGAATATGTGAACAGAGCCAGAGAGAATCGAACGAGTCGAGGACGAAATCCAAGGCCGCGAAGGAATAACGCGCAAACGACATCAGTCGATAGTCCGACAGTTCAATCGCCAGCTCCAAATCAAATCGGTCGAAGCGACGGTTTCAAAGTTCCAGCGGTCCCAGGAACAAATAGCGGTGCAGCAACACCGTTATACGATCCGCAACAACATCAACAGCATCCAATTCAACAACATCCAATAGTTCCTGAAGCTGGCGGCATGATGATGGGAATGACGTCACCTAACCCACTGATACCAATAAAACAATGCCGAATAACGTGCCATTTAACGCAAGAAGTTCATCAACAATATCAGCAAATTAAATCGAAACAAAGCGACCTGGAGAAAATTGTTGATGCAATGGAAGGTGATTTAAATAAGCAAAGAAAGCAGAAAAAGAACTTGGCTGCAAAAAAGAGGCAAATGATGAAAACCGCTCAATTAGCACCTGACTATGATGGTCGAACAATTGATTTAAGCGATGCTGATAAACAGATTCTGGTTCAATTAACCGACAGCATAAAATTGTTGCAAGGCGATTTGGAGAACTCGAAAAGGGAAATGAAGTCACACGAAGGAGCCTTGAAAGAGTTTGAAGTGAAAAATCATATTCTACGAAATGAGAATGAAGTGACACCACAAATGATTGAACAAACTCAGTTGATGAATCAGCACGCGGCGGCGCAACAACAAGATAATGCTAGAATTCATATGATGCGACAACAGCAGCAACAACAACAACAACAACAAATGATGATGCAGCAGCAACAAAGAGCTGGAGTACCACCGTCTTGTCCACCAGGACTAATGATTCGATCGGTACAGCAGCAACAACAGCCGCCACCATCGACACTCGGACCAATGAGACCCGGAATGGGAGGAGGACCACCGGTGCCGCCGACGTCAGCGCCGCCTTCACATCAATCACTACCACCGCCGCCATTAGTTCAGCCGACGCCGACCAATGGGCCGATGACGATGCAACAAATGCAAGAGATGCGAAAAATGCATGCGATGCATCAACACCAACATCAGCAGCAGCATCATCAAATGGGGCCGAGACTAAGAAGTCTGATAGTTGGTGGAGTTCGTTATGATCAAATCAAGAATCAGACAGAAAAAGAAGTTTACGAATGTATGGATGATGTTCTAGCACATTTGGCAATGGTAATTGATGGTCATCCACCACCACGAATGATTGAAGTTCAACACCAGCAACAGCAACGAGATAATCATATGTTGAAACGTTTATTAGATACGTCCGGACAACAGCCTGGAACCAGTGGAGCAACAACAGGTTTGCCAATCGAACAACAGCAGCAGCAGCAACATCAACAACAACCAGTAGTCGTTGAAGGACCGAAACCAAAAAAGAAGAGAACAGTTCAAAAAAAGACAGCTCAAGCATCAACGTCGGGCGGTGAATACGAAGCGTGGGTTGAAAAAATGAGAACTCGTTTTCGATTATGTCAAGAGATTCCGAAAAAAGCCAAAGAGCCGCCATTGAAATGTCCGGGAGCTGCGTTCGCTGGATTTGGAATATCAGATATTCAAGTGAGAAGCGATCGTCGAATATTGACGGGCGATGGCTTTGGATGTATGAATCTTGGCTATTTGGATGATTATTATACTGGAGATGATCGAACATCTCGAACATTGTCCAGCAAATATTTATCAATGCATGATATAGCACCAAATGTAAACTTAGTTGCTTTATATAGTCAACATGCACCATCAGATGACGATTATGCCTATGATGATATTGATCGACGATTCATACATTCTAATCCATTCCAATCCTTGAGTTTGTGGCTGAACATGCGAAGAGGAACACCGTTGGAACATTTAAGAATCTTGTCAAGATCATTTGAAGTGCCATCACCAATTGAGCCGCTTCGACGAATGTTCTACGCAGAAAGCAAAGATGAAGACATTGAAGTAACGGTGACATTCAAATGTGAATCAGATGAAGCTGTAAAAATGGAGGTGGATAATGAGAAGACAGATGGCGAAGAAATGGTTGAGCAACTGAAGGAAATTCTCGGAATAAGTGAAAAGATTGAGTTCAAGTTGGAAGATACGCCACCAATGTCGCCATCAATGTCACCGAAAAAAGAGGAAGGAGCAGCGTCAGCGACGGCGACATCAGCAGTCAGTGAAAAGGAGATCAAAATGGAAGTTGATGATGGGGCCGATGTGTCGAACTCGAGCACAACAACGGCAACAACAACAACCCTGAAAGAAATCAAACGAGAAGTGACGGATCAATTATTCAAATGTCGTCATTGCTCGAAAACAATTGAGACAACCGTTTCGTGTGTTCGTCAAAAGATGGGAAAACTGGGAGTTTTATCATCTGACGCAACAGATGAGGAAAAAGAAGAAACAGCCGTATTCTGCTCAATGAAATGCTATTATGAATTAATGTCAACGTCAAATGTTCCATTGTCGCATGAAGAATTGAACGCTGCTGAGTCGCATGTTGATGAAGAAACATTGAATCGTTTGAAGCAGATTCGTTCGGATAACATCGTAAAAGCTGTGAATCAAGGAAGTAAAGCAAAACTACCATGCCCACCATTGGTATCAATGGAAGGATTAATATCACCGAAAGACACCCGTTACATGATGGACGAAGGAAGAAAAGAATACATAACAATGATACACGTTAGCACGTTGTCAAAAACCGAATCTCGAGTTCACGAAGCGCCAAAAGTGCCGACGGAAGAATGGAAGGCGTATTCATTGGAAATGGCCGAGTCGTTCCAAAAATTGACGAAAACGCATCAAGAATATGTGAATTCGCCAAAAATGGGCGTTCAATTGCCAATGTACGATCTTGATCAAAGGCAGTGCGTATTGTGTGGAGGACGTGGTGATGGTGAAACATCGAAATGTGGACGATTACTATCCTTGACCGAATATGTGTGGGTTCATGTCAATTGTGCATTATGGAGCAGTGAGGTACGGTCACTATTTTATTTTATTTTTTTTAAAATAATTTTAATCAATAAAATATGCTAAAATTTTAAAGGTTTTCGAGAACACAACCGGTGGATTAATGCATGTTGATCGAGCTGTTGTTCGAGCAAGTAAAGTAGCATGTGGATTATGTCATCGACCTGGAGCAAGCATAAAATGTCACAAATTAGATTGTCAATATAATTTCCATGTGTTGTGTGCGCTGCAAACGCAAGGATATTTCATCAAAGATCGGGTAAAAATTTTGAAAAATAAATAAAAATAAAGATAAATCATTTTTCTACAGACGTTCATTTGTCGTCGACATGATCAAGTTCATCAAGAAGTGACAGTGAATCGATTAGACGCGTTAAGGCGGATTTACATTCAACGAGATGAGAATGATCTTTTGACAAAAATGTTCGAATTAACCGACGGTCCGAAGTTGTGCCTTCGGCTTGGCGCATTCTCATTTTACAATGTTGGACAAATTTTGCCGGATCAATTAAAAACGTTCCACACAACAAATTACATTTTCCCGGTTAGTGAAAATTGATTTTTTTTTCTTTTTGAATTTTTAAATCTTCAGAATGGCTATCGAGTTGTTCGATGGTTCTGGTCACCGAAAGGGCATAAAGAACGAATGCAATTTGAATGTTTAATAACTGACAAAGAAAATAAGCCATGGTTTACTGTAAAATCATTGGAAGACGAGACAATATGTCATGAAGGAGAGACGGCGACAGAAGCCTGGAAACCAATATTCGATCAAGTTTTGCATCAACGTGGAGCTGTTGATATGTTGAGATTTTTCGGATCACATATTCAAGGAGAAACATTGTTTGGATTGAATGAGAATGTCATATCGAAAATAACAGAATCGGTTAGCTTAATTTCTTGATTTTTTGAACTTTTAGGAAAATTGATTGGTTTTCAGCTTCCTGGCGTTGACACACTGTTCACCTATACGTTTCGACACGCGAACAGTCCGCTTCTCGATCTTCCACTAGCTGAAAATCCGATGGGATGCGCTCGCGCTGAGCCACGCTTTCGAACGCTAATCAAGCATCATCGTCGAACGAAGCCGGCGGCGAACACGCCGACAAAATCGACGACAGGAAACGGTGAACAAGGTGGATCGTCGTCGTGGCAAAAGAATGGCGGATCAATGACGTCGTCGTCGTCAACATCATCAACAACAATTGTGAGTGGAACAATGGGAAGAACGAGAGGAGTTCGAACAAATTTTGCCGATGAGCAAGCTGCACAACAAATCAAAGCGCTAGGATTGTCGGCAGAATATGCGGCGGTAAGAGAATTTGAATTTGAGGAAAAACAAATATTTGAAAAGAGAAATGTGTTCAGATGTATTTAAAAGGGATGGAACCGATTCAAGGAAATCAGCAAATATTTTCGGCTTATCAAAAAATGAGAAGAGAATGGAAGAATACGGTTTATTTGGCAAGATCGAAAATTCAAGGGCTTGGATTATATGCAAAACACGACATTGCAATGGGCGATTTTATAATTGAATATAAGGTTTTTCTTTGTTGATTGCTGAAAAGGGAAGATCATCAGAATTTTTTTACAGGGAGAAATCATTCGATCAGAAGTTGGTGAAGTTCGAGAAAAACGATACAATGCACAAAATCGAGGAGTTTACATGTTTCGAATTGATGAAGAATGGATAATTGATGCAACGATGGCTGGTGGTCCAGCAAGATATATCAATCATTCATGTGATCCGAATTGCACGACAAGAATCTGTAACGCAGGATCGACGCCGGCTGAGAAGAAGATTATTATAACAGCGAATCGGCCGATAATGGCGAATGAAGAGGTAGATTGTGTTGTTGGTGTTGAGATTATAAAGTGTGAAAATTATTTTTAAGCTGACATATGATTATCAATTCGAATTGGAAGATTCAACAGATAAGATTCCGTGTCTTTGCGGAGCGCCGAATTGTGTGAAATGGATGAATTGAAAGGAAAGCAGCCAGAAATGGCTGATTGTTTTAGAAAAAATTCATTTAACCGGTAGAAAATAGAAGTTAAAAATAAAATTCAATCATGGTGAGGTTTTTACTACCTCGCACAAAGAAAAAGTTCAAATTTTGTGCCCCCGACAGCGCACACTTTTGATTTTGATGAATATCAGCAGCCAGGGCGTTGTGATACGCAGTTTGAAATTTTTTTTTGTGTTCATAAGTAATTTCTCAGTATTTATTTCGATAGAAATGTGGCATTTGGGAGTTGTGCGTCGGAGCGAGATTACTTCGTTTGGTAGTAAGAACATACCGTGATTCCTGTCCTTGTTTTTTTTTAATTTTTTGTTTTTTTTTTTAAATATTTTTTGTATCAAATCATTGCAGTTTGTTGTATTTTTGTTGTCTCAAAAAAACAAAACAAAATCACTAAATAACTCGTTTCATTATGGTCTCATCTCATCGTTTTATTTTTTATTTTCAAATTTTTAAATTTTCTTGTATTTTGGTTATTTAGATAATAATGTATTATAATTGCGATATTTTGAAAGAATTCTGTTTTCTTTGTCTCTTTCATTTTTTTCATTTTCATGTGCTCATTTAATCAAAAAAAAAAAATTGGAAAAAAGTTTAGAAATGTTATTTGTAAATATAAGAAGAATTTTTGATCGTTTTATATAGATTTTTGTTGATTGACAGAGAAAAAATGAATAAAAAAAAGTTTAATTGAATTGAAAAAAAGGAACCCGCATAAAACGGCAAACATTTTCAAACTTTTTTTTTCCCGCTGATCTGATCTCAATTCTGCTTCTTCTTTTTCTTGTCCAATTTCTTGCTCGACGACACTTTCGATTGATTATCCAAATAGGCGGATGCCAACCAGCCGATCGTTGGAGCGATCCAATAGATTAGAATGAAGTATTGTTGATCCAGTCCGCGACATCCGAAGAATAAAATTGAGGCGACGAGCGGATCGAGAGCCTGATCGCCGACATAGGAAGCGCCTGAAGAAGAAGAAAATCGATATTTTTTTGATTTTTTCCAACAAAAAAAAATGATGGCCTAGAAACCCAAATTTTGTTCGATAGAGCGCACATTCATTAAGTGTTCGAAAATCGATTTTTAATTTTTCTCAAATTTAATCGCGCGCCGCTTGCCAAACCCTTCCCCGCCCATTTTCCGACGCCACACGCACGAAAAGAAATCAGTGCACTGGAGCGCGTTTGTAATCATCAACCTACTTCCAGTAAAAATCAGAGCCATAAAAAAGGCGGGAAAGAGAAGCTCGAAACGTGTTCCGCTTAATTTTGGCATGACCCGAGCGAAAACGTGTCGCACCACAAATGCGCCAACAAGTTCGAACGCCAAATGTGCATAAAGTGGAAACTGGAAAAAGAAAAGAAAAAATTGAAGAAGAAGACAAAGAAAGAAGAAGCCGAACCGGATGATTAAATCCACAATTCTGATAAACCCCCAAAATGTTCGCGTGAGCTTCGGATCCCTCAAAAGTCTGAATCCAAATAGTCCGCGCGAATCTGTAGGTCAAAAGTCCGGCGGTGATCTGCGACAAAATGATGCGAACAAATTCGCCGAGACGAATGCGAGCAAAAACGAGCTGCTCGATGGGATTCAGCGGTCCGCAAAACGCTCCGCGCGTCGTCAACCCGAAAATGATTCCCATTGTGAAGAGGGTGAAGGCGAACGCATTCTGTCCGTAATGAATGAAAATGACGGCTGAAAACGAGGAAGCGTGACGAGATGTGGATTGATGATCGGCCGAATGTAGTCGGGATGTCACGAACCGTTCTCATAAATTGTCGTCGTCACCTGAAGGGTGCCGAAGAATTCGATGGCGAACTTGTGCATCGTCGAACGCTTATCAAACAATCGATCGGTGACGAATCGGCCGATTTCGCAGACGACGATGACGGTGACGAAGTAAATTAGAGCATCTTTGAGGGCTCCTTGTGGTAAATATTCGTTCATCTTCTGAAGACTTTCAGCTGGTTTTTTTTCGAGACTCGAAAAGCGCCGCGGAAACAAATGCCAGCTTTTGTCGTGCAAGCAATGACGCTCTATTGACAAACGAAAAAATGTAAATTGATACTCAGCCAAAGAAGTACGCAGCTAAATACTTTGGCGCGATTTTTTTCATTTCAAAGTTTGAAAAATGCTCTAATGAAAACAAAACTTGTTTCACTGTTCTAACTGCGTATCCAGATAACATATAAAGGGGTTGACGCGCAGTAAAAAAAGATCTTTCAACCAAAACCAAAAAAAAATTGAAAAATACGAAAAATAAACAAGGAAAATAGCGCTGTTGGAAATTTTTATTGCCAAAACCAGAGGCAAAAAGAGGACGACGCAGAGAAGGCTGTGGGAAGCGAAAGAATCGGCAAGATTCTGACGAGAAGACGAATAGAATCGGCCGGGAAAATTCGTAGCACAAAAATTTTTATGATTCATTATGAGGAGAAAATGCTGGAAAATTTGTTTAAAAAATGTTTTTTTTTTTTTTTCAAATCGAGGAAAAAAAAATTGAACGTGACAAAAGTGATTGGAAAAGAGTACTTTTTGATGATAAGAAATCGAATAAGAGGAGGGGGATGATAAGAATTGATGAGAGAGAGAGAGAGAGAGAGAGAGAAAGAGAGAGAGACAAACACACAAACAGAGAGTTTAGAGAAATAAAGAAAAAGTGGTAAGAGAAAAAGAGAGAGAGAGATTGTTGAGAGAGACGCAGACGCTCCACCAATTCAAATTATTGTGGTGGCCGAGAAATGTAACAAAATTGTGGTGTCCGGAAGGGGGGAAGCGTTGGCACAAAATTTTTTTTAAAAAAAATTAGTGTCGTCTGCGTCTCTTCCCCCACTTTTCATCTCTAATTTTTTGGTGTAGTTGTGTCGTCTGCGTCTCTCTCTCTCTCTCTCTCTCTGTTAAAAAAAAAAAATTTTTTTCAAAAAAAAAGAGGAATTTTAATTCGATTTAATTCTTTTTTTTGACAAAATTTATTTGCTATTTTGAAGTTTAGAAGAAAAGAGAGAGAGAGTGAGAGATTTAGAGAAAAAAAATGTCAATTTGAATTTATTTTTTTGTTTTTTTTTCGGAACTCAATTTTTCAAATGGAAATCAAGATCAAAAGAGGAGAGCGGAAAAAATTTAAAAGGAACCCGCCTTTCTCCCCCCCCCCCCCCCCCCCCCTCTGAAAAAAGGGAAAAGCATTTCAGGAAAATGAAAGAATTGGGAGCACAAAAAAATGGGCTCATTTATCTTGTTTTTTTTTCATTCTTTGACGGCGACGGCGGCTCTCTGCAGAGCATTTTCTCACATTTGAATGAGCGGCGGATGGTGGTGGTGGTGGAGCTCGTCATGGAGCTCTGATTTTATTCGAATTTTTGTCGGATTTCGAGTTGGCCGTTTTCAATACAATTTTTCGACTTGTGAATTGAAAATATTATTTTCTGAAAACAAAAGCGTGCGCCTTTAATACAGTAATTTCTGTTTTTTTAAATTAATTTTTCAAGCTGTTTTTAGAGAGAGAGAGAGAGTGAAAAAATAACAAAAAGCCATTATACTAAAGCTCAAACGTAAAAATGGAGCATTGTTTTGTTTTGTCTAAAAAGAAAAAAAAATTTTTTAACGGCGCTACATATTTTTTTACGGAATTCGCCACTAAAAATTAATAAACTCAAGTGTAAAGGTGGAGTATTGTACATAATAATTCCGTTTTATGTGAAAATTTTTCCACCATTTTTTCGCCCCAATAAAATTTGAAAATCTTCAATTTTTTTTCAGCTTCTCCTCATGACCAAACAAAAATTGCTGACAATTCAAGGTAGGAATTTTTGAATTTTTACCCGCCAAAAACTCCTCAATTTTTCAAATCTTTTGACGGTGTTTGCACATTTCGCAAGCTACAGTAATCCTTATTTGCACTTTTTTGAACGTCGTTCCCTCCCCCTTCTTTCAATAATCGAAAAATTTGCTTCTGCTCTTTTTCTTCTTCCGTCTTCTTCTCAGCTTCATCTCTTCTCTATCGTCACTGGAAATTCCCGAAGGAATCAACATGTCAAACGATGTGTTGAGCTTTTCCCATTCTCCACCACAGAATTATCGAGTTTTTCTAATTTTTTTCCCGATTTTTTATCTTTGAAAATCTTTTTCTTGTTTTTTCAAATCCAAAAGTGTTGCAAAAAATATTTGAGGTTCGTTGCGTAACAACTTGCTACAGTACTAAAAAGAAAGAAAACCTTGAATTCCCGTTGTGAGACCATTTTCCAACACTAATAAGATGTGTTCCTTTAATTTGTTTTTAATTTACCAAAAACTTTGAGCTGCTCGCTCCTTTAAAATTTCCGAGGAAAATTATTGATTTTTTCCATATTCAAAATAATTTTTAATTAAATCTGAAAATAAATTTGTCAGTTTTTTTTTCCCAAAAAAAAAAAAAACAAAAACCAAATTAAGCTTTTCCTCATTTTTTGTTCCAGAAGACACACGAAAAAAAAAAATTGGAAAAGCTCTTCAACCAACCAAAAATATGTTTGAAAAGAAAGAAAATTGCTCAATACATTGGGAATTAGTGGGAGGCACGACACGAAAGAGATGCGAAGAGCACTGAAAAGGAAGAGGAGCCGGCGGGCGGCGGGGGCGGGACCAGAAGAAGAGTGGAGGGAGGGGGGGGGGGGGGGAGCACAAAGAGGGGATGAGCGAAACATTTCTTGGGCTCAATTGGCTCCTCGTCAACACTTTTCCTTTATCTCAATAATTTCAGCGTTTTTTTTTTCCTTTTTATCTTTCTGAATTCTTTCTCGACTCAAAGTCGGTGACCGCGACGCGCAACACTTTGCTCGCGTCGCGGTTTTTTTTAATTTCGAATTTTTTGAAAACCAATTTTCTGCTTTAAATCACAAATTTGGTTTCTTCCTTCTTCCGACAACAAAAATGATTTATCAATGGAGCGCATTTGCTCAACTATTGTTTTCAGAGCCAACATCATCATCACTAAAAATGACGTCAGAGCTCTCATTCAACTGTGAAGATGCTTGGCTCAATTTATTTGTCGGCGGAGAAGTATGTAGAAGAAAAATGCACAACAAGATTCTCCTCCAAATTCTTGCTCATTTCCAGATCTACCCGGTTCAAGTCAAAACTCTAATGAATCCAACGACGTGCGGCATTTTTTTCCGGGATCTCGTCAAAGTCTCCGATGCTTCGATAAAAGTTTGATAACCAAACATTTAAAAATCGACAAATTTTCAAGGTTCGCGGCCATCAATGGGATCAGTCACCAAATCATATCAAGAATCGTGTTGATATCGATCGTGACGGTCTTCTTTTTCGTCAGGTTTCTCCACCTCCCAATTTTTCGCTTCCTCTTTCAATCCTTTAACGGCATCACACTTTTTCAGATTTTACAGTATCTTCGAAATGGGAAATCAACCAGTCTTCCCGACGACAAATTCACTTTGGAATCCTTGTTGGTAGGGGAATTTTTCTCTCGGCGACAAGACGTCGCCTGCTCTTTTTTTTTTTGTGTGTTTCAGGCCGAAGCCGACTTTTATGGTCTTGACAAATTTCGCGAAATGCTTAAGAAGAAACTTTGGCGACTGACAGGAAAACGTCAATATTACGCGTGCTATTCCGATTCTGATTAGATGATGTCCAATTTCAAGATTCTTCACGTTTTTTTTTAAGCCAACACAATTGAAAAAATAAATCTAGACAAATATTAAGATAGAAAAAATACAAAACAAAAAAAAAAAACAAAATCAAAACTCAACAAGAATACTAGAATTGTTTGGTTGGTTAGCAAATGAATCACAGTGATGAGAAAGAGAAAGAGAGACAGAGACAGAGAGAAACCGACACGTTTTTGCCGATTCATTTTCAGCATTTTAAGTCGAAATAAACAAGAAGTGAGAAAATTATATCATTTTTTTGTTTGAGAGTTTTGATAACAAATTGAGTTCAACGCTTTTTTTTCTTTTTTTTTACCGGCAGAGAGAGAGAGAGACAAAGAGAAATAGAGAGAGAGAGAGAGAGAGAGAGAGAGAGAGAGAGAGCTAGAGCACACGATTTTTAAAAGTGGAAACTCCATTTGTTTTTCTTTCTAAATCAGATTGGATTCTGAAGACCGTAAAATCAATATTCTTTACATAGTTACAATAAGAAGAAGAAGGCAAACCTTCCTTTCTTTTTTCAAGAAAAAATTAAATTCTTCTTCCGATGAGAAGGAGAGAGAGAGAGAGAGAGAAATAGAGAAAACGAGAAATTTCAAAAATCAAGAACATGAAATCTGAGAGTATCACCAACTGCAATGACGAGACACGAATTTCCAACTTGACCACCCAGATTGTCCGAATACATTATTTGAGGGAACATCGATTGTTGACCGGTTTCCGGCCGTGGTGATTTCACATTGCATAACAAATCGCCGGTCATTAGCGACCATCCCCGTGTTATTCCGTCACTTCCGACTGGAAATTTTGAAAATTGAGATAAATTCATTAATGGAAATATGTAGAACGAAAAATTGCCACGCCGCATTGAAAAATGGGCGACGCGTTGTTTTTGGCAAACCGCGCACGCTTAATTCACCTTTTTTTTTCAAAAGTTATTTCGGCTGATAATTTGTAATCAAAAATTAATTTTTAAGTTTCAAAAACCTTTTAAAGGCTTTTTTAAAAAAAAAAACGTCAACGGGTCTTACAGCGAAAATTTGAGTAAAAAAAAACTCGCCTGCAAATACAAATTTCTCATTTACATCAACTTTACACGGCACACGATAATGTGAATTTTGGTGTCCATGAAGTATCATAATCGGTCGATCGGTTCGTCGTTGATCCCACAATCGAATCTGCCAACAAAATTTTCATTCAGAATCCGTCGCTTTCTTTCAATTTCTCTCACTTTTCCATCGAAACTTTCAGTTAACATACAGTCCGGATGAGCGTTTTTCAATACTTTTACAAATCCTGACGATTTTGATCCTAAAAACTTTTTAAAAAAGACATTTTGGTCTTTGCACAAAAAAAGGAACCTTTGAAGTGTCCGGTTATATGATCTCGATTCATTCTTAAATCCGATCGAATCACATCATCGGCTCTTAATCCCATCATTACTAATGATCCATCAGCTGAGAAGCAATGTGAGATTACATTTTTCTTTCGGCTTGACATTATAAAACCATGATTTGATAACAAATTTTCCATTCGAAAACAATCTTCCATTCCTTGAAATTTCACCACAAAAATCAATTTCTTTTACGCCCTCTCCCCCCTCCCCGTCCAATTTTTACCAAATCCTATCGACATTTTTTGCGCGTTCCATCCAACACTCCAAATATTTTCACGATCTTGCCATCGTCTTGTGTAGATCGGCGACGACAGCGACGCGGCGCATTCGGGATTACAAAACTCCTGAACCGGTGTTAAATGAACTGTACAACGAGACGTTATTCCGCCGGTTGATGGAATGAATCTGGAAGTCAGAAAAAAACATACTTTAAGATATTTCAAGCGAAAAAATGTTACTTATCGGCCGCTGTTACAGTCAGACAGCATGTAACATCTCGATCAATTTGAGCTAATGTTTGATCAACAATCACATCTTCAAATTTATAAGTAAAATCATCAAAAACTTGTGCACCTTCTTCTTGATAATATGATCCATTAATTGGGTTCACCAATAGCCCTTTAAAAAATCAATAATTTAAATTTTCTACTGTTTTTCTTTTTCGTTTCCTACCTATCGTATTATAACTTGCATTATTATGAGTTCCCTCCTCTTTTTCCTTCTTCTCTCTACTTTCTCTTTAATTTTTCTTTTTAATTATTTTCTTTCAATTAATTTATTGATTTTCTTACTGAACAAGTTCACTAATCGAATATGCTTCAAATGTGTATAATGAGGAATATCTTCTCGTTGTGTTGTCATAACTTCGAATCGCAAAACCACCAACAATTCGATCTCCGCTTTCAGAAACTTCCAGAAATTCGCATCCAGAACATAAACCATCTTCTTCAATTGGTGTCTATAATATCATTGATTTTCAAAAAGTAAAGAAAGAAAAAGATTTGCTCTTTAAAACCGTACTCTCATGGAAAAAGTTGGTTTGTCCGGACAATTCAGTAATTTCATTTCATCAAAATGTCGATGAATTCGAGGAAGTGCTCCTCGACCAACTTCCCGATCTGAAAAAATCATTTCAGCAAAACAATAAAAACAATCAAGAAAATTTTGTCAGAGGCGGGATTCGAACCCGCGACGGTAAATACCATGAGCATCCTCCTACCACGTCTCACGCCTTAAACCACTCGGCCACTCTGACACCTCTTCTGAAACTCGCGTCTTCTAATAAATTGTGACTAAATCGCTATTTTTTTTTGTTATTTCAGAAGAATTAAAGTATTTTAACAAAGAGGTGGGCGTGGACAAGATTTTTTTTTTTGGAATTTTTCAACATTTTTTATTCATTTTTTTCTGATAAAAATTTGTGTTTAAATAATTCTAAATTCCCGCGAGTTTGAATTTTTGTTAATTAATAAAGAAAAACATTTCTGACCGTCTAATAATCTCGTAATTGGTTGAACAACTGGTCTTTGAATGAAAGAAGCTGATGTGAATCTAGGCCGATTGGCTGCAATTTTAGCGGCTCTCGCTTTTTCTCTCCTCTCTTGATCAAATCTCGAAAATCCACTGATCTAAAATTAATTTAAGTTGATTTATCATTATTTTCCTTCTCTCTCTCTCTCTCTCTCTCTCTCTTTCTGCTAAACTTACCCCACAATTTTCAGCCGTCATTTTGAAATATTTTTTTGTTGTTGGATTGTACAAAAATCCGCGAAGTTTTAACGGACCGCCTTCGTAACAATTGTCAAAATGTCGAAACGATTTCGATGAACTTTGACTTGAATTCCAATCTGTTATTTCGTCATCTCGGCGTGGCACCAACACTGAATTTCGCTCTTTTTTTCCTAGAAAATATTGATTTTTGAAATAGAAATTACCATTAAGATGAATTGGCGGCAGCTTAGACGTCAAATGATTTCTATTATTCCTATTTTGTCGATATCGATGTGACATTGATCGAGACATCTGAAATAGATCAAAAAAAAATTAACTAATCGATTAATAAATTTAATAAGTAAATTTAATACAATAAAAATCGAAATGAATTATTAATTAATGTGACGATTTTTAAACATTTTTTCCTTATTAAAAAATAAAATTAAAAAAAAAGAAAAATTGGAAAAAAAACCAATAAAAAACATAAAATATTTCTCACTTGAATCATTTGATATAATCAGGAGAGAAATACATTGAACTGTTCTCTGAATTCTGATTATTTTTATTTTTTTAAAACTTTTTTTGATAAATAAAGTAAGAAACTGAACATCAATGAATGTCATGCGACACTTCAAGCCCATTTTATCTATTTTTTTCTTATTTTCTTTGGACTCTCTCAATTCTCTGAATAGATGTTTAGAGTCTTTTTCGTCTGCAACAATGCGTCATGTTTGATGTTTTGATTGCGGACTTTTTTAAAAAAGTGGTGGCAGATTCAAAAGTTGTTTTTTTTTCGAATTTTAAATATTCCTTACACTTTGCCTTTTGTTTTCTATTTTAAGCTTGATATTTATTTATTTAAATTTTATTAAAAGTACATTTAAATGTTAATTTGTATTCATGGAAAGTTATTTTTAATTTTTTTGATCTTTTAGAAAATATTTTGTAAATAAAGTTTTATTACATTTTTTATAGGATTATTGGTTAATCTTAAATAAATGTTAATAACAATACTAACAATTGTTTAATATAAACAATTTGTAAATAATTTAAAACTTAAAAAAATGCGAAATAATTTCCTTTAAAATGTTTAATCCTTGATACAATTTTCAGCCAAGCCCCGTGAGTAATACAAACAATAACAAATAGAGCACACTTTCTCAAACATAAAAAAATGTTGAAAATTTTTTAAAGAAGAAACAAATTGAAGAGGAAAATGAACAAAAACATCGAATTTTATTTCAAAAAATCAAAAAATAATAAAAAATGAAAATTTTTTGAAGTAAAAAAACTTTGGAAAACGCTTTGAAACGAATATAACAAACTCGGAAAAAAAAGCGAGAGAAAAATTGATTAGGTCTCAAAACGACGAAACAAAATTACTGTAACACATTTATTGCAACATGTTTCACTCTAGCTGAACTTCAACACAAATACTCTTGATAATTGCTACATTTTTGTGGTTTTCAGCTTTTTTTTTTGTTATTTTCAATGAATTTTTTTAATCCAGAAATTTTGAAAAATTGCAGAGGCAATTTAGAGCCTCAACGTTCAGCTCGCGACCCTCTGATTTCTGCCGCCGCCTTTTTTGTATGGCTAGATCAATAAAAAAGAAGAGGAGGGAAATTAAAACTTTTTTTTCCCGCCGATTTTTAGACACAAAAAATAATTAACTCAATCAGAATCCTAGAAAAAATGGCGAAGCTTCATTTTCAGATTTTTGAATTTTCTTTCTTGTTTTTTTTTCAAAGTATTTCAAATATCAAAAATTGTCGTCAATTATAATGCCAAATGTACTTTTGGTGTTTGCACACACATGGATGATCAATTCCGAGAAAAAAAAAATGTTGAATTGAATTGAATTGAATTGAATCATGGAAAAATGCATTTTTTGTGTTTTCCTCAATTCATTTTTCAATCATTTTTCTCCTCAACCAAAAAATGCACTTTTTTCAATTTCAGATCCAACGAATTTTCAGCTCTTTTTAGATAATTTTTCTTCTTCTTCTTCTTCTTCAAGAAAAAAAAAGAATTTTTTTGTCCCCGGAAAATCTTCAACAATTTTTTTCTTTTTTTTTATAATCAAAGTCCAATATTTTTGAATTTTGAATCAAAAGAAGCACAAAAACAGGAAACCGGTCAATTATGAATTTTCTACATCAAATGGAGAGAAAAAAACATTTTTCTCTCTCTTTTTTCTTCTTCTTCTCCTCTCCTCCCTTTAAAAACACCTCCCTTTGATTGAACCCAATTTTCTCGAGCTTCTTCTTCTTCTTCTTCAAAAAATGCTCTCCTCCTTTTTTTCTCGAGCGAAGCGCGCAACACAAGAAGACGGCAAAAAAATATTGGTGGGGGAGGGAGGACACACACACACACACAAGAGAAGAAAAATAGGGAAAAAATTATGGGCGGAGCTTGAGAAGGGGCGTGGGGGAGGGGAGGAGAAGCTTTCGGCTCACCCCCCACCCCACCCGTCGATGAAATGTTTGTGTGACGACGTGAGAAAGCACCGCCTTTTGCTCGTACTTATTGTCAGTTTGTGAAAGAGAGAGAGAGAGAGAGAGAGAGAAGAAGCTTCTCTCTCTCTCTCTCTCTCTCTCCCTTCCTTTTCCCCCGTATTTGTGTGGCTCATTTTCCTGCCTGTTGGTTGTTTTTATCTAGCCGTTTCATCAGCAGCTTCGTCTTCAGCTTCAGCTTCTTCTTCTTCATATTCTATTCGACTTCATCACGTTGCTCCCCTCTTTCGTCCCCCCCCCTCCCCCCCGCCAACCATCACCGGTCCTTCTCAGTTTTTATCCGATTAATTTTTCTTCCACACATTTTTTTTTGTTCTATGCTTCCTCCCTCCCTTTTTTTTATTTTTCAGAATTCAGAAGACGGCTGAAATTCTGCCAAAAAAAAACAAAAAAACGATAAATGAACTTTCAGAATCTCGCTGAGCCCCCTCCTTCTCCTTAAGGTTTTTTTGTGCTCCAGGTGAATTTCTGATCATTCAGGCAACAAACCCACACACACACAGAGAGAGAGAGAGAGAGAGAGAGAGAGAAAATTTACTTGCTCTCAAGTCGACTTCCTTCTGTTCGGAATTCAAATTTTTTTCCTCTTCTTCTTTTTTCTTTACGCGCTCCGGAATATTTTTGGTGAGCAAAAGCAAAGCAAAGCAAAAAAAAAAAAATCAAGAAAATTTGAATTTTTGAGAAGACGACTGAGAGAACGGAATATGTAAGAGAGAAGCAGACACAGTTAGAAACACACAGAGAGAGAGAGACAGAGAGAGAGAGAGAGAGAGAGAGAGAAAAACACGTTTTTTGAACATATTTTTCCCCCCACTTTTTTTTTTTAGGCAAGAAAATGATGAAAAACTAATTTTTTCCTTCTTCTTCTTCTTCTAAGCGCTCTAGTTTTTTTCTTTTTTTGCCTTCTTAAACTCAACTCATTTCATTTTTTTTTCTTCTCGAGTCATTTCGTTTTTCTTTTCACTCCTCCCTCCCTCCCTCCCTCTGTCCTCCGTCCGTTGTCAAAGTTGTGTCGTATCTTCAGCACCTCGTTTTTTTTTTTTTTTTTTTTTTGTTCATGAAATTTTAAGAATTATTTATTAGAAAGGAGAAGCAGAAGCTGAAGCTGAGGCTTGGGCAAGGCGGCGAAGAATAATTTGTTGTTTTAGGAATGGGCAGCAGCATAGAGCATCATCAATTGAGCATCACCTAATGTTGTTAACAATTGGCGCGACGAGTAGAAAAAGGAAACGAATTGATAAAAATGACAGTTGGCAGTGCTCTTCTCGGCCTCTTCATGCTTCTCCTCTCAATCATCACAATAATTGGTAACCTGGCGGTTTTGTTGTCGTATTATCTCGACAAGAACATTCGTCAGCCAACCAATTATTTCATCTTCTCGCTGGCGATTTCCGATCTGGTTAGTTGCTCACCCCCCAACCCCGCGCGGACCCCTTACAGAAATACATATTGAATATCAAAAATCCTTTTGGTTGGTTGAGCTTCTTCAGTGTTCTGTAATAGCGGGCGGCGGCGACGTCTCCTGAGACACACCGACAAGTGGTGAAATGCCTTCTTCTTCTTCTTTTTTTTCACTTTTGACACAGACAGAAATGAAGCGGAGAGAGAGAGAGAGAGAGAGGGTGGAGAGGGCCAACGAAAAAAAAAAACCGAAGGAAAAGCCTCGACGCAAAGTCTGTTGACCATTTGAATGTCTCTTCAGACTTCAGAAATATTTAAGAAGAAGAAATTGCAAACCGACGGGTGGAGAAACTTCCAAAAAATTGACAGACCAAAAGTGTGCGTGCTCTGACGAACGACGCTCCGCATTGACATGGAACCTTTTCTTTGATGAAAATGTAAGAGAGAAGGCAACAAATCGGGGTGTGCGCTCCCAAAAGGGGGGGGGGGGGTTTTTTTTGTGTGGTTGGTTTGGTGCAGCAAAAAACCCCACACTTTAAGTATTTTATGCAGCGCGCGGAGCGCTCACAGCGCATCTACGAAGGAGGCGACGACAACATTTAGATATCATCAATTATTCGAAGAGCATTCGGAGCAAAGAAGCGATGACGACGACGACGACGACGTGTTTCGATAGGAAAAAACGAATTTCGCTTTTTTCCATTCCTTTTTGCGTTTCGCCGCGCCGCCGGTGTAAAATAAAATGGAATTTTTGATGAAATTATGGTTGTTGGACACTTTCGAACAAAAAGCCGACGGCGGACGGGGATTTTTTCGTCTTCTGCTTCTGCTTCTTCTTCTTCAAAGAAAACAAAATTCGGGGGGGGGGGGGGGGGGGGGAAAGCGAGATAAAACTCATCATATTTTTTATGAGATTTTTTGTAAGTAGTTTCGTCTTGCCGGAGCATCGTTGTGTCGAGAGAGAGAGAGAGGGGGAGACATAGAGATGTTAGCTTCTCACTCTCATTTTTTTTTTTTTGAATTTTACAGAGACAAAAAGCTTGACTGGACCAGACATTTGTATATATTGGATAAACGAGGTGTTCATAGAGCTTTTCCCCTATCCACTTTTCGTTTTCCTTTTCTTCGCTTTTTATTGGGCAAACAACATAGAAAATGGGTTTTTTCTTCTTCTTCTTCTTATTTTTGCATCACAATTGACGCGGCGGCGGCGAACACAACACGAACTGGCGCAGAGAATTCCGAATGTTTAGCCACTTGAGAAAAATCTGAAAATGTTCGTTAGAGCGCACATTGATGAATGAATGAATGACTTGGCCGAGTTTTTTCCAATACGTTTTTTTTCGGTTTCGCTTCTTTGGTTTTTCATTTCATTGAAAATTTAAAAAAAAAACGCGGGGGGAAACGAAAGAAAGAAGCGGCACGCGCGTTTTAATGAAGAAATTGAAAAATGATCTTGTCTAATTGGAGTTTTAAAACAATTTTGCGCGGAGCATTGTAACATAATCCCTAAACTCAGGTCATCATCACCCTCATTGTCTCTCTCTCTCTCTCTCTCTCTCACTTTTCTCCACGATGACGTGAATTTGAAGAGAGGGAAAGGTTAAAGGTCATCACTGATAATGATTAAAAATACACTGGGGAATTTTGTCATGGAGGAGCTCCGGCTCGGCTCGGCTCGGCTCGGCTCGG
This sequence comes from Caenorhabditis drosophilae, assembly GCA_963572285.1. Taxonomy (NCBI): domain Eukaryota; kingdom Metazoa; phylum Nematoda; class Chromadorea; order Rhabditida; family Rhabditidae; genus Caenorhabditis; species Caenorhabditis drosophilae. The sequence goes on along the minus strand of OY751562.1, from coordinate 2,105,637 downwards.
CTCATCGAAAGAGTGAAAAAACAACTTTTGTCGGCGCGCATAAATTTTTTGAAGACAACAAAAAGCCGAGTAATTGAGAGCTTTTTTCTTCTTTTCTTCGCCGGTGAACAAAAAAAAATTGAAGAAAAAGGTGTTCATGAAAAAATTGTTTTTTTTTTTTTGGGTTTTTTTGTGTTCCAGTGAGAGAGTGAGAGGCGGAAAAGAAGCAGACAAAGAAGGACACACTTCAACAGAGAAGAGTGGAGGAAAAAAACTTTTTTTTTTTTTTTTTTGTGTGTGTCCTTCACAATTTTTTCTTCTTCCTCTTCTCAAAATCGCCTTCTTTGCCGCTTTTTTTTGTGTTGTGTCACCACCCCCCCCCCCTCTCTCTTTCTCTCCGTCTCTCTCTCTCTTCCTATTCTATCCATCTCCTGGTTCGAGTTATTCAGAAGGAAGAAGAAGAAGACAACTTTTTTCTCTCTCTCTCTCTCTCTCTCTCTCTCTCTCTCTCTCTCTCTCTCAATTTCTTTACTCAAAATTGACTTGCGCATATTTCATTTGTGTCATCCTAAAAAGAGAGAGAGAGAGAGGAGAAACAGAGACAGAGAGAAAATTGACCAAACGAAGCCTATTTTGTAATCGGTAAATATATTTATATATATATATACATATATAAATATATATATATATATATATATATAAGGGTAAATTGCGGCAGAAAAATCAGTGAAAATAAAGTTTTTTTTAGCTTTTCCTTCTCTTCCACCACCCCCACCCTCACACTCCCCCTCGCTCTGGAAAAGTGAGAAATGATATTGTTCAATGACACGAAATTAAAAAAAAATGAATGAAAATTGTTTTCGTGACGAGACCCAAAAGCTATTTAGCAACGATGACCTTTAAAAAAAGAGAAAACAAGGAAAAAAAATGAAAGTTGTTATTGTGACGAGATCTGAAGATACGGTGTGTGCCTTTAAGTGTTTTGTCTTCTCTTTTGAAAAATGATTGGTCTTATCTTTTCGAGACCTGCATAGAATTAAACGAGCATGTTCCTTTAAGTTTTTAAAATGGTTCGGATCTTGCTCCGAAAAACCCGAGAAAGTGTGTGTCTCGGCGTCGCTCTCTCTCTCACCTAAAAACAATTCGGGAACTCAACAAAAGCTCAAACATCACACCGGGCACTGAGGAAGAAAAAATGAAGGAAAACCGGAAAACGGAAGCAGTTCAAAAAATAGTCGAGCCGACCTTTTTTTGTCTATTTTCTCTCTCTCTCTCTCTCTCTCTCGGGCTCGCTTCATCTCCTTTTTGAAAAAATTCACAACAAAAACAACGAACAATTGAGGGGGAAGGTGGAGGAGGAGAAGCTGAACAGAGAGAGAGACAGAGAGAGAGAGAGAGAGAGAGAGTTTCACAAAACAAAAGTTGAGCCCGGTTAAGACAAGAATGAGCCGATTTTTTTCGTGTTTTTTTCCACTGCCAAGAAAAAAAAAAGAGTCTTTGTGTCACCAAAAAATGAAGGGAAGGGGTTGGCGCGATGCCAACAAAAAAAAGAAAAGAAAAAGCCCCGGGAAATCTGATTCTCTTTCAGCTCATCGGTCTTGAAGGAATTCCAGTGTACACGGCATTCTATCTGAACAACAACGAATGGATATGGGGCGATATTCTGTGCGATTTGTGGCTCTCCATCGACTACATCGTGTGTCTCGCCTCGATTTATACTGTACTAGGAATTACTGTAGACAGGTTTGTTTTTTTTGAAGATTTTTGAAGAAGCCGAGAGAAATTATCGATTTTTTCCCACCCCCGCACAGATATTATTCGGTTAAAAAACCGGCGACATATCGGAATTGGAGAACACCGAGTCGAGTAATTCTGATCATTATTATCATCTGGTTAGTTCCAAGTATTCTATTTTCCGTCTCAATTTTTGGCTACGGTACTTTTACAGGTTTTTTTATTGATTTTTTTTGTTATGGTTTTTTCCGGAAAAAAATTTGTTTTTCAAGGAACGGGTCGAATATTAAAAGAAAATGAGTGCTATGTGCAGTTCATGACGAATCCATACTTAAACATGGGAATGTACATCTCGTATTATTGGACAACACTCTTCGTCATGCTCTATCTTTATTGGGGAATCTATCGAGCTGCAAAGAAGTTGGCGCTGAAAAGTGATCAGGTTTCTCTCTCTTTCTCTCCGTCTCCGTCTCTTCATGAATGATTTATTGGTTTGTTTGGTTTCAGAAGACGAAGAGATTAGCATTGTTGCAAGAAATGAGGCGACCTGAATTGAGCGTTCGAACGAGCGACGCTGGAAATAGTAGCTCGGATTCGCCGAATGATACATCGAACAGTAGCAAGTCGGTTTTTCGCTTTGTTTTCTTCTTCCTCCACTATTTTTTTTTTCTAGAATTTTAAGCCGTCTTATAGATTATTTCCCCCGCCCCCCCCGCCCCCACTTCCACCCCTTCACTTGTTATTTTGGAAAAAAAAAATCAAAAAGACTGGAATTAAAGTGGGATCAGAAATTATTTTTGTAGAAGTTTTCGTTGTTTTTCAGACGGTGTGACAGCTAAGAATACCGTACCTTAAAGGCGCATCACGACTTTTTTCTTTTGTTTTGGTGAAAAACAATTTTTTTTTGAATTCCCATACCACCGTAATCTTAAGACGTCAAAATTCATTCACAGTAATTTAAAGGCTCATCAATCAAAATGATACTTACCAAAGATTGATTTAAAGGCGCATGTTATTTTTTGGTTGACAAATATTTTCGGGGCGGCTTTGCCTGCCTTTTTTCATTGCCTTCTGAAGAACCCCAAAAAAAAAAGCGATGGGGTGGGGGAAAAGCAACCCCAAATCATGAACATTTTTTGTGTGTGGCGGCCATGAAAAAAAAATTTGTGGAAAACTCGCCCCCTCCCCCCCCCCCCCCCCCCCCCCCCGTTTCCAATCGAATCTCGGGGGACGACGCGCGGATAAAAAAAATTGTGGGTGTGGAGAGAGCGCACACACACACACACAGGATTTTTATATTTTTATGAATGTGATTGCTGGAAGAAGAGGGGAGGACGTTGAGATTTATGCGCATTTTTCACCAATCTCACCACCCACCACCCACCACCACCACCAAAAAATTTCATGGCCAAACAACAAGTTTTGATTCGGTTTTTTTGGCGAAAAGGTCACACAACTGAAATTGAGAGACAAGACGTGGGGTGAAGGAAGAAGAAGAAGAAGAAAGAACAAAAAGTTGATATGACATGGATGAAGTGTGCATTGAATAATTTAATACTCAGCCAAAAGTTGAGATGTACGCAGCCAAATTACATTATAGAAGCTTTGAGATGGGAGGAAGAGGATCAATTTTTTTTGTATTTTGAGGGGACGAGACGACCCCAAGAAAAAGGGGAATTTTTGAAATTTTTATCAGGGGGGGGGGGGAGATTTTTCTGGCTCTGAGCCAAACAATTTTCGCTTATAATTTTGCACTTTTTAGAGCAGCCAAAAAAAAAATTTGATGAAGTGGCTGGCGAAGAGCCACTTAAACACAATATATTTTCGGATTTTGCCCGCTTAGTTTTTTTTTGCATTTTTCGTGTTCCTTGGAGAATTTGTGCGATTTTATGTATTCTTTGCGAAAATTTGGAGAAGAAAAAACCTTTCTACCGTACCTCCTCGAAACATACAATCAAAGTTGATATGAGTCCCGCAACGAAGACACACCGTATCGTTTTTGAGCAGCAAAGACACTTTTTCTTCGCCTTTTTTTTGTGGTTGTTGTTGTCGAAGAAAAGGACAGGATTAGGATGAGAATCGGAAACCGAAAGGAGAAGGGGGGAAGGAAGGGGGCAAAACGTCGTAACTTCATTACAATATTGACCCCCCTTCTTCTTCTGCTTCTTCTCATTTTTTGAATATTTTTGTGTTGCCGCTGCGGCTGTGTGCCCTAAATCAAATTGCGCGGGGTGCGCATCAGAGCCTCCCCCCAGAAGCAACAACGAAGGAAAAAGTGGCAACATTCCATTCGTCGCTTATAACTAGAAATAACAACTCTGAAGACGTGGGGCACAGAGACGACGACGACGTCAGCATCCAAAATCAGATTACTCAAAAAAGCTTTATGCGCGACGTCTTCTCATTGAAGAAAAGATGACGTTGCACACAGCTTCTTCTTCTTCTTCTTCGACAAAATCGCATCAAATCATGGAGTTCAACCAAAAAGAAGCAGAAAATAAATTTTTCGGTCACAAAAAGGGGGAAGGGGAAGGGGATGGAAATGGGGGGCAAAAATGCACAAAAAACCCCCACCACCGAACAAAATTCCAGATGTTTCCGCAACGTTCAGCCGACGACAACATTGTTGACGAGTCAAACATCGGCTGGAACACCGCCGCCAGTGTTTCGGAGTCACATGACGTTGCACAACAATAATATTGATCATACGAAGAAGGCGAAATGTGTGGCAACGTATAGGCAAGTTACTGTAGGGGTTTTCTTCAAACCAAAGGATTACGGTAGAGTTACAGTAACCCGAATTTTTCGTTTTGTGAAGCCAACAACAACAACAACAGTAATAACAATAATAATAATAATATTGATAAAAGTGACAGTGATAATAATGATAAGAACAATTACGGTGGAGCGTTTACACGACAGGAGCCATCATCAGTGATAGAAAGGGAGAGCACAGCACCGTGCTGCTCACCCGAACCATCACAAGGATCAGAAGAAATCGAGGAAATAATGAATTCACACTTCAAGTTTGAGCTTTTCCTTTCTTTTTTTTCATTGTCAAGCCTCAACTTTCAGACCAGAAGTGTCGATTCCATTTATTGATGCTGATAGTGTCTCATCAATGGTCGGGCATGATGATCTTCGAAGGGCAATGTCAATCAGAAGATCAAGAGAATCGTTGAAAAAGCAGATTCTGACAAATCATGAAGAAACTGAGAATTCGAGCACAAAATTATTGAGTGAAGAAAATGGTCATTTGATTATCAATGAAGCAAATAATCACGTCGAAAATCATTTTATCAATGATGATCAGCAAGTAAAGAGCAAAGAGAAGAAGAAGCTTCATGCTCCTTTAAATTTTCAGCCATCAACGTCGAAAAATTCGGAACAAAAGGAGGAGGTGATGCCTGAGATAAATGAAGTTAAGGTAATCGAAAAAATCAAATTTATTGGTGGAAGAGAAAACCAAATAAGAGGGAAAACTAGGCCACGTTGAGCAGCTTTTGTTCAAATAAAATTCGATGAAAAATCTGAGTTTTATGGACGTAAAATCTACTATGGCCGAGTTTTAGACTATTTGGATTTTTCTTCCACGAACGAAAAGTTTGAAAAAAATCGATATTTTTTTCAGGTTCCGCTGATTGCTGTTTCACGAGTTGAAAGCTTAAAAACAACGGCGAGCGGAAAGGTCCGACGGTTGATAACACAAATGAGAAGTCGAAGTATTCGGAGTAAACGAAAAGATAATAAAAAGGTTTAGAACAACGCTACGCAATTACGTTTAAAAAACCCATTAAAATTGGCTCTCCCAATTTAAAATTCTCAAAAAGTACGGTATTAAAGGCACATTGTTCTTAACAAAAAAAGTAATTTTACCGTAAGAAATTTTTAAATAAAACCAGTTATTCAGGAAATTGAAAAAAAACCTATAAAAAATGAAGTTTGTTTTCCGTTTTCCGTTTATCGTGACAAGACCCATCGTTCTTCAAACCATTGACTTCCTTTAAAACCAAATTTAATGATTTATAGTTTTTTCAAAGGGACATGAGTTTCGGAAGAAATGGTCTTGTCACGACAGGAAATGAGAAACATTTTATTGAACAAAACAAAATTTGATAGATAAAAATAAAATCAAGGTACTGTATTAAAGGCGCATACCAAATAAATCAGAACCAAAATCAAATAGAGTTCGGCTTATTGAAGAAATAATTACAGACAATTCTAGCGGCATTAAATTTTTTCCAACGAAAAAAGGTTTGTAAAAGAATTTGAAGAAAAAAAATGAAAGGTTTTTTGCTTGTTTTTATTTTGGCTTCTTTTTTAGTGCTTTTTTGGGTTATCAACTCTCAGCTTCTTCGCCCTTTTCGTGCTGAGACCCGTTTACTAATATTTTGTGTGTGTGTTGAAAAAAAAACGTGAGAGAGTGGAGAAAGAGAAAAACCAACTGCGAGCATTTTCGGTTTTTGATTTTTTCAGGAATACAAATCGAGATCGGAAAATCGTGCTCGAAAGGCGTTGCGAACCATCACCTTCATTCTCGGCTCGTTCATCATTCTGTGGACGCCGTTCTACGTTCTGGCAACAATTTATGGGTTTTGCGAGTCGTGCAAAGTGTCGCCGTCGTTCAACACGCTCTACACAATTTCCTATTATTTGTGCTACATGAATTCACCGCTCAATCCGTTTTGCTATGCGATGGCCAATCAACAGTTCAAGAAGACGTTGACGCGAATTTTTAAAGGCGATTTCAGACGAGTTTAGGACTTTTTTCTTTTTCTTTTTCTTTGAACCCCACCCCCGCCCACTTTTCCTCAGATTTTCGCTCAACTAAATTTTTTTTTTTTTTTTTTTTTTAAATTGCATTTTAATCTCCGCCCACTTTTTTATTGTTTTTTTTTAAATTTTGATAATGATTTTCAGATGAAAACTGTGATAATCTATGGATCTTTTAATAATTTTTTCTATTTTTTTCACGAATAAATAAATAAATTTTAATTCTTGCTAAGACCCGTTTTTATTTGGAAAGGTTTGTGCCTTTAAACTAGGAGAGAATTGACTTTGATTGAGGAGTGGTCTTACAAAGAATTGAGAAACACCTACAGTAATTCGATTGATAAAAAAAACGTGAAACCCTGATAGTTTAAAATTAAAAAAGGAAAAAAATGGCTGGGCGGCATTTTTTGAAAAAACAAAACAAAAAAAAATGAGCTACGGCAAAAATGGTACGAGCGGTGTAATTGTAACGGGTCTCGCAGCGAAAAAGAAGAGTGATAGAAAAAGTGTTGATGAAGCGAACAATCGACGCCGTCAACAGCATTTCGCCCGAAAATTGACGACGAGCCTCTCGCTGCCGACAAGTAAAACGGCGAGCAAAATGACGGGGCCAACCAAAAATGCTACACCGACCAAAAATGGGACACCGAAAAAGAGCGAAAAATCAATAAAAGATGAATCGAGCGTTTCGTCGAAAAGCCCGACGTTTCTATGCTTCAAATTTGCCAACATCAAATGCCCAGTGAAAGAAGAAGGCAAAATCTGAAATTTTTTTGCAGAAAAAAACAAAAAAAAATCTATTTTTTTTTCCAGTTCATGAAGCTCACAAATTATTACTGAAATATTCAAGAGAAGTCGGCCTGAAAATGGATATTCCAATGATTAAAAAGTCACAAATTCGGGCGGTGGTAAGCGTCTTCATTTTTCTCGATGCAATCGCGCTCCATCGAAAAATTTTGAACAAGCTTTTTCGCGCCCTTAAAATTTAATCAATCAACAGAATGTCATGGTTACTTGCGTCGCTACGCAGCCATTCGTGTCAAGACCCTATTGTGTGTGCCTTTAAAAAGAACCCCTTGCAGCAACAACTTCGAAGAACCGCCACAATGGTGAATTATTGCTTCAATCCGCTTCAATCTCTTCGAGCGTGGGGTTTACTGTTGAATGTGGCTCAAGGAAAAACGTTTAAAAACTTGGAAAAATTTATTCAAAATTGTTGGTTTTTTTTTCACTCGAACAGTTTTGAAATTGATGCCTGTGCGTGACGAGACCTGTTTTTTTTAATTGAAAAGAAAAAGTGTGTGTGTGTGCCTTTAAATTAAGAAAAACAATTTTTTTTTGGAAATTTGCCCAAGTTTAGAGATTTCAAATTTCAGATATTGGAAAAGAAATGGTGAAACGTCTTTCACAGTTAAAAGTTGATGATAATAATAATGAAATTAATAATATTAATAATATTAATAATGATATAAATAATAATAGTGAAAATAGTGAAGGAAATTGGAGAGCAAATTATCCGGGTAAAATTGAATTTATTGATTTTTTCGGTGGAATTTATTGATTTTTTGGTGGAATTTATGGATTTTTTTCGTGATTTTTATTGATTTTTTACCAGTGAGATTTATTGATTTTTTTCTGCCGAAGTTTATTGATTTTTTTCGTGATTTTTATTGATTTTTTTCGTGATTTTTATTGATTTTTTTCGTGATTTTTGTTGATTTTTTACCAGTGAGATTTATTGATTTTTTTCTGCCGAAGTTTATTGATTTTTTTCGTGATTTTTATTGATTTTTTCAGGTTTATCAACTCATGAAGGTCTTCTCTCGTTACATGTTGATATCGAAGAAGATGTTGATGGATGTGTTCGATTGTTTACTGATCTTCAACCGCATTTACAGCCCGACACTCAAATTATTGAAATCTCGTCACAATATTACGGTGGAAAGGTTTTTTTCCCTGCTTTTTTGAAAAATTTGAACCGCCCGCTTTTTCGGCGCCAAAAAAAAAAAATTTGGCTGCGTACTTTCATATTTCTTTAACAAAGTTTCTTTTTTTTTTGGATTTGATAAAATTAAAGGCGCAATACTTGTTAGGCTTTCTTCTGGTCTCACCACGAAATTGATTGATTGTGCTTATAATATTGAGTTGTATTTGTGAAAAAAATAGAAAATGAGAGAGAGAGAGAGAGAAACAAGTAAGACACACTTGGAAAAAAGGTTACAGTAATGCTCCGTGAGGAATAGACACGTCATATTTTTGTTTTTTTAAAGAGTGAAAGATCTGCCATACAACATTTATGCTTTGCCACCGATCCTGACGGTCTTTATTCGTGTCATCGAATCGCCGAAGAGATGGCGGTCTGATATTGAGAATTGAACAAAAAAAAATCAATAAATCGATTTGCAGCGCTCATCGGCCGGTGCAATTCGATACATTGTGCCAGAGAAAAGAGCACCAAACTGGTTTTTGGCTGGAAAAAAAAAACAACGACTGGAAAAAATTTGAAATTTTTCAGGAAATCGAGCATGGTTCTCGCCTCGTGCTCTGATTGCACATTTTTGTGGGAAATTATTGGGAATCCAATGTTTATCGATCAAATGAAATTTTTTGACGAAAATGAAAATGTTTCGGTGGTATTTTTTTTCTCTCCTTTTTTTTTCACCATTAATTTGCTGAGCAGCAACTCTTGGTGATACGCAGTTTTGGTTTTAGAGGGTTGGAAGAAGTTTTTTTTCAATAAATACTTGGCGTTGATACGCAGTGAAATATGAGTTGGTACGCAGCCAAAATGTGTGTTGGTGCACATCGAATTGGTGTTGATACGGAGCGAGTTGGGGTTGATACGCAGCGGTTTGGTGTTGATACGCAGAGAGTTGAGATTGATACGCAGCGAGTTGGGGTTGATACGTAGCGAGTTGGGGTTGATACGTAGCGAGATAGGGTTGATACGCAGCGAGTTGGGGTTGATGCTCAGCGGTTTGTGGTTGATGCTCAGTGATTTGGGGTTGATACATAGCGAGTTGAGATTGATACGCAGCAAGTTGGTGTTAATACGTAGCGAGTTGGGGTTGATGCGCAGCGAGTTAGGGTTGATACGCAGTGAATAAAAATCGAAAAAAGTGTGGAATTTTTGAAAACTGATTTTCCGATTTTCACAGACGTTTGGCCTACAATGCAAAACAAAACTAAGACATTCCCCAACTAAAACAATCTATGAACTACAAGGAGTTTTTCCCGATTTTAATTTATACATTATTCCGTCAGTTTTTTTCCCTGCTCCGACCCAACAATAAAAAATCGAAGAAATTTGAAGGGGAAATTCGGAAAGTTTTGATGATTCCCAATTTTTGGATGAAACTGATAATTTGGCGAATTGGGTGAGTTTGACGACGACAATCCTGATTCCGACGTGCGTCACGTCAACACCGATCTCGCTGTTCAAATTCTCGAGCTCAAGTGGTTTGTGAGGGGGTGGTGGGGGTGGGTGTTTTTCAGTGGCTTTTTTGCTTTCCCCTTCCAGGATTGTCACGAATTTATAGTCGAGAAAAAGCGGAGCTGACCAAATTGAGCGTGTCATCGGAAAACGAAGTCACCAATTACGTCACACTTTGGGATCATTTTCACAAGACAAATTTTCGGGTTTTTTGAGTTTTTTTTTTTTTTGGATTTTTGCAATTTTCAGATTTGCACAAAATATCAGAAAAATGAATTAAAACTTGGCGAAACTGAATTGACATCGGGTACGGATTATTTTGAGTTGTCTCATTAAAAAATCTTAAAGGCGCACAAAAAGAAAAGCGGGGAAGGGTCTTGAAACGAGGAGATTTTTTGCAGGTCGTTCTCACGTGGTTACACACGAAAGTAATTTGGAAAATATTCAGACAAATGTTTTGGAAATTGGTGAATAATTTTGAGAAAATTTTCACTTTTTTTTTTTTTTTTTTTGAAGAGGAATTGAAAAATTCGATTTTTTCACATTACGAAGACTACTTGGAGACGAATATTCGAATTATGGAAAATCCGGAGGCGATTCGATTCAATGAAATTGACGGTTTCTTTTGCTTTTTCTTTTTTTTCTGTCGTCCAAAAATTTTTGGGAAAAAAATTGGCTGCGTAGCAACTCAAACGGTACTGATAGGATACTCAGTTTTTTTTTTCTGTGGCGCGAAAAAGTTTTTTCAAAAATTAATTTCAATAGAGCACGTTTTTTGCATCAAACAAAATGATTTTCCCAAGAATAAAGAAAAAAATTCAAATTGTTCAGTAGAGCGCGATTGCTTCAAAAATTGTCTAAAAAAAGAAGAAAGAAAGAAGCTGACCCCCTCTTAAACTTGATGCGATTTCTGTCATCTTTTTTGAAAATTGGAAAAAAATAATTTGAATTTCATTGGAGCGCAATTGCAACCAAACATTTTTGAGGGGGAAAACACCATTTTTACAGCGAATACTTTGGTTTTTGATCATCCATTTCACTATGTTTTAACTCGTCATTGTTCAGGGTTTCCGATTGTTTTGTGTGTTGGAAGATTTGTAAGCGATTTATTGATTGATTTGCTTCTTCTTTTTTTTATTGCAAATCGCTTCCTTCTTCAGAATAATACGCCTTGTCAAAATTTGAAGTGAATTTTCTGTAAATGAGACGTCAGCGACAAAAATTCTTACTGTGCTTTTTTAAAGGAACATGTTAATTACAAAATTAAAATTATTCTTACCGTATCTTCGAATTGAATAAAAACGTTAAACTGATATTTTGTGTTGGAGGAAATATTTCAGGTCTGAAAAATGAAGGAAATTAAAATAAAAAATCTACAGTAATCTGTTAAATTTGACAAAAAACTGACGAATTTGACAAATTCAATGCACTTTTGTTGTTTTTGATTATCAAATTCGGTAAATGAAGACTTTTTGAGTTCAGAATGACGTCAGTTCCAACCAAATTTCAATGACGTAATGAATTATTGATTATTTTCCATCCCTTTAAAAATTTTATTAGAAGTTATTGATTTTTTAGAGGAAAGAAAAATCAATTTTAAAAAAAAACGTTGAGGGGAGCTTTCGATAAGAAATTATTCAAGATTGGGAAATAAAATTCTGAAGAAAACAGTGAAAAATTGAAAAAAAAATGTTTTTAACCAAAATTTTTGAATTTTCAGGTTTTTTAAAACTCAAATTTCAACAATTTTCCTTGAAATAAATTTAAACCGGATATTCGGCGATTTTCTTGAAAAAAAAACACAGAATTCGGGGTTTTATTTTAGGCCTTAAAGTTGTGTTGTAAAAAGCGTAATTTCGGAGTGTCGTTCATTCAAAAAACTGACAAAACACGATATTTCGTGCGTGAGTCACGCGGAAAAAGTTTGAATTTTGGAAAAAATTGTTAAAAACTAGATTAAAAAATTTGTTTGCCTTTGAATTTTGGATTTGGAAGTTGAAAATAGATAGCGTCATTGCGGAGTGTCGTTCACAACTGTGGGGAAAATCGATATTTTTTGTGATTGGTGAAAAGTTTTTAAATCATAAAACGATTTATTAAAAAAAACAATAATGAAAATAAAAAAAGAAAAGTAATTACAGTACTTCAAATATACGGTATGTGTTTGAGAAATTTATTTTCCCCAACCCCATCCGCCCATCATTGGATATCCCATACCGTAACCCATTCCTCCGTATCCCATACCCATTCGCCCAAATCCACCGTAACCAAATCGTCCAAATCCACCGTATCCGCCGTATCCACCCCACCAGCGACGTTGACGTTTATGGCTGAAAAAAAAATCAAAGTGCATGCGTAATCGCGAAGTGTCGTCGTTCAAACGTACGGTGCGTCGCCGTCGTCAGATTCAACTTCAACTTTTATTCCATGATTCTTGTGATTGTCCGGTGATGTCTTGACAAGTTCGGAATCGGCGACGGGAAGGGAAGTGGAAGAAACAATCAGAAGGAAGAAGAAGAAAAGAATTGTAGAAAATTGCATTTTCAAAAAATTTTGTTAATTTTTCAGCTAATTTTTCAGCTTTTATATTCTCAATTTTTTTATTTTCTTTTCTAAAAATAAATTTCTGAAAATGGACCGCCCATTTTAATTTGAAAGATTACGGTAATTCAGGTTGAGAAGAAACAAAAAAAAATAAATTCGTCATTTTGTTCGCCAAAAGAAAAAAAAGTTTTTAATGATAACAAAATCGATTAGGCGAATTTCTTCAATTTTTTATTTTTGTGTTTTGAATTCAACTCAACAAATTTTGAACTTAAAACAAAAGTGGAATTTTAAACATAACGTTGACGCAAATTCTGGAAATGGCCTAGGAATCGTTAGGGTTTCTCAACCATTACATCATGTTTGGGTTTCTCTTCCATCAATTTTTATTAAATTTTCTCGATTTTTTGGTCAATTTTTTTGAAGAATTAAAGTTATTAGAAATTTAAAAATTGTTCAATGCGATATCCAATTATTAATTCAGCATTTATTCGTAAATTAGTCACGTAAGTTATTAAAAATTCCGAAAAAATCGATAAAAATACATTTTTAAATAGAAATGCGGCGCAAAAAGAGCAGTCAGTCACAATTGATTTAAATGGAGCATTACCGTTGGAATTAAAAACTGGTAAAAGTCTAAATATTGAAATTTAAAAAAAAATTTAAAACATTAAGGACATTTGGCACGATTCGCATCAGCTGCCGTCGTCGCCTCATCGGGAGACAGTGCGGTCATGGCGACAGTTGTCCAACGAAAACAGAATCAAGGAAACGGTAACGGAATCCCATTGACCGTCGAATATCGTCCAAGTGCGTCGGCAGTCGGCAGAATTCCCACAAATTTCTTGCGTCGTGAAATCAGCCAATCGGATAGTGAAATATTGTTGGGAAGAGCGATCGATCGATCAATTCGACCAATGTTGCCATCGAATTCATTTGAGACTCAAGTTTTTTTTTAATTTTAAATTTTATAAATTTTCAAATTGTTTTCAGGTAATTGTTAAACCAATTGCTCTAGAAGATGGTGATCCACTAATGCTTGGAATTAATGCAGCTTCAACCGCTCTTCATGTATCAAACATCCCATTTAATGGTCCATTAGCTGCTCTACGAGTTATTATAGACAAATCTGGAAATGTTGGTTTTTCATTGTTTTAAAATAAAAAAAAATGTGTTTCAGATCATTATTAATCCCTCATTAGAAAAATTAATTGAAGCTAAACTCGAAATGATTGTTTCAATGAGAAATGAACAACGAATTGTAATGGTCGAATTAGAAGCAAAAGTAAAATTTAAAACAAAAAAGGGACGAATAAAATATTGTTTTCAGGAAGCAAGTTTAGAAATAATTGAAGCAGCATTAGATGTAGCTTTTCATGAAGTTTCAAAAATTCTTGAAAGTATGGATCAATTAAAAATCAATATTGACAATATAAAACAAGCTGTAGGAATTCACCCAAAAACCGTTTTAATAAATAAAAAATTTGATTTTTTAAAGCTTCCAAAAGAAAGGAATGAGGCAATCCAAGAAGTTCTTGAAACATTAGCTCGGGAGAGAATATTTTATATTATGACCGATTCAACACATGATAAAATTTCAAGAGATAATGCAATAAAAGTAATAAAAACTTTAAAAAAAATCATAATTTTAATTAATTTCAGGAAGTTTTATATGACGTTTTACAATCAGATCTTTGCGAGAAGTTTGATCAAGCTGTTGTTTCGACATGCTTTTTTGAATTAGTGAAAAATGTCTTACGGTAGATACATATTTAATATTTGTTAAAAATCAATCAATCAATATAATCAAATTTTTGAAGAAGTACAACTCTTCAATCAAAAATTCGGTGTGATGGACGAAAAATGCATGAGTTTCGTCCGATTACAATTCAAATTGACATGTATAAAAAGTTGCACGGATGCTCACTGTTTCAAAGAGGCCAAACACAGGTTTTCAATAATTTTAAATTGAAAAGTGTTGAAAATCAATAAAAGTTAAGGTTCTATCAACAGTGACTTTTGATAGTCCAACAGCAGCTTTTCATCCGGACTCAATTGCTCAACTTTTGGGATCACAAAGAAAGAAGACGTTTATGCTTCATTATGAATTTCCTGGATTTGCAACAAATGAAATTGGAGTATCGAGAGAGAGAGAAAATAAAAAATGATTTTTATTGATTTTTCAGATGGCCAGATCAGCGAATCGACGAGAAATCGGGCATGGCGCTCTAGCTGAAAAAGCATTGAAAAATCTGTTGCCAACTGATTTCCCATATGCGATTCGATTAGCGTCACAAGTTCTGGAGTCCAATGGATCGTCATCAATGGCAACGGTGTGCGGAGGATCATTGGCACTATTTGACGCAGGAGTTCCGTTAAAAAATGCGGCAGCTGGTGTCGCGATCGGATTGATAACGGATGACAAAAAGTGAGCGAAAGAAGCAAAGAAGAAAAATGTTTTTCAAATTGCAGCCCAGATGAGAATTACGAAGTTTTGACAGATATTCTAGGAATTGAGGATTATGCAGGAGATATGGATTTTAAAATTGCAGGTCTTAAAGCGAAACAAAATGAAGCAGCGATTTTCATAAGAATTTTTAGGCACAAAAAGTGGTCTAACCGCCGCACAAATGGATATCAAAATTGGTGGATTAACAAGAGAACAATTCACAAAAAGTTTGATTGCTGGAAAAGAAGGCGTCAATTATGTGCTTGAAAAAATGAACGTGATACAGAATCGAGCCAGAGAAGAATTCAAGCCAAGTGTGCCGGTGATTGAATCAATGAAAATCGAGCCGCACAAAAGGGTGACGTTGTTCAGAAATAGTGGATTTAATTGTAAATTAATTGAGGCTGAAACTGGTGTTAAAGTAAGAGAAATTTTTTTCTTTCGTTTCTTGGCTGAAAAAAAATGCTGCTTGAAATTTGTTTCAGATTATGGCAGAAGATGAATCAACAATTTCATTATTTGCACAAAATCGAGAAAAACTTGAAAAAGCAAAAAAATTGATGAAAACGTAGGAAAATAATTTTCAATTCAAAAAAGAACGAATTTTTCTTCAGAATTATGGATCAAAATGACACTATCGATTTTGCATTCGGATCAATTGTGCAAGCAGAAATTGTAGAAGTGAGCAATTTGAAAATTTTTGAAAAAAAGAAATTCAAATTTTAGGTGGTGGAAAGAGGGATTTTTGTGCAACTACCAGGAAGCAGTCGAAGGGTAAAATTTGGAAATTATTGATTTTTTTTATCTTAAAATCGCTGAGTATCAACGTCGCTTTGATACGCAGAAAAACACTGTTGTTTAAACGGTCGCGGTGTGTTTTTGAACAACCTGCAGAGTAATCTCGCTCTAGCGCACAGTTTTGAAATTTACCCTCTACCATGCGTAGCATCGTACAAAAACAATGCATCGTATTTAAAAAGAAAATTTGTTGATTTTCAAAAGCTTAAAATCGGTTTGTTTTTTTCAGGTCTTCATGAGTAATTCGCATTTAAGCGCGAATCCTGTCAAACATGCCGATGTGTTGGGATTAAAAGTTGGTGACAAAATGAGTGTTCATTGGTTCGGAAGAGACGAACAAACAGGAAATATTCGGTTGTCAAGAAAAACTCTCGCTGGATCCAATAATCGAGGAACAATGTTGAAAAAATAATGTTGATTTTTGCTTGAATTTCGTCAAAATTTCGGGTTTTTTTTTAGGTTTTAGTAAAAGCAGTGAAATTGCACTTTTTTAGGATTTTTCTTGGAAATTTTATTGTTTTTTTTTTTGTTATTGTTGAATCAAATGAATATGTTTTTATTGATTAAAAAATGTTAAATGATAAGAGTACAATGTAGTTTGACCTTTATATTTAACCGATTATTTTTAAAATGATGCCAAAATATAGTTTCAAACTCCCGCCCAAATCACATGTTGTTGAATAGAGCGCATTTGAATGTTCAGCGCATTTTTTTTGTTTTCAATTGATTTTCAGCAGGTTTTTAGTGGCTGGCTTGGGTTTTTTTTTGTGTGGCAGACGAATACATTAAAGTTTGTCTTTTCAGTTTCAAAAATTTTTAAATTAAATGTGCTGATGAAATTAAAGCGAAATTTCAGGAAAAATAGCTGGAATGATCAAATATCATACATCGGAGATTTGTTTCTTTTTAAGACGCTTTTTCAATGATTTTTGACTTTTTTTTTCCCGAGAAATCTCTTTTGTTGTCTGCAGTTATTAGGAAAATGAAAAAGACAGAAGAAATAAGAGAAATAGAATGAAGAGAACGCCTCTTCTCTTCATTTTTCTTTTGCAAAATAATTGAAATAGCCAGTCAATACAAGTTTTATCTATTTGTTCATGCGGTTATCAAGTAAATGATGTTTGATTTATTAAAACGGAAAAAAATTGTTAAACTTTGCCCTTAATTTGTCTGATTCGTTTTGAAGGAAAATAATTGGTTTTTTTTTGCTTTTCTGCGGTTTATTTCGAAAACAACAACAGAAAATCAATATGTTTTTAGCGCTTGGTTTTCCGCCCGTTTTTATTTATTTTTCATCAGTTTTTTTTGTGTCCGACTCCACTCAATCTAATTCAACTCTCTTTTTCGTTGTGCACTTTGCTCTTTGTTCTTTCCACGTTAAAATGAGCACAATTTCAGAAATGGCGACGCCGCTAGCTTCATTTGCTCGTTCAACAACCCGAACGTTCGCCAGAAATGTTTACAATGATACGCGGAAAAATTTGTTGATTGGAAAACAAACAAAAGTGATCATTCAGGCATGTTTTTCATGATTTCTTGGGCCCAAGGTAAACATTTTTCGGAGATTCTAGGGTTTCACTGGAAAACAAGGAACATTTCATGGGAAACAAATGCTCGAATACAAAACTCAATTAGTTGGCGGAGTTTCACCAAACAAAGTGAATAATTAATTCGATTTTGATAATGAAAAACAAAAGAAAAAAAACAAGTTTTAGGCTGGCCAAACGCATCTTGGCTTGCCAGTTTTTGGATCAGTAGTTGAAGCGAAAGAGAAAACTGGAGCTGACGCAACTGTAATTTATGTGCCAGCTTCTGGAGCTGCACGTGCGATTAATGAAGCAATGGATGCTGAGGTTTTCAAAAAATTCCAGCATTTTGTGGCTGACAAAAAAGAAAGAATTTGATTTTAGATTGGATTGATTGTTGCGATAACTGAAGGAATTCCCCAACAAGACATGGTTCGTGTCAAAAATCGACTTTTAAAACAAAGTGAGAAGAAAGCATTTAAAGAACAATAATTTTTACTTATCATTTTCAGATAAATCACGATTGTTGGGACCAAATTGCCCAGGAATTATTGCTTCAGGGGAATGTAAAATTGGAATTATGCCAGGTCACATTCATAAAAAAGGAAGTATTGGTAAGAACTCAAACGAATCAATAATTGATTTTTGAAAACCAAAATTCAATTCAAGGAATCGTTTCTCGTTCGGGAACATTAACATATGAAGCTGTCCATCAAACAACAAACGTTGGACTTGGACAAACAAGATGCATCGGAATCGGTGGAGATCCATTCAACGGAACGAATTTTATTGATTGTCTTGATATCTTCTTAGCCGATGATGCAACGAAAGGTGAAGAAAAAACAAAACAAAAAAGTAAACAAAACCTCAATCGATTTTTAGGAATAATTTTGATTGGCGAAATCGGCGGACAAGCGGAAGAGCAAGCGGCCGACTTTTTGAAACAATACAATAAGGGAAACAATGCGAAGCCGGTTGTTTCATTCATTGCTGGAGTCACAGCGCCACCAGGTAGACGAATGGGACACGCCGGAGCAATTATTGCAGGAGGAAAAGGTTTTCGCAATTCAAAATTAAAAATGAACGAAAAGAAGTGTTTGAAAATTGGAAATGTTTAGGAACAGCCGGCGACAAAATCGAAGCTCTTCGAGCAGCAAATGTTGTCGTGACCGATTCGCCGGCAAAACTTGGAATTGAAATGAAAAATGCATTGGCAAACAAATAAATCCGTTTCCCTTGCTGATTCAAAAAATCTCAAGTTTTTAATTTTGTTTTCTTTTTCTGTTTCCTAGCGAACACAACAATAATTTATCCGAAAGTTCATCGGGTTTGTAGACATTTTTGTATTGATTTTTCCCATTATTTTTCTCTTTTCTTTTTTAGGATTTTTCAATTATTTTAGTCTATTTCTCTTCTTCCTCTCCTTCTCTTTCTTCAATTGATATTTGTCTGAAATTAACATTATTTGTTCAATTGTCAGCTATTCATTTTTATTTTCAGCCGAAAAATACATGAAAAAAGAAAGAAAAGAGAGAAGCCTAAAAATCGATAATATCAATCAATAGTGCGAAATGAAAGAAACGGAAAACGAAAGAGAGACGCATTTCAACAACGTCACAATTAAATGACTGGGATTCTTCTTGTTTGTTTGTTTTTTTTCTAAATTTCAATTTTTCGATTCGCCTCAGGGACGGGTTCGGCAAATTTATTTCTCCTTCCAGAACACTGACCAGAATAAGGAAATGTTTAAAGAATAAGCGAGAATCACTACGCATAACACACTTCTGAAGATGGTTTACAATAAAATAAAATAAGAACAGAAAAAAGCTGCTACCCATCCATTACAAAAATAATACAAATAATATTTGAATTAAATATAAAACTTGTAAAATTATAGCTTTAAAATGTTACAAGAAAGAGAGAGAGAGAGAGAGAGAGGAGAGACGAAGAGGCTTATAAGTGCAAAAATTACCGTATTTTTTTTTTACATTTTCCATCTTTTCAAATGTTTTTTTGCTGACTTTTCCTTTTTCTTTTACACATCATTAATAATTGTACACAAAATGATTAAACAAGATACGAGAGAGAGAGTGAGAGAGAATTATAGAAAAAAGAAAATTTACAACCTGAACACAAAATCAAGACCGATTGTATTGTAGGAATTAAGAGAAATAGAAACGAAACAAAAATTGAATTTCTACACAAAACAAAATCAAGGCATAATGTGAAATGAGAACAAAACAGAAATCAATAAAAATCGAGATTAAAAATGAACAATTGAAAAAAAGTATCTACAAATTATAATTACAAATTGACCAAATATTTTTGAAATATTCAAATTTTGTGATGAGATTCTTCTTCTTCTTCTTCGTCTTCTTCTTCTTCCTCCTCCTCTTCATCATCTTCCATTTCAAATTTTTCCAGCTCTTCATCGTCGTCGTCATCATTCTCATTCTTGCTCTCATTATCATCATCAGCTTTACAAATTGGTCGAGGTGGTGGCGCGCACATTGGCGGCGCTTTTTTCGATTTCGATTTGAATGATCCATTGCGTGGCGGTGTTGGCGAAAGTGTATCATAGAATTTTTCATCCGCATCGTACTAAAAACCATTTTTTTTTAAAATTATTTCTTTTTCTTTCCCTTTTATCAACCCCCCGCCCTCCCTGCTTTTTCCCCTTTTTTCAATTTCATACATCAATTGAATCTCTCTCAACTGGCGACGTTGATGAAATATCTTTCATCGCATCCGCAATTTTCATTTGAATATCTGATTGAGCTCCAAATGATGAGGATGTTTGGACGTTGAACGAGTTTGTCGATGTATAACTTCCACATTCGATTCGTGTCGCGTCCGACGGAATTGTTGCGCTATTATTGTAGAGTGATCCACCTTCGTCAGCTCCCAACACAACCGGAATGGTTTTGAATGATCCAAATGAATGCGATTCATGTGGGCTCATCTGAAGTCTCTTCGTCTTTTCAATTTTTTTTGTTTTTGTTTGAATCCAATTCTCACCAATACTGCGCTATCTTCATTGTAACTATAAAATTCAAATTGTGGTCCTTGCCAGATCCATCGATGCGGTGACAAATATGTTCGATACTGAAATATCATGTCCAGAAATGGATTTGAGCAAACACAAAGAAAAAAAAACAAATCAATAAAATACCTCAACTTGTGGTGTCCAATTTTCTTCTCCTGGATTTCTAAACGGTTTTTTGAAACTTTCACTGGCCATGTTGATGATTGGCGATCCGGCTGGCATTGGAACATGCATATCGGCATTGTTTTTTGTTCTAAAAAAAATACTTTTTTCTCTCTTTCCCTCTCTCTCTCTCTCTCTCTCTCTCTATCCTTCATTTTTCTTCTTCTACTCACCTCTTCAAATACCAAACTGCCGTTTGTGTCGCTTTCAATTTTGGTCCATCTTCCATATTTGTTGCTCCGTGAGCATTGGCTTCCAGTTGACGTGGCACCAGCTCATATTCGAAAACTAATGAACCTGAAACGTTCATAACTAATGAACCTGAAACGGTCTTCCACTCTGCTCACCTGCATTGGCGTCAGCTCGTGCTATCAACAAATTCAACGTTGGCGATTTCGATGATGTCGACGTCAATGATTGATACGATTTTGATGAGAAGAAGACCGACACTCGGCAACCATCAAGTCGACGATTTTGTGAAATCGGCAAACTTGTCATATCTTTGGCGCGAGCCGTCAAATTGTCAGCCGAATACGACGGATCTCGAATCTTTTTGACGGCGTAGAGGTGAAGCGGCGGCGGAAATGGTCCGACACGCGAATTTCCGTTTGTTCTAGAAATCATTTGAACACATTTATAAATTTTGTTGCTCAAATTTCTTCTCTACCTCGCCAAAATCTTATGCATCGACGCCACCGGATGCTCTTTTGTGAACGGATTGGCTTCTTTCATTGCTCTTTGTTTACTTGGCCCCAGTGTTGCCGTCACATCGGCAACATCCGTCAATCCAGCCGATCGATGAAACCGTGATTCTCTTTAAAAGCATTATTTCGTGTATTTTCCAGTTTTTTTTTAAATTTTACTTGTTAACAAACAAATCCCCATGCGTTCGTTGATTTGGCTTCCCTCCAAAAGGACAGATTGCAAATACATGACAAGTTCCATGATTTGTTGCAATTGCCAACCATCGACTATCGATTGAGAACGATGTTGATGAAACCTGAACAGAAAATCAACTTTTCACTTCTTCTTCTTCTCCGTTTTTCTTTTCTTACCTTTGCCGGCGTGTTTCCTCGATGAAGCTTATACAAATGTTGAACAGCGGCCAATGTTGGCGTCTCAGGGTGCGGCAACAGCAGGAAGACGTTGAAAATTGTGGCCGTCGAGTCGGCAGTGACAACGAGTCGTTGATCGGGCGAGAATGAAATGTGCGATATTCCGTCAATGTGAGCCACCCAGTGGCACATCACACCGTAGGTTGGCTCCAGTTCGTTTCGCGTCAAATCCATTACTGTCACAATTCCTTTCGCCGCTTCGGATTTTGTCACGTTTGTTCCGGTCACTGTTGCCGACATTGATTCGCCAATCGATTTGACCGTTCTTGAGATCATCTGAAATGGAAAAACTCAACAACATTTTGCTTTTTTTCTGAGAAAAAAAAATGAAATTTTACATTTACAGCACTCATCATTTGATCCGTGTATTTATCACTATTTGTCGCTTCAACTTCGGTTGCCAAACCACCGCTACTTTGAAGATTATGATTCAGCTAAAATTATAATCAATCAATCAAAATTCAACCAGACAGTTTATTCTTCAACTTGAAAACTCACTCTTCGATCAGCAAATGCTAACAATTGTCCAGTTATTGCCATGGCTGGCAAACAATTTTCCATTGGTGTCAGTGTTGTGATGTGTCGAACTTCGGAAAATGTCACATTTTCATAAATGAACACTCGATTTGATAATGAGACGGCCAAATATTGTTCGGTTACATTGATGGCAACAATTTGCTCGTCAAATGTTAAACGATTCTCGATTGTTCCAGTTATTAACGAAACAATTTGAAGTGTACAATATTGGCGGTCGTGCATTGGTGATGTTGCGTCAACAATTGCCATCAATGGTCGTTGCGCAGCATATCTGAATTTAAAAAAATAAATAAATATTTTTCAGCTTCTTCTTCTTCTTCTTCTTACGGATCAGATTTTCCATTAGTTTTCAAATTATTCGGCAAAATTTGACATGCTCGAATTGGTCCCTGTCGCACCGATAAAACCTCTTCACAATCTCCATTTTGCTTAAACCCAAATTTTGAATTTTTCGGAAAAATACATTTTGTTTTCTTACGTTAAATGTCCAAATTTGATAACCCCGTAAAAGTCCAACAACCAAAACGTCTAATCGTTCTTTTGAATTTCCAGCTGAATATTCAAATATTTCAAATTTTAATTCCGAACCGAAAAAAAAAATGAGTAAAAAAAAAACCTTTCTCAATACTTGAAATCTGAACCCATTCAGCTTTTTCAATTGCTGGCGATGGAGCTTGTGGATGTGATTTCGGTATTACATCTTGCACCAATTCTGCAACTGAGCCAACAATTGTTGGGCTCCTGAAAAAACAATGTTTTTTCTGTCGAAAGAAACGTTTGTGAAACAAACATTGGCTCTGATTGATGAACAACTTGACCGCGCATGTATGAAACGCTCGAATTTCTCGATCTTGGCGGAATCTGAAACGATTTTTTTTTTCAAATGTTTTTTCTTCATAAAAACTGCTTTGGTTTGAAAAAAAAACCCTCCAATCATTTTGTTTTTGAAGCTGTTTTTTTCGGTTTCACAGCTTTCTTATCAATTTTTAAAATGAAAAAAAAAACCATTTCTTTTGATGATAAGTTCATTGATTTTGGTGATGGCATTGGCAATGACATTGCCACTTTTGCTGCTTGATGATTTCTACGTGGCGGTGCTAAAGGCGGTGGTTTTTCTTCTAAAAAAAAAAAAAAGAACACATTTTTTCTCTCTCTCTCTCAATTAACACAAACCGTTATCAATATCAATAAGACTTAGAGCGTTTTCAGTTGATCGTGTCACTTTTTCGATCAATTTTTCTACTTTTACATCAACTTCTTCGTGCTGTAATTGATTAATAAAAAGAAAAACAAAATTCAAGACAGCGTTGATGTGTGAAATAATGAAAGGAGGAAAAAAAAACCAACCGTCTGACTACTTTGACTACTTCTATCGTTATCAGAACTTAAATCAACCAAATCGTCGCAACTATGTTTCAATGTTTCTTTTCTTTCTTCTACAACCCTTTTTCCTTTTTTTGGTATTTCTGGTCTCGGTTGGGGTTCAATCTGAAATTTTTTTTATTAAAGATTTTTCAAAAAAATTCTTTTTTTTTTTAAATTTTTAATAAAAATTCGTAGTTTCTTGTTGAAAAAAATATTTTTCAAAAATTCATTTGAAAAATTGATAATTATTGAAATATTTTTTTCGAAGAAATAAAATTAAAACGTCTTGACATTTTCATCGCGGTAAAACCAATGTGTAACCATTTATGTGTACCTTTAAACTGCTCACTTTTTTCTTAAAAAAAAAGAAACATTTTTTAAACAATTTCATACTTTCGAAAAAGTTCAAAGGCCCCATAATCGTTAATTTTTTAAACATTTTTTGGTCTCACCACGATTGAGGCACCAAAACAAATAAGGTGCAAATATTATTTCGGTTCAAACAACAACGGAAAAGAATTAAACTAAAATTTTCAAAAGTAAACATGAATAATTCTCATCAAATATAAAAATATGAAACATTTCAATTCTACAAAAACTTTTGTTGTTCAAAAAATCAAAAAACAGTGAAAAATTTTCCAATTTCAGTGCGTTTCCAAAAAAAAAATTTTGTTTCCCTTCAATTAATTTCAAAGAGTTCAAAGAACAGAACACTTTTTAGTTTTTTCCCTTTCCTTCTTCTTCTTCTTCTTCAATTTCCGCCTTTTCAAGACTTTTTGATTCTTTTTTCACAAAAACAATTTAAATGAGATTAAAGCGGTGAGAAAAAACCAACGAAAATTAAATTCAAAAAAATTCTTAAAAATCAATAAAATGCAACTTTCTTTTTGTGAATAAAATAGGTTAATTTCTTAAAATAAATTTCAACTAAAGCAAAACCGATTTTCCAATCGTCAGCTGATAATTGAAAAATTGCGCACGTGTTAAAAACAACTGACAATCAAAATGCGCCAGCCTTTTTTGAAAATGAGAGAGAGAGAGAGAGAGAGAGAAAGAGATTGACATATAAAAATTTTTTTTTTTGAAAGTCGAAAATGAGGGGTAGCAAATGATGAAAGTCATATGAATGAACACACACACACACACACTCACACTCACACTCACACACACGGACATGTATCGAACTAAAAATCAAAACGAATCAATTTTTCTTTATTTATTAATTTTATTTTTCTTTGAACACTGGAAAATAAACATTTTCTTTTTGCTTTTTATTTATTTATTTATTTTTAATTAATGCCGACATTGAATTTTTTCACCACACAAAAAATAAACAATTTTCTGGCGATTTTTTCTTTTATTTTTTTCTCCTCCCCGAATAGAAAATCAATCAACTGATGCGTCCTCTTACCTGCTGAATAACAGGTTGTACATTATTTGCCGCCGCCGAATTCGAATTCGAATTCAAATTCGTTGTCGTCGCCACTACTGTCGCCGTCGCCGCTGCAGTTGTTGCTGCCGCCGACGACGATTTTTCCTTCTTGTTCTTCTTTTTTCCACCTCCAACCGAGTGCGCGTTTGGTGGCATATCCGTTGTGGACATGCACTGATAAACGTCTGAAAAATGCATCTCACGTGTTTTCGAGGGCACAAAAAAAGAGAAAGAGAGAGAGAGAGAGAGAGAGAGAGAGAGAGAGAGAGAGAAAGGCGAAGAAGAAACAGTTTTTGTTCAACAATTATTCGGGCAAAAGAAACCAGATTTTGATTGATTTGAACATTGAAATGAGGAGGAAGAGTGAGGATGGCAGAAAAATCAAAAGGAACAAAGAAAAACAACTACGCTTTTTTTTTGTTACACATTTTGACACAAATTTTCAGATCATTTCCCCCCCTCCTTCCTTTATTTCAATTTTCAGACCTTTTAGAAAGTGCAGTGCAATGTGCAACTTTTTTTTTTTGCTTTTTTTCTCTTTCGAAAAATCCCTTTTAATTTTTGCGTATCAAAGAAAAAAAAAGACATTTTTATCATATTGATAAAACAGATCGGAAAAGAAAGAAAAGCTGTCAATGATCATCATTTTAGACAACAAAAGTGCACAAAAAATCATTACGAGGTTTAAGAGACGAACAAGACGAAGAACAACAACATTTTTGAAATGAATCTCATAGAAAACTGATATTTCGCGTTTTGTTACCGGGCGAAAAACGTGTCTCACGTGTTCGACGATATATTGAAAAATGAGAGACGCCCGAAAGCACACAAGCGAGCGTTGAAAAGAAAACAAAAGTGAAAGAGAAGTAGAGAAATTGAAGAAGAAGAGAAAAAGCGAGCAAAAACAAAAGAAGATCAAAAACGTGAAGAAAAACAAAAGAAAAGATGTAGGCGGATGGTGAATTTTATCATTTTTTTTCTTCGAATTTTGATCTGAAAAAAATATTGATTTTTATCGTTTTTTGCTTTAATTTTTTGCAAAAAAAAAATCGATTAATGACAGACAACAAAGGTGAGGGGAGCAAATGTAATGAGTTGTTTACAACTATGCATTTTCTTTTTCTTTTCATTTTTTTTTCGACTTTTTCTCTTACCAGAATATTTATTTGCTTATTTTACGTCATTGATAATGTTTAAAAAAAATAAAAAAATAATTTTTGCATGGAAATCGATTGAACAAAATTAATTACAACCGGAAATTAGAAAAAAATGTTTCAATTTTTTATTTTAGGCTACAAAAAAAAAAGAAACCGGAAACCTAAAACATCATTGTTATTTTTTTTAAATAAACGCGGAAATTGCGAGAAACAAATCCGATATCCGTTGAATCAATTTTTTTTATTTTTGCTTTTTCAAAAATCCAAAATTCCATCATTTGTTCATCTTCTTTTTTTTTGTCATATCGAATATTGAAAAACGAACGATGTTTTGATGCTTTTTTATTCAATTTATATTTTCTATACATTTCTTTCCCAGAAAATTTTCGATATTAAAGTCAGCTGACAAGAAGAAAAAAAAACGTAAAATTTGAAAAAGGAAAAAAAAACATTTTTCAACATTTTTTAAGACGTCATACTTTTGCCATAATTTTGGAAAAAAAATTTTATTTTTCTTTGAGACATTTTTGAAATAAAAGTGGGCTTTTTTCGAATTTCTGGTCTTTTCTTCTAATGTTGGTGTTTGAAAAAACAGAAAGTTGTTGAAAATTAAGGAAAAACCTTATCAGCGTTTATTGACAAACAATAAACAATTTTAAAAACAAGATCTAATCTTTCTGTTCAATAATTCAAAAAAAATAATTTCTAAACATTTTTTGAAAAACTCATGATAAGTCTTTATCAATTAGTGAAAATGTATAGAAAAAATTAGTTTTTATGAATTTAAATTTTTTTAGAACGGAAAAATTGAAAAAATGCCATGAAAGTTAGAAAAAATCGTCAAAATTGATTGGCGCTGAAAAAAAGTCGATGATGGAAACGCGCTCCATTGTATACTCACGAGAGCTACCGTATACTTGACCAGTTACATGAGCGTCGCGAGACCCAGTTAGTTTATGTGCGAGCGCGATGCGCTTGTGGTCTCCTTTTTCTGAATTTCGCCGATTATTGCTTGTTTTTTTTTTCAAAGTCACGTTTTTGACATTTTCAAATGTTGAATTAATAATTATTTAATTATTTTCTATATATTTTTTGTTTATATCGTTAAATTATCTTCAAAATTCCTAAAAAAAATAGTTTTCTTTACAGATCTCATTGGGTTACTCGAGCAGTTTTCTCTGAGTAATGGACGCAGAGAAGCTGAATTTGGACAATATCATCGCAAGATTACTTGAAGGTAAATTTTATTACTAATAATGAACACATTTTTGAAAATAAAATTTGGGATTCTATTTTGAAACGTTATTGGTCTGACTTTAGCAAAATAATATTTCAGTAAGAGGATCGAAGCCAGGAAAGAATGTTCAGTTAACGGAAGGAGAAATTAAAGGACTATGCCAAAAATCGAGAGAGATATTTCTCAGTCAACCTATTCTTTTAGAGCTTGAAGCGCCATTAAAAATTTGTGGTGAGTCACTCCATTAGGTTAATTGATTTTAAATGTGTGCTTCAGGTGATGTTCACGGGCAGTATTACGATCTTCTTCGACTGTTTGAATATGGCGGATTTCCCCCAGAGTCGAATTATTTATTTCTTGGGGATTACGTTGACAGAGGTTGTTTCGTCCGATTTATATTTGTTTACAATATTATTTTTTAGGAAAACAATCTCTCGAAACAATTTGCCTCCTTCTAGCCTATAAAATAAAGTATCCAGAAAATTTTTTCCTTCTACGGGGAAACCACGAGTGTGCCTCTATAAATAGAATTTATGGCTTCTATGATGAATGTAAGAATGGATTATGAAACCAAAATCACGAATACAGCTTTTTTATAGGCAAAAGAAGATACAATATTAAATTGTGGAAAACCTTCACAGATTGTTTTAATTGTCTCCCAGTAGCTGCAATTATTGATGAAAAAATCTTCTGTTGTCATGGTGGTCTTTCTCCAGATCTTCAGTCTATGGAACAAATTCGACGTATTATGAGACCAACAGATGTTCCAGATCAAGGACTCCTTTGCGATTTGTTATGGTCTGACCCGGACAAGGTAATCAGGCAATATTTATTTTCAATTCTTTCTTTGAGTGCATTGGTGTTTTATTGAATTACCAGCAATGCTTACCAATTAAGATAAAAAAAGCAAACATATTTTTAGTCTATAAGAAGTGATCACTGAACGTTTGAGATAATATAACGCCATTTTTTAATTAAAATTTCCCTGTTCTAAACCAATTATATTTAAAAAAAAATTTTTTTTTTCAGGATGTTACTGGATGGGGTGAAAATGATCGAGGAGTATCATTCACTTTTGGACCAGAAGTTGTTGCAAAATTTTTGCACAAACATGATTTGGACTTGATATGCCGAGCGCATCAAGTCGTTGAAGATGGTTATGAATTCTTTGCAAAAAGGCAGTTAGTAACATTGTTCAGTGCACCGAATTATTGTGGAGAGTTTGATAATGCTGGATCGATGATGACGGTTGATGAGACTCTTATGTGTTCATTCCAGGTTTATTTTAAAAGTATTTCTAAAATGAAGTTAGTATTAATCATATTAGTAAACATCTGTGATGATAATTTACCGACAGACGAGTCTATTTAGTAGCCTATTTGAGTTTTTCAAAGAAGTTACATTTTACCAGGGTGAAATTGAGGCATTTGTCTGAGATGATACTATAAGATTAAATAATTTTAATTTTTTTGTTCAATTTCTTCAAACTGCTAGAATATAAAAAAAAATTTAAGCATTGCAAACAGTTCTTGTTTTTCAGATTTTGAAACCAGCAGACAAAAAGAAATATCCATATGGAGGTGGTGTTGGTTCTAATCGACCAGTGACTCCACCAAGAAATGCAGCTCCAGCACCTAAAAAGGGAGCAAAGAAGTGAATAATTGAGACGTTTGAATTTCCTCCATTAATTGTAAATACTGATCAATCCCTTCTGATCCAGGGGTTGCTCAAACATAGACGTGTTCAGATAATGAGAATCCAATAGGATTATCTGAATATGTCTATAATCTCTTCTCATTTCAAGCTTTCGTTGTCTTCCTCATTGAAACTTCTTATCTCTGTGGACCATTTTTTTTATTTCTTCATAATTTTATTAATTAACGATTTTTTTTTAGATTCAGTCAATAATTAAATCAAAGATACTCTGATCGCTCATAAAGTTATCTTGGCGAACATCATATCTTTGGTTCAAAGTTAGACTATTCATCGCTCAAATACTTTGTTTGTTTTTCTCTTCCAAATTTAGTACATTAAAGTTCACCAGGATTTTATTATTATTTTTTATTAAACTTTTCAAGTTTCTTCATTCTTTCTTTACATTTTCCAAATAATTTTATTTGATTTTTTGTTCGAAACTGTTCTGTAACGATTCCAATTTTTCATTCACAAAATCAAAATTTGTTTTCTTCTTCCGAATTAAAATGTATTAGATCTGTGAAAATGTCTACAGTTTAAAATTAACTTGCTGTTGCTATGTTTGCTTAAAACAAAAGAAAACAGAACAGGTCATTTTGGCAGATTGTAAAATAACATTTGATTACTTGTCGTTTTTTATCCTTATTTTCTTTAAACTGCACCACTCAATTTAAATCATACAAACACCAACACCTCTTTAAGACTTCTTTTATTGCAGTAAATATACGGTAAATGGTTAGATTATTTTTTTAAGCAACATGGTTTATTTGTTAGCTTTTTGAAAGTTTATTATTGTTATTACTATCTTTGTCAATTGTGTTTGATTGAATTAAATTAAGTTGAATGAATCGGATGCGAGAAGTTGTTCGAACCAGACAATTTTAAAAAGAAATAGTGTTGTAGTCAGGGAGAGGAGCAACGATTAGAGTGGTGCCGGAGCATTCGCCAGTTGGTGGTGCGTTTGTGTCTGTGTGGTGTTCCTATCGATTTCTTGTTGTTTGGCATTATTCTCCCCCACATCTTCGTTTTGTGAGGGTGAGGGTTTTTAGAAAAGAAGAATGCTCAGACCGGGCACTTCAGTTAGCTATAATAGGTAGGTTTAAAAGTTTTTTTTCTCTTTCGGCTTTTCGAATAATTCTTAAAATGCACTTTAAGCTCAATGCCAAAAGTTTCAATTGATGCACATCCAACAGAGCAGGCAATCATTGTGCGATTTGATGGCCAAGGTAATCATTAATAATTTGAAAGGAAAAACGTCTTTTTTCCTTCTTTTTTTAATTACTGTCTTCGTTGTAGGACCCAATTTGATTTTTATTATACAATGTCGTGCGCCTTTAAAAAATTAAATAAAAGAAAAGTTATTCAGGGGCAGAAGCATCATTGACGTCACGTGGAAGAGCAGCTTCAGCACACGTCGAATCAAAAGCTCAACAACAGAAAATGTTTGGGAGGGGATTTTTTTTAAAGTTTTTGAATTAAAAAAAAAACAATTTTCAGAGTAAATCTGAAAGATTTCACATCAGAAGTTGATGTTCAATCATTGTGCAATGTTATCCTTCAACAGTGCTCATTTATTCCATCAACGTCACGACGGGAACTTGCTCAAGTTTTATTTTATTTGCAAAAAAGAGGAAAAAATCAAAAAATGACGACGAGATCAAGTTGGATTTTTATTTCTTTAACTGCTCCATGAAAAATATTGATTAGTTGAGGTCTTAACGCGAAGAGAAATGTAAAGTTTAAATTGCTTTACTATATTAAAGGCGCATTGTTGGATTTCAAAATATTAAAGGCGCATTGTTAGATTTCAAAATATTAAAGGCGCATTGTTCGATTTCAAAATTTTAAAGGCGCATTGTTAGATTTCAAAATATTAAAGGCGCATTGTTAGATTTCAAAATATTAAAGGCGCATTTTTAGATTTCAAAATATTAAAGGCGCATTGTTCAAAAAGAGAACAAAATCTGAAACACTCAATTTTCAGGAAGCTCATCAGCCGTTTCTTTTGAAAAACGTCAAACGACGACGCCACCAGTAGCTGTGGATTTGAATAAAATCGATGTAAAATTACCGAAAAAAAGACAAAAAAAAAACCGTCGCATCGTATTCGTTTTCCAGGAATACATTGAATGCTTCTACGGTGAAACGTCGGCTGAAAAAAATCGCGGAGCAATGTCGATTCATGAGCTCTCGAAAAATGGAGCGAATTTGTCGAAAATGGCTGAAAATGGTGAGAATAATTTCAGCTTTTTCTTTGTTTCTGGAAAGAAATTTTTTTTGTTTTCAGAAACATTGATGGGAGCATTGGCTCGAGTGTTTCGTGAGGACTGGAAGAAGAATTTCGATGTTTCGACGAATATAATGTCAACATTTGTCGAACTGTCTCGATTTTCAGCGTTTCATCATGTGCTTCTACATCACAAAGTAAACAATTTTCAGACAAAAAGACGGCTGAAACTTTAAAAAATCGATAATGTTTTCAGGTCGGATCGCTGTGCGTCAACGCCATCGAGCACGAAACCAAACGCTACGATTCATGGAGCGGAGAGATGAGAAAAGCCGATACGGAGACGGCGCGAAAGTTGAAAACGGCGATTCGAAAACAGGCTTTGCTGTTAGCAGGTTTTACTTTAAATTCCTTTGATTATTCAAAATAAGACGTGCTTCATTAAGCTCGATGAAATCTCGCTCTAGCGCACAAAAAAATTGAACTGCAATTTCGGGTTTTCTGCAAATATTCGTCTGGTGTTTTACACAACGCTTTGGTGTTCATAAATTTTGTGGGAATATCACGTTTAATTTTTCTGGTTAAAAATTAGATTTTTCAACATAGTGCGATAGAGCGTAGTTTCGGCGTGATTGTGAAAATCTCAGTAATCTAAGCAAACAATTTATTTTGAAGTTTGGTGCAATTGAGCGTGTTGTGTTTGCAGACAAAAAACACAAACATTTTTAAATTTTGGTGTAATTGCGCGTGTGGTGTGTAACCCAAATGAAAAATTGCAGCATGTATAACTCTTCTCACCAATTTGGCAATCGATATCAACGTCGAACTAAAAATGGTGCGACGAGATTTAGTGACTTTATTGGTCAAATGCCTTCAGATGTCAACAGAAAATCCGAATCAATTGACAACTTCAACAGCCAAATTATTGCTGAAATTAAGCATTTTTGAAGAAAACAAAAATGTGATGGTAAATTTCTCGTTTTCTTTTCTTTGCAAATACGCTCTATTGACAATTTGAAAATTTTTGTAAAATACGCAGCCAAAAAAAATGTTTCAAGCTAAATTTGGTCCCACACTTGGTTTTCGCTGAGTATCAGCGACTAGTGCGTTGCGATACGCAGTTTAAAAATAGATTTTGGGATTTAACAGTAATTTCTCGGCGTAATTTTGAAGAGCAAAAATTTTGCGACGCTTTTGTTGTGCACTAGAGCGAGATTACTTTGTAGCCAGGTCTCGTCTCATTATCGGACAAAGAAAAAATCAAAAATTTTTCAAGGAGCAAAACGGGATAATTGAGAAATTAATGAAGCTGTTTCCAATACAAGACAGCGAATTACGTAAAATTGTCATCAAATTGTTGTTCAATTTTTCGTTCGATTCGAAAAATGTGCCGAAAATGGTCGACGGTGGATTGGTGACTCATGTGGCTGCACTTATTGAAGGTTTATTCAGATCTTTCCTGTCCTCACTTGTCTCTCTTTTTTTTGGTTTGAGTTGGGCTTCAAACTAATTTCAGACAAATTTTCAGATGATAACAAAGCATTGAATGTTTTATATTTATTGAGTTGTAATGATGATGCAAAAGCAATGCTGGCGTTTACGGATGCAATTCAATTGGTAAGTGTGATAAGCTCCGCCCATAAAACTGTGCACTGTCAAAAAAATTGCCAAAAAAGAAGGAAAAAAACCCAAAATTTTGTTTAGGATTATTGATAAATGAATAACTGTGCTCCTTTGAAATTGTATGGGTCAAAGCTCCGCCTAGAAAAGCGTGCGAAATTTCGACGAATTCGTTTTTTCACCTTCAAAATTAAAATAGTTTTACTATTTTTGTAGTTGATTAAACTCCGCCCAAAAAAACGTGCGATAAATAAAAAGTCTTTACAAAAAAAAGAGGAAATTGATAAAAACCACGCCCACAAAAGAATGCCTTTGTTTGCAGCTAATGAGAGATGTCCTAAGCGGAAGTGGAAGTGAAGTGACAAAAGCCGTCCTTCTGAATACATGCATCGAAAAGCGAAACGCCCAACTCGTTTGTGGACCACAAGGCCAAGGATTGGATCTTTTATTAGATCTTGCGTTAACATCAAGGGATCTGATGCTCATCAAAGTGATCCGAGCCATATCGGCTCATGACGGTCCGACACAAAACTTTTTTCTGGTAACCGCGCGCTCTTGCTCGGCTTAGGGCTGAAATTGATTTTTGGTTTCAAGAAATGGATCGACAAATTGATTGAAATTGCAATGAATGAAGGACTGGACACATCAGAATCGAAATCATCATTTGGCCTAGAATGTATGGGAACAATTGCCGAAATAAAAATTGCACCATGGGCCAGGTGAGTCAGTTGTGAGTCAGTTGTGGCTCCTCCTTTTGCTTTTTACTACCTGGCCTTGTCTAAAAAAATTTCAAGGAGTATTTCGCGCCCCAGCGTACACTTGAATTTCGCTGCGGATCAGCAGGACTGTGTGCGGTGTGATACGCAGTTTAAAAATGATTTAGGAGTTTCCCGATAAAAAATAAAATTATGCCGCCACTCAAAAGAAATTGAAAAAATGGGAAGGGAAAAGCATTTTTTTTTTTTTTGGTTTTCAGATTAATCAAAAATCATAAAATGATTGATTGGATGAAAGAATTTCTACAATTCGATTTTGAAGAAACTGAAGAGCTGGCAATTATGAATGAAAGAAAACCATTACAACTCCAAGTTGTGATTTTTTGTGGAACAATTGCGCGCCAATTAGATGCAGCAAAATCATTGATTCCATTGATCGATACTTTCATCCTTTTATTACAATGTAAAGAACAAAAATTGATTGATTCACTGATTTTTTATTGATTTTTCAGCTACACAAATCGATGATGAATTTGTTGTTCAATTACTCTACGTTTTTTTACAATTATTGAGGCATAAGGTGAGAATAATTTTGTTCTAAGAAAAAAAAAACATTAAAATGTGCTCTATTGAAGTTACGTTTTATCATCTAAAATTTTTACGTAAACAGAGAGAAAGTGCGCTCTATTGTAATTACGTTATTTTTCATGAAAGCGAACCCTTTTTTTTTTTGAAATTTTGTTTAAAATTTTAAAAGCAGAGAAAGTGCGCTCTATTGTGATCACGTTTTTTTCATGAAAGCGAACCCTTTTTTTTGAAATTTTGAATAAAATTTTAAAAGCAGAGAAAGTGCGCTCTATTGTAAGTGCGTTATTTTTCATGAACACAAAACATTTTTTTGAAATTTTGAATAAAATTTTAAAAGCAGAGAAAGTGCGCTCTATTGTGATCAAGTTTTTTTCATGAAAGCGAACCCTTTTTTTTGAAATTTTGAAAATTGTTGGAATGCAGAGAAAGTGCGCTCTAGTGAAATAACATTTTTTTTTTGCTGAAAAATCAAAGAAAACAAATCTTTTCTTTCACACCCAAACAGGAATTAGCCGATCGTCTAATGGGACCAGACTCGGCTCTCGGAGCTCACATGATCGATTTAATGCACGATGCAAATGCGGCAGTGCGCGAAATTTGCGACAACGCTCTACTAATAATGGGCGAACATTCACAAGAATGGTCGAGACGAATCGCCGGAGAGCGCTTCAAATGGCACAACGCTCAATGGCTCGAAATGGTCGAGGTGGGCTCATTATCGATTGTTTTCGTCTTCGTTTAGACCGAACTTTTGCAGAGAGACAATAATGAGCAACAAATTTATGACGATGATGATTATGGAGCTGATCTCAATTTTGATTATGACGACGGTTTTGATATGAACGAGCCATTATTTTAATTTAAAAATACATTTTTTATTTAATTGAAATTTCAAAAACAAAAACCCTTAAAAATAGAAAAAAAATGAAAGAAAAAGTGAGAAAAATGAACCTGAAAATTGAATTTTTTGCGAAAATTTAATCGGCAAATGGTTTGGCATTTGCTCATCAATTTCGTTCCAGCACTGAACACCATAAAAACGCGAATCGCATCTCTCATCAATTTCGGCAACGCCGCTGCCGCCAGCGCTGCCACCGCAACACTCTAAAAGTGTATTGTTCTGTAATTGAGCGCTGGAGATCGAGCCCAATCCGCGTGGCGTCGAAAAAACCATCGAATTCGACATTCGCAGTTTGTCGGTGATTTGAAACAGCGATTTGGTTGTGACGAGAAGCGACGAATCGATGATCAGATGATCGATTTTCGAATTGAAAATTGGCGGGATTCGCGTTAGGCGCGAATCGATGATTGTGAAATTTTTGAGATGAACATCGACCAATCCAAACTCCTCAATTTGATCGATTGAGCTGTGGGCAAAGTGCCAAATTTGTGGATTTGTTATTGGTTGACGACCCATTCGTCCGACGATCGAAATTGTTGAATGGAAAATTTTGAGCACTTTTATTGATTGTGGCAGTTGATTCAAATCACATTTTGTTGTTCGAAAAATGTAGATTTGGGTTATTGTTGATAATTGTGAATGACCACGAAATGCGTGGCTCAAAACACGATTTTTTGTTTTTTCTTCCGAATTTTCAATTATCTGAAACACAATTATTTACGTCTTCTTTTGGTTTTTTTTTCCAATTGTGCATTGGAGCGCGATTTCTTTTTGTGCATCTCACAACAATTTAACTCTTTTTTCAACTCGAAAATACTGTAACCATAATTTTTTTTTATTTTAGAAAATTTTAAACTGCCTTTTTTCATTTAGAAAATTATCATTTTCGTTGTGAGACCTTTCATGGTGCTAACGACACCAAAAAAAATTTTTTAAGGAGTACGGTATTAAAGGCCCACATTATAAAACTTTAAATTTCGATTTTCAATTGTCTTACGGTATTAAAGACACAGGCAATGAAGGGAAGTTTAATGAAATTCACCTGTGGTAGTTCAATAACTGGTTGTCCAATCAACAATCGTTCACAATCTCCAATTATCACAACGCTAACATCACCGCCGAACAACTGATAACCGAACGGAAGTTGAGCATCCGATCGTGTACAGGTGCATTCGGCCACTTGCCAACTAATTCGACACGTTATTCCATAATTGTCGATTGTGACGATTCGCGGCGAGACGCACGGTGAGTCGATGGGCGGACGACATTTGTTATTGGCAATTTGCCATTCAAGTGGTGAGTGTTTTGGCGAATTGAGCAGGAATGAATTGATCGAGCAATGAGTTGTTGAACAATCGATTGTGTTATTGGCAAAAATGAATCGGATCGGATGTTCGAATGGATGAGATGAAAGAAAAGATATCGATTTTTGAGTTGACAAATCATTTCCAGTTAATGAAATCGAATCGATCTGAAAATGCGTTTTAATAAATTTGAATTTGGCGCTCAAAAAATTTTTGAACATGTTTCACCTGGCTACGTTGTCTTCATTCATTTTTGTTCAACTTATTTTTTATGGGCGGAGCTTTAATAGTGCACTAGAGCAAACTTGCCTTTCATTAAGCAAAAAAAAATGTTTACCTTATTTTTTCCATAAAAAGTCATCGAATCAAAATTGTCAATTCTTGAGCCATCAAAATGAATGGAACGAATTATTGATTTTTTGAAAATCGATTCGAATATTTTCTCAATTTTCGAATTGAAAACTTCAAATTTCTCCAAACTACAATTATAGAAAACTTCTTTTCGGATCTGAAATAAATACAATTTTGTTGCTTTTGTCGCCTCCAAACATAATTGGTCGGCATTTTTTTACCATTTTGATGCTCATCGAGACAAATTTCAAATGTCGAATTATTGATTTCTCAAAACTGAACGATTGCAACTCGTCAATTATCGAGTTCTCAATTATCAATGAATCGATTTTGGCCATTGAAATCGATTTTTGTTCGATTTTTGCAATTTTCGATTGAGAAATGGACAATTTGTTCAGCGAATAATTGGATAATCCAAATGATATAATTGAGCCGATTGTGCAATTGGAAAATGTTAAAATATTGATTTTATAATTTATGTTTTTATATGGCTCAACAATTTGATTGTCCTGCAACAAATTATATATTTCGATTTTTTCTTTCACGTGGTTCACGTAAAACAACTTACACTTGATAAAATCCCAATTTTATCAATTTTCGATTCACTAACATTTGTCGAAACGCATCCAAATGTGACCGGCGAAAAACTGTTGAATTCAGAATTCTCGATTCGACATCTGTAAAAGAAAAAAAAATTTCAAAATTCTTCGTTCCTCCTTTTCCAACTTTTTTGTTATTTTTTGTCCTGAATCATCAAAGACAAATGGTGCGCTGAAATTCTTCGGAATCAAATGAATCGTCGAATTCTGAATGATGACGGATTCTGTCTTTGTGTTTATCATAAAAGTGTCTTGAGCTTCAACAATGGTGACGTCATCAAACATGAGCTCATCGATTTGTGACTCGCTGAAAGTGTTCGTGTTGACGTGGAAGAGAAGGTGGAGATGAAAGGGGATGAGTGCGACAAACCTGAACGCTTCCGATTCAATTTTGTCGATTTTGATCGATTGTTTGAAATAAAAATGATTGATCTGATACATTTTACCTGAAACAAAAAAAAACCATTTTTTTCCTCAAAACCCAGAAAATGATTGATCGATTTATGATTACTGAAGGCTTTTCGTTCGATTCTTCCGATCTTTGTTTTGTGGAAATAAATATAATCAATATTTGTAAGAAAATGAAACGCTTCCATGGATATAATATCGATTTTTGAGTTTCGAAACCTTTAAAAAAATTAATTTATTATCTTCCAATGACTGCGGCATAAAAAAATGGGCGGAGAGTTGTAATTTAGATTTTTAAAGTTTTTGCAATTCTCGCACAGAACGACACTAACAGCACATTTCAAGTTTATATTTCAGAAAAAGCGCGGGAATTCAAAATTTCAAAAAAAAAACCAAACCATAAATGATCAATGTGTGATAATCCTGCAAAAGCAACTGGTGCCAAACTTGGAATAGTGCACTGAAAAAACAAAACTGTTGTAAAGTGTGCTCTATTGAACATTTAGAATAGGAGGCAATTTGAACTTCTTAAGATTTTTTTTGAGAAAGGGAAAAAAAATCTGGTTTTTTGAAGAATCAAATTCGGAGCACAAATAAAATTCTTCCCCCCGCCGCACTTCTGCTCCTTTTTTCTCTAATATTTGGCACATTTCCTCAAAAAATTTCTTAATCAAACATTTACCATCATTACCCATTTACGCGCGAGCCTCACCCCCTTTTTTTCCTTCTTTCCTCGGCGGGTTTTTGTAGATCAATTGAATTGCATTGAATTTGTTGTAGAATTTTTTTGTTTGTGTTAAAGGCGGAAAAGAAAACGTTGCCATTTTCTCTATTTTTTTTCTGTTGTAACTGTTTTTCGTGGTGAGACCCATCAATATTACATTGTTCGATATTTTGTTGCTTTTTCATTTATTTTTTGGAAAAGAAGAAACATAATTATATTTGGAGAGACAGCAGAGAACATTGTTTTTTCTCATTATCTCTAATATTTTATATATATTTTTAGTAACAAAAAAAATAAGAATAGAATGAATCATTTTTGTTGTCCCAAAAAAAAACGCGGAAAAAATTGCAAGGAAATGTTGCACTTTTCAAGTGGACTCCCATATTTTAGTACATTTCCTATATTGGCTGAGTATCAACCCATGCTTATAATCGATACTCAGTTTGAAGTTGTTATAAACTTTGCTCCATTGACAATTCGTTGAGATACGAATGTTGTTTTTAAAAGTTGTTGCAATCACGCTCTAATGATAAATTGTTTTTCTTTTTTCAAAATCCTATGTCTCCATTAAAAAACCGTTCACCTTTTCTTTCGATTAAAAATAATTTCAGATTTTTTTTACTTCAATTATAAAAGTTTGGAACAGGTATATTGTAAATAAATACTGTATGTATTATATTGTGTGCCTAAAATTAATATGGGAATAGAGAGAGAGAGAGAGAGAGAGAGAGAGAGAGAGAGAAAACGCGTACTTTAATCGAAACCAGTCATCATTATTGAAAACGACGACGACAACGACGCTACGTATGCACTTTTTTCTCCTCTTCCATCTCTGTTCCGATTGTCGAGAGGCAAATGGTAATAGCAGTATATTTTCTGTATATAATTCATGAAGGCCGTTTCTCTCTCTCTCTCTCTCTCTCCCTCTTCTTCCCTGTTTGTGTGCGCGGGCGTTTCGCTGAAGAGAGAGAGAGAGAGAGAGAGAGAGTTCTGAATAGGAAAAAGGGGGGAAAGGCGGGCGAACACCGAGGTAAAATGAAACGAGAGGATGAAGAGGGGCGGGTGAGAGCGCCACCAGCCTTTTCAAATTTAAAACGGTTTTATTCGATTTCATTGATTTGATTTAATTTTGTTTTTCCAATTTTTTATTTTTTTTATTATTTTAAACTTTAAAGAAGCCCCCGATTATTTTACACCAACAACGAAATGACCTTTTGATTCAAGGTGGAAGAGAAAAATGACATCAGCGAAAAGTTCGGCCATTCCCCTTTTTAAATGGATTTTGTTTATTTTTTTATTTGAAAATTGTGCTTAAATTCAGCCTAGAATTCTAAGTTAAAGATAATTTTTTAAAGACTTTCTCTATCCTTATCAATGTGACCTTTAAATCCATTAATCTAGTAATTTAAACGCAAAGAAACATAAATTAGCCAAATTTATCGGGTAATTTTTTCTCATTTCTCACCTCATCAATCACAATTTGTCGAGGACTTTGTAAAATGTCCTTAAATGCATGCGGTTCAAAATATAATCGATCTGAAATTGTACATTTTATTAATTGTAGAAGAAGCTTCGAGAGAAAGAGAGAGAGGGAGAGAGAGAGAGAGAGAGAGAGGGAGCAGAGAAAAAAGAAATCAAAAGGCTATTTCTGTTTGCACAGCCTCTTGGAAAAAAAAAGGTTTGAATAAACATCCAGAAAAAAACAGCGATTCAACGTATTTTTGTTTTGTTTTTTCCTCGGATTTCTTTTTTGTTCTTTTTAAAATTTATTTAAAAAAAACCGCCTACCAATCGCTATAAAAGATAATCGCTCAACTAAAATGACGCCAGCAAAACTTCCATTCAAAATTGTGACCTAAAATGATGAAGATCGAATCGATTTATTGATTTTTGTTTGTTACCTTATCACATGTGTGCACAATAAGTGATGTAATATATGTGCTCCCCAATGATGAGATAATTAATTCGGGTTTTTGTGCTCCTTCGCATCTGCAATTATTTATATTATTTGTACATATTAATTATGTATTTATATAAATAAATAATCAAATGTATTTTTATATTTTCTTTTCTATTTAGAAAAGCCGCGCAAGTCGATTTCAATGTTTCATTTCTTTTCTCTCTCTCCATTATTTTAAACTATTTCTCCTCATATTGACAGTAGTCGTGTCTGACAAAATGCTCTTGCCTTGTAAGCCTTCTCTTAAATGATGAGAGAAAAGAAAGGAAGAGGAAGGGAAAAGAATAAACTAACCGTTTTAAGTCAGTCAATTGACCTTCCTTATAAAAAAAGAGAGAGAGAGAAAAAAAGAAAAAAGCTTTTACCTTTCTTTGAATTAAATTTTTTTAAACTGTCGTCAAGTTCAATGTGTAGTCCGCAATTATAGATGCGTGTGCAATAATTTAAAATTGTGTTGTTCCGTGTTCTATTTTCAAAGAAATGGTTGCTATTTTTTTCACATTTCAAATCAAAATCTTCATTTTTATTATATTTTTTGATTTTGTAAGTTTTTTAAATATTGTGAATTGCCCTTAAAATATGTAGAAAATCGAACGAATTTCCACTTCACCTTGAATCGATTCATTTTTCGCGCGAAACACTTCCAGATTTATTTTTGTTTTTGCCGACAGAAAAGAAGAAAAAACAGTGTGAAAGTCATTGTTGATAAAAATTTTTTGTTCTGAAAAATGACGAAGACAAAAAAAAGAAGAAGAAGAAAAGAAAATGGTAGTGCTGATTGACGAATTGTTTATTATAAATCAATCAAGCTATTCGATGAATCATTTAAAAATATTATTGCCTTCTTCTTCTTTTCCTTCTTTCCCTTCTTTTATTTCTTTTTCCGTTTTTTCCCATTAATACCATATTCATTAATGATTCGTTGAAAATACTTTCCTTTTTTTTTGAATTATCAAAGA
The DNA here is from genome assembly GCA_963572285.1 of Caenorhabditis drosophilae. Taxonomy (NCBI): domain Eukaryota; kingdom Metazoa; phylum Nematoda; class Chromadorea; order Rhabditida; family Rhabditidae; genus Caenorhabditis; species Caenorhabditis drosophilae. Next base: position 2,064,298 of record OY751562.1, on the reverse strand, counting down.
GAGAGAGAGAGAGAAAAGAAAAGGAAAAACTTTTCAAATTTTTTTCTTTTTTCTTTCTTCTTCTCGTTTTTCAGAAATTTTTTAAAACGAAATTTGCAGAATTTTTGCTTTTTTAAACATTTTTGTTTTTATTCCATTCCGAATGAAAAATAACAAACTTGATTTGAGAAAAAATTGTTTTTACATCAAAACTATACTGATGTTTGATATTTTTCAAATAAAAATCAAAAAATCGATTCAAATTTCAACTTTCTCTGAGCATTTGCAATAAAAGAAAAACAGTTCAATAAATAGTTTTCAACTAACGAGACAGTGTGCTAAACAATGAAGACCCAGCTTCTAGCTGTCAATAGAGCGCATTTTTGTATCTGACTTTTTCTTTTCATTTTCTGCCGCGAACATGAGAGTTTGAATTGAAGAAAAAACGGGAAGGGGGAAAAAGTGGTTGCGCGTATATTTTGCCTGCCTTCTGTTTGGTTCTTTTCCTTTCTCTATTCGCTTTAGGGTCACTCTCACTCCTAACCCCCCCCCCCCCCCCCCCTCCCCCCTCTCTTAAAATTTTTTATCTTTACATACAATTGTGGGTGTGTTTTTTTTTTGGAGGTTTCTTGGCTTTCTTCCAATTAATTTGCCATTTTTCAATGATTTTAAAATATTTTTTTGATAAATCGATAAACTTGTAGAGGTTTAATTTAAAAAAAAATATATATATATATTTATATTTATATATATATAATAAAGGAAATTATTGGAGAAAACCATGGGAGAAGAGTGTATTGATGTGTCATCATTTAAATAACAAACAACCAAGAAAATGAAAAAAAGAAAGAAACCGTTCTATTGGCTCGCTCGTATTTTACGATTTGTTACGTTTTAATATACTTTTTCTCTTTTTTTCTTCCTTTCTTTTTTTTTTTTTTTTTTTTGGGAAAAAATGCTGTATTTGTTTAGTTTCTCCTTGTTATATATGAGAATTTAGTACAATTTATTACATATTTTTCATGAAGCCAACCCGAAATGGTCCTAATAATCATTCGAAAAGAATTTAGGTTTCTGATTATTTTTGTTAAGTTGAATGAACACTGTTTTTTTTCTTTTGTTTTATCAACTTAAAAAGTTTTTGAAATATTTGGAAACCGGCTTTTTTTTTTTTTTGGAATTTTAACGTTTGTACTTTTCACTTTTTCTCTTTCTCGAATAGTTGTTGAAAATTTATTTCACAATTAAAGTCTAAAATTGTGCAATATCTTCGTAATAGTTTAGTTTACAAATAAATGTGGACATTGCGCTCAAATTACAACGCCATCTATGTACAAATATAGTTCGATAAGAGAGAAAGAGAAAGAGAGAGAGAGAGGGGGGGGGGGTGGAAGAGGGTTTCCCTTGAAAAAGTTTTAGGTCATGAATTTTTGATTTAATGCAAATTTTGAGCGATTGTGTTGTCGTTTTATGAGTTTCATAATTTTCCTGACTCGATTTTAAAAAAAAATCGTTTTATTTACATTTGAAAATTATTTTGGCTCAAATGACATGTCAATTATTCGACACGTTTAAAAATGGGCCAATTACTGATAAAAATGATACATTTGTTATCGGTAAATTTTGTTTAATTTTTTTTTTTTGGTATTTTTGGGATTTTTTGAAAATTGAAAAAAAAGCCAAATCCGAGTGTTTTGTTCTTCTTCGTCTTGTTTTTTTTTTTGCAGCTTTTCATATTTATTTTCTAGCTGTTTTTGAGGTGTAGAAAAAGTGAGAGAAAGGAAACAATTTTTTTTTGGTTTTTTTCCCAAGCTTTTTGTGTAGGAAATTGAAATTATTTGGTAGTTTTTATAATGATAACAACATTTTTTTTTGATGAAATGATGTGTCATCATCACAACGGAAATTGTAAAAACCAACTCACGAACAAGCAATACTGTGCTCTTGGCAAATACACTGTTTCGGGCACGTTGTTAATCCATTTGATAGTGAAAATAAATAGAAAAATATTAGGTAAAGGCTCATTTCTTGTTTCGTCTTCAATTCGTTAGTAGTGAAATTATCATTCCTGGAAGTTTTTAGAAATTTTGTTTTTTAGTGAGAAATTTAAAAAAAAATTGGTGAGAAACGAGCCGAAAATGCATTTGTATGTAGTAAATTATTCGAAAAATGAATTTGGAGCAGAAAGGATCTTCTAATCTCCTCAAAAATTGTCAAATTGAATAAAAAAGATGCTAGATAAAAGATGAAATTGAAACATTTTTTGAATGGAAATGAGCCTAAATTTAAGCTCATCTGTATTTCCATGACAAAGAAAATGGGTGCGGTGGGTTGGGGAGAGAGAGAGAGAGAGAGAGAGAAGAGCCCAATTTTTAAGGTGAGATGAGCTCTTTTCCTTCTTCTTCTTTTTTTTCTGTCAACACGAAAGAGGTTTGTGTTGAATTTTTTATGAGGTTTTTTTTTTTTGAAGATAAAGAAGGATGAGAAGCTTCTGATGTGGACATCGCTTTTCGTACAAAATGATCGTCAAAGAAGAACGAAATAATTTTGGGGGGAAGAGAGGTCGGGGAAAGGGAAGGAGAAAAAGTTTTGAAGGTTAAAATGTGTTGGGCATGTGTGCATCGCAATGAATGAGGTTACCAAAACGATCTCGTTAACTCGTTGCGAAGAGGTCGAGTCCTATTCATAAATTTAGCTTCTTCTTCTTCTACTTCTGCTTCGGCCTCCTCTTCCTCATTCTTATTTTTGCCGTTTTGCTCTTCAAGCACCCGGACGACGCTAAGTAGTTTATCTAATTTTGGCGCGCGCGAGAGCGCACACTCGAAAATGAATGAAGCAAGAGAGGTGATTCAAAATGTAGTTGATGATGATGATTATGGTAGTGACGGTGATGAAGGCGAAGTTGATGAGGTGGATGGTGGTCTCTTTCTTCTTCTTCTTCTTCTTCTTCTCCTTCCTTCATCTTCATCTTCTTGACATTACTTCTTGAGTTGCGCAATAATAATTCTATTTGTTGCGACGATGTCGGCGACAAAGAATGTTGAAAAAAAAAGGGGGGGGGGGTGGTGGTGGTGAGGGGGAAAGACATTTTTTTTTTCGTTTGAAGAATTTGTTGCACATGAAAATTCTTGCTCCATATTCTCGCATTTTTGTTTTTTTTTTATGCACATTTCTGGAATTATTGGGAAGAAATTGATTCGTCGTCAAGAAAGACATCATTAAAAATAAAAGAAGAAAATATTATTTGTTTTGCTCCGTTGAGTTGTTTTAAAAATAAGAAGCATAAAAGTGTAGGGAGGGGGGGGGGGCGGGTAGGATCTTGACTTTTGTCATTAAATTCGCGTTTAATTTGAATCATTGAAAATCAATTATGATAAATTGGGTCTTGCACGGAAAAAACTGATATAGTTGAGTTCTCAATTGTTCAAAACTCTTAAAAGTTTGATGAAAAATTGTTGAGCTTTATCTGAATTTTCTCTCTCTCTCTCTCTCTTTTTGCCTCTAAACACACAGTTTTAATATTTTCAATTTTAGTTTTGTAAAAAATAGAACGTGTTCAATAGAGCGTAACTGCAGTGGTCCGATAATACGAAGATTTTTGTATTGAAACTATTTTGCGGGGAAAATGTGTCGAAAAAAAAACGCTCGGTGCTTTGATTACGGTAGAATAGATTATGCACATTTATTAATTAAAATGGATTTGGCACAATTATGTTAAGATATGTATCAATGTCCAGATGGTAAAAGGATCCTTGTTGACTGCCTTGTGGTTTTGCATCAATTGTTTTGACATTAAGACACAATGAGATGTGTGGTTGCAAAATCCTAAATTGAATTTTGAAGACAAGAGTGGGCTAACTAGACTCTCAGAGAGCTTAGGTTTTTGGAAATGAACCGGATCGGTTTCATTAGTCACTTCTCTTTTTGTTCTTTTTCTCTCTCTCTCTCTTTCTCTCTTTCTCTATTTCTCTCTTTCTCTCTTTCTCTCTATATTGCTTCTTTCGGTCAAATTGTCATAATTATTTTATTATTATTGAGGTTGTGAAAGGAATTAGAGAGAAAGAGAGAAAATAGGAAGAAAGAATGGAATTAGATCCAGCTAGTTAAGCTATTTGCAATTTATATGAATGCTCTTTATGGTTGGCTCCTCACCACAACCCAACCCCCACCCCCCAACCCCCAACCCCCCACTAGTGTTCTTTTTCGCTTTTTATTTCCTTTTCTCTCTCTCTCTCTCTCTCACACAAATTTTCTCTGTTTGTGACAATGATTTAGTCCAGAAATTTGCTTGGGTTTTTGGATTGGTTGGTTGGTCATCTCAAATTCTTATCCAATTCCTTCCTTCTCCAACCAACCAACCGAACAACCAACCGTCTGTCGTTTTTTTTTCCTAATTCTTCCATCAACAACGTATGATTTGGAATAACAAATTGAAAATGCAATCGAAATCACGAAAATCTGCTCATTTATTATTCATTCATGTTCCATCGGGAAATTTTTTTTTGCTGAAAAAATTCGTTTTTTTTTCCTGTAAGAAGATGATAATTTTTGTTTGTTTTTAATATGTTGACCTGACGGGGGTCTCCCCACGATTAAATGCAAAATAATTCAAACTCTAAAAACTGTGTTTTCCTGGGAAAAAAACAAATTGAAGAAATTGAGAAGAAAAAAAAGAAAGTATTTTCGTGCTAAGAAATTTTGCGCAATCAAAGTGTTATGCTCCTTTAAAAACACATTTTGGCCAGAAATTTGGAAAAATATTTTGAAAAAGTTTTTGATTGCGCGCATTAAATTATCCATGTTTGATTCGCCACTTCTTTCACAATTGTCTGCTTCTTCGTAGTTGTCTCTGTATTCTCCACACTGAGTTTATAATCTCTTCCGTTCGTTCTCCTTGTCCCTATTCTCTCTCTCTCTCTCTCTCTCTCTCTCTCTCTCTCTCTCTCGGTCTCTTTGTCTTTTTATCTCTTCTTTTCTTTTTCTTTGTTTCTTTCTCTCTCTTCTCTCTCTCTCTCTCTCTCTCTCTCTCTCTCTCTCTCTCTCTCGTCCTTTTTCCGATGGATGCGTGGTGGGTGTGTGTGTGTGTGTGTGTGTGTGTGTGCTGGGTCTCCCTACCACAAATGTCGAATTTTGTGTAGTTTTTGTTTGAAACCCAACTCTCATTTAGTCAGTCAACTATCAATGTTTGGCTGCCGCCTCAGCGTTGGCAAATTTTAAAAAGGAAGAAAATGGGCAAATTTTGAAATGGTGAAATTGTTTCCTTCCTTCCTCATCTGATTCTTCGGGGCCCTTCTCTCTCTCTCTCTCTCTCTCTCTCTCTCTCTCTCTCTCTCTCTCTCTCTCTCTGTCTCTCTCATTTGTTTCTTTTTGTTCTTCTTGGTGCCACTTCAATATTTTTCCCACTCATTTTTTCCGCTGAAATTATTTCATTTTTGTATTTCTCTATTTCCCGGCGCCCCTAGGCCGTTCAATTTGTTTTTGTTGTTGAAATATTTTTTATTATGAAATTTTTTTTTGCAGAATAAAAACGAAACGCAAGAAATAGAAAGAAGAAGTGATGGCGTGGCGTTTCACGGCATCGAAATTCAAAAATACGACACCGAAATTGCCGAAAAAGGAGGTTTGAACTCGCTTTTTTTCTTTGCTTTTTAATGAATTTTTAGTTTCACTCCCGTTTTGTTTAATTTTTTGTGTTTGAATTTTGAAAAAATTGAATAAAAAAAAAGCTTTGGAATTATTTTTTAGACAAAAATTGCTTTTTTTTTGTTTTTTTTTGCACCGCAAAAAAGCGAGCTTTTCAATTAATTTGTTTCTCTTCCATTTCCCTCCCGTCTCTTTTTGATTTAACCAGCATGTGTGGATTGTTTGTTGTTGTTGTTGTTGTTGTTTTTCTTCTTCAGAATTGTGATGAAAATGATGATGCGATTTGTGAAATAATCACGTGCAAGCTCAAACTAACAACGGTGTGTGTGTTTTTTTTTTCTCTTTTGTGGTTTTGTTTCTGTTTCTGTGTTTTTTTTTTGTTGCAAAAGTTTCCTTTTGACAATCAATCAGTGTTTGTTTGATTATTAATCTCGAAAATTGCAGGACACAATATTTGATGTGCCGGTTGGAAATTTGTCGTGTACAGACAATGGAATTCAAGCCAGTGCCGACTTTTTAGCGTTTCACATTGAAGGCGAAGGTGGGAAACTTGGTGTATTACCAACTGGTGTCAAAGGTCGACGAACCCGCAATGATATTTGGATAATCGCAGCACACGGAGGTGAGGAATTGTTTGTCTTGGTTGTTGTGTTTGAGAATGAAAAAAAATTTCAGAACAAGTGGCAGACTTTAATTTCATGTCATTTGCCGACAATTATTTGTCAACATGTAGTCGAGATGAACAGGTCAAAATTTGGAAGTTGTCCAAAGATTGTTCGCCATCATTGGTAACCGAAATTGATGTTGGCGGTGGAGTCATTGTTGAAACACTCAAGTAAGTCTTGAAATATATGGAAGGTCAAAATGAAAATTACAACTTTTTTTTTTCCTCCGTCTAGATCACACTCGACAGCGTCAAACATTTTGGCATTGGGATCGATTGGTGGCGTTTATGTGGCAGATGTGGCGACACAAAAAGTTGCAATTGGTAAGAGGAGGAAGAGGCGAGGGGGGGGGGGGGGGAGGGCTGAGCAAGGGGCAGAATTTTTTTCATTTTTTCTCCTAAATTTTAGAACTTGGCGGAGTTATTGAAAAAGTGCAATCATTGGATTGGAGTGAAGATGGTCGGCTTCTAGCAGTCAGCGGAGATAAAGGGCGGCAAGTTGTTGTCTATGATCCACGAGCCGGATCACAACCAATTCAATCAGTCGAATCACACGCTGGAATGGGAAGAGAAGCGCGTGTATTGTTTGCCGGCAATCGTCTAATCTCAACTGGTTTTACAAATGTTGGTTGACATAATTGATTTGATTTGATTTCAATGGTGGAAAAAAAACGGAATGCTTTTTCAGAAGCGAGTTCAAGAAGTTCGTCTTTTTGACACAAACAAATGGGGAGCGCCGATTCAGACGCAAGAATTCGTTTCGACGACTGGCGTCCTCATTCCGCACTACGATCCGGATACACGCCTAGTTTTCTTGTCCGGAAAAGGCACCAACAAACTGTTTATGATGGAGTTTCAAGATCGTCAACCATTTATGTCATCTGGTGAGTTGAGAGTGTTTTTTTTTTTTCATTTTTTTTTAATCGACAAATTTCAGTTTTCGAACTAACCTTACCCGAACAAACGTTGGGCGCAGCGATTGGTTCAAAGCGAAAAGTTTCCGTGATGGACGGAGAAGTTGACACATATTATCAATTGACAAAATCCTCAATTGTTCCGACACCGTGTATTGTGCCAAGACGAGTAAGAGAAGCCTGACATCTTCACTGAAGCTTGGCGACTAAAAATAAAAATTTTTAGAGCTATCGCGATTTCCATGCTGAACTCTTTCCCGACACGATTGGAGCCGAAGCTGGTTGTAACTCGTACGAATGGTTGGCCGGCAACAATTCGGCGGTAAATCCAAATTTTTCGAAAACTCTTCAACAAAACGAGAAACCCAAATTTTTAGCCACCCAAAATTAGTCTGGCGCCGAAAACGTTGTCGCCGCCGCCACAAGAGCCGACACCACCGCAGCCGAAGCCAATGAAGGCGTCGTCGACAAATGTGCCGACAACGATGAACAATGTGAAGGATGATGTAAAAGAGTTGGACTATGGCAATCATACAAATCATCACGAAAAAGAGAATGGGCGATCATATCAAACGGCTGCAATTCCACCATCAGGATTGAGAATGAACGGAACTGTTCCCCCCGAAAAGGCGCACACACCAAATCCGCCAACGAGCAGCACTCAAGGGTTCGTAGTTGTATTCAAAAGATGAATGTTTATTAGTTGTTTTTTAAGAAGCTCATCGCCGTTAACAACAACATCACCAGATCCGATAACAATTGTCAACACAGGAGCTGCTCGATCGAAACCCGAATCGACATTGTCTCATTACGAAAAAGCTGTTGGATCCGTCTCAACACCGTCAACAGTCGGACCAGCATATGAGGAAAAGCCCAAAACTGAAGAGCGACCAACACCAGCGGCGGCAGCGACACCAGCTGCAGCAGCAGCAGCCACATCAAACGCAGCGTCGACATCTTCTGGAGTCGTCTATCGAAAAACGATTGGAGCATCAAGTAGAGATTTTTTAAATTTTGAAAACCAATTTATGTTTCCTTTTTCAGGCCGTTCACATCCTTTATCGCAACGTGTTCGACCAAAATCGTGTGTTGTCGGACAGATCACATCGAAATTTCGACACGTCGAAACGCTGGCTGGAATCAAGGCGAACAATTCGGTTTTTTCAAATTTGAGAAATGTCAACACTCGTCTACCGCCCGAATCGAATGGATGCTGTTGTAGTGGAAAGGTTTGATCGTTGTTGACCAATTTTCTAAATTTTGATTTGTTCGTTTTTTCAGTTTGTCGCTGTTCCGTTAGCCGGACCAGCAGGAGTGATTGGAATCTACGACGTTCGACAACCAGGAAAACTTCCCGACGGTGTGATGGATGGAATCTATAATCGGACACAAGTGACCGATTTGCAATGGAATCCGTTTGACGACGAACAATTGGCCGTCGGCACCGACTGTGGGCAAATCAATTTGTGGCGTCTAAACGAGGCGGACGGTTCACGAAACGAAATGGAGCCCGAGAAGAGCATCAAAATTTGTGGCGAAAAAATTTGCTGTTTACGATGGCATCCGCTGGCGAGCGGACTAATCGCTGTCGCCTTATCGAACAGCACAATCGAATTGTGGGATGTCAACGAGAACAAATTGTATCATCGATTTGTCAAACACGATTCTGGAATACTGGCAATTGCCTGGTCGGCTGGTGGTCGACGATTAGCGTCAATCGGAAAAGATTGTATGCTCTATGTTCACGAGCCGGCAGGCGATGCTGAAACAAGTCGCGTTGCCGAAAGAAAGGTGAGTTGAAGAAGCTTCCCAATACATACAAATTCTTGATTTGATTCTCTCAGGTGTTGGAATCGACGCGTGCCGCTCGCGTCGTTTTCGCGTGCGACGATCGAATTGTCATTGTTGTCGGAATGACGAGAAGCTCACAACGTCAAGTACAAATGTACGACGCGACGACGACCGATTTACGTCACATTTACACGCAAATTATCGATTCGGCAACACAGCCGCTTGTGCCACACTATGATTATGATTCGAATGTGCTCTTTTTGAGTGGAAAAGTGAGCTAAAATGTCGAGCAAACAAACATTTCGAAAATCGAATTTTTTTTTCAGGGTGATCGAATTGTGCACATGTTTGAAGTGATTTATGATTCACCATATTTATTGCCGCTCACCTCGTACATGTCGTCAAGTGGCGGACAATCAATTGCGTTCCACAACAAGAAGAGGTGCAACGTGATGGCGGTTGAATTTCAAGTTGCATGGCGTCTAAACGAGAAAAGTCTGGAGCAGTTGATCTTCCGGGTTCCACGTGTCAAGGTTTTTTTTTTTTTTAAATTTCAACAAGAAAGAAAAATTATAACAAATTGTTTTGTTTTTTCTTTTCTAGAAAGACGTGTTTCAAGACGATTTATTCCCTGACGCGCTGGTAACATGGGAGCCGGTTACGACGGCGGCTCAATGGATGTCTGGGCAACAGCCGACGCCAATTTTCCGTAGTTTGAAACCGGAAGGAGTTTATTCGTCGAGTAAGTCGAATGAATTGTTGAGAAGAAAAACGAGAAATTATTGGTTTTCTCATTAAAGTTCCGCGGCCAATCGGTGCAACGTCGACAGTTATCAGAACGCCAATGGCGGCGACGGCGCCAGTTCGTTCGTCGGAAGTTGTTTCGGCGATATCGCGTGGACCACAAAGTTGTGCAGTGGAAAGTGCTCATGGTCCGGATAGACAAAAGGTGAGAGTTTTGTTCATTTTTTTTTCTTTTGAAATATTCTTTGGGGGAAAAGAAAAGAAAACACAGTGTTTTGCGCGGAAATTTGAAAATATGTTGTGCAGTGTTTTTTCTTTGTTTTGACTAATTGAGATTCAGACGATTGAAAATGAGGAGGAGGAGAAGGAGGAGGAGAACGAAAAGGGAAAGTTTGAAACTAAAGAAATTTTTGAAAATTTTGAAATTGAACAAGAAGGTGGTGAAGAAGAAGAAGAATTAAAAAATGATGATGAGGATGAGGATGACTATGATGTGAGAGAAAAATAAAAGTAGAAAAACGAAACAAAACTTGTTCAATTCAGATTGTTGAGACATATCTGTAAAAATTTGAATTTGTTGTTGTTTCAAAACCTGTAAAAAATGATTTAAATTTTGGTGGTGAGATAATAATGAATGTTTTTCTTTATTTGTCCGTCTTTTTCTTTCCTTCTTGCCTCTCTCTCTCTCTCTCTCTCCATCCTCTACCCCTAACTCATCATCTGTCGGCTTTTGCATTTTTGCCAACAGCACATTGAAAAATTTGTGTTGAAAGCTTTTTTTGCTGCCGCCGCCGCCCCCGCGCCTGATTTGAGAATGAAAACCAATTTTTGGGTTTTTTGATTTGTGTTGTTTTTGTCGGTTTTCTCTCTCTCTCTCTCTCTTTCTCTCTCTCTCTCTCTTTCTCTCTCTCTCTCTCTCTTTCTCTCTCTCTCTTTCTCTCTCTCTCTTCAAACTATGACCCTCTGTTCTTTTTTTTTTTGATCGCGTTATCGCTCCTGGGTTGAATGAGCATTGAAAACATGAAATGAGGCTGAAGAAATGTTTCTTTTCTTTTTTTTTAAATGATTCCTAATGCGAAACTGAAATGGCTGGAACCTTTGTTTATTGAGAAAAAAGAAGAAGCAAGAAAATCATTGATTTTTTCTTTTTGCAGGTTGCGTCAGCTTGGTCAGATAAAATTGGAGTTGATACCCGATTGGAACAAGACGAGATGGAAGGTGTTGATGAAAGCGAATGGAAATAGATTGTTGGCCTTTTTTTTTCTTCTTGGTTCTTTTCAAAGTTGCAATTGACGGTTATATTGAATTTTATCTCTTTCTCTCTCTCCCTCTCTCACTCGTCTTCTCATTAGCCGAAAAGCTGAAAAACGCTGTAATTGTTTTTTTTTTGGTCATCGTCACTCTACTATTTTGAATTGCTTTACTTCAACTTATTGCTTTTTTTGTTTTGTGTTGAATTTTTATTTTATTTGATCGAATAGTTGTCGGAGAAGAAAGGCGCCTTTGAAAATTGGGGTTTGCTTAGTGTTTTTTTTTTTCTTTTCTCAATTTTGGACATGGAATTTTGCCCAGAATTTCATAGAAGAAGAAGAAGAAGAAGAAGAAGCATTGCCTAGTCGCGATAGCATTTTTTGTTGTCAAATTTAAAAATTGAATGAAAGAGAAATTGATGTGTTTTAGCATCAAATAAAGAAGGTGTTTGCTTTGTCTCGAGCTTTTATCATTTATTCTTTCCACCCCCCCCCCCCCCCCTCCCCCCCCCATCTCGTTTCTTTTCTTCTCCACTTTATCCATTTTAGATTTATGTGTAAAAATTGAATTATTTTACTTTTTGTTTTATAATTTTGATTTTTTTTTCTGCTTGATTATTTTAATTATTATTATTATTATTGCATCATCATCATCATTTCAGTTTTTATGTGCTCATCATCAGTGAAAAAAAATGAAGAAAAATAGAATAAATTGTCGAAATAGAAAGAAAGAAAAAGAAAAAGAGAAAAACGAATTGTTGTGTTGTTTGAAAACTGTGAATATTTATCGATTGATTTGTGTTTTGTTTATTTTTTTTTGTTTAATTTTCCAAAAAAAAAGGAAAAAAAATGGGAACAATTCGACGACTTCCACCGGAAGTGGTGAATCGAATGGCGGCCGGCGAAGTGTTGGCAAGACCGAGCAACGCGATCAAGGAGCTCGTCGAGAATTCGCTCGACGCTGGTTCAACCGAAATTGTGGTCAACATTCAAAATGGTGGATTGAAATCGTTGCAAGTGATGGTACGATGGTTCGGGTCCCGGGGAAAAGGGGGCCCGGGTGGGGAGGGGAGGGGCCCGTTGGAAATTTTGAGCAAAAATGAAAAATTGGGCTTTTTTATTTTGTTGTGAATTTTCAAGGATAATGGGAAAGGAATTTGCCGAGATGACTTCGAGCTTGTCTGTGAACGATTCGCAACATCAAAGTTGAAGGAATTCGAAGATCTAATGAAAATGAAGACGTACGGATTCAGAGGAGAAGCATTGGCGTCACTAAGCCACGTGTCAAAAGTTGGTGTGGAGTGGAAAAAATGGAATTTGATTTCTGATTTTTTTGTTGGTTTTTTTTTTGAAGGTGAACATCGTATCAAAACAGGCGGACGCAACGTGCGCCTATCAAGCGAATTTTTTAGACGGAAAAATGGTGGCGGCGACGAGACCGGCGGCCGGAAAAACCGGAACGTGCATAACGGCGACCGAATTGTTTTATAATTTGCCGCAGCGACGAAACAAAATGTTGTCGAGCAACGAAGAATCGAGATTGATATTCGATACATTGATGAGATTTGCCATTCATCGACCGTTAGTTGAACCCCCTCCCCAAAAAAAAAAATGAAAGTACAATGCGGATACGGTAAAAACAGTATTTAAAGGGACGTGTCGTTTGCGTTGCGACAAAATCAATCAAGCGATTTTCGAACGAAAGGCGATGGGAATTTTCGAGACGTCGTCAGCTGCCTAGTCGGACGACAAATTGCTGATGTAAGAATGAATGACTGTTGGGTTTCGAGCGGCGAGAAAACACCAAAAAGAAAGAAAAAACTTCAAATTCATTTTTTCCAGAATCTGATTCAACTCCAACTCGATTCGAATCGATTGAAATTCAAATTTTCTGGTTGCATGTCGATGCCGATTTCGGCAGCCACAGCAAAATTGGCCCAAAATCGAAAGGTGAGAACATCAATGAGATTTTTGAAAAATTGTTTTTTTTTGGCGCCAAAAAATTGTCCTGCGTATGTCAAATTCAAATTATCAATAGAGCGGAGTTTTCACTTTGTCGTTGGAAGAAAAAAAATCTTAAATTGTTTTCAGACGAAACAGTCATTCTTCAGCGTTTTCATCAATGGTCGAAGCGTTAAATGCGACATTCTGAAGCAGCCAATCGATGATGTTCTATCGAATAAATCATTGATTGCTCAATTTTGTGCAGTTGATTTGAAAGTTGGTTTGAAATTCGAAGGAAAAAAGGTTTTTTTGCTTTAATTTCAGATTGATGAAAATCGGATCGATGTGAACGTTCATCCAACCAAAAATTCGGTGCTTTTCCTGGAAAGAGACGAGATCATTGAAGAAATTAAAATGGTATTAAAAAGCATCAAAAAGCATCAAAAATTATCGATGCTTGATTTCAGTACATCGACAAACTGGTCAACGAAATGTTCGGAAACGAAATCATTGCGAAATGTGCTGAAAATTGTGAAGAAGAAGAAGAAGAAGAAGAAGCTGATTCCAGAGTTGTGTCGATGCTGAATATTCCACAAATTCAACCGATTCATCAAATCAAATCGATCGAATCAGTGCGGCGAGCTTCACCTTCAATTGGATTCCGAAAAAATGAGCAAAATGAAAAAAAACGAGTTGACTACATGGTATCGATGAATTTTCAGTGTTGAGAATCAACGCGTCGAAAATTTTTCAGGAGATTCGAACCGATTCAAGAGAGCGAAAATTGGATGAATTCATCATTCGATGCCCATCATCACAAACGCCAAAATCTCAGAAGATAAACGACGGCGAATCAATCGATGATTTGGAGTCAACTGTGGGCGCTGTTGCCGACGCCGACGCCGCCGCCGTCGCTTCTTCCTCCTCAACCGCAACCGACTTTCAGAATGTTTCGATGGTGTCGATTTTGAGCCAGGAAAATTGTGATGACGAGACAAAAGTTGGTGCAATAAAAATTGTTTTTTTTTTTCAAGAGAAAAGAAGTGATTTTTCGCTGAAATTTCAGACGAGACGAGAATTCGATTTTGAATCGCTGAACGAGTTGAGAGCTGAAATTTGTCGAAATACTTCATTGACTTTAAGGTGCTTATTCGGTTGTTGTTGTTTTTGTTGCTTTGAAGCTTTGAAACTTCAAGAAAAAAAGTCAAGAATTATAGAGAAATGTTCAAAACATTCACATTTGTCGGATGTATTGATCCGGAAAGAGTCCTGATCCAATTCGGAACATCGCTGTATCAAATCGAATTGCAAATCATCTTGAGAGAATTCTTTTATCAAGTTAAAATTGAAAAAAAAATGAAAAAAAAAGAACGAATTTACAGATGGGAATTTTCTCGTTCGGAAATTATGGATCGTACCGAATTGAGGATGATCCGCCAAAAATAATTGATCTATTGGAATTGTTGGGAGATTTAGCCGAAAAGGAGTCGGACAATTATCGACAATTTTCGATATTTTCAAATTCGGGTAATACAAATCTTGTTTTTGTTTTTTTGAACTACACACACAGCGACGAAGTAATCTCGCTCCAGCGCACAATTAAAGTATCACAATTTTGGCGCAATTATTGAGAGTAATTTAACAGCTAGCTACTGATTCTCAAATAAGTTCGAGTTGATCGCCTGTGATTTGTATCCTACCGTTATCGGGGGAAGAGGGCTTCACAAATAGGAAATTCCGAGAGAGAGAGAGAGAGAGAGAGAGAGAGAGAGAGAGAATGAAAAATGCCCACCGTGCAAATTTAAATTTTTTAAAAAATTAAAAAAAAAAAAAGGGTTTTTTTCAGAAAAAAGGAAAGAAGCGGAAAAATTGCTCGGTGAGCATTTAGAATTGTTGAATGATTATTTCTCAATTAATCTGGAATGGATTGGAGAAGAGCCGGACTATCGGTGAGAATTTTGTGCTTCTTTTCGTTTCTTTTTTGTTGTTGTTGAAAATATTGATCATTTAGACTTCATGTAACTGGAATCCCATCACTTGTGCATTATTATATTCCACAATTGGAAAAATTACCATTTTTAATTGGATCATTAATCATGGATGTCGATTACGATCAGGTTTGGTGGTTTTTTTTTTCCGGAATCTGAAAATGTGCAATTTTATTGATTTTTCTAGGAGAAAAAGTGTTTCGAGTCGATTTGTCGTGCGATCGCTGAATTTTTCACATTTCATAAAGCATTTTTGAATGGCGAAAATGAAGATGACAAGGAAATTTCAAGTGAGAAATTCAAACATTTTTGAGTCGATTTCTTTCACACCCGAAAATTTCAGTTTTCTCGCCATTCTCCTGGAAGAAATTGGTTCGACAAATTCTGATGCCATTGGTGAAGAGGAAATTCTTGCCGCCTGAAAACTTGAAAGAGCAAAATGTAATCAGTGTTTAGCTTGAATTCAATTTAAACTCAAGTGTAATTGCGCGTCGAGTACGGTGCAATGCAGACAATGCGCGATTTCAGAATGTGTCTACCGTAATCATCCACGTAATATGATTTTTGTTTCAGGCGATCAAACAATTGGCTGATGCTCATGATCTTTATAAAGTTTTTGAAAGATGTGGATCTTAAACTTTGAATCGAATTTTTTATTTTTTATTTGAAAGCGTGTATTCCCGTGACCTATTTTCTAAAACAATTTTTTTCATTTTCTAACAAATTTTACGATATTTTATGTTGCAAACAATCAATGAACCCTCCAACATTTGCCGAATTAACAAAAGTCGTCGCGGTGAGTGGAAAAAACGAAATGTTTGATTTTATTGAATTTTTTCAGCAAACGCCAACACAGGCGGAAAGTGTGATCGATTTTATTCGACGCTTTTTTCCACTCAACATGTTGACCGCTTATCAATGGGCGGTTCTTGAAAGTGTTGCCGATTCGAGACAAGGTTTGAAGATTTTTTGGCAAAAAATGAAAAAAAAAACTATTTTTTTCTGTTCAAGAGCCGCTCATCATCGACATTACCACTTTTCGATTTTGTGAAACTTTCGAACATTGCTCTGACAATAATGTGACAATGTCAGTGACCAAATATTTAGAGGTACAAAAAAACTGATCAAATTTTATTAAAATTCTCTCTTTTTTAAAGGTAAACCCATTTAATCGAGAAATAAAACTCAAAAAAACAGTTCGCATACATCCAAGCTATATAAATTCTGATATCTATTTAAAATCCTACTCAATGATCACCAAAATTGAATAACACCATTATTTTTTGAACTTTTTCCTTATCATTTGTTTCCTATTACCATTCAACTATTCACATATATTGGAAGAAAAAAAAAATAAAATTTTGTTGTAACCTGAATTAGAGAACAAACAAGGCAATTTTTCCTATGAAAAAGTCTACAAAATGTTGGAGCATTGTACTATTTCTTGTGATATTCTGCTCATTTTGATTGGTTTCCTATTTTTGATTTGTACTTTTTCGAATTCATCCTTCGTTTTTTCATCCTTTTCCACTTTGGTTTGATACAATTGAAGTTTTGATCTGAAATTCGAATCAATTATGAAGGAAATTCTTTTTATTTTCTTTTTTTTTGAAAAATGCTTGTATTCAAACCGATTCAACTTCATATGACTTCCGACTAAATCATCAGTTACTAATGCGGCCATCAACGATAATTCACCAGCTAAAACTGTTGCTGATATTATTTCAGCCAGTCGTTCAGCGTTTCTACCAGGTTTTTCCCAATTTGGTCCATCACAATTTAGACTCTTAAATTTTTTAGTTTTTAATTTTATTTTTATAGATTTTTTCTTTACTTGAAGACACGCTTTTTGTGGTGGAAGAATTGTTCCTCCTCCGACAGTTCCGACTTCAACACATGGAAGTGTACACGACACGTACAGATCTCCATCTTCGGTCACTTCCATTCGTGTTGAACACATTGACGACGACACAACTTGTGCTGGATCCTGCCCAGTTGCTATGAATATTGCAGCCACAATGTTGGCTGAATGAGCATTTGAGCCACCGACGCATCCAGCTCGTGCCGAGCCAATATTTAGCTTTGCCTGAATAGTAATTTTAAATTTAATTTGATTAAAAATCAAATAAAATTTTACATTTGCCAAAAATGCCATTTCCTTTGGTGTTGTTTTCAGAATCTTCTTTACCACTGCTTCTTGGACAACACATTCAGCCACAACTGATCTTCCTCTTCCCTGTGTCCAATTTAATGCAGCCGCTTTTTTGTCCACACAATAATTGCCGCTCAATGCGACCACTGACATATTTGGAAATAATTTTGAAATAAATTTGATTGACTGTGAACAACTTCTGGAAAAAATTGTTTTTCAAAAATATTTTGATATTTTTCCAGATTTTACTTGGATATCATATTCATTCCCATCGCATCCCCGGTTAATGCAATAAATCGCAAAAATGCTAAATTTCCATCAACTGTGACTTCAATTTTTTGTAATTTAGCAAATCTGAAATTTATTTTATTGAATTTTCGAATTTAAAACAAATAAAAAACCTGCTGCTTTTTTCAAACTCTCGTTTTATGTCGTCGAAGCTTTCAACCATTTCAATCCATTGTTTAAGCTCTCTGAAATTGAAGAATTGAAATGTTCTCAATAATTTTTATTTTACATTGCTTCCTTTGCTGTTGGAAATTTAACAACTGGAGCTCTTGTCATGCCACACGAAAAAACAGAAGCTTGAACACCATTTGATGCTTTAATTGCTGACATTCCTCGGTTTGTCGATGCAATTAATGCTCCTTCGGTTGTTGCCATTGGTACATAAACATCAGTTTCATTATTGATGAAAAGAGGACCAGCAATACCGACAGGTACTGGCACATAACCAATAACATTTTCACAACAAGAATTAACAACCTTTAAATGTTTGGCTTTAACACATTTTGTTGGGGGAGAAAACTCACAAATTTATAATCGTATCCTTTAAACGGAAGATTCTCAATTGGCTTTTTAATGAAAACTCGTCGAACTGCAATGGCTTCTTTTAAATCAAAACGATTCTCGAGATCGCGTTGCTTCGCTTCGCCTTGCCGTAAAAGTCGAACAGCTTCACCGCAGCTCACCTGTTTTCCTTAAACAGTGATGATTCAGAGCAGAGTTCGATTTAAAAATGTGTTAAAACCTGACTCCCAATCGTGTTTGATTTGATCAAAACTTCGATCTCCCGGAATAATCTCATAATCTTCATCGTCACGACGACATTGAACTCCAATTTCGCGCGTTTCTACATGACTTGAAGTGTATTCTGATAGAGGAAAAATACTTTTTGAATTTTTCAAATTCAAATTTAAAAACCTTCAACACTGTCATCTTCTTCGCCAACCGAAAATAAAGGTTTCCGTTTTTTTTCCGCTTTTTCCAGCCACTCATCAAAAATAAATCTGGAATTAGTAAAATTGAAAAACAGAGAAAAAATGCGTTATTTTTACGTTTCGATTTTTTTCCTCCAATTTGCCTCCTTCGGATTAATTGATTTCAAAAATTCTTGCAATTCTATTCGATTTGCTCCCATTTTTCGTGTCTTCTGTAAATAAAACTTAAAATTTTGATAAAAATAAATTCTGCAAAGCTTTAAAAGATTTTTTTTGATAGTAAAAATAATTATCAACTTTTTTTATCATTAAAATAGATAATTTCCCCCTTAAAAACCACAAAAATCGTAGAATGGGCGGAGCGTCAAGGGCAAGTTGGTCAAAAGCGCGCACATTTTCTGCAGCCTGCAGGCACAACATATAACATTGTCAAGGGAAAACCGCCAATTTCAAAAAATTGAATTTAATTTTTCAGGATAATCGAATGAATAATATTGAATTAAGAAAACGACGAATCACCGATTTTTTCACGAGTCAAGGAAAAAACAATTGCATTTCAAAAAAAAGTATTAAAAATATTAAAAATTGAGGAAAAATTCAAATTTCAGCTCGAAAATCAGACAGCTTTTTAAGCGAATTAAAGTGCCCTGGTAAGAAAATATTCGATAATGAAGTTTTAAAAATAGAAAAAGGTAAAAACTCATTTTAATAATATTTAATTCATATTATTTACAGTGAAAAGGAGAAAGAAAATAGAAAAAGATCACGAAAATTCGCAGACAATTTTATATTGTGGCCAATCAAAAATCGGGAATATTTTTTGTAAACAAGTAATTTTTATTGAATTTTGTAAATCGAATTTAATTAATTTTTCAGTGTGAAATGGTTTATTGCGTAGACAGCGTTGAAGATTGCCAAAAGCATCAGCAATTTCATAATCGTTTTGAAAAAACAGAAAGTTTTCAATTGAATAACAAAATATTTCAAATATTGAAGTAAATTTTTGCAAAAGTTAAAAAAAAAATGAAAAAACGATTTAGCAACTGTTGCAAACGAAAAATCGGAAATCATGAGATATTTTATATTGGAAATAAAAACCAAATTTATTTTAAAAAAGCAATCAATAATTGGTTAAAATTAATCGATGAAGAAATCGGATATTGTGGATCTGATAAAATTTGGAATATCGAAAATAAAAAGCGCATTTTTCTTTGTTTATCGAAAAAAAACGAATCAGAAGATTATTTTTTATCTGGATTATTAGTTATTGATCGATTATCAGAAGCAATGACGGAAAACTCAAAAGAAGTAATTTTTAAATTTTAAGCAATTTAAAGCCGAAAAATTTATTCAGATTATTAAAGAAGATCTTCAACAGGATTGGATTGTAGGCGTTGATCGAATTTGGACTCATCAAAGCCAGAGAAGAACATCAATTGCCAGTTGTCTTCTTGATTCGGCAACCGTTTTTGATAAAGAAATGGAATATCGAAAAAGAAGATTGCGGTAAACAAAATTATGTCCAAAATTTTTCTAAAAATTGTTTCAGCGTAGCGTTTTGTGATCTCACACTTGAAGGTCGAAAATTTGCTGAAAAATATGTGAAGTAACAATTTTTTAACACTTTTTCGTTCTTCTATTGATTTTTTAGAACGCGTTACTCACCTGACGAGCAATATTCTGGCCAATTATTAATTTATTAATATTTCTTTCAATTTTCCTGTTTGTTTCCATTTTTCTTTCTATTTGTAAAAAAATGCTCTGTATAGTGATTGAAAAAGTCATAGAAAAATAAAACTGTTGTCATTCTGCATTTTGTCGTTGCCGTGTTTGCACCGCTTATCTTGCAATTTATTCCGTAAAAAAACACGTCGCGAGAAGAAACAAACTTTCAGAAATGGAGCCAAAAGGCAACTACATTCCGGTCTTGGGACAAAAACAGGTAAGAAATTTAAATAAAAATATTTTTTCTTCAGTTTCAAACAAAGAAACTGAAATTTTCAGGCAGAAAAACCATCAAAATATCGTACGGTGTATGGAAAAAAATCGGATTCTACTAAAAACTTAAAATACGGGGAATACAATGGAAATTTATCAAAAAATATGGTGAGATTTATTTTGAAAAAATTCTACAACAACCTAAACAAAAAATTGTAAAATAAAAAACATTTCAGAGGTACTCTGAAAATAATTCAAAGACAAAAGGACGCCAAGGAGAGAGTTTGAATTTTGTATGTTTGAAATAGAAAATCAATAAATCAATAAGTTTTAAAACATCAGAGAGAAAATACGAATCAGAATTTAATGGAAGAACCAAAAATATCAGGAATGGAGTACTCAAATACTTCAGAATTAGCAACAAGCCCAGGATTGGCGTCATCAATTGATAAATCACTAAATTATGCACCAACAACATCAAATGCACAATTTTCTGCTGAAACTAATTCAAATTCAGGATACAGCTATTTGACCGAAAGATGGTTTTAGTACAAGTTTTTGTTAGTTTTTTTTGATGAACTCTGATTTTTTCAGGTGGGAAACAATTCAGACGCCAAAAGATAGAGAATTCGCGAAAAATTTGGTTGATGAAATTCTTGAGTCATCCGGAAGCTTCAATAATTGTCAGGAAATGCTTGAAGAACCGAAAAACTTTATTAATTGTCCGGAAACGCTTGAAGAACCAAGAAGCTTCAATAATTCTGCAGGAATAATGCTTGAAGAACCAAGAAGCTTCAATAATTCTGCAGGAATAATGCTTGAAGAACCGAGAAGCTTCAATAATTCTGCAGGAATAATGCTTGAAGAACCGAGAAGCTTCATAAATTGTCAGGATATCATTGAGGCATCGAGAAGCTTCAATAATGGTCAGGAAATGCTTGAAGAACCGAAAAACTTTATTAATTGTCCGGAAATGCTTGAGGCATCGAGAAGCTTCAATAATTCTGCAGGAATAATGCTTGAAGAACCAAGAAGCTTCATAAATTGTCAGGATATCATTGAGGCATCGAAAAGCTTCAATAATTGTCAAGACTTGATAAATCAACCATATTTGATGACGAATTATCAT
Source organism: Caenorhabditis drosophilae (assembly GCA_963572285.1). Classification (NCBI taxonomy): domain Eukaryota; kingdom Metazoa; phylum Nematoda; class Chromadorea; order Rhabditida; family Rhabditidae; genus Caenorhabditis; species Caenorhabditis drosophilae. The sequence goes on along the minus strand of OY751562.1, from coordinate 2,042,942 downwards.
CACCAACAACAAATTTCATCAATATCAAATTTTCAAGATGAAAGTGAAGCAGTTAAAGTTCAAATTCGTCTTTTAGAAATTGAAAAACATTTGGATAACTTGAAAAATCCGAAAAAAGAGGTAAAAACCCATTTTTTAAAAATAATTTAAGAAAAATCCGGGGTTTTCAGATTGACGAAGAAATGGAAATAATTAAAAAAGAAAATGAATTAAAGGAAAGAGCAAAAGAGTTAGAAAAAATGGAAAGAGAATTTAAGAGAAAAACTGGAAAATCATTAAGTGATGAAAGGTAAAAATCAATAAGTTTGAAGTATTCTTTGATTTTTTTAAATGCTTAAATTGTCTTGAAAAGTTGTGCTTTATTCGTGATTATTCAACGATTGTTGATTGACTTATTGTTGAATTTCTGGGTTTTTCAATTTTCCTTACAGTTCAAATAGATATTATGAGAAAAGCAAAAGCAGCATCAGCAACAGCAGCAGCAGCAGCAGCAGTAGAAGCAAAACAATCCGTGAAAGCAGCAGCAGCAACAGAAGCAGCAGCGGCAGCAGCAGAAGCAGAAGCAACACCAACAATCTTCACAACAAAAATAGCGAGAATGTTCGTCGAACGCATCATTCACCACCGCATTATTCGACGACTTCAAAACGAGATATTGAGATTCGAATCTCATCGTCGCCGTCATCGTCGTCGTTGTCGCCGTCATTATCGTCATCATCAAGCAAAAATAATCGATCAAATAGTAGAAAACGAGACGAAGATGTGAAGAGACAATCATTGACGAGACATTTGAAGAGAGGTTTCAATTACGATTTTTTTTCTTTTCAATGGAAAATTGTTTAATCCTCTCGCCAGGTTTTCATTATTTCCAGCGGCCTTTTTTTTTCTGGAATTTTTTATTATAAGAAAAGATTCTAACAAAATTAATATTTATTTTTATATTTATTGATTTTTATTTTCGCCCCCCCCCCCCCCTCGATTTCTTCCCATCTCCCCCGCCCCTTTTCATATTTCATGCCTTTTTTTATGAATTTTTCTAAAAATGTGGTTTAAATTAATAATTAAAGGTTTATTAGTCCCAAAAGCCGGTCATTGTAATTTAAGATTTATTTAGGCGATGACAAAAAAAGTTGGTTGAAATCTAAAAAAAGAATCTTCAGATTTGAGCTCACGATCGAAACATGAAAAGCCAAAAGCTGAAACAATAAGTGATAACGAAGATGAGAAGAGTTTTCTGAGAAAAAGAAGAAGTGGTAAACAATTTTTATCGAAGAGATCATCGAAAAATTGGAAGAATTTTCAGACTCGAAATATTTGGATAGAAGCGATGACGAGGATAGATCAAGAAGATCGGCGACAGCGAACAAGGCAATTTTTGAGCTTCTCTGCTTTTTGCCAATAAGTTTAAATCGGTTTTTTTTCAGATGAGAAGGAGAAGCTGAAGGATTTGGCAAGATAATTTTGAATTAAATTTTCTGTGATTTACTCTTCGTTGTGCCAATTCAAAACAGAATAAAAAATGATTTATGAAATTTAGTCGAAATTTCTTCTGTGAGCCGTAAATGCGACATGAAATATTGAAAATTGTTCATTTTTAAATTATTTGTTTTCCGCTTGGATTTTAAGGTGAATTTTCTGTGAAAAAAAAGATGGTTGAAACATGGGAATCGCTTCGAAAAAAGGCGAGAAGCACTGAAAACTCGATTGACGTCAAATTGGTATCATTGAATAAGCTGACAGCTGGATCACATGGTTTTTAAAATATTTTTTTTGAGTCTGAAAATCTTCAAAAAATTCAATATTTAGGAGGATTTGATATTGATGAGAAAACGGTGACATCAAGGCAAGCATTATTCCGAACTTTGACAACAGAAATTGAAGGATTAATTGAGCATTTAACAAATACGAATGATGAAGTTTAAAAAACATTTTTTTTTTTTTTGGATTTTTTAATGAAATTTTTTAAGATGAATGATATAATTGGAGCACAAGCCTCAGCATCATGGTCAAATAATCCGGCAATTCAACACACATTAAGAAGACATCGAGAAATTCTACGAGATTATGGTAGCGAATTCAGAAGAGCTCGTGATAATGTTGATCAAATTCTGCAAAGGTATTTGAGAAGAAGCTGAGAAAAAATTTGCGTTTTAATTTCAGAGAAGTGCTGTTGAGCAGCTCGAATGATGATCGAAATAATTCGACATGTTTGAATAATCGAGCAAGAGGATATGATTTGTATTTGAAGGTTTTTTTTTTTTTTTGGTTTAATGAAAAAAAAAAATGAAAATTTTATTAGGAAAATGAGCATATTAATTCGTGTGAAAGATTAATTGATGAGCAATTAGAAATGGCAATGTCGACAAAGGAAAATGTGGCAAGACAAGGATTGAATTTGAGAGGAATTTCAAATCGATTGACCACAATTACAAGTTTGTTATATTCAATCATTTTTGTTGAATTCGCAGGGGAGACAAAAATCCAAAAAATTCCAGAAAAATATCCGGCAATCAATAATTTAATGCAGAAAATCAAAACAAAAAAGCAAAAAAATACAATAATATTGGCAATTGTAATATCAACTTGTTTAATTTTCACAATTTATTGGATAATTAGTTAAATAGGCATAGTTATTTATGTTTTGGGCGGGGAAAAATCGATAAAAGTGTCGAAAAATTGATGACAAAAAAGAAATTGTTTCTGGTGAGTTTTACTTGATTTTATCTCGATAATTTTTATTGATTCTGTGATAAAAAACATTTTTTTTTGGTGGTTTATTTATTTAAAAAATGAGGAAATGTAAATATGTTTTTATTGATTTTTTGGGTAATAATTAAAATAAAATTTGATTCAATTTTAATTAATTTTTTAATGTTCGGTTGTTACCAGATTTTGCTATTAAAAAACGGGAAAAAATATTTTTTTTTTTTTGGAAAATTGATTTGTTAGAAAATGTCATTGAAAGCAATTGTGTGCCCGTCAATTTTGAATGCAGATTTGTCATCATTGGCCGGAGAATGTCGAAAACTGTTAGAAGCTGGTGCAGATTGGTGAAGAGAAAAAAAAAACGAATTTCACTGGCATTTTCACGTTTTAGGCTTCATCTTGATGTAATGGATGGTCATTTCGTTCCAAATCTAACATTCGGTCATCCCGTTGTTGAATCATTGAGAAAAAGTCTTGGATCGGATCCATTTCTTGACGTTCATCTAATGGTGTCGAATCCCGGACAATGGATTGTGCCAATGGCAAAAGCTGGCGCCAATCAATTCACTTTTCATTATGAGGCAGCACAAAACGATTCGGATGTTGAGCATTTGATAGAGGAAATCAAGAAAAATCAGATGAAAGTCGGATTATCGGTGAAGCCGGGCACATCGGTTGAAAATATTCTAAAGTTCGCTTCAAAAATCGATAACGCTTTAATAATGACAGTTGAGCCGGGTTTTGGAGGACAGAAATTTATGGAGAATATGATGGAAAAGGTTTGGAAAGCTCGACCATCAACATTTTTTTTTGAACCATAATTTTAGGTGAAAACGATCCGATCCAAACATCCGAAGCTTAACATTCAAGTGGATGGCGGTGTAACACCAGAAAATATTGATATTTCGGCAAAAGCTGGAGCAAATGTTATTGTTAGTGGAACTGGAATCATCAAAGCGTCAAATCAAGCAGAAGCGATTCAAAAAATTCGTAATTCGGTCCTCAACGCTATTTAATTTTTATTTTTTTAATTTAAAAAAGGTTGTGAAAAATAAATTAATTTAGATTTGCTGAAAACCAATTTTTTTCTTTCCTTAATCAATCTGTAATCGTCTCTGAAATTTTTTCATAAAGATCATTTTGTCGATTCGAAATTCGAGCAACATCTCGATCCAAAAAATACGTTTTCATTGTAACCGTCTAAAAATGTTGTTTCGATGAAAAAAAATTCAAATTTTCCGCCAACCTTAATTTCAACCAAATTCACATCGTCCCACGATGTTCCTTGACAATTTTCAGGTAGTTTACACGTCACCATAATTAAAGCCTAAAAAGGAGAAAAATTCGTTTAAAAAATTAGGGTTCCAAACAAAACAAAAACTTTGCGATTGTGTGATAAAATCCGTGTGAGACCCAACAATCTTAAAGGTTCAATTTTATTTGATATTAAAATTCCAGCCGATGCGTGATAAAATTCCGGTCCCATATGATAGATTACTGTAATTTTCTAGGAAAATGTTTCAGCAAAAAAAAAAAAATTAAAATCTTACAAAAATGACAACCAAATGTGAGGCCGCTTCGAACAATCCATTTGTTTCTTTTTAAATATCGATAGGTGCAAACACTTTTTAGCAATTCGAATCGATTTCCATTACAATCAATCATTATTTCCCATACATTTGATTTATCGATTGGTTTATTACCAATCAATATTTTAAGAATATTCCATTCATAAACTAAAAATAGAACTTCTTCTGAAGATAAAAGCAAAATATTGGTTGAAGGGTTCAAATCTGAAAATCAATATTTTAAGCCATAAAATCAAACAGTGTTGCAAACATGCTCTACTGACAATTTTCGAAATTTTTCGATAAAAACAAGACATTGGTTGCTGGAAATGGTTTCCAGTTGATGCTCATTCAAAAATATTCAAATTAAAAAAAAATGAAAAGTGCGCATTCAAAATGTTTGGCGCCAAAACAAAAGTTTTCTACCTTTCCATTTTTGTTCAGCTTCAACATCTTGAAAAACAATTCCTTTTGTGTCGATTTCTGTTCGAAAACAGCGCTTTGATACATTTATTCGATCATCTCTATTGTCATCAATCCATTTTCCAAATCCTCCCTATAAAAAATCAATAATTTATCGTTTTTCGTTCAAATTTGATCAAAAAATTTTAAATGATTTCAGTAGAGCGTATTTGCATTTAAAAAAAATCAAAAGAAAAACAAAAACTTCGTATAAAATCCTCGAAACCCGTTGATCCAATATATTCACTGTGCCACAAATCTGAAAACACAAAAAAAAATGTTTTCTTCTTTCAACTTCCTCCTCACCAAATATCCTGAAATCTCTTCGACGCCCAACAATTCTGTCAAATCTTCTCTAAAATAGCAAATTGTTGCCAGATTTTTGTTCGAGTTTCCTCGTTTTTCATCGAAATTCAGCAAATTCATAATTCATGCCTAGAAATTGTCTGAAAATTTTTTTCAAATCAATTTTTTTTCACTTTTTCTTTGAAAATATACAATTTCTTGAATTATTTTACAATTTTCATTTCAAATTTCTCATTTTTTAATACTTTCCAATATTTATTTCCGTAAATAGTTTATCACAAATTATGTTTCAAATAAAAATACGTTTCTTCTTCAATTTTTCATTGCTTTTTCTTCCATGCTTTTTCAACTTCTTTCATTGCATACAAGCACATTTCCTCTTCAAACGGCAATCCAACAATTTGCACCGAGTTCGGAAGGCCAACCGAGAATGACGCTGCGTCTCTTTGAATTCTTAGCGCCGGATTATAACCTGACAGAATAATTCTTAAACTCTTTTCTTCATCTTTTTTTCCAATTTTCCTACCAACACTGAACACTTTTTCATCATGAAGATCAGCATCATCTTCTAACGTCACATTTCCAGCTGGTAAAACACCAGCCGGGAAGTCGATCATATTGAAAAATCCTGTTGAGAACGCTGCCGTCGCTAATTTTGATGGATATTGAGGCGGCACAGCTGGCACTTTAAAAAAAAACACTTAAAAATAGAAAAAAAAACCGAAAATTTACCTAAAAATGCCGGACAAATCAATACATCAATATTCAATTCTTTCCAATATTTAATAAACTGAACAAAATCATTTTTAGCGAAATAAAATCTAAAATTTGGCTTTTTTCAAACCTCCAATCGATATAAATCCGTCAACTCTTGAGTATATCTCAAATCTTCCAAGTCTTTTGTAAAAGCTTCACAAATAAGGGCGAATTGTGATGAGAATTTCGACAATATTTTTGCCACTATCCAACGAATTATTTTTGGAATCTTTAATTTGATAATTCAGATTTAATCATAATTATAGAGCTTCCCCCCCCCCCACAACTTTCAAAAATATCGTGATGATGCTAACCCGCTCTATCAAACTTTTTTCAAAAACTTTAAATTTTAAATATAATTCGCTTCCTTAATATTTTTCTTATTTAACGAAATTTTGTTTGGCGCGAAACAAAGCATATTTGAAATTTCTTTTTATGTACATACTTTCAGTCCTGTTACGAATTGCCTCATATTTGGATCAATTTTTTCGTGCTCATAAATTGCTCTCATATAAGCTCCATTATCTGGCATCACATTCTGCAAATTATTCATTTTGTTGTTTCATTTTTCAAAAAAAAAAAAAAAACCTTGTAAAACAGTGTGGCTGCATCTGAAACTCTTGGAATTGTAAATTTAACCGTTTCGTGTCCTTCTTCTTTTAATTTCTCAATTGTTTCTACCACTGCTCTTCGATGTCTGAATTTTTTCCGTCATTTTTTAAAGTTTTTCTCTAACAAAATAGAAGACAATAAATAATCAGCACTCGGGTTTTCAATGAAATCTACATCATTCGATCAAGCTGAAGCGGTTGATTAAAATAATGTGAAACCAAATTACTTCCGAGCCGATTACCAGCACGTTGAGCTCGATCGAATGACGTAGGTTGTTTCGAAAAAACCGTATCACGACTACATATTTGGCGCCTTTTTCTTCTAGTAAATAACTTACGATGGAACTGGCGGACAAAAACCGTCGTCGTCGAAATATCCGATTCTTAATTTTTTTTGTTGATTTAGTTTCTGCAAAAAAACCAAATCCAATTAAACTCGGGGGAAAAACTGAAATTTATTACGTCTTGATTCAGCAAAACTGGCGGATTCTGTGGCACAAGTCTTCTGTATTCTTCTCTTCCAATAATTAAGTTCAGCAAAAATATTTGCTCATCAACACTTTTTGTGAAAAACCCAAACGATAATCCGAGCCTTCCACGTCCTGGTATTCCGCCGTGCGTGTTCGTCACCACAAAACGATCTTGCGTCGGCTTCAGCGTCGTCAAACCACACATCGACGCCGGTATTCTAAGACTTCCGGCCAAATCCGAACCGGTGCCGAATGCCGATCCTCCAGCCGCCAGCAGTGCTGCTTCACCGCCCGATGAGCCGCCGGGCACTCGCGTCACGTCGTGCGGGTTCAACGTGTTTCCGTACACCGGATTTGTTGAGACGAACGACATTAGCGCGTGCGGCACATTTGTGAGCACAAACGGAATTGCTCCGAGCTCAATGAGATACGTCACAAATGGACACGTCTCATCTTTTGGTTGATCCAATAGTTTTGCTGTGCCAATGGTGCAATCATATCCTTTCATCTGAAAACATTTTTTTCTCTTCAAAAATCGTCACCAAAATAAATTACAAAAAAGTTCGATTTAACACTGAATGGAATCCCATACAACGCTGGTTTCTCATCATTTTTCTCCCATAAACAATCAGCTTCTTTTGCATAATCAAAAGCCTTAATTATTTCAACAAATTTTCAGTTCAATTTCAATTAGATGCTCCAACCTCTTTTATGACTTCTGTACAACAATTCACCCTTTTATTGATTTCAATCGCTGCAATCGTAAAGGCACATAAAACTGTGTAAGCATTTAATTCACCATTTTGAAGCTTTTCTTTAAAAAATCAATATTTTAATGACTTTTTTTTTTAAAATACGATTTTTTTCCATCCGTTACCTCTTAACTCGAATAAGCTCATCTTCACAATTCCTTCGAGACCATTTTTTAGTTCTTCTTCATTTATTCGCGACACTTTAATTTTGTCATCTTTTATCAAATTTTCAAAACTGACAATTTTCGAGAAATTATCAAACTCTTTTTGTCTTCTTTCATTGTTTCGATTTATTGCCTCTTCATATTGAGCTCGAATACCCCATGGCTGAAATTAGAGTTTAAATATTTCTTTGCTTCATCCAAATTTTGTCCATTTCTTTGCGCGAAACAACTGTTTTGTGTGACTTTTTCAAAAATTTACAAAAGAAAACAAATTTTAGCCAAACCACCTTTTTAATGATGAATTTGATGATTAAAACAAGAATAAACGACGACCAAACGGCTGTGAATGACCATTCAATGAGCCAAGTTATCGTCATTCCACTCTGCTAATTTTTCAAAAAATCACCAAATTTCTATTCGATATTTTTCATTTTCTTTTCTTTTTTATAAAAATTAACAAAAAATCTTACCATTGAATTTCCCATTTTTTTGCTTTTCTTCCTCCTCGTTTTTTTCTGATTTCTGAATAAATTTTATTATTTTAAAAATAAAAAATCCATTTTTCTGGAACTTTTTCGATATTTTCAACTTGAAATATGAAAAATTTTCTATTTTCAGACAGAAAAATCAAAAATAAAATGGATTAAACCCATCTGAATTCCATCAATTTTCTATTTTCAATATGAAATTCATTTTACACATGCACAAATAATAATAATTTAAAAGATCGAAACAAAATCACAGGATTTTTCAAGAAAGAAAAAAAATACTTGTTAAAGACTTTTTTTAGTTAACATTTTACAATTTTTAAAGACTTTTTTTTTTGAATTTACAAAATTTAAACATCTCCAACTGTTCCGACGGCTAAAATTCTTTGTCTAGATCTTGTCTTCAAAATTCTTGCACATTTTGGACAAGAACTATCCTTTGGAACATCACGATGTGGACATTTTGGCATATGCGATAAAGCTCCACATTCTTCACATCTGAAAATTTTAAACAATATTTTCCCGCTCTTTTTTTTTCAAATTTCAAACCTTGATATTCGATCTTCAAATGGAAATAATCGATCTTTATAATCGTTGCATCTGACACAAACATGAGCTCGTTGCAAACATCTTTCACATCTTAATATATGATTCTTCGCATTTTTTGCTAATGGTTCTAACAAAACCAGCAAATCCTTGAAAAAAAAATAGTTTTTTATTACTTTTCATTTCATTTTAAATTCACTAAACCTTATTGTGAATTCTCAACAAATCGTTTAATGAGAATAAATCATCGGATTCCAATAAATATCGATCCAAACTTGCAAATATCGTTGCCAAATTACCATTTTCGGTAATTTGTTTCGATGCCAAATCACAAATTTTGATGAATTGCTCCATGTGCTTCAGCTTATTTCTCAATTCGATCACTGTTCGAAGCGCTTTATTTTTTCTGATTAATTCGTTTGACAGTGTTCGAATTCTTAATACTGGCCTTTCTCGAACCGATCGCAAAAACCTAGAAAACATTTTGTTTTGGTTTTGATTTCAAACTGTTTTTTCTCACCTAAATGCCCGATCAGAAACTGGCATTTCATTAAAATTCCACATATTGATAATCCTTGCCGGGATTATGATTTTTTCTCCACCATGGCATAATGTACAGAAATAATAACCATAATATTCACAAAATTTTGGAGCAACTTCTTTATCATTTAAATTGAGCATTGATAATGATTGTCGACAACTTGCACATTTCCATTGTTGAGTTTCCATTGCTTGACGAATTGGCATTTGTTTATGAACATGCAATATCCAGTCTTCGGTTAATTTTGGCACTTCAAATGCATAATTGTCATGTTTTCGTGTTCCTGGCGCAATATCTGCTATCCAATTATCCGCATTTGTTGCAAATTCATTCATCCAAACGTTCATTCGACGATCGATTGGCTCATCATTTTTTATCGATTGTTTCAGAATTTCTTCGCATATCGATTTTGGCGTTTCGTTGATTCGTCGACGAAATTCGAATGCGTCAATTCCATTTCGAGCCGGCACAACAACTCGAACGATTCGATTATTTGGCACGTTTGATGATCCTTCAATTGTTTCAATTTCACCATTTGACATTGTCTTAAATGACCCTGAAATGATAAAATCAATCGATAAATGCGTGTTTTCTTCTATATAGCCACAAACCAGCAGTTGATGATATTGTTGAAACAGATTGCGCGTGACTTCTCTCTGTTTCTAATTCAAATTCTTCTTTTTCTTTTGATGTTCCAGCTAATGGAAATTCTTCATCCAGCTGAAAAATAATGTTTTTCTTACTCTTTTTTATATTCTTAATATTGTAATTTTAAAAACTTCTTTAGCTAAGGCCATCAAATCTGGATCTTTAGATATCATATTCAGCCATCGATTTCGTTCATTCAATCCTGAATTTTAAAAAATAATAATTTTTCATTATTATTTTTCTGTTAAAAAACCCATTGTAATTTGTAATGATCTACACAAAGTTTCTAAATTGTTATCATCAACATCGTTTTCAAATCGACAAACTCTTCCTCGATTTGAAATTGGTAATCGTAGTTTACTGTAGTCAACTTCATCATCATTAAACCTTAATTTTTTTTTTAATTTCAAAAAATTTTAAAATGAAATTTGATACCAGAATAATGAATTTCGAACTAGAAGACTTTCATTAAACACTTCAGAGCTGGTTGTTGGTTCATCATTGATAAAAGGTGGAAAGATTGGTTCTGGTTCAGAAATTAAGGAAATTTCAGATGGCCCTGAGGTTTTAAAAAAATTAATTAATTTCTTTTTTTAATAATAAAATCACCTGGATCATTTGGATTATCAAAACTGATCAAGTCAATATCCAATCTGGATTTTGATTCGTTAACACCGGATGATCCCGAACTTGTGAATGATATTTGATCAACATCAACTTGATCCTCGTTTTCGGCGCCGTTTATTGGAGTATACGCCTGGCGACCAAACCATTTCATAGACGGCCAATCAATTTTGCTAAACTTTCGTATTTTAAAATTTTTTTTAATAATTAAACAGATATTTTATGATACTAACAATAAACAAATGAACGGATTTTATTATTAAACTTTTTAAAACTTTATTTTAATATCAACTAAAGTAATATTCAAAATGTTTGGAAAACCTGTTTTATGAAAATGAAAATAGAAAAAAAGAAAACTAAAGTTGACCTAAAAATCAGATAAATAAAAAAAAAAGAGCATTGTCTTATTCAAAAACATCTTCTTTGTCGCAAATGTATTGGAAGATATCACGTGGAGTTTTCAAGCGATCTGCGTCACCATCGGGAATTTCGAACCCGAATTCTTCTTCAATCGCCATTACAACTTCGACATGATCCAATGAATCCAAACCCAAATCTTTTGCGAAATCTGAGTCAAGTGTTAATTTCTTGGGATCGATTTTGTCATAGAGGCTCAACACCAACACAATTCGTTCTTCTACAGTTTTTTTGCTCAATGGTGCCTGAAAATATTTAATTGTTTCTTTTCTTTTTGAAACCTTAAATAAAACTAATTTTCTTACTTTTGCTGAGTATTGTCTAACTTGGAAAGACGGGGTTTGAATAGATGAAACTAAAGCTGGTGTAAACATTTTTTGCTGAATCATAGATGTGGTCAAAGTTCTTGAAGAAATTAAACGAAGAGCTGCAGCAGCTCGGAAGCAACTTACACGCATCATGATTAATCCTGAAATTTTAAGAAATAAAACAAATATAACAAAAAAAGAAAAATAATTTATTCTATATAAAATTTTTGTTTTTGCTAGAATAAAGCTTAAACTTTGAAACTTGAAAATTTTTCAATTTAAATACTAAAAGAAAATTATTATTTTTTACTTTAAAAAATTAAAAAAACAAAAATAAATAATGAAAAATAGTTTTTAACAGAACTAAAATATTCAGACGACTTAAAAACTAACTGTGCAGTATTGCGTGTTTCCTAGTGCATTTGGTACACACTATAAATTACGAAAAGTTGCACATAATATTGCAACATTATTTTCGAAAAATTGAATTTTTTTTTCGGGCTGCTCTTTTGAATTCAAATTATAAATTAAGTTTACTTTTATTTGTTTTATAGATGGAAGGTTCAAAGGCTCCTCCAACATCGGAACAACAAATGAACCAATTTCGTCTTCGTGACAAAATGGCATTATTGAATAATGAATTTTTGACGGTTATCAAACATTATCATCAAGAAAAACCGTCTTATGATTTTGTAAGTTGTCCTATTTTTTGCAGAGTTTCAATAAAAAATTTTGATTTGAAGACCGCAACAATGAACTCTTACATAGAACACGTGAAAGAACTTAGAGTTATGTATAAAATTGATGAACCTGAAGATGTCAATGCAAAATCTTCAAAAAAAAAAGTTTCGAGCACTCAAAATGCGGATACAAACGTTTCAAAACCGGTTGAAAAAGAATCAGCATCAATAGCTGGTAGAAAAATAGCAAAAGCTACTCGAAGACACACACCGGCCACTGGTAGTTCGTCAGCAAAATCAAATGTTACCGCTGTTTTTGCCGCATCATCACCGGCCACAACGGTAGCTCCTCCTAAATTTGGGTAACAGTTTGTTAATTTTATTTTAAAACATTTTTAATGATTTCTCAGCGATATCTCGATGATTCCAAAAGAAACGCCAGCGCCGATTGAAAAACAGAAACCAGCAGCAACAGATACTGTTGCACCGCCGCCAGCCCGAAAGAGAGCAATTCGTGGTGGTGGTCCATTGGGTGGATCAGAGCGTGTAATATTCAAAAGTGGAAATAAGGAATACGAAGAGAACTCGGCAGAACCATCGGTTCCTTCAAAACTTCCATTGCCTACTATCAAATTCCCGGAACCTTCAAAAGATTTCTGGGCGAAAAAACCTGAGGATAAAAATAGCGATGAAGCATCAAAACCGAGTGATAGTCTTTTCGGTTTTTTAAAAGCTGGGTAGAGAGAAAATTGAGTTTTTCCTTGAATTTTAAATTGCTTTTTATTTTAGGGGTCCGGCAGTTCCAAAGTTTTCCGGATTTTCATTTGGAAAACAAACTGAAAATCAAGAAAAAGCCAAGGAAAGTGATGACCAAAAGAAAAAAGATGAAAAGTAAAATTAAATTCCAAATTATTTAAAAATCAATACAATTTTAGGCCGGCGCTCTCATTTCCTAAATTCGATTCATCTCCTCCAAAATCTAATGAAACTCCAAAGTAATTTAGAATTTTTCATCAAAAAAATCTTTCAAAAAACGTTTATTTCAGGCCTAGCACTGGATTATTTTCATTCGGAAACTTAACTGAAGCAAAAAAAGACAGTGAAAGGTAAAAGAAAAAGAAAAACTAATTTTTCATTTAAAAATGTTCAGCTCAAAACCTGCTCTTTCGTTCCCGTCGTTTGGCAAATCGCCAATTTCAACAACTGGATCAAGTCCTGAAAATAAAATTGGGGAAACGTTTGAAAATTACAATAATTTAAGCTTTATAGATAAAAAAATTTTGCAGTGCTAAACCAGCAACATTATCATTTCCATCATTTGGTGACACGAAACCAGCAAATGGCTTAAGTTTTGGCAGTAGTAGTGGAAGTGGAGGATTGTTTGGAAATTTAGTGGCAAAAGCTGCTGAAAATGCAAAAACAAAAGAAGGAGCCGACGGTGAAGATGATGAAAAAGGTGGCGAAATGAATGCTTTCAAAGAATAAATTAGCTGAAATGCATAATTTACAGAATATGTGCCACCAAAAGCTGAAGCTGTAGAAAATGTTGAAGCTGACGCAATTATGACAAATAAGTAAGTGGAAAACTTTGAAAAAATGTGCAATTTATTTGAATTTCTTGTAGAGTGTCAGTTTTTAAATATAGCGGAAAAGAATATCAGAAATTGGGGGTCGGAATGATGTATATCAAAAATAATGATGGAAAACATAGCGTATTAATTAGAGCAGCGACAGCAACAGGTAAGGAATTTTCAAACTCACGGCGAAATCAAATTGCATTAAATAACCGTTGTCCCTTTGAACGAGTTTATTTTTTAAATTCATTTTTTGTAAAAAAAAAATTTAGGAACAGTTTGGTTGAATTCGTTATGTAACGCGGCGATGAAAGCGACAAAAGCTGACGAGAAGGGTGAAAAAATACGGGTAATTGATAAAATGATTCGAGATAAAGAAATTAAATAATTGCAGTTAACCTGTCCAACATCGGCAACAGAAATGACGACAATGTTGTGCAGATTCGGAAGTTCTGAAGCGGCAACAAAATTTTCAGAAAAAATTGCCGAACTCACCAAATAATGAAACGTTGAGAACAAAAAATTCAGATCCAATTTCATGTTTTAAATGTTTTTGGTGCTATCAATTATCGATTGATTTTTTCCTTTTCTTTTCTTGCCCATTAGGTTATCATTTTTCTCCTTTCCATTTTTTTAAAATTTTTGTTATTCTCGGTTTTTTCATAATTTGTCAACATTTTGTTTTTGGTTTTTATGATCTTGGTGAATTGTTTATTTGGGAATTTTAACAAAAAAAAAGTAACAAGAAAAATATAACAATTTCAGTGATTTTTTCATTAAACAAAACAATTAAGAGACAACAATCTCAGCTTCTCGTTTTTTAACTTGCTCTGCTACGTAATCTGGATGATCCGGAACTTTCGACTTCAGTTTGACATGTTCAAAGTAGCCTGATCCTCCGGCCGCTTCGGCTTCCTTCATCGAATACGGTACTTCTTTTAGGGTTTTGACACGATTTTTGTGAACCTTAAGCTTGGTTTAAATTGAGCATTTCGACAAAATTTTCACGATTTTTCACTTTGGTTTTTCTATGAATTTGTCGCGTTTTTTCGTCAATGAAATGACGTTCACATTCGATACAGTAAAATTGCCCATTTCCAGCCAAATCGTAGTCAATCTCAAATTTTCTCAATTTCAAAAATCAAACTTTTTTCATTTTCTTCACCTCTTTATTCAATAGTTTTGCCGCCTTTTCTGGTTTCAAATCTTCGTGTATTTGATCCAAATCTTTTCCGGGCCGTTTCCGGATTTTGTTTGAAATTGTATGTTTTCTTTGCCCACCACTCGGCATCTGATATTTTCAGCTTTTTCTTCACCATTCGCCAACAAATAAAACAATAATAAATCGATAAAATCAGCGAAATTTTTACGCGTTTTTACACACAAAACGAATTATCAAAACATTTTTTTTGTTTTTCGTTTCTATTTTTATTTTTTTGGGCATAATTTTAAGAATTCGAGATATAAAAATAAAATATGAAGACACGCGATTTTCGTTTCATCAACACCGCATGTTAATCAAAACCTACAGATAAATAAAGAAATAAAGAAATAAGGAAAACAACAAAAATAATCATTTTTGTCCGAATAAAGACGCAATTTTCTGGAAAAATTTGTGGTGGGATTGGGGAAGGAGGGGAGGAAGGAGGAAAGTTTTTGAGGAAAAACAACAAAAGGGAAAGGATATCGTACCAAAATTTGACAAAAAAAGAAAAGAAGAAAAAAATTAAAAAGGAAAAACTTAGTGTTATCTGCTGGAAGAGATCGAAACAAGAAAATATATATCATCTTTTTTTTCTGGGAGAATAGAAACCGCTAAAAATTTGGCTGGATCAACGATATAGAACACGAGTTTCACATGAAGTAGCAGTTAAAATAAAAAGAAAATTGTAGACAAAATAAATGCAATTTCATTCACTTTAAGCGCTTATTAGTTCTTTTTGAGTTCCTGGATACTCTTCAAGTTTTCCGGTTGATGTTGATGAATGGAATAATGAAAGTGATGATCCTAAACCAAACATATGACCACAAATTAAAGGAGCAATCTGAAACAACAAAATATTTTTATTCAATTTTGAAATATTATTACAAAACCTGATTCCAGCTATCTCCAAAAAATTGCTTTTTTATTTTGAAAAACGTGGCAGCTGTTAAAAGTGCATCTGATCCAGCTTGATGTCTGGTTCCTCGTCGTTTTACATCTAATTGATCAGCAACCTAGACTTTTGTTAGTTTACTTCTTCGTTTTTGAGATATCAATTTTTTTACTTCTTGAAGACCACCTTTCAGCTTGGCCGACGCGCAGTTTGGTGTTCGAAGAAGAATTTTGATATCGAAACTGGTCGGGAATAATGTTCGATGATAAGCAAAAAATTGTGATTCTTCCTTTGGTAATTCACCTAATGTGATACTTTTCAATAAATAACCGAAATCATATCCCGATGAAAATGTGAGCCATGTTACTCGAGGATCAGTAATAAGACCAGAAGTTGTAAGGAGTTCACCAAAAACATCGGTCGGAATACCATTTGTCTTAAAATTTGATCAGATTCAGATTAATTCGATAAAGTTTTTGTTTTACGTGCAACATATTAAAATCAATTCCAGCTTGTCGTAACATTTCAACACTTTCTTGGGAATACATATCGTCCGTAGAAGAAAAATTAAAATTGAATTGCCATACATCTCCAGTTGGTGGTAGTTCTCCTTTTTCATTTACTAAAGCAAATCCAACCTTAAACCAATTTCAATTTATTTTTAATCTAATTAATTAAAAATTTGAATTCAACCTGTATCAACTTTAACATGTTTACATTTACATAAACTTGTTGATAATTAAAATCTTCTTTACTTCGAAAGGTGCCTAAAGGAGTAGCGACGACTCCAGGAAACTCTGTATCCATTGCCACGTATGGATAATCCTAAATTCAACCTATTTTTATTTGGAATTTGATAATCTTAATCAATTTACATTTACTAAAGCTCGCATTCGACCAAATTCTTCTTCAACGTTTGATAAATAAACATTGTGAATTTTTACTTCTGGACCACTGCTACTTGATGCCATTATTTAAAAAAACTGAAAGTGTTTATTTTAAACTTTAACTTTTACTTATTTTTTAAATTTCTTATTTAAAATAATGAAAACTAATAATAATTAGGAAAAAAAAGGTTAAGGAGATCAATATCGAAAAATCTCTAGAATTCAAGGCGCACAGGATGAATATGTTCGTGGGTCTCGTCACGAAATAAATAGAACTGCAAAGATGGCGCTGAGCCAAAGAATGTTTCGCTGTCGCGATTTACGTTATTCATGTCATTTTTATTAACGTTATAGAAATTTTTCTTGACGAAGCAGATTTTAATTAATTAAAAATTCTATAATACTTTTTTTCAGTTTTTATTTATGTTAAAATCAAAATTGCGTTTGGAACCTATTTAAAATTTATTTAAGTCTGATAAGTGTAGTTTAGTTAAAATTTTAAACATCTTTTTTTGAACTGTTAGCAGCGTTGAAGTTTTTCTTTTTTTTAAATTTTTAACTCATTTTTAAAATAATTCTAAAAATGCCTTTTATTTTAAATTCAATTAATCTCAGTATTAAATATGTTAATTGTATATTTTCAGGTAGTAAACATGATGAAATTCGTTCTTGCTGCAACATTGATCGCTCTCACCGCAGGTAATTCGCAAAATTAAAAGCTTGATTATGAAATATAATTTCAGCATCACAATGTGAATCTCCAAAACATTCGGCTGCGACCTTTTCGACAACTGACGGATTCTTCCATTTTAAAACCACCTACATCACTGAATTCACTCTTCAGTGTAGCAATAATCCAAAAGATGTTCAATTCTATGCTGAAGTGAATGGAAATATTGTTCCAGTCGCTGTCTCTGAGGAAACTGCCAAATATCAAGTAAGTCACAAAAAAAAATGAACATTTTCATCATTTTTTAAATTTTGTAGGTTTCATGGGTTCTTGACCACAGCGCATCTGGTGCTCGAACTTTCAATGTGAACATCTTTGATGCTGAAGGAGCTGCCAAACTTTTGAAAGATTCATCAACAAAACCATTATTCACCATCACCCATCACCATGCAGTGAGTTTTTAAATGATTATAAAAAAATAAAAACTTATTTATCGATTAAATTTCCAGGGAATTTCGAAAAAATCACCAATCTCGTCAGAAACTGTTGCCGCCATTTTGGCTATCATCGGATTGTACTATGCGATTCGTCAAAAATCAGAAATTGTTCATTAAGTAATAACATTGGATTAATTGATTTTTAATGAACGCCTTTTCCAAATACTGGTTAATCCTAAATGTTTAATTTATTATTTTTGTTGATTTTTTTTAAAGACGCGGTTATGTTTAATTTTCTGAATTATTCCACTAGTAGTCGATGTAATTTTAGAGTAACCTATTTTCAATTGCACAAAGTTTTGAAATAAAATTTGAATTTTTATCGAAATTGCCGATATTTTTGGTGAAAAAATTCCAGATAAATTATTTTCAAATAAAAAAATCGAAAAAAGAAAAGATCAATGTCAGATGTTAACAAGAAATATATTGCGAGGAGGGAATCTGATTCAGAATGTCGAGAAAATGATTTGCAATGGACGAACGTTGAGGAATTTGATGCCGTCGTCGTGTTCGGCAAACATTCAGACAAGATCAATAAATATTGGAAGAAGCGAAATGAAAGACGAACAAGTATTGATTTGTTTGAGAGAAAATAACTAAAATTGATCTTCAGAAATGGAAGCTTTTCCGGATGACAATGTCAGAAGAACAGAAAAAAGCAAAAGAAAAAAAAATTGCTGAAATGCAACAAGTAAAAAATTGAAAGAACAAATTTAAGCAAAAAAATAAATCAAAAATATTTTAGGAACAAGCGCCGAAGTCATTATTTGCAAAGTTAAAATATTATTTTAAAAGATATTGGTATATCGCAGTACCATCGCATGTTATTTCATGCTCAGCCTGGTTTGCAGCTCTTTATTTAGTCGTTAAAAGGTAAAAGATTAGGTCTGAAATAAATTAAAGGCGGAGAAAAAGAAAAAAGAAAATTTTTCAGCGGAGTAGATGTAATTGGACTACTCGAATGGCTTCATATGCCTGAAACGATTATTGAAAAAGTGAAAACAACTCCAGAAAGTGCTGGAGTAATAGTTGTTGCATTGATTTTGTATAAGGTCTTTTTAAAAATTAATAAATTAGAAAAATTATTAATAAAAATGAATTCCAGATAGCATCACCTTTGAGATATGCAACAACATTATTGTTGATTCAAGCATCATTTTGGGGATTGAGAAGAATGGGAAAATTAAAAACGGCAAGAGAAGTTGAATATAAGGTTGGAAAAATTTTATTTAAAAATAATATTTTATTAAAAAAAATTAACTTAATTAAAGGTGCGAACAGAATATGAACTTAATAAACAATATTATGGAAGAAGATTGTACAGGTAGGCATTTTTCAAAATTCAAAATATATTATTTTTGGCGCTAAAAAAATAATTTTTTGTAGAATTTATTAAAAAAAATTTTTTTTTTTAAAGATATCGTCACTTGGGAGTTCGAAGTGTTGCTCGAAAAAATAATGCTCACGCTAATAACAGTCAAATGTCACAAATTCAACGGTTAAAAAAAGAAGACGAACGAAAAAATGGAAATAAAAAAGAATAGAAAAAAATAATAAAATTGTATTGATTGATGTGTGTTTAATAATTAGAGATTTTAATTGTTTTTAGTGAAAAATTGAGAAAAAAAAACGGATTTCATAAAGTTTTATTTATGAAAGTTTGAATTTAAAGGGATTTTTTAAGGGTTTAACCCGTTTTTACCTGAATTTTAAGGTTAATTTAAAGAAATATTTTAAAAAAATTAAATTTTAAGATTTATGCTTTCAAAAATTACTCAAAGAACAATGGCAACAGGAAGGCATTTTGTGAGTTTTCGAAAATTGAAAAAAAAATTATTAAAATTGTCGATTTTTATTTATTCAGATAGCGGTTTGCCAATTGACAAGTGACAATGATTTAGAAAAAAATTTCGAAACAGCAAAAAAAATGATTGAAAGAGCCGGCGAGAAGAAATGTGAGGTAGAAAGAAAGTAAAAATCAAAAAAAAGGAAAGAAGAAGAAGAAGAAGAAATTTCAGATGATTTTCTTCCCCGAATGTTTCGATTTTATTGGGCGAAATAAAAATGAACAAATTGAATTGGCAATGTCGAAAGATTCGGAATATATCGATCGATATAGGTGAGATATTTCAATTTAAAAAAAAAAATGTGAATTTAATAGAAATTTGGCGAAAAAGCATGGATTATGGTTATCATTGGGTGGTTTGCATCATAAAGTGAGATTTTGAAGAAAAAAAAATGAAAATAATCCCTGGGAAAGAGATTGAGTTTTAAAAGCTGAAATTTTTAATGTAGGATCTGAATGATGAAGCTCATCCATGGAATACACATTTAATCATTGATTCGACGGGTAAAACAGCGGCCGAATATAACAAATTACATCTGTTCGATCTGGAAATTCCGGGAAAAGTTCGGCTTATGGAAAGTGAATTCAGTAAAGCTGGAAATGAGGTAAAATGAGTTGAAAAAATAAAAAGAAACAGCATAAATCATTGTCAGATGATTCCGCCGGTTGAAACACCAATTGGTAAATTAGGCTTATCGATTTGTTATGACGTAAGGTTTGCCGAATTATCGATTTGGAATCGTAAAAAAGGAGCCCAAATATTGTCATTTCCATCAGCATTCACAATAAACACTGGTTTGGCTCATTGGGAGGTATTTGAACATTTTGATTTGAATTTTGTCAATAGAGCGTGTATGAAACATGCTAATGAAATACTGTAATAAAGGAAAAGCTGCTTACATTTTGGTCTCGAACCGAAAATTAAAAAAAAAACCGTTTTTTAAATTAAACAAATTTTATTTTGACAAACCCCGCCCAAATTTGCGCGACATAATCTAAGATGCGACGGTCAAACCATTTTTTAAGCAAATTTTTCTTGAAAAATCGGCATTGAAAAAAAAAATTTCAGACGCTTCTGCGAGCGAGAGCCATTGAAAATCAGTGCTATGTGATTGCAGCAGCTCAGACTGGAAAACATAATGATAAACGACAATCCTATGGACACGCGATGGTTGTTGATCCATGGGGAGCTGTAGTATCGCAATGCTCGGAACGAGTTGGTAATTTTAAAACTGAAAAAAAGCACAACACCGACACATTGAAAATCTGCAAACAATATTTCAGATATGTGCTTTGCTGAAATTGACTTGGATTATGTGAAAGAATTGAGAGAAATGCAGCCAGTTTTTAATCATCGACGTAACGATTTGTATAGTTTACACGTGAATGAAAAAGATCGAGAAGGTAAAATTGAAAAGAAAAAAAGATGAAAAGAACTTCAAAAATTCTCAGAAGACACTGAGCTGAAATTTGCGAATTTATCAATTTCACCAAGTCAGATTTTCCTCAGAACCAGATTCTCATTCGCATTTGTGAATCTGAAGCCGGTGACTGAAGGACGTAAGAATGTTCGCGGGGTTTTGATTTTAAGAAAAGTTTGGGGAATTTTCAGACGTTCTGGTGAGCCCGAAACGGATAACTCAACGATTAACAGATTTAAGCGACGAAGAAACGGCAGATCTATTTGTTGCAGCAAAAAAAGTGCAAAAAATAATTGAAAAAGTTGGGGATTTAAGAAATAAAAACCAAAAATCAATATTCTTCAGTATTTTAATGTGAAATCGTCAACAGTTTGTGTTCAAGACGGAGCTGAAGCTGGTCAATCGGTACCGGTAAGTTGGAAATTTTGAAAAACCGAAAAAGTGAGGAGATTTTCAGCACGTTCATGTTCATATTCTACCAAGAAGAAGTGGAGATTTCGGCGATAACGAGATTTACCACAAACTTGCGACTCACGAAAAAAAGTGAGCAAGAAAATTGGGAGAAATTGTAAAAATTGCTTTCGTTACAGAGCTCAACCACGAAGCGTTGAACAAATGGCTGAGGAAGCGAACATTTACAGATCATTGCTTTAAATCGGCGATTTTTTTCAAACTTTATTGTAAAAAAAATGTCTAAACTATAGAAGCCCCGCCCATTAGAACCGTAATTAAAAATTGATGTTGAGTAGTCATAAAATAAGAAAAGTAATTAATGGAAGAATAATATTATCGATTGATTGAACAAGAGCTTCAATAACCGAAGAGAGCAAAGAAGCGAAAACAATCGATAAAATCGATGAAGATTGAAGCATGAACCGATTTGTGATGAGCAGAAAAATGAGCATTGATGAGAACATTGCCAACGTTCCTTCGATCGATTTTCTACTGCTGAAATCTCATTGATTTTTGGTGGAAAACAAATGAAGCGACAAACTTTGGCCACTTTGTTTTTCCGTATTTCGATCCAATAATCGCGGCGAAACTGTCGCCAACGCCGACGGCTGCGACACCGGCAAAATGAGCAAGGTTGAGATGAAACGAAGAGCTGAAGACATCGACGGTAATCATTAGCGGCGAGAAAATTCCTGAATTCCAATTTTCAATTTCTGAATCGGTCGTTTTTTTTTTACCAACGAGAAGATAGATTGGTGTCAATAGAAGGGCCGAATCTTGGTCATCTTTGAAAATCAGCAAATTCTCGTTCAAAATTTCAGCCCAAGGAGGCACGTTTAAGAATCGCAGAAGCTGAAAAAATCGAAAATGGCCTAGAAATCCAATAAGGAAACAGAAGAAACCTCAATGAGAACAAATATAGAAAGCCAAAGCCAGGCACAAAGCCATAAAAATTGAGCATCATAAATAAGACCAGAAATATAAATAAGAGAAACTGTCAGGTGGAAGAATTTCCTACAACAAAACAAAATTTCTTCCATTATTGGATTTCTCTTCCACCTATGAATTGTGGTGCTGGATCCGATGTATGAAGTGACATAAATACAGAATAAAACTGAAACTGCGACCATTAAAAGCCAAAAACTGACGACAAACAATCTGGAAGATACATTTTTGATTTGATCTTCCGGTGGAGAAATCGAAAAAAAAACCTGATCCGACTTGATCCGATGACAATTTCAGCTAGAAAAGAAATTGTTTCAAAAATTGTCCGATCCAAAACCGATGAATAGGCAAAAAGTGCCAATGTGACGACAATCAAAATGATGAAATTGATCAGAATCGGGTTTCTGTTGTGACGAAAAAGCAAACGTTAGCGTAAAAATGGAAGAGAAAACCAAATTGGTGTTTTCTCTTCTCTTCACGAAATAAAAAATCATAATTTCTTCTCATTTTGAAAATTTTTTAAATGGAATAGAAATTCGAAAAAAAAGTTTGGTTTTCTCTTCCATACTTGTTAAAGAGTAAATTTGCTGGCCTAAAAACTCAAATTAAAAATAACATTTCTAAAAAAAAATCGTGGCCTAGTTTTTCACCACTTTATGTTTCTCTTCCAGCATAAAATTTTCAACAATCGGGTTTTCGTCTCAAGACCTACTTTCTAAAGAACAACGATAACGTAACAATTATTACTGTAGATACGGTAGAAATCAATGCAAGACTACCGTACTCTTCCATGATTATTTTCTGCAAAAAAAAATTGGAAAATTTCACTAAAATTGAATGAGAAGAAATATAAAACGGAAGAAAAATTAACATTTTTCCTAAAATCCAATCAACCACGAAAAAAAAATGTTTTTATTAATAAAATGGTAAATAATTTTTAAAGGCACATCACATATTGAAATCAATGTTTAATTACAAGAAAAATATTACTGTAAGTAGATTTTTATCGTTGGATTTTTTGAAAGCTTGAATTTGCAGTTGAGATGATTGCACATAAATGATTTTCAGTTTTTTTTCTCAAATTTTCGACATTTCCTGAATCAGGGAAGAGTCTGCAAGGAAAAAATAAAAATTTCACTTTTTTTTTTCTTAAAATGAAAATATGTTTTGAACGTTGATGACGTGGCAATTTTCATCCGATTATTTTCGTTTTGAAAAAAAAAAAAAAAACATTTCGCCTTTCTTTTTTCTCAGGGATCATTTTTGATTGATTTTCGCTGAGCATCGGTTGGTTCCGTTTGGTGCGTCCATTTTTAGCTTTTCACTTCTTAAATAATTTATCAGATACCCACACAAAGACACAGCTGAATATCAGTTACAGTAGTCTTAGTTTTTCAATTTTTTTTCGCAATTTTCCCTTCAACTTGTTTTAAAATCTTTCAAATTTACAAAATTTTGAACAATCGCGCTCCATTGATAACACATCAAATGTCGAATTATTTTTGAAAAGAAAAAAGTTTCCCAAAACGTTTTTTTTTGTTCATTCAATATTTTCAATAGAGCGTAATTGCAACATCTTTTTTTGACCCCTCAAAAGCCAAAAAAAAAAAACAATCTTTGGCTCAATTTATTTTTTTCCCTCACTTTCGAGCTGCAAATTCTCAACCCCCCCCCTTTTCTTTCAGCTTTTCTCCCCTTTTTGTGTTTCCAATCTTAAAATCTTGTCAGTCAATTCGGTTTCCATGACAACCGAACTCTCGACGAGAAGAAGTGAGACGAATCAATACGACAAATAACTAAATTCATCGTTTTCAGTGAGACAAATCCAACGAAAAGAAACGACGCGCGCGAAATATTCAAACTCAACCGTATCACAACCAAACGCGCTCCAATGATAAATCAAATCTTTGCATCATTTGTGAGACTTCCTTCGTACACGCCGGCGGTGTCCGTCCGCCTGTCGCCAAATTTGTTGGCGCCAATTCAAAACCAAACCCTGTTTAAAGTTGAGAAGCTCAACGAGAGAGAGAGAGAGAGAGAAACAGAGAAAAAGTCGAAAAACATATGGCATTTTTAATATTTCTAACTCAACATGTGGTCAATCATTTCTAGTTTAGTTTTATAAGAAAAAAAAAAGGAAAAAACGTCTCAAAAATAAATATTTTTACTCTTCTCAACCACCATCCTCTTTCTCTCTCTCTCTTTCTCTCTCTCTCTTTCTCTCTCTTTCTCTCTCTCTCTTTCTCTCTCTCTTTCTCTCTCTCTCTTTCTCTCTCTTTCTCTCTCTCTCTCTCTCTCTCTCTCTCTCTCTCTCTCTCTCTCTCTCTCTCTGTCTCTCTCTCTCTCCTCAACAGTTGTTTCAGCCTTCTTCATTCTTCAGCTTCATCCTCGTGTCATTTTTGATTTGAGACAATTTGTTTCTTTTCCTTCTCTTCACTAGTTTATCATCTCTCGTTCCACATTAGAATTTTCCTTCTTTTTTTTTTTTCACGATGTAAATATTTATCCGATTTTTCAGTGATTATTCTGCAATTCCATGGAAACCAGCGCTATTTAAGCTTTATCAGATTTTTTCTCTGCTTCTCTGCCACTCTCTCTCTCTCTTTCTCTGTCTCTCTATGTCTTGTCAAATCTCTTATCATATTATCACATCACCCATGACAACGATTAAATGTTGACCGATTTTGGTATTATATTTTCTAGTTTTGTTGCTTGGTGTGCATATTCAACAGCCGCAAAACACCGCAATTGACGGAAAATCACAGAAAATGAAGGGGGGAGGAGGAAAAAGTTTCGAATCGTTTGTTGCCGTTTTCACGCCGGCCTAAGCGAATCTTAGCCCAGCTTCCATTTAATAGTTCGAAGACTGTGGCAAAGCATTCACTTATACGGCATGGGCATCGATATATTGGCGGCGGGAGGAGGGCAGGGAGCGAGAAGAATCAGATGTTCCACGTCATCGGATGTGGGTGGGTGGGGCGGGCGGCGGCGGCGGAGGAAGAGGAGGAGGAGGTAAAATGAATGAAACTTCTCACCTTGTTGAATCGAGAAGCGTCGGCTTCGGCTTCTGCGTGTGCAGCGAGTTCAGAAGGCGAATAATTGTCGAAACGAATCGTTTTCAATAGCAGCGAATTGAGCCGAGACACGATGTCGTCTGATGAACGACGAGACTCGTCATCAACGTCTCGAATTTCAGACAATTTCAGCAGACTCGTCGACGCTATTCTCAGTTCATCAGCGGTCAGCAAGTCGAAGCGAATTTTCGGAATAGAAGAAGAAGGCATCTAGAATAATTCGGGCCCAATAATGAAGAAGACGACGACGACGACCGAATAAGCAAAACTCGGGGGAGAGGGAAGAGGAGGGCAATGGAATGAATGAAGACGTAGAGAAAACGAAACTGAGAGAGAGAGAGAGGCAGAGAGAGGCAGAGAAAAAAACGAAGCATCGGAAAAAAAATGGGGGAAAGAGCAAGAAGAGGTGAAAATGAGCCAATATGATGAGGAGCCTTTGGGGCGCACAAATGGGGAGGAGGAAGAAGGAGGAGGAGGAGGAGGAGGAGAAGAAGGAGGAGGAGGAGGAACATGGCGACAGCTCTACACAGAGAGGGAGAGAGAGAGAGAGAGAGAGATAAATACCCATAGACTCTTCTAACAAAATGCCTCCTTCTCTCTCTCTCTCTCTCTCTCTTCCTCTCCCTTCTTGTTGCACACACACGCACACACACATTGTTAAAGAGAAATAAAATGTCTCCGCCCCGATTCTCTTTTTTTCTCTAATTCTTCTTCTTCCTCTTCTAACTTCACAAAACGTGTCGCCGACCGACCGACCGACATCACAAAATGATCAATTCGAGTTTTGTCGTCGTCGTCGTCGTCGTCGAGCAGCGAGAAGAAGAGACGTAGAGAAAAAGAGAGAGAGAGAGAGAGAGAGAGAGAGAGAGAGAAAGAGAGTTACAACAACAACAACAACAGCGACTACTAGTGTATTTTTCACAATTTCGCTGTCAGCCTAGCCTTCATTTCAGCTTTCTCTCTCTCTCTCTCTCTCTCTCTCTTTCTCTCCGACGTTAGTGAAAAATGAAGAGAGAGAGAGAGAGAGGACCGATACTATTCATATTACACACCCACATTGGCAGAAGAAGCAGCAGCAGCAGCAGTACACCATTGCTCTCATCACCAGCACCCAACCCTCGCCTTCTTCTCCACCAAGCACCACCACCATCACCACCACTGCTGCTGCCACGGCCGCCAAGGAAAAAAAGAAGAGGGGAGGTGAAGGAGGAGGAGAAGAGGAAGAAGCGCACTGAAAATAATGGTGACAAAGTAGCAGAAGACGACGACGACAACGACCAAATAGAATTTAATGAATCTAGAAGGAGAGAGAGAGAGAGAGAGAGAGAGAGAGAGAGAGATGTGTCGGCTGTGTGTGTGTGTGCGTCGACTCTAATCTGCTTTTGCTCTTTTTTTTGCTCTTCTCCCCCTCCACCTCCCCCATCTCCAATTTTTTTTTGTTGCTCCACAAAATGAATGAAAAAAGAAATCAAATTGAAACAAGGCGAAGGAAGGAAGGAATGGAATGGAAAAAAAGACGAGTTTTTCTCCTTTTTTTACCTTCTCATCGATTCGGCTGAGCACATTTTGATTGTGGCGAACCATCGATTCAATCGAGATCAGTCTCGCCTCAATTAATTGAGCTTCAACGGTCTTCGACTCGAAACGTTCGGCGAACGATTCTTCAACAATTCGCTTCATCTGAAGAAGTGATGTTTGAAGAATGATGAAGCATCATGAATTGATGAGTGGAAATGTTGAACCACGACAACCAAAACTGCAGAACCACGATGATGAAGAAGAGAGCAGAAGCAGAAGCAGAAGCAGAAGAAAAATTCACTACCCATGCACCATTACTACCAGTTGCTTTTAATGAATACATTATAACGTCTCCACACACACACAAAAAATTCATCCATAAATAAAATAAAACAAATTCCAAAATTCAAAAAAAAAAAAAAATGTCTTTTTCCCTCAAAAACTTTTCCCTTTCTACCAGTGGAAGAGAAACCCCAAATTGGGGAAAACTAGGCCACTATTATTATTATTACCGAAATAGGAAGAGAAATGCAATTTTTCCAATTCGATTTGTTACAGGTTTCAGCTTGAACAACATTTTCAAAGAAGTGATGAATTGGTTTTTTTCGTGGCCTAGTTTTTATCTTCTTTTTTTTTTGGGTTTTTCTTCCACGATCTTTTAATGAGAGTGTGGAAGGGAAAATCAACGAACAACGAACAGCAAACGGATTATTTTTGAGAAACGTTTTTTTTTAAACAAAATTCACTGCAAAGGCACAAATGGTGCAAATTCGCTCCAATGCACAACTAAGTATTTCTGATTTGAGTTTAGCCCGATCGAATGTGTACAGGCTTCATTTCATTGTCATCTTAGTTGAGGTAACCTCGCCCCACCGCTAAGGTTGTCACAGATTTGTCTTGGCATGTTGCCCGACGTGTCAGAGTTCGGAATTTTTTTGAGTTTTTTTTTCTAAGCTGCGTATCAAAGTGCCGATACGCAGCGAAATTATATAATTATTTTGTTGGCGCATTTTTTCGTGTAAGATTATTGATTTTTCGAACGAAGAAAACCCCTTTTTTTTTGTTGTGCATTTTTTCGTGACGATGTTTTCACACAATATTGTCACGGCAAAAAAGAAACTGCAAACGACGATGTGGAAAAAACTGTCGGGCCGAGTTTAGTAGAAACCAAACTGCCGCGACGCACACAAACGATTGCGTCACACACGCGTTGCGGTTTTGTGCGCTACAGGGAATCTTTGAAAACATTTTTTAATTTTATAAGAAAACATTTTTGAAAAAAAAAAAGAAAATTTTTCTCAATGCGGGGAAACTCGGCCACTAGGTTTCTTTTTCTCTTCCATTTCGTAAATCTCCCCGACATTTTCATAATGCAGGGTACTGTAGAGGCGCCAAATCAAAAAAAAAACAAAAAACCGCTTCAACATGACACACCGTGCGAAAAATTGCCACATCAAATCAAAGATCAGAAAAGAAAAAAAAATCAATAAATCGCACCTCATTTTTTCCGTCTTCAACAACGTCATCAATCGGTCCGAGATTTTCCAGATTCCGAAGGAGCACCAAGTCGTCCTCATTCAAATCGGTTCCACCATTTTGTTGAATCGTTTCGAGACGTTCTCGCATCGCCGTCAAATTGCTGTAAAAGGCACACAATTTTTTTTTGATCTGCATTTGTGCGTCGCGGTGTTTGCACAACTTTCAAAGGAGACGAGAAACAAAAAAAAATTACTTCAAATTTTGCTTGGCGTTGTTCAAAAATTCTTCAAACGACTTTTCAACATCGAATTCGTCATTGTTTTCCGGCTCCTCCGGCTCTCCCGGCTCCTCCTTCGCCTCGCCAACTTTTTCATCCTCTTCTTTGGTTTTTTCAGCTTGAGCTTGAGCTTGAGCTTGTGCTAATTGCACACCAGCTTCGACTTCGGCTTCGGCTTCTGCCTCTTCTACTTCCGATTCTTCTCGGCCCATGATTCGGGTCTCTGCTGAGCTCGAATGATTATTTTCCAACATTTTTCGAATTTGTTGAAGCCTCTTTTTGCGCGCTTCCATCGACGCCAATTTTTCGCGAATCAATGAGTTGACTTTCTCTTTTCTAGAAAATTCGCCAAATTATTTTAAACGGTTCAATAATTACTCGGATCTTCGTTTCAATCGAAGCTTCAATTTCAATCATTTTGAAAAGTGTAAAAAAAGGAGAGAGAAACAGAGAGAGAGAGAGAGAGAGAGAGAGAAACGAGATTTTCTCTTTCTCTCTTCCTCTCCTTTATCTACACACTATCTAGTGTTTCTCGTTCGTTCTTTTTGTTGAACATTGTAAACTGACAGAATCGACAGGAGCAGATAAAAATCGCAGAGAGAGAGAGAGAGAGAGAGAAAAAGAGCCGGGGATTGAATGGCAGACAAAATGTTCTTTTAGTCAATCAACCACCTCCTAAAAATTATTAAATTTTAGCAGAGTCATCACAGTGTGTGATAAATTGAAAGGTTATTTGAGATTTCTCTACGAATTCTCGAGTGCTTGGGAACATCGAACAGCGCTCTTTGAATATATACGTTTCGTCGAAAAAAAAAAACTGTGTAATTTTGCGTGTCAGTGTCGGCGAAAAATTGGAGGGAAAAACAGATTTTAAAAATTGTTTTTAATTTTTAAAAAATTACGCTTAAAAAATTGTTCAATTTTGCGTGATGGTGTTTGCACAGATTTTTGAAAGAAAAAAAAACAAAACAAATATTTTTGAGATAATTTGACAAAAAAAAATAATTTTTAACTTCAAATTTAATAATTAATTTTTTGTGCAATTTTGCGTGGTGGTGCTTACACATTTTTAAACATCAAAAAAGTACTGTAAGCAAATACATTTTTTTTTGAGAAAAAGATAGAAGCAATTTTAATTTTTAAACTTGATTTTTTGCTGTGCATTTTTGCGTGATGATTTGTACACACAACACACACACACACATGTACTGTATACAATACGTGTGACATTATATGTAGGTGTGTACCTTTAAAGAAATTTGAAAAAAAGTACTGTATCAAATTTGAATTCAACAAAAAGAGAAGAAAGAAACTGACTGTTGTTGTTCTTTTCGAATATTTTCACGAATTTCCTCTCGTCGTTTTTCCAATTCTTCCTCATTCAATTCGGCTTTTTTGATTGTTTCCGCAATAATCGGAACTCGCTGATTATTATCCAGCACGGCTTTTTCAGCTTCTTCATTCACTTCATGATTTTCGGCCTCTTTCAAAAGGCCCAAAGTCAAACATTGTTTTTTCAATTCTTCCAACTCTTTCTCCTGGTTTTTGGTCGATTTTTTAAGTGAGGATACTGTAGAAACAAAAGTTTGAGGGGGTACTGTAGGGGGAAAAAAGCATTAAAACCAACATTTATTGATTTTTTCCAACACTTCATTTCTCATTTTTGCTGCGTCTTCATCCAATTCTTTCGCTTTCTTGTTTCGAATCTCCATTAAAGTCGTTTTCTGAAGGAAAAACAACGAGGTGTGCAAACACAATCACGCACAACTGCACACAATTTTGAATAATTTTTCGAGAAAATATTTGAGTTTTTAGACTTTTAAAACAAAAGAAACCTTTTCTACTGATTTTTTGAACGCTTAAAAAATATTTAAAAGGTGACCGAGCTTGGATCTTAGGCCATGTAAAATATTTTTAAACGTTAGCTAGATTTTAAGGCGCGAAAAAGCAGATTTTGAATTGAAATGTTCATTGGAGCGCGCTTACGACAAGAAGAAACGAAAAAAAAACCTTTTTTTTCTGCATTTGAAGACGTTCAACAAGTTTCTTATTCAATTCTTGAGCTGCCACCGCCGTTTCTTGTGCTTGTTTCAGCTCAAGAAAAGCTTTTTTGAGCTCTTCCAAATCGAATTTCTCATCACCATCATCATCCTCAGCTTCTCCTCCATCGGCACCTTCTTCACTGCCATCAACAGCAGCCACAGAATCGTCGTTCTGATTCTTTGCCGCTTCCTTCAGACGTTTCTCATCGGCCTCAATCTGCTTCTCAAAATCGTTGGCGACATCGGACGCTGCCTGCTCATGAATTGTCTGAAAATATCGATTTTCAGAGAGAGAGAGAGAGAGAGAGAGAGAGATAATTCAGCTTTTGCTGAGAGCAAGGGTACCACAATTTTCGTCAAAATATCCATGTATTGATTCTCTTGAACTGATAACGTATCAAAAGCTTCGATCAACTGTTTCATCAAAGATTTCGATCGCTGAAAAAATGGTTTTGATGCTTCGGATCGTCGAAATCGATCGTCAGACGACGACACCCTCACCTCATCTGGATTCTTCTCGTCAATTCTCAACTCTCTCAAAGCTTGAGCAATTTCGGACTTTTTTTGTCGAATATCTTCAATGCCTTTTGTCACTGTTTTTCGTCGAGTTATCTGAAGGAAAAAATATTTTTTTTCAGAATTCAATTTTTTGCTGCTCTTTTCTATTTTCTTCTTACAATGTTATCATCTGGCAATTGTGTCGAGCTCATATTCTGAAAAAAAAAACTTGAAAAATATTGATTTTGGGATTCTAGGTCATCAGACGTGGCCTAGAAACACAAGTTTTGAAGAAAAGAAAAAGAATTCGAAAAATTTACAGTAGAGCGTATTTGCTCTCGAAGAATTAAACACAAAAAGTAAAATTGTCCTAATTGTTTGACTATAACATCAAGAAACTTAAAAAGCAACAACTGTGACCGAAGTCGGATCCTAGGCCATTCAATTTTAATAGAAAAATCAATAACAAACTCCAACAGTTTTATTTAATTTATTACTCAAGCGACATTTTTCAGCAAAGTACGCAGCCAAATTTGTTTGGCTCAATCGTTTTCACATCGATAAACTGTCAAACAAAGCTTTTTTTATGAAAAAAAACAAAAAAATTCAAAAATTAGACGGGCGAAAGTTCAAAAAAAGTTGATTTTTTATCATTTTAAGATAATAAGGACAGGGCACCTTTAAAAGTTCACCAATTTTTGATCTCGTGAAAAAATGCCGCCAGGACAGGAGCAAAAAGTGGACCTCTCACGGGTGCTTGGAAAGCGCTGAACCTTTTTATATATTTATAAATATATAAATATATATATATATATATATATATATATATATATATATATATATATATATATATTTATATACAATAAAAGTTTAAAAAGTCTTCTGAATTCCTAAAAGCAGCCAAACCGTTCGAAAATTGAATAATTGGAGTTTTTTAAGTGAAAAATGGAATGAAAAATGATTAAAAAACCGTCGAAATTGTAAATTGCATCGGCCCTGGTATAAAATGAGGCGAAAGTTTCGCCGTTTTTGGTTTTTATGGCAGCGACAAAATGGTATGACTCAACGACGATACGCAGACACGGTAGGAAGTATAATAGTCAGTTTGACGAGACAGTGTGCGATAGTGAGAGAGAGAGAGAGAGAAAGAGGGTAATGGTGAACGAGTTGATCGACACTGTTTTTTTTCTTTGCCGTCTCTCTTCTTTTTAATACTATTTCTATAGAACGGTTTCATGTTAACTTTATTGATTTCAAAATTCATTTTATTACTGATAAAATTCCAGGGCGGAAGGAAGAAAAAATATTTTAAAAAAATTCTGTCACGTTACAGTCACGTTACAGAAGAGCAGTTTAAAGGAACACTTATTTGGTGAAAAGGATACTGTAGGAAACGTGATGGAACCTTTTTTGAAGCTTTAATTTTTTTTTCGCAGGCAGTAAAAATTAAAATGATCTAAAAAAAAAGTTTTTTTTTTACTGAAAAATTTTTGTTTAAACTTTAAAAAAAAATAAAATAGAAAAATAATTTTTGATAATCACTTTTTGATTATGAATAATAAAAATTATTATCAAATATGTGGGAGTTTGATAAAATCGTACTAAAAATATTTTTAATTTTATTTTTTTAATGTAAATAAAAAATAAACTTTGGAAATTTTATACTGTAGTTGGAAGAAATAATTTAAAGGGACACAAAATTATTCAAAAGAATGTTTTAATTTTTATTTTGAAATTTTAAAATTATAATTTTCGAGGTAAGACATATTTTTTTTCTACCATTTGAAGTGATTAGAAAAATACAAAAATTGTTAGATTTTTAACTCTTGCCACGAAATCTACAGTACTCTTTTTTTTTCCAAAGCTTTAAAAAATTAAATATGAATTTTTGTTAGAAAAAAAAGTAAAATGGAAAAATAATTTGAAGACATTTATTTTCATGCACTCAACTCAAATGTTTACCGTTCAGATTATTCTTGCTTCTCTTTAATCTTTTTTTATCGATTTTTTCGAGTTTTTTTTTCAAATTGGAGTTTTCAAATATTATTTTAAATAAAAATTTCTAAAGAATTTCTTCGAAGAAGAAAAAATACCAAAAAAATTGATTAATTTAAAAATAATTAAGCAAAATAGGGAAATTCACAAATTCTGTGGAAAAAAAAACATTTTTAATAAGAACTTTGAAAAAAATAATAAAAAAAAACAAATTTTTATTTTCTATAATTTTTTAAATCTGAAATACAGGAAAATACCAGTTTAATTATTTTTTAGGCCAGTGAAAACAACAAAAACTCAATTTTTCGATATTTTCTTAGGAAAAAAGAATTTTCAGAATCTTTTGAGTCTTAAAAATCTTTTGAAAATGTTAATTCACTGCAGTTTTTCAATTTTCAGTGAAATTTCAAATAAAATTTTAAAAATTGGTTTTTAATCTTTTTTTGTTGGAAAAAAAATAAATTTAATATTAAAAAATATTTAAATAATTAAATTTTAATTAATTTCCAAAAAAAAATAAATTTTTTTCATTGAATTTCGCCATTTTTGCTTATTTTTAGTTAAAAAAAATCCTCCTTATTTATTTTAGTGAAAAAAAGAAAGTGTGCTCTATTGCCAAAATCACGCATCGCATTTCAACCGCTACGCATGCGACATTCTCAGTTTTTGGTCGCAATACCGTAGTTGCTCTTCGGTTTTCGACCAAGAATGGTGTCCGAACAGTCATCTTTCCGCCTGTTTCGATCTCAATTTTTTTGTCGTTTAAATGGTTTTTCGTTTTCCTTCCAATTTTACGAATATATAGCCAAGCAAATCGGGTTTGAGCCACGATTTTTGGCTTTTTTCGACCGCGTTTGTTTTCAATGCAGCGTTCCTCGTATCGATTTTTCTTCTTTCGTGGTAAAATGCAATTTTTCAGCATTATTTTCGGCTTTTTTCCTTCTCTTTTTTCAATTTTTTTTGCTGTTTAGAATAAAGAAAATAAAATTGACTCAGATGTTTCAGGCATGGCCGCAGAGAGAATTAAAGCCGGCATTATTGAAGCCGAACAGGCCGCTTATGGTCCATTCTTCGGAAGTCTTGGAGTAACAGCCGCGATGGCTTTCGCCGCTGCCGGATCGGCTTATGGAACCGCAAAAGCTGGAACTGGAATCGCATCAATGGCTGTTTCACGTCCCGATCTTGTGATGAAGGCGATTATTCCAGTTGTAATGGCGGGTATTGTTGCTATTTATGGTCTTGTCGTCGCTGTCATCGTGTCTGGCAAAGTCGAGCCAGCCTCGTCACAATACACAATCAACGCAGGATTCTCACAATTCGCCGGAGGACTTGTCTGTGGAATTTGCGGTCTTGGCGCCGGTTATGCGATCGGAATCGCTGGAGACGCGGGAGTGAGAGCTCTCTCACAACAACCGCGCATGTTCGTTGGAATGATCCTTATTCTTATTTTCGCTGAAGTTCTCGGATTATATGGAATGATTGTTGCACTTATCATGGGAGCCACATAATTCCTTTAAAGAAATTATTGGATTTTTAATTTCTAGCTTTTAAGTTCTTCTTTATTTTCCTGTGTGATAATTGGATTTATTAGATCACTTCTTCGTCTTGCTTATTTCATCTGTACAGTATAGATTTATCATCATTAAAGTGATGATTTTAACTTCATCATTCATTCCACCACTTCCATCATAAAGATTGAATAAAATTTTTACGATTCTTATTTATTTTCTGTCATTTTTTTTGTCAAGCGTTAAATCGCCTTTTTTATCTTATTTTTAGTGATTTCTTCTTTCGAAAAATCACATTTTTTTATTCAATTGTTTTGCAGAAAATGTCTTACGATCTCAAGACTGCTGAACAAGCCGCTTATGCCCCATTCTTCGGATACATGGGAGCAGCTTCGGCTCAAATCTTCACCGTACTGGGTGCTGCCTATGGAACTGCCAAATCGGCTGTCGGAATTTGCTCAATGGGAGTTATGCGACCAGAATTAATCATGAAATCAGTTATTCCAGTTATTATGGCTGGTAAATTATTTTTTTTCAAATTTTCTTCTAAAAATTAATAATTTTATAGGTATCATTGGTATTTATGGATTAGTCGTTGCTATGGTCCTTAAAGGAAAAGTCACCTCAGCTTCAGATGGTTATGACTTGAACAAAGGATTCGCTCACTTGGCCGCTGGTTTAACTTGTGGCCTCTGTGGATTGGGAGCCGGATATGCTATCGGAATTGTTGGAGATGCAGGAGTTCGTGGAACTGCACAACAACCAAGACTTTTCGTCGGAATGATCCTCATCCTCATTTTCTCTGAAGTAAGAAACACGGCTCAATAACAACAACAAAACAAACAATAATTGTTTCAGGTTCTCGGACTTTACGGTATGATTGTCGCTCTTATCCTCGGAACATCATAAATCGATCATATTCTGGAAATTTCACTTAAATTTAAAAATTATTGTTCACATAATTTTGAAAAATCGATCATTCCATGTTCGTTTCTGACGAATATTGCCCATCCTCCCCTGTGTATCAATAACTGTATTTTTCAATTAACTAACTTTCCCCCAAAAGTCAACAAGTCTCAGTTGACTCCAATGTCTCTTTTACTCGTTTAGTGATATATTTAAAATTCTATTTTTTTTTTTTTGCAATTATTCTAATTTTTCATGTGTTATTATTTTGCCAACATTACGACGACTTAATCAGAACATAGTTTAAAGTTTTATCGTTTTTTGTTTTCAAATTAAGCTAATAGAGCTTCAATATGTGTGGCGGCTTTTATAGTTTGAATCTAAATTGCGAAATAAAATTCTACATTGTTTCATTGAAAAATATTCTTCTTTTTCTTCATCTTCATCTTCTACTTCTCCTTCTTTTCTTGTGAAAAATAAAGAGAAAACGCGAAAAAAAAATGGTTGAAAACCTTGAAAAATATTTGAAAAGAAAAAAGAAATGAAATGTTCAGCTTCTTCTGGTTTAGCATCATCATCAAAAATGGATAATAAGCGATTTTCAATGGATAGTCAAATTTTAGAAGAAGTGATAAGAAGTGGAAATATTCCGTGTCATGGAAGAACGGGTAGGAACTCTTTCCCTCACCCCCTCTCTCTCTCTCTCTCTCTCGGCAGTTTTGTTTCTCCAAGAAACATTTTCGAGGCTTTTTGAAAGAGAAAAAAAAGAAAAAAACCGCGGAAATTCATTGAAAATTTTATGAGCCTCATTAATGTTTCCGAATTTTTTTGATTTTCCAGCTTTTTTTAAAACTTTCTCTTCAAAAAAATTTCTTTTTTCTTCGGTTTTAAAAACGATTTTCAAGAAAAAAAAAAGAAGAAGAATTTTTCATGTTTCAGGTATGCTGTGCAGTGGTGGTGGATTGTTGCCGCCGGCACTTCTTGACGAATCACGAGTTCCCAAATTTTATCTGGATGCGATTTTAGCGTGCGGCGCGACAACATCAACAGCGCTACCAAACACGGGTTTAGGTGAGGTTTTGGGTGAAGAAGAAGAAGAAGAAATTTTATCGATTTTTTGCAGTTTATAATTTGATGGTAACATCTGGATTGCCAAAAGATGTTCTGTCATACGTCTGGTCAGCTGTGAATCGTTCAAAGCCTGGACAATTGACACGACAAGAGTTTTTCTCGTGTCTGGCGCTGATCGCCTTAGCGCAGGTTTTATCGTTGTGTGTTTAAAATTTCGAAGACGCGTCGCGGTTCGCGAAGCGGTCTCAACCCTAATTGCGAAACAAAATTTCAATAGAGCACATTTGAATTTAGCAAAAATGATTTGTTTCCTTCCAGAAAGGTGAATCATTGGCTGCTCTGTGTGTAATGGATTCGCTGCCGATTCCATACTTGAATCCAGTTCAGGCTTTTCCATCAACATCTAATACACCATCGTCAACATCAACAACATCGTTATCATTTGTTCCATTTGCAAAGTAAACATTTTTCAAAATTTCAATTGAGAAAAATAAAAATCAATTAAGAATAAAACAAACAACGTCGGCATTCATCCCAACATCTTTACTGCCACGAAAAAGTATGAGAAAAAAAGAAGCGGATCTGATGAAAGATGGACCAGTAGCCGCCTCATCACCAGGTGAATCACCAACAAAACGAGGAGCTGTTAAAGATCTGGTTGGATTGGACTTTGGCGCGAAAAACGGAGACGCGTTTGATGGACGAGAAAATGGAAATGATGATCAAATCGTGACGGTGTGGAAAGAGACAATTCATGCAACATTTTTAGTGTTCCAGGTAAGAGAATTTCAGGGAAATGTTTTTTTTTTTTTTGAAACGAAATTTATCAGGAAGCGAATGGTTTGCTGGGAAAAACGACAGCCAAAACGATGGAAGAAATTGTGTCAACTGAAAAAGGAGAAAACTATCTGAAAAGTCTGTCGAAAGCGTTCGAAGTAATGGAAAGAGTTTGCCGATCAGCTGGAGTTCGACTCCCATCCCAATCGACAAGCGAAGCAGAAGCGTGTCGAAAGTGTTGGAATCGATTGAAAAACTATCTGAAAAATGTTGAAAATCAATCAGAAACAAAGTCGGATGAAGAGAAAGGGTAAAACGAAAAATTGGAGAATTTCATTTTAAAAAAATCAATTACAGAAAATGCACAATTTGTTGTCAACCATTGAAAAATTCAATCGATTATGGCGGAAAATGTTATGATGTGACTTGTGCGAACTTATGGGTGAATAATGTCAGCTCGATGCTACCCAATCAACATCTTAAATAAAACTAAATAGTGGGTAGGTGTGTATTGAACAAATGATTGACTACGGTAAGCAACGAAACACGTTTTGTCCGCAATATCCAAACGAAAAATCACATGTCTCTCTTGGAAAAAAAAATGGAATTTTAGGAAATGAGATGTGTGATTATGCGTGTAGAAGTTGCGGATAAGGCACAGTGTTGATCTGCTTACCGTAGTCACTATTAATTCAAGAAACACCAAACAATTATAAAATTCTACGTTTTTTTTTAAAAATAAATTTAGAAAGTAAAAAATGCTTTAAAGAAGAGTAGTTTTAAAATAATTTTTTCTTCACGGTGTGTTTTTTACTGCCAAGCAAGAATTGGTGCGCCAGCGCACACTTGAATTTGGCTGAGTATCAACAACGATACGCAGTTGAAAAATTGTTTGGAAATTTATTTAAAATTAATTTCTTAATTCGGGAAAAAAACAACTTTTGATAAGAGTCTAGTTAGTTGTGCGCTGGAGCGAGATTACTTCGCAGGTAGTAAAAACCACACAATGTTTTATGAAACATAATAAAATTGTATTTGTATTTATTACGACTAGATTAATAATATTTCTCAATCAATAAATTAATTTTCTGATTAAAAAAAAATAGAAATTTTCGGATAAAAAATTATAAACTGGTTAATCCTTTTTTAATGTCATTAACAACATTTTCCGTTTTTTCCTCGAGTTTTATCAATTTCTCATCGGCAATGTTGGAAGCTTTCTGAATTTCTAATCATGTGGAAATGGAAGAAAAATGAATCGAAAATCTACATTTTTCAGCTCTTCTATCGCTGATTTTTCAGCATTTGTGTGCAAATCGTTAAGTCGTTTTGTGGTATCGTCGAGTTTCTGTAAACGAATCGTTAGATCGGATTAGGCGGAAAAATATTTGAAAAAAAAACACCAAAACCTCTTCGTTTGTTGAAATAATATCGATTGATTTTTGAATCTGCAAAAAATAATGGAATTGATAAGTAAATTTGCCGCGACGCCTATAAGCACGCGTCGCGGTCGTGTGCTCTACGGTGAATTTTTAAATCAAAAACTGAAAGGGGGATTAGGTTTCTCATTTTCTTTCATTTCGTAATCATTCTACTCCCCCGCCCCCCACCCTCCTCTTCCAGATTTTTGATGTGCAGGTAAATGGGTTACTGTAACAGCGCCAATTTAAAAAGTGGCAAGAAAAGTCTCACCGCATTTTTGGCCGAATTGTCGACGGTTTTTGAAACTTCATCGATTGTCTGAAAAAAATGAAATTTTCATTAAAATTTTCTGAAAATTTACCGCGTTTTTGAGATTTTCCACTTTTTGACTGATTTCTTCGATTTTCTGCAAAAAAACCATTATTTTTGACAATTTTAAAGGCTAAATATTACATTTTCAACATTATTTTTGCTATTATTGATTTTTCCTTCAAGATTTTGGATTTCCTAAAATATTTAAGTTTAGATTTCTCGATGAAAATCAAAGTATCTTGAAATTGTCGTCAAATACGTTGTATGGTGTTTGCAGACAAACTCATCTTCTTTGGTGTTAAAATATTTTAGAAATTTGATTTTAAAACACAATTTTTTACTGTTGGCGAAGAAATTACGCTCCAGCGCACAACAAACTAAAGGGACGCATTTTTTAACAGTTTTTGCGCTCGTGTCCATTTAAAAAATGTTTATTTAAACTGCGTATCCGACAACGCTTGATACTCAGCCAAATCGAAGTGTGCGCTGGAGCGCATTATCTCGCTTGTTTTATTTGAAACGCAAACAAAAAACCGTATCAATTTCCTCCGCAGGCAATTTGTGCATAATTTGCGTCAACAAATCCCCGGTAACTTTGGAGTTTTGAGCTTCTTCTTTTCCACCAATTTCAGTTTCCGAAACCATTTCATTCAATTGAGAAACTTCGATCTGGAAACTTTCTCTTCGTGTTTCTTCCGTCACCGAAAGTCGGGAATTTTCCACACCTGATCGTTCATTTTGTTGGCCGACACGTTCTCAACAGCCATCGCCGAGTCGTCCTGAGTCTCGGCACGAATTCGTATCGATTTTCGGGCGTTTCCCGCGATTTCCGGTGCGTGATTGAAGCTCGTCGGATTGTCGCGTTGTTCGGCGTGTTGTTGTTGCGTCTTTCTCGGCGGCGTCGGAGCGTCTGAAGATGAGGAACACCGAGGCATTTTGAAACAAAAAAAAAAAAGAAGAAATTTCTTCCGGATGATACGGAACTGATTTTTGAAAACACACACACACCCACACACGGTGAAGAAAGGGGGAAATGGCGCTCCAGCGCAATGCAATTCAATTCCACGCACACTAAAAAATGAGCATCAGTCAAACTAAAGTTCAAGTGCGAGTTGTATGAAGTGCGATGGTGCCAAGTGAAGTCTCACTCATTTTTCTCGAATCGGCGGCCGCCTTTTGTTGCTCTAAACTTTTCTTATGTTCTCTCATCTCATTCAGAAATTCTTGGCGATCTTGAACAAGATCGGGCTCCGATGCAATATCATCATCTTTCGATGTGATCACGTGTCGTGTTTCAGACTTTGACGAGTTTCGATTCGACGATGTCGCTGAAAATGTCGGGGCGTTTTGTCACCGAAATGTTCGTCTTAACCACATGCAAACACGCTCTATTGACAATTTTTCAAAATTAGAAGAGAAAAAAAAACCAATAAAAGACAACAATCGGTATTTCTTTCGGTCTACCTACAGATGTAAACTCGCTCCATCGCACCATGTTTTTGAAAAGTTGTCATGCGCGTTGAACACTTTTTTTTGAGAAACTTTTTTTTCTAACTGCATATCACAATGCTCACATTGAAGAGCTGACGCGCAGTGAAGTGGTTGAAAGTTCGCCGGAAAACTTTTTGGCGCGAAAATTGGAATTTTCAAATTTGATTTCAGTTTTTCAGTCTGCAGCTAAAATTTGGAGGCCTAGAAAACCCAATATTTTTTAATCGGCACAGTTTTCCATATAACTGAAATGTTTGAATACAATTGAATGGCCTAGAAACCCAAAACTTTTTTTCTTGTTACAGTTTTTGCTATGATTTCTGAATTTTTCAAATTTTAAGTCAAAATCAAATGGCCTAGAAACCCAAAAGAATTTTTCTTGTAACAATTCTCGTTGAAATGCAAGTTTTTGTGTTGTAAAACGTGGCCTAAAAACCCAAATCTTTTTATTGTTACAGTTTTTGCTATCTATAATTTTTGTATTTTTCTAACTTTAAGTCAAAATCAAATGGCCTAGAAACCCAAAAATGTTTTCTTGTAGCAATTCTCGTTAAAATTCAAGTTTTTGTGTTTAAAAACGTGGCCTAGAAACCCAAATTTTCGGTGTTCAATTTCCCAACTCATCAGTATTTTTCAAATTTTAAGTCAAAAATAAATGACCTAGAAACCCAAAAAATGTTTTCTTGTAGCAATTCTCGTTAAAATGCAAGTTTTTGTGTTTAAAAACGTGGCCTAGAAACCCAAATTTTCGGTGTTCAAATTCCCCACTCATCAGTATTTTTCAAATTTTAAGTCAAAATTAAATGGCCTAGAAACCCAAAAAATGTTTTCTTGTAGCAATTCTCGTTAAAATGCGAGTTTTCGTGTTAAAAAACGTGGCCTAGAAACCCAAATTTTCGGTGTTCAAATTCCCCACTCACTCACATGTAATATATCGAATAGGTTGCGCCTTAAAATCATAATTAGAAGAACTTTTCTTCGGAATTTTCGCATCATAAACCCTCTGATTCGTCGGAATTTTGTCGAGATGTGCCAAGTGACGGGGTGTCGACGAGCCAAACGCGAAACGCGATCCACCACCACCACCACGCTGATCACTGCTGCTCGTCGCCTCACGCGACAACGATCGAGCCTTGACAATGTATTCGTGTAGATTCGGCGAGTCGCTCGCATCAACGCCGCGCGATTTCGATGAAACCTGAAAAGAAATGGAGAA
Organism: Caenorhabditis drosophilae; assembly: GCA_963572285.1. Lineage (NCBI taxonomy): Eukaryota > Metazoa > Nematoda > Chromadorea > Rhabditida > Rhabditidae > Caenorhabditis > Caenorhabditis drosophilae. The sequence goes on along the minus strand of OY751562.1, from coordinate 2,000,920 downwards.
GAAAACATGTGAGCGGAAGGAGAAAAAGTTCCGAGACCAAGTTAAGCTCATTCACTCCCCGTTGCAGGACCCCCCTTCCCCCTTCTTCCTCTTTTTTATTGCTCTTTTGGGAATTCGCCGCTCCTCATTTTGACATATTTTATGGTGATCGTAAACCAGGAAAAGGAAAAGCAGCGAGCCAAAGGAAGGAAAAAAAAAATTTTTTTTTTGATTAAATTTTTCCGAAAAAAGCGAAATGAAAAAGAAAAAACCTTGGTCATCTGCGAAAATTCTCGCGGAGTACTTGATCCAAAAGCGAAAACCCGTGGTCCACGACTACGAAACTTCTCTCTTCCGCTCGATGATGACATCTTCCTTGTTTTCTCTCGATGCGAAAAAAATTCTACAAAATTTTCGACAATTTTTTCCCTCTTCTTCTCTCAATAATTTATAAGAGAGCATTCCAAAGAACGGGAAAAAATGTGGGGCAGGACGGGGGCGGGGAAAGGGGAGGGGGGGGGGGAGTAAATAATGGAAAATTGCGTGCTTCTCTCTTTCTCTCTCTCTCTCTCTCTCTCTCAAGGGAATATTCATCGATCCTTGAACCAACGTCTTAAATTGATGTAATTTGGAGGGTGAATGGTGTTCCACGAAGAAAAGAAAGAATATCTGAACAAAAGGAAACAAAAAAAAATATGTGGGGTTGGTTCTAAGAAAAAAAACATGTTTATAAAAATGTGGAAAAAATATGTATAAATGGAGTTGAGAATGAACAAGAGAGAGAGAGAGAGAGAGAGAGAGAGAGAGAGAGAGAGAGAGAGAAGGAGCCAAGAGCTCTGTAAAAGAGCAATTGGCTGTCGCTGGTGTGGTTGCCTTCTCTCTCTCTCTCTCTCTCTCTCTCTCTCTCAGAGCTATTTAAGCAAAACATTGGCACAAACAAAAATGTGCATCTGAATGTATTTGGCTCAGGAAATATTTTCTTTTTAAATCAAGAGAATTTGGGAAAAGCGGCGGCGCGCAGAAACAGAGAGAATTGAATTTTCAACAAAAACAAATTTGTTTCCGGTTTGTTTCAATTCAAAAAGAGCGGAATGAAAATCGAAAAATGGAAAAGTGTGCAGTTTTGCGTTGCGGTGTTTGCACCTTTCAGAAAAAAGTTTTTAAAATGGTGTCAGGTTTTGACAGAAAAATCGGTTTCTTTAATTCGACTGTGTACTTCAAGCGTTGCTTGTAAATCGTTAAGTGTTGGCTAAGTATTAAATTCTTTGAGAAAAGAAAATGAATGAAACAGTTTCAAATTGTCAATAGAGCGAGTTTGCAATCAATACACTAGTGAAATTCCGCGTGAGACCCAAACGATGTTCGAAGGGTTTAATAGACTTCATCTTCTTCACGCTGATCCTGTCATAAAAGTAATCGCCTAGTTTTATACGCAAGTCGGCTATGGTAACATTGAGAGAGAGAGAGAGAGAGAGAAAAAGGAATTATTTTGTTTTGAGCTTTTGGCCTTGTTAGAAACCAAAAAAAAAAAATTTGGAAGGTAATCGAACCAAAAAATCTTTCCCTCCTCACACCTTTTTCAAAGGTGTAAATATTTATGGAAAAAAAAGGAAAAAGAAGAAGAAGAAGAAAAGTTTTTCCATTTCTTTAAGAAAGTCCCAAAAAGAGAGAGAGAGAGAGAGAGAGAGAGAAAGAAAGGAGCGACACAGCTCGCCATTTTTTTTCCAGCTCGGGTGGCCCCAATGTGTGAGCAATTTCGAAAATTGCTCTGAACCGCCTCTTTCTCTCTCTCTCTCTCTCTCTCTCTCTCTCTCTTGCACACCCAACAACCACACCAAAATTTTTCGTCGTCATCAACCCTCAAATAGAAAAAAAAAGAATGAACCGAATTTATTGAGGACATCGAAAGTGGTTGGACAAAAAAAAATTTGGGGGGGGGGGGGGGAAAGAGGAGAGCTCGGTTGGTTTATGAAAAGAAAAGAAAAATAAAAAGGAAAACGAATGTCAATTTTTAAAACAATTTCACACTTTTTGAATTCATTTTCAAACAATTTTCAGAAGTAAATATCGTAAGCTAAGGTGTGTTGTGTGCAATTTTCCGTGAAAAGGAGTGCACAAAATTTCCTTATCGGTGATTATTTTACCGATCAAACAAGTTTTTCGAAGAATTTTTCTGAAACATTTAATTTTAAAAATATGTCGTAAAGTGTAATGTATTTTGTGCAACTTTGCGTGAAGACAGGTGCACATTTCTTTGTGTTTTTTTTTTGTTTTTCCACGATTTAAAAAAATTTATCTCTAAAAAAACAAAAAAGAAAATAAAACAATTGAATCACGTGAAAAAATGATAATCAATACTTTGATCCCTTGCCGCCGCATAAGACCGTCGTCGTTCAAACTCCGGATCATCAGCTTTTAAGCGAACAAAGTCCGATTGAGTTCCAGAATCAACACTTCGACTAATCGTCTGAATCTCCTCATCGCGATATTTCTTCTTTTTCGGCACTTTTTCGATTTCTCTGGTTTTCTGTTTATTATTTCTCAGACTCGAAATAAACCAAGCCAAACAACAGCAGCAACATAAACAAATTAATATAACCAGGCAAATAATTAAAACATATCTGTAACACAAAAGAAACATCTTTTTCTTTAAAAAAATGGGTCTCGCAACGAAAATAAACGCTTACATTGGCTCTTGTCGGATTCTCCAGCAACAATTCTCACGAAACTCACCGCAACATTCGTAGAAACTGAAAAAGCCGGGAGTGGGACATCGTCTGAAATTTCAAAAACACGCTAAAATTTAAGCTGCGTATTTTCATTGATAAAAGGGTTGCTGCGCAGTGAAGCATCACCATCGACTGATAAACAAGTTTCAAGCTAGATTTAGTGACCCAGCGCACACGTGTTTTTCGCTGAGTATCAGGCGGCTAATGCGTTGTGGATACGCAGTTTAAAAATTATTTCAATGAAAACTGACATTTCTTTGAAAAAAATCGTGTGAGTGGGTGGGGGAAGTGCGCTAGAGCGAGATTACTTCTCGGATAGTCAAAAACACACCACGAAAAATTTTGGTTAAAACTTACAATGGAGCAGGATTTGGAGAATTAAAATACCAAGGTCGTCGGCAAATCACATCATTGTAGGATTGTGAAAAAACTGGAATTTATTGGGCTTAAATTCAAAGAAGAAACGAATGGAGGAAGAAGGAAACAGCAAACCTTGAATAAAAAAAGAAAAAAATACAAAAATCAAAGATTGAAAAATCATAATAAAAAATATCGATTTTCAATAATTCAAATCATCCAAAAGAAGCTGTGAAGTCGTTGCTAGTTTAAAATAAAAAGTAAAAAGTGGACAAATACAAACGAATCACATTTTAAAGGCGCTTTCCAAGTTTCTATGAATCACTTTTTATATATTTATTTTTGTACATTTCAACGAATACAAATAATCAAATGAATTTTGATTGAAGATGATCAAAAAAAAAATGATTGCTTTTATATTCGAAATAAACAACACAAAATTATACGAATTTAAAAAAAAAGAAAAGAAGGAATTCATTTTTAATTAATTTAATAATTTCGTTGCGAGACCAAATAAGGAAACGCGTTTTTATCATACTTTTTACTGAAAAAATGGACTTTGAATTATTAAAAATTAAATTTTAACCAACTACAGTAAACTAAATGAGCAATATTATTGTTTGGGATGCTCCTTTAAAGTTAATACAGAGACATTTAAAAAATGCTTATTTTTTTAGGTTTTTAAAATTCATTTTAATATTTTAATTATTTTCGTAAAATGAAAGCTGAAAATTTAATAATTAAAAAAAATATTTTAAGTAAGCAATAAAAAAAACTTTAAAACATTTTTTAAGAGTTTTTTTTAACTGTTTTTTTTGTTTGAAAATTCAGCCCAACTGCGTCTCTATTCTCACCGTAGCTGCACAACACTCCGTTGTGACGGTAACACGGGTTTAAATCACATGTGCGCGCGAAACTGCCCATTTCAAAATTTTTACCGCATTTTTTCATATTTTTAAACGGTTTAAAACGATTTTCAATTAAATTTTGTTGTTTCAGCATGGAACATCTTATCGGAGGACAAATTCAACAAGTGGAAGATGCTGAAGGAATCCGTGCGCAGCAAGAATTCTCGAATTTCTTAAAATCGTAAGTGAAAGAAGCAAAAAAGGGATGAAAATTTAAAATTGTTCAGGTTTAAAGATGAGAAGGGAGAATTTATTTATAAAAAATCAATGAAAGACTTGATTCAACCTGAAAGAAACACACTTTTTGTTGATATGCAACATGTTTATTCGTATAGTAATTTGTTGGCAACAACGATTGAATTACAGTTTTATCGGTAATAAAATTACTTAAAAATTTACTGAAAATATAGAATTCAACTTCAGAATTTATCCATTTATGTGTGAAGCTCTTCAAATCGCAACAATCGACGAATGTGATGAAAACGAACGTCAACAAATGTTCAAAAAGCAACTTTATGTTTCATTGCACCACATGACAACAAAAACCAAAGTTCGTGAATTATCGGCTGATAAAGTTGGTGGTTTGGTGCGTATTGCTGGACAAATCGTTCGAACTCATCCGGTTCATCCAGAACTATCACGGGGAACATTTGTATGCGATGATTGTGGTGTTACAACCAAAGATGTTGTTCAACAATTCCGTTATACTCAACCAACGAAATGCTCGAATCCTCAATGCATGAATCGAACTCGATTCAGTTTAGATGTCAATGAATCAACATTTGTTGACTTTCAAAAAATTCGAATTCAAGAAACTCAAGTCGAATTACCGCGTGGATCGATTCCAAGAACAGTTGATGTAATTGTTCGAGGAGAAATGGTTGAAACTGTTCAACCAGGAGATAAATGCGATATTGTTGGAAGTCTCATTGTAATTCCCGATATTTCACAATTAAGTACACCAGGACTACGAGCTGAAACTTCGAACCAAAATCGAGGTAAATCGACACTTTTTGTTTTTTAAAAAGACAAATATTCGAAATTATAGGAAAAGCTCTTGACAAATCTGGTGGGATCACAGGTCTTAAAGCTCTCGGAGTTCGTGATTTAACATACAAATTAGCATTTTTGGCTTGCCACATTCAACATACTGAAAGTCTGATTGGCGGTGATTCAACAGGAGTAATGGAGGAGAATGATTACTTCGAATTGTGGCAGAAGGTAATTAATTATTTAAGCTTTTATCAAACTTTTCATATGTAATTAAATATATATTTAAAGATGTCGGCTGAAGAACGCGATGTGCTTAAAAAAATGAGTGATGATCCAAAAGTTGAGGAAAATATTGTCGAATCACTGTTTCCCAACATTTATGGAAATTATGAAGTGAAATTGGGCGTTTTATTAATGCTTCTTGGCGGTGTTCCAAAAAGAAGTAAAAATGAAGGAACCACACTGAGAGGAGATATTAACGTTTGTCTTGTTGGTGATCCATCAACAGCGAAGTCGCAAGTATTGAAGTAGGCAAAATTATTTCTTTCAACATTTTTAAATGTAAAATGTGTTTTTTTTTTCACAGAACTGTTGAGGAATTCAGTCCTCGAGCGATTTACACATCTGGAAAAGCGTCATCAGCCGCTGGATTAACCGCAGCTGTTGTGAAAGACGAAGAATCATTTGAGTTTGTTATCGAAGCTGGAGCATTAATGTTGGCTGATAATGGTGTCTGTTGTATTGATGAATTCGATAAAATGGATTTGAAAGATCAAGTTGCTATTCATGAAGCAATGGAACAACAAACAATTTCAATTACTAAAGTCGGTTGAAATTGTTCACGATTTTTATTCATTTATTGTCGTTGTTTTTAGGCTGGAATAAAAGCAACATTAAATGCAAGAGCATCGATTCTGGCAGCAGCGAATCCAGTTGGAGGAAGATATGATCGAACAAAGCCCCTTAAATATAATGTGCAAATGTCGGCTCCAATTATGTCACGATTCGATTTGTTCTTTGTCTTGATTGATGAATGCAACGAAATAACGGATTATGCGATTGCTCGAAGAATTCTTGATAATCATCGAGCCACCAGTGAGAATTTAGAGCGAACAACGGTTTATAAGACCGAAGATATAAAAAAATACATTGCGTTTGCAAGATGTTTCAAACCCAAAATTTCGGCCGAAGCCGCTGTTGAACTGGTGAAAGAATACAAGAAATTGAGAATGTCGGATAGTAATAACGCAGCGACGTCATCATGGAGAATCACAGTTCGTCAATTAGAATCGCTGGTTCGATTGTCTGAAGCGTTGGCAAGATTGCATTGTGGAAGAGAAGTGAAAGTCGAGCATGTAGCACAAGCATCGAAATTGTTGAACAAGTCAATCGTAAGAGTTGAACAACCGGATATCGCACTGGAAGACGACGATTTTGATCGAGAAATGATGGTGGTTGATAGTGGAAACAAGGAAAATCGCGACGAATCAATGGATCACGATGGAGAGAAGCAGCAACAAGCAAAAATTGATCCGGCGAAATTGAAAATTAAGTTTGAAGATTACAAAAAATTGGCCGATGTTTTGGTGTTGCACATGAGAGCTGATGAGGATCGACAAGGAGAAGAAGAATATGAAGGAGTTAAACAAAGCTCATTAGTTGAATGGTATCCAATTTTTTTTTCAAAATGTTCAATAAACCTGAAAATTGAAGGTATTTAACAACAATCGAAGATGAATTAAAATCAGAAGAAGATTATATCGTTCAAAAAACGATTTGTGAACGAGTGTTACGACGATTGACACATGAAGATCATATCCTTCTCGAAGTTGAACCTGGTGAAAATCCAACACTTTGTGTTCATCCAAATTATGTTATTGCTGATGAATAATTTTTAAATTTCTTTTTTTTCTTCTTTTTATTTCCTATTTTGATATTGATTATTACTACTATTTCTCAAAATCGGTGATATTACTCACAAGTAATAAATCCAAACAACAAAAACTGAATGAATATTTGTGAATTGATTTGTTTCCTTCCATTTTCTTGTTGTTTTTACAAAGTTTAAATCGATTGAAGAGAATTTAAAGGTTTTTAGAATCCATAAATATTGTTTCAAATAATTTGTGAGAGAGAGAGAGAGAGTGGTACAGGTGGAGAGGTTAGATGTGTTGACGCAAAATTTGTGCTTGGACATTTTTTTGTTTTTTTTATTTTTGAAATTACATTTTTTTTAGATGACGGAACAGTTTAAATCGCCATGTCTACCAGAATCACGTCAAGAAGATCATGTGGATTCAAAAAATGTGAATATTGGATTGGTGACGTCACAAATTGAAGGACCTGTTGAGAATATTGACGATGTTGAGGTTTGAGTTTTTGTGAGAGAAATTGCAAAAAAAAACATTGTTGAAATTGAATTTCAGACAACAGAAGTAGAAGCAGAGAAAATGTTAAAAATATCGATTCAGGCGCCAGTTTTGAATTATGAGCCACCATCGTGGGCGTGTCAACCAGATGAAAATGACAAGTTTCAATTTGAGGTGAAAATCAAAATCAAAAAATTAAATTAAAATTAAAAAAATCAATAAACAGATAATGAAAGAAGGCAAAATTATCGGTTACTACGATTTAAAGAATCGAAAAAATGAGAGTTTTGTAATAATCGGAAGAATCAAGCCTGGATGCGATCTGGTAATGGAGCATCCATCAATTTCCAGATATCATTGCATTCTACAATACGGCGATGATAAAATGTCGAAAACTGGCAAAGGTTGGCACATTTATGAAATGGGAAGTACGCATGGAACAAAAGTGAGAAAACGTTTCAGAAGAAGACTGAATTTCAAATTCCAGATGAACAAAAATCGATTACCACCAAAACAATACATTCGAGTACGAGTTGGATTCATTTTTCAGTTCGGTGAAAGCTCACGAATATATAATTTGCTTGGGCCAGAGCAAGATTGTGAACCCGAATGGGATTGCTCGCCAACTGAAATGAAGCTGAAACATCACAAAAAAGTGTTGGAAGCGAAGTTGAAGTCGGCGGCGGCGGCGTCGGCGACGGAGATGGAAATGAATGAAAAGGAGAAGGTTCAGGATTCGAATTATGAAGATGAAGGATGCAGTTGGGGGATGAGTTATGATGATGAAGAATCAAAAGCCTTACCAATAGTAGGAATGAAGAAGTGGGAATTTAATTCAATTGTTGAGTTCAGAATGAAAGTGATGCTCATTTAATGGATGATCGTGAAGCTTATTATAATCAAGATCCGAAGAAAGCGCTTGCGAAATTTTTCGAACGAGAAGGATTCGAGATGAAATTCGAATTCAGTGAACAAGGCCAAGGGCACACTCATAAATGGGTCTGCGCCATCGAGTAAACATCTTCACAAGAAAGAATCCCAAATCGAATTCAATATTGCAGACTTCCTGTTGAGATCGAAGGAGTTGATCGAGCATTCACAGCATCGGCAACAGTGTCGACGTCGAAAAAAGATGCACAAGCTCAGTGTGCACTGGAGGCATGTCGAATTCTGGATACGTACAATGTTTTAAGGTTTTCAGCTTTTTTTTTCAATTAAAAATTAGAAATTGTTTTTTTTTCTCGTCAGAAAATCCAACACAAAAATGCGAATGAAGCGAAAAACGCTGGAATCAAACGATTATTATGAAGAAGACGACGATCTGTATTTGGATCGAACCGGACAATTGGAAGCGCAAAGAGAGAAGCGAAAAAAGTGGGCAGAAGAAGGGTACGGAGGGCGAAGAGGTAAAAATGAGACGTACGAAACGTTGTGCGCCAAATTGGAAGCGGCAAAAAATGAGATCATCGAATGCGAGAAACAATTGGAGAAGTTGGGAAGCAGCGGAAAACCGACAGAAAAAGTGTCGACCGGAGACTCGCTTGATGATTACATTCGAGAAATTCAAAAATCTGGAACTGGAGGAGACGACGCAAAAGTTGGTTTTCCATGATTAATTTTGAACTGGTGGATGAAATCTTCAGACAAAAACCGAAAAATCGAAATGGCGTCAAAAGTTGGTGGCGGCGACGCATGAGCGACAAAAATTGGAAAAACTCGTCAAAATCGCCGAGCCCATCAAATGTTCGGATTCGCAGACGATGAGCGCCACTTCAGGTAAATTTTAAGAGATTTGAATTGAACAGAAAAAGAAACGGTGATTTTCTTCTCACAGGAAATCGGCAAGCATATTTAAGAAAATTGATTGCGGCAAAAAAAGCAGAAAAAAATCAAACGAGCAATGTTGAAGAGCAAAACCCGCCGAAAATATCAAAAATTGAAGAAGCTGAAATTTCTAGTCAATTGGAAGAAAAAGTTGAGAAAAAAGATGAAAAAATGGTCGAAAACAACGAGGATGAAAAAAAAGAAGAAAAATCAAGCGAACTACAAAAACGAGTAGCCGAATGGGAGAAAGAGCTAGAAGTATTTAACGACACTTTCGAACTGTGGTTTCAGTTAATTTTAATTTCAGACGGAACAAAAATTGGCAAAAGAGAGGCGACAAAAAATGAACAAAGCACCACCAAGAAACATTGAGAATGAAACGAAATCGATCGGAAATGCAGCCGACTATGGCGCCGGGTTTGAAAATGAGCTTTTTAGCTTTTTGGTTGAAACAAAAGTAGAATTTCAGATGTGAGAATCGTAATGAAAAATACACAACATGGATGCCCAACGAGGATTCTGAATCAAAGCAAGAAGCGCTGAGAGCGAAATTTGCTGGAAAATATTGATTTTTATTATGTAACAAAAATTTAACAAGAAAAAATCAATAAATTAAAAAAAAACTTTTTTTCCATTAAAAAAAACTTATTACTTCTTGTTTTCTTTGTTGGAAAAACTTTAATTATATTCTCGAGCTGGCGATATTCCTCGATTAAGCTTCTTCTCCTCCTCATATTTCTTAAATTCCAAATCAGCTGGGCGAGCTTTGTCTTGACGCAAATGAACAGCTCGATTCTCTTCCGAGAATTGTTCAACCTGTCATCAAACATCTTAAAATTCAGAAATATCTGAAATTGACACGTACTTGAACTGTCAAATCATCATCCTCCTTCATATCCAATTCGGTGATCAAATTGAACAATTGAACATCGGTTGGAAGTGAAGGCGTCTCGATTTTTGTGAAAAATGCCAGCACATTTTGAATATCTCTGTAAGAACATTTTTGGATCATAAATGGTGATCGGAATGAATTTTGAACCTTGTTAAAAATTGCAAGTTTCTTGGATGTGATAAATCCATTGCTTGAGAGACATCAATAACAAAAACTTGATTATTTGACGCCAATAGTAAATTGAATTCGCTTAAATCTCCATGAACCAATAAGCATTCTTTGTACATTCGACACATTATCTGAGCATTTTTCAAAACAAAATTATTCCAGAACAAAAAATCCCAAACTAAACCTGCTGAACTTGATCATAAACATCTCTTCTCTCCTCGTCGGTGAAAAATGCCCATTCAACATTTTTCAATCTTGGCGCCGCTAATCCTTCATCTCCGATCATTGACATTACCAATAAATTCTTCTTCAATTTGATCGGTTTTGGGCACGGCAAACCATTTTTCGTCATTCTTTACCAAAACAAAATTCAATTCAAATTTTTTTTCTTTTCTTTCAATGTTTCAACCTCGATAAATTCATAAATTCTCGTTCTGCCCAAATGCGGAGGACTCCTCGCGGATTTTTGAAGCGGAAGTCGTCTTTGACATATTCACTTCTGTAATGAAAGTCTTCTCGTTTTTCGCGCTTCAAACTCTGCTTTGGCGCCAAGAAAAATTCGCTGCTTCCCTTAGGCTCGTTTTTGGCACCAGAAAAAGTTGACTTTGTTTTAGCTTTTTCGTTGGCACCAGAAAAATTCCCTGCTTCCCTTAAGCTTTTCGCTGGCGCCAGGAAATTTCGCTGCGTACTTCAAAATTTTTACTTTGGCGCCAGAAATTTTTGCTGCTTCGTTTAAGCTTTTCGCTGGCGCCAGGAAATTTCGCTGCGTACTTCAAAATTTTTACTTTGGCGCCAGAAATTTTTGCTGCTTCGTTTAAGCTTTTCGCTGGCGCTAGGAAATTTCGCTGCGTACTTCAAAATTTTTACTTTGGCGCCAAAAAATTTCGCTGCTTCCTTCAAGCACTTTTTACTTTGGCACAAACCTGTTCTTAAATTCTGACAACGTTGTCTTATAAACTTTGATTGCAAAATTCACATTTCCATCTTGTTGTGCATGCAAAACTGCCGATTCTTTACCGGTCGCTATGATGCCTTCAATCGAATCGAAAACACCTTGATTGATCCATTTCAGCAAGAATAATCGAGTGTTTGCATCGACTGATGTGTCCATCGTCGCCTTTTCCTCCTTATCCTTCATTCTCATTTGACGTTTCGATTCGGTTTTTCCGAATGCCAATAATGAATTATAAACTCGATTGTTGATTTTTCCGCTGACCATATCGCCAGTTTTAAGATTCATTCGATCCTACAACATAATTTTTATTCTAGAAACTGATTCGAGGAGCCAAAAAAAGGAGCCCTTCTTTTTCTGTGTTATTGTATTTTCGGGTAACTGAAATTCCCCAAGTTCGAACACTATTTTCATTACAAGCGAAACAATTTGGATCACCAATAAATTATGAATCGGGCTCATGCGGGATCGAAAAAGCAGGTTTCACTTTACAGGAATGTTTTCAAATTTTGCAAACTGTGCTCCAAATTATTTTTTTTGGCACATTTCCAAACCATTTACGTGCAATTTTTTTAAATTAAGTTTTTAATTCAAAATTAGTTTTTTTGTCTAAAAATTTACGTTGAATGTCTTATCAGCATTTCTTAGTCCATTAACTCCGGAATCATGTTTTGTTGTTGTTGTTGAACGACTTGACGCTGCTCCTGCTCCTGCTCCACTTGATTTAAGATTTTCCTCATCTAATTTTGCGTACATCATATCCGTTGCAATTTGTCTCAGCTCATCGTCGTCTTCTTCATCTGACTCCCTTTCATTTTGCGCAGTTTTCGGATGATATCGTTCTGGCGCCAATGTTACTGCTGATGATGTCGCAATTGCTCGCGACACGTCAGCTTCTCGGTCGAATTGTCGTTGAAGCTCAATGGCGATTTCTTCGTCTGTCATACCTTCAGTGTTCAGAAGGACTTCGTCCATCGCTGTCGCATTCAGCTGCTCTTCGAATTGCTGCAAAAAAGTGAAATATCGTCGAATTTCTTCGAACGGTTTTCTACTTTTTCAAATTTCTCCTCTTGTTTTTTATCCTCTTCGGTTAGGCTTTCAATTAAATCCTCACTCATCACATCAGCAAAACAAACAATCGGCTCACTTTTATTCTAGAATTTGAATTTTTTTTCAAAAAACCAAAAACAAAATGCATCAATTCTGAATACCTCAGCTTTTCCCCACGCATTCCTTTTCCACACATTATTCTCACTTTGCTCCATTTTTAGGGCTTTTCGAAACCTTTTAAATTCGGGGTTTTTTTTAATTTTTAAAATTTTTAGAAGCAAGTTTTGGGTAATTTGGCCCACAATTTTTAAATTTAATAAAACAAAATTTAATTCATTATAAAATGAGTTCATTATTTTTCTACTTTTCTCGACTAGTAATAATTTTAATAATTACATAAACTGGTAAATACAGTGCATAAAAAAACATTTTTTATAAAAATGGTCAAATTATTATGAAAATTAGTCAACTTTTAAGTTGTTTTCCGCTAAATCTTTCAACGCTTTCTCTCCTGGTTGAAACGCTCGAAACGCCAAGAAATCGGTTTTGGCTTCAATTATTGCTCGAGTTGAATCATGCGATGCTCCAACAAAGAGCACATTTCCTTTTTTAATCATCTCCTTCTTCTCTCCATACGTCACATTTACTTCTCCACTGAGCATTGTTATAACTGATGAGCATTCAGAATATGGTAATTGAAAACTTGAACCAACGACTCCCTGAAAGTTTAACCATTTTTAAATAATCAATAAACTTGACAAAAAAACCTTAATTTCCTGCACCCAAAATTCGTCAATTCCATTCGGGGTAAAAAGTTTAGTTCCATCTTGGAGCACGTTAGGAACATATTTGGGCAGAAGGGTTTCATTGTAATTCAGCATTTCAACCAGGGATCTAATATGAATTGGGGCAGACAAAAAAATCGATAAATTTATAATTTTAACTTACTCAACATCAATATATTTCGGTGTGAGACCTGCCCGAATTGTATTATCACCGCATGCCATGCATTCAACACAATCTTAAAATTTTTAAAATTAGCAATCTTTTAAAAATTTCGATTCAAGCACCTCCTTTTAAATATGCGTGCGGCATGTTTGGCTCAAGAAATGTTGCCTCTCCTGGCTTCAACTTGAAATAATTTAAAAAAATTGGCGCAAAGACGCCAACGTCTCCCGGATAAATATTGAAAAGAAAAACGATGATCTCGTCAAGTTGTGATTTGATTTCCTGTCCCTGAAGACGATGCGCCAATTTTTCGACAGCCGCTTTTAAATCTGCTTTTGATGAACGCCAAATTTTTGAGAAAATTTTTTTTAAAGCTTTTGCTGAGCTTTCTCCATATGATCCTAGATTATCAATTTCTGCTTTTTCTTCATCTGACAATAAATCCTGAATTTCTGCGTATACTGAAATTTTTTTTGTTGAGAAAAACCAAAAAAAAATCGATTTACATTTTAAAAAATCGCTGATTTGTGAATGTTGACGAAATCCTGACAAAAGTTCGAACTCTGTCAAAGCAATCGCAATTTCTGGCTTATGATTATCATCTGGATAGTTCTTTGGATCTTGCTTATGAAGCAATTTCGCTTGTTCCTAAAAAAAACAGAATTTGTATTAGCGAAATGGGGTTTTTTATCACTTTTGTTGGATGAATTTGAATCGATAAAGGCCCGGCAACTGATAAAACTTTGAAAAGGAACGCGAGTTGAGCTAGAAAACAACAAATGAATCATTTTATCAGTCTGAATAATTTCTACATTTTTCGTGTTTTCCAATCAGGTTTGGATTTGATGAAATCAAATTTTCTAAACTCTGTTCTGAATCAACAACAGTTGATGGACCATTTGGATGCGTTCCAACCCAAAACTGTAATTTTTTTCTTTTTTTTTAAATCTTTTTTTTAAATTAAATAAATATACCTCAGCGTATGGTGTTAAGCTGTTTAATTTATCAAAATGACCTCCGATTAAACCTAAAATGCCAACCAAGCTTGCTTCACCTTTTGCACCCCACGCATAATTATTAATTGGGCATTTTAGTTTGTACAGCATTTAAATAAATTTGTTGAAATATTCTGGAAAAATAAATAATAATTTGATGAATATTTTTGTTTATGAGTGAAGAAATAAATGAAAAGCGTTGGTCTGATTCAATAAAATGGTAAAAATTGGTGATTTTTACTTGATATTTATTATCATTAGACACCACGTGATTTTTCATCGTCTCCATTAAAAAGATTTATATCTAATTGAAAAACATTTAAAAGAAGAACGTGAGAAAATGACGAAATCTTCCGACAATAAAGGGAAGCCAACTTCGACGCCCTAAGGGGGGGGGAGGAGAGGACTTGTTGTTGTGCAGTTTTGCGTGATGGTGAACATAAAAAAAGGAGAAATGTTGAAATGATGGTTATTTATGTTCTTGACTGTTGTGAGATTCTGATACTGACTGTAAATAAATAATTAATGGAAAGTAATTAAAAATAAGAATAATGATAGGAATTATGAGATAATTTATTAGCTATTTAATTTTTTGTAATCAAAAACTTGATTTTTAATGTTTAATTATCACTTTTTAACATTTTTTAATGTGAACAATTCATTAAAAATTTTCTCAAAGATCAATTTTCCTTGAAACCAATTTTTTTTTATATTGCATGGAGTTTTTAAAATGAATAGAGAGTGGTTAAAGTAGGGTGAAGAAGAAAAATATAACTATTGGAAGAGTTAAACAAATAAAACAGCATTCTCCTTTAAACCTTAAAAGAAAATATTTTTTCAGATTTTTCATGCTTTTTTAAGAAATGTTGAGCGTGTTAGGTTTTCTTCTTTATGGAGAATTCGGAAATAAACAAAAAAAATTGTTAACTGAAGCTTCTTGTTTTTATTTAATCTCTAAAAACAAACCAATAAGAGACTCGAATGGAGAACCGGTAAAGTAAAAGAATATTTTAATTAAAATTGATTTAAAAAAAAACGAATTTCAGTTGTCAAAAAAAGCTTTAAGAGATGATATTGGTAATAGATTGGAACAACTCAAAATGAAAGAATTCAAAGCGGCAGTAGATTTGATTTTAGGTAGATTTGCTTTGAAAACTTGGATTTTTCATTGAAATACAATTTTTAACATAGATAAACTCGAATCTCTCGATGGAGCGTTGTATTATTTTGTTCTTGTTTCAACCTTTCACTTACCCGATGAAAAATTCGAAAAAAGCCTTAAAAAGCTAGCCGTTGAACAGAATTTAGTAATAAAATTATTATTATTTTATTTAAAAATTAATTAAAATTAAGGTAACTTTGTACAACGGCGATTTTGTTCCAAAACTCTATTCTGAACCTTTGATTCGTAATGGTGTACCTCAACTGGCTTGGGATATTTCACCAGTTCTTGATCGAAAATATCTGGATGTTCCGTTTTCAGCAACAACAAGTGGTTTGTAAATCACAATTACTTTCGAAACTCTTAAAAATCGTTCACCTTCAGAAGCTTCTCCCACTTATCCAGACCCGATCGATAGTTGGGGATTGTTATCAACAGAATTTCGAGCATTTTTGAAAAATGAGCCGTTAATGCTCAGCGCGAAAGAAGGTTAAATTTCAGCTGAAGAAAAGTTGAGTTTATACAAATTTGTTGAAGATCGACCTATCGAATTTTTTCAATTAACTTCAAAAGACTTCTGGAAATATTTAATAAATATGTATCAAGGAAAATCCTCGCATGTTTTTCAATTAGACGTATGAAAAGTTTTAAAAAAAATAAATAAAAACCTTTTAATTTTTGCAGGGAATGTCTCATTTCTATCAAGCAAAACCATGCCAGGTAGAAAATTGGAATCTGACGAAAACCAAAAGCATCCTTCAGAAGCATTTGTACTTGGCGAATTTGTAATAATCGATTTATATTTAAAAATTAAAAAAAAAACTTTTTCCAGATTAGCTGAGTTACAGAAGGAAATGAAACAAAATGTTATTTCAATGAGCACTGAAAATCAAATCCGATGGATGGTTCAGGAATATGTTCGAAGCGAACAATATATTTATTGGTATTTCAGTTAATACAAAAAAAATTAATCAAATTAATTTAATTAAGGCAATTTTTGGAAACAATTATAAATGAAAATAACCAAATTGAAAATAAAGAAATAGAATTAATTATAAGGTATTTTTTCTTATTTTTAAATAAAAAATAAATTAAAGTTTAATACAGAAGTATTCCCAGTCTTGAAATTGGAAAAGGAACAGAGAAAATGTTTGAAATATCAGATAAATTATATGAAATCACAAGCGGATTTTACAATGTTTTAAAGGAAATGTCAAACATTTTTATAAAAATCAATGATTATAGTGTAAACTCGATCAAAAGTATCGAATTTAAATCAATTTTAAATTTTTAGCCAATAAATTTGAATGAAAAATCATACATTGGGACACAATTAGCTCCACATGATTATTCAAAAAGAATGTGGAGAAGACTGAATGTGAAATTAACAAAATTTATAGTTCGGTAAAGATTTTTTTTTAAATTTAAACAATTTAAAAACAAATTTTTAAAGAGAAGCAGCAAAAATGTTAACATCTGCTGAAGCAGAATTATTTGAATTGTTAACAGATGCAGTTGATGTAAAGCTGATAAGAGATCGTAAGAAAAGCATTTTTAAATTTTAATTAGTTTTTGTTTTCAAATTCAGCTAGTGTCTGGCAGAGGTTGAATCCTTTGAAAATGGAGAGTTCAATAGTGATGGATGCAAAATTAGCTGATAAATTGGTTGATTTGATAATTGGCTATCGATTTTTCATAAATGACAAGAAAATGGAAATGATCAAATTTGATATGAACACATTTGCAAAAAGTGATATTCAGGATGCGAAAGAATTAGAATTAGTAAATAGAAAAATCCTTTTTTTCTTTAATTTTCTGGAAAAAAAGCATAAAAATTTCAGTTTGCAAAGTCGACAGAATTTGAAAATATGATTGATGAAATCTTGAAAAATGTTGATCAAACAAAAATCTCAATAAACCCTGACGAATTATCAAATTGTATTGAGCAACTAATTGATAAATTGCCAACAGAAATGCTTGTTGAAAAATATTCGTTAAAGTTCTTAAAGGATTCAAGAAGATTTTTTGAGTTCTTGAAGAAATTCTTCACAACAGCATATATTCATGCAAATAAAGCGGATGTTTTGTAAGTTTTTTTTCAAAAATTTTTACTTTTCTTTTTTTTTTTTAGAAATGTTCGACTTTTAGCATCATTAGACGACAAAAAAATTCGAAGTTTAGGATACGATCCAGAATTTTTTAAATCGATAGCGATTGATTTGAGAAGCTCATTTGAGGATCAAATTTTACATGTAACACCAGACGAGCCGATGAATGTTTATTTAAGCGACGGAATTGTATCGATTTATTCGCAGATTTATACAATAATGAATATGTTACAAACAGCATTAAATGCAGTTATTGAAGTAATTAATTTTAAAAGAAAATATTTAAGAAAAAAAAAGAAGTTTTTAGACACATAATTGTGAAACTCTTCGTCATGAGCCACGTCTTCGTTATGCGTTTTTTCATATGAATACGACAGTTTTTGCAATTCGAAAAAATATGATGTGTTTAATTGAAGGAGCTTATGAAACAATGATGGTTATTTAAATAAAAATCAATTAAAAAATATTTAAAAATAAAAATAAAAAACAGAAGGAAACAAATTTCGAAAAATCAAAAATCGATCGAAATGCTCATGATTGGTTGAACATTTGCTACAAAGCTCATCGTCATTTTATGAGAGAAGTCGCAATGGCATTGATGTTATCATTAAATCGAGGATCAACAAGTCGGATTATAAAAATGGTAGGATTTAATTAAAAAATAATTTTTTTAAAATGGTAAAATTCCAGATGGTTGGAAGTGTTTCATTTGCATCGAAATTGTGTATGGAAGGTGACGCAGTTGGAACTGAAAGATATTATCAGCAATTTTTAACGAATTTGAATATTTTCTTAGATCGTAAGAATTCATTTAAATAGAAATTAAATTTGAATAAAAAATGTTTAGAATGTCGACTTGATCGTAATCGATATGTGGATTATCGAAGTCTTGAAATGGGTGATGAATTGGCGGATAGAAAATCAACGAATTCATCGTATTCTGATGATATAAGCTGTAGATCATATTGATTTTTGTTTTCTTTTTGTTTTCGTCTTTTCAATTCTGAATACGAGATATTTTAATAAATTTGAGTTGTTTTAATGGAAAAATTTTAATTTTTTGAATGGTTTAAAGCCCGTTTCAATATTTTAAAATATATTTTTTTGTTGAATTAGAATTTGAAAAAAACATTTTTAGTTTTAAACATGGATAATTATATTCCGATGGAAAAATCGGTAGAAGAAGCTCAAAATCCATTCCCGGCACCATACAATAATTGTAAAATAATGTTGGTTGGAAAAAATGCGAAATTCAAAAACATCAATTCATTTGTGGAAAAATATTTTGAGGTATGAAAAATGGTTGGTTTTCGTCTTGCTGGGTCTTGACACGAAAATTAGATATTTTTAAAAGTGAAAAATGATTGTTTTTGTTTGAATGCAAAAACTGTGCACACGGGCTTTTAAGCCACGCCTCTTTTCATGGAAACAAATTTCAGAATGAAACGAACCGTTTTGTGGTTTACAAATCAGTCGACGGAGCAACCGACAAGACGATTTCATGTGTTGAAGTTTTTAAGCAAAAATCAAAAAATCCAGTTTATCAATGGACAAAAATTGAATTCTCAAAACGAGTTGTGCTTTGGAAATGCCTTGTTGATGGTCCAAGAGAGTAAATTCCAAAATTAACAAAAAGTTCTGGATTTTCTAAAATTTTCAGCATAATTTCGACAGTTGAAACTCCGACCATTTTCATTGTTCTATCAAAAGATGCGTTTCCAGGCGAATTGAGCTGCTTAAGGTCGGCTTCATGCATTAGTTAAATACAATCAAATTACCATTTTTCAGCATGCAATGCTCGGATGATCGCGAAAATATGTTTCTTCCGCTATCGACGAGTCGACCGCACACAGAAGCACATCGAAAATCAAATGCAAAACGAAAGACAAACGAGGTCAACAAATGGTCAAAGCCCAGTGTGGAGCAACGAAAAGCTGAGGCGCGAGAAAAGGAGCAATTATTGAAAGAAATTGAAAAGGCTTCTATAAAGTAATATCACTATTTTTATACGTTTTACTCCAAGTAGATAGAAATCAAATTAAAAAAAAAAAGAAAAAGACAAAAAATTGGAAGAAGACCAAATAGAAAGGGTGAGGGGAGTTGGAGAGGGACGGAAGGATCTCATATTTCGGTAATTATAAATTAAAAATTCTTCTGACCGGTTGAAAACAAAACAAAAAATTGTAAAAAAAAAAAAACGGGGCAAAAATTGGGGTGAGGAAAGGGGGGGGGGGTGGTGAAAAAAAATAAAAGACATTTTTTTTTTCGAGTGAAGAGATGAAAATGAGCTTAGAAACAATAAATAAAAATAACAAAGAAATATATTATGTGCTTAAAGCCAAAGTTGTTTTCTTTCACCGTGCACCTTTTTTTTCTAATCGCCTCGTCTTGCCACACGCCGTTTTGCTCCACCAATCGTTTTGGGACTCTTCTTGGCAACCTGAAACATTTCAAAATGACCAAATATTTGTGAAAATTCGAATCACCTCTTCTGTTGGCACAACTGGCTCGTTTTCCTTCAAAATGTGCTCAACATCGTTTTCTACGCTGCTTGATCTAGCCGATGAAGATTTCGACGGATTCACTTCTACCAAATCGTCTTCATCCTTTTCTTCTTCTCCTTCCGGTTGATTTTCAACCGATTCTTCTGATTTTGAGTTCGATGGACCTGGCTGAAATAATTCATTTCGGGTTTTATTGCTTCTTTTTTAGTCATTATTTCAACCTCATTTAAATTTTCCTCTTCGTCTTCTTCTTGTTCTTCTTCTTCAGCAACTTCTTCTCCATTTTCATCAACCAAATTTGGCACTTTATCATCATCCAACGTATACGTATCATTGTTCTTCTTTCCAAATCCTGTCTGAACTGCCGGAGTCGGCTTCGATTGCCTTCCGAAACAGAAGACGCCAAGGAAGACAAGCGGCAAAAGGACGCACAGAATATAAACTGCCCACAGCCACGGCTTCTCATTTGCCGCATCAATTATTCCCTTCAAAAATCCGCCGCCGTTTCCGTTCGCCTCTTCTAAACGATTCTCTTCGCTGTGCTTTATCGAAAATGTTTGTCTTGCTATATCTGATGCGTCTTCTTCTGATGATGTTATCAAAATGTTGTCTAAAAATATTTCTTCATTATTTTTAGATTTTCAACTGAAACCGCTTCTTTACCAAATATGATATTTTCACTCATTGTCCACAATTCAATTCCAACTGCTGTTATTGATGCCAAATTACTGAATGGTTTTGGCTCAAAATAGTTAGGGTTTTCAACAAGACGTGGCGACCACACTCCTTTATACGCTGGATTTGCCACTTTTGGTCGAACCCATTTTCCCTTTAATTTTCTTTTACAATTAAAAAAAAATGTTTTTTTTTCAAAAATCTAGAAAACCTTATATTTTGGATTGATGATTGTTGGCTGCTTCCATTTTCCGCAACCGCTGATTTCTTTGCACATTGGATTATCAATCATTGGTGGCTCCCATTCACCATCCATCTCATCATCCCAATCACTTGGTTTTTTCGCTTCCGGATCCGGAATTAGTTCTGTCTCATCCTCGTTCCAGTCCGATGGTTTTACAGCTGTCTCATCGACAACTTCTTTCGGCTCATTTTCATCCCAATCGTCCGGTTTTGTCGCTTTCAAATCTTCAATTTCGGCTCTGAATGAAAGAACGATGATGTGAATTACTTCTTTCTAGTTTTTTTTTCTTTAAATCTTTTTTATTGTTTACCTATCATCCCAATCAGCTGGTTTTAAATCTTCCGGATCAAAAATTTGTTTTGGTGGTGTTAACGATGGAGTAACATCCTAAAGACAAATTATTAATTAATATTCATTTTTAATGAAATTTCAGCACAATTTTCAACTCACATTTAGAACGTTTCCATAGAATAAATTTTTACCATCAACATTGACTGAAAAATCTCCCGATTTTTTAAAAACCAATGTATATAGATGCGTTTTATGATCGTCCCAATAAGCTGTTCCGACACTTTTTGGTTGATTTGCGTGATATTCCTAAACACAATTGTTTTTTTGTTTCTTTTTCTCGAGATTTTTTCAGAAAGCTCACATCAATTGATCCATTAATCGGATTTCGATATCTAAAAATGAGATGCACTTTTCCCGTTGCTCCACATTTATCCGGGCCAAACATAATTGTGTACGGGGTTTTGTCTTGGAAATTTGCCAAGTTTGTTTCAGCACCAGCGCTTAACAACTTCAAATAACCACCACCACATTCTTGTCCTTCTTCGAACTTCACATCGTATCTAGAAAAATATTTTCGCCTTTTTTTTCAATTCGAATATTTTGAATACTAACTGAACAACCAATTTATCAGCATCAAATTTGAATGGTTTTGTCAATTTTGCAGCGATTGCATGATGTCTCGCCTTCAAAATTATTTATTTTTTCTAATTAATAAAATAAATTGGGCGGGGTTTTGTATCGACATATAAATTTCAGCTTCTCAAAAAATTGAAGAAGATGAAGTGAAGAAGTCGATCAAAATTTTATAGGCCTTTTTAACAAAGAATTGATTTTTAGGAACAAATCAATTGAATTATTTCAAGGCCTGCCAACAAAAAATTTGGTGAGATATTTTACAATTGTTTTTTCTGACATTTGACGGGTTTCGCATTACTCACCTTCGTTTTCACAATCAATCCAGCGTCACCTTCAATTGACACCTTTGATGGTGATCCAATATCCCATTCACCTGAAATGAATCAATCGATTATTTCCCCATATTATTTCCATTCAAATAGTTACCATTATATTTTGCAATTTCCGAATCAACATCATCTTTCTTTGCTTGACTTTTAATCCAGATTTGATCAATTTTCGATGTGGCATCAAAATAGTCAAAGAAATTCGGCGCCACTGAATTTTCACCTAATTTTGGTGGTACAAATTGTATTGGAACAAATTTCTCCTTTTCCTCTTTTTCATTATTGACAACTTCATCTGTTTCCTCAAATTCGCCGCCGGTTTCTTCACCGGAAACGATGGGAGAAAGTAGGAAAATATTGATTAGAATCAATAATAACCATTTTTGGCCTATCATTTTACCTGGAATAAAAATAATTGATTTTTTTTAGTTTTCTTATTAAATAAAACGTGAAAAAATATTTTAGCGATTTTAATTTTTGGTTTTTTCATTGAAAATTGAAAGGATATGATAAAATTTTTCATCGGAGATAATTATTGATTGAGTTTTTCAATAAATAAAAGTACAAAGTATTAAAAGGGAACAAAAAACTATATTTAAAAGTTGGAATTTATCATCTTTGATGGCGAGAAAAAAATTGAATCGAACTAAACAATTCGCTGCGAAAGCAGCCCAAAGTGCCTTTTCTTTTTCACCCTCCTCTTTTTTCAATTCTATCTATTCTACTTCTTATGAAAACTAGTAGTGTAAAGAGCAAAAATAGAAAGAATGTGGACAGAATGGACACGAAATCACATTTCCAATGGACAAGAAGCGTGTTGACCACAATAAAACGATGGAGAACATGGGAAAAAGGAGAAAACGAGAGAAAGAGAAAGAGAGAAAACTGAAAAAAGACGACGATATTGGTTACGAAAATAATGAGAGAGAAATAAAATTATTTGGGTTGCTATGCAATACACATTTATGAAATAAAATTATGAAAAACTACAAAAATATGACGAATAATTTAAATCGACGATATGAATTTATATTTTTCAATAAAAAAAAGGAGAATTTAGGGAATAAATGAAGGAGCTTCAGTAATTATGACTTATTGGTCTCTCAACGATTTACACTAAATCAAATTTGTTATGAAATGCGGAAATTTGAATAAAAAAAAAGTGAAATTTATTATTTTTTATTTTCGCCAATAAAATTGTCTCAAAGTTAAGAAAATTTTGAACTGAAAGTTACTTTTATTTTTTTTAAGTAAAAGAGGAAATAAAACTAAATTTCAGTTTTTAAAGTTTTTAGGACATTTTTACTCATGATTATTGAATAATGCTACGTCGGTTAAAAAAAAACTTCTAGAAAGGAGAGAAAAGAAAGAGAGGAGAGAAAATGATGAAAAGGAAGAAAGAGAAAGTGCGCTCTATTGAAATAAAGCGGTTCAATTTTCGAAAACTCCTATTTTAAATATTTTTAGCTTTTTTGAGGCTTTTTTTAAAAGTTTTTCATTAAATTAATATTTTATTTAGCTTTTTATAAATATTTTCTAGTTTCTTTTTTTTCAATTTTCAGCTCGACAAAGTTTCAGAACCCAAAACTTCGGCAATGTCTTTTGTTTGTGCAATCAGCGGTGAACCAGCCGAAGACCCAGTCGTTTCACCAGTATCCGGCCATATTTTTGAGCGTCGACTCATAACCAAATTCATTGCTGAAAATGGAACAGATCCAATCAGCAGCACTGAATTAAATGAAAACCAAGTAGATTTTAATTATAATTAAATAAAAGAAAAAAGCAGCGTTCTTTTTAGCTTGTTTCATTGAAAACTGGAAGCACCGGTGTTTCATCAAGAAACGTTTCTGGAACTTCAATTCCTTCTTTGTTGAAATTATTGCAAGATGAATGGGATACTGTTATGCTGAACAGTTTTTCGTTGAGACAACAATTGCAAATTGCCAGACAAGAATTGTCACATTCATTATATCAAGTAAAAATTAAGATTTTATTCTTTTCAAACAAATTTTAAAAGTTTTTCAGCATGATGCTGCTTGCCGCGTAATCGCTCGTCTTTCCAAAGAATTGACGGCTGCTCGTGAAGCGTTGTCAACTTTAAAACCACACGCAGCATCGAAAGTAGATGATGATGTTAGCATGGATGAATCGGATGAATCACAAGGATTAAATGATGCGATCATCACAAAGCTTGAAGAAAAATCGAAATCATTGACTGCCGAGAGAAAGCAACGAGGAAAAACTTTGCCGGAAGGATTGGCGAAACAAGAAGAAATGGAGAATTTGAAACAAGTTTCGTCCCACACTGCAATTCATTCAACTGGAACTCCAGGAATTACTGCTCTTGATATTCATGTATGAATTGGTGGTTTTTTGAATATCTTAAAAAATATGCTTTTTAGGGAAATTTGGCACTTACTGGAGGAATTGATAAAACGACCGTTCTTTATAATTATGAGAAGGAGCAAGTTGTTCAAACATTTAAAGGACACACAAAAAAAATTAATGCGGTTGTTCTTCATCCAAACACAAAAACAGCAATTTCGGCGTCATCTGATTCACATATTCGAGTGTGGAATGTTGATGACGCAACCGCAAAAGCTGTTATCGATGTTCATCAAGCATCAGTTACAGGTTGAGAAAACTGAAAAATTGTAAAATAGTTAAAATGGATTATTTAAAGATATATCGCTAAATGCAACCGGTGATTATATTCTATCATCATCCGATGATTCGTATTGGGCCTTCAGTGACATAAATACTGGAAAGACATTGTGCAAATTTCCCGTAGAACAAGGATCGCAAATTGCAATTCATTGCATTGAATTTCATCCGGACGGACTAATTTTTGGAACTGGTACTGCTGATGCTGTCGTCAAAATTTGGGATCTTAAAAGTCAATCGAATGCGGCCAACTTCCCTGGACACACATCGGCTGTTCGATCGATTGCCTTCTCAGAAAATGGTTACTACTTAGCGACAGGATCCGACGACGGTGAAGTGAAATTGTGGGATTTGAGAAAATTGAAGAATTTGAAAACGTTATCGAATGAAGAAAAGCAACCGGTAAAATTTATTTTTTGTTTAATTTTCAGTTTAAATAAAATCTTGGGAAATTTAAAGATCAATGAGCTTTCATTCGACATGACTGGAACATTCTTGGCAATTGGAGGGCAAAAAACGCAAGTTGTTCATGTTAAAAGTTGGAATGAAGTCGCAACACTTTCGGATAATACAGCAGCAGTAACAGGAGTTAGATTTGGTGAAAATGCAAGAACATTGGTAACAAGTTCATTAGATAAAAGTCTTCGAGTATTCTCAATCTAAATATTTTGATATTTAATCTTACTTTATTTTTAATCTGTATTTTGTTGTGACTGAAAATTCCTTCAAAAAAAAAGAAAGAAAAGAAACCAACGTTCTCAATTGTTTTTTTATCGTTAAAAATTTGTGAAAACTTTGTTTTTTTCTTTTTCCTTTTATTTTCTAAATAATGCGTTTTAATGATCTTAACTTTCACTGTTGTTGTTTCAACTCAATTTTTTTTCATTATTATTATGATCAACTATTTTACAATCAATTTATTTACCTAAAGTTATGAAGAATATTTTGTGAAAAATTCTGTATGTTTTTTGTTGTTGTTGTCTTACTTGACAAGTTGAGGTTTGAACCCCGCCAATTTACCACCCTTTTTTTGGTTTTTTTTTATTTAAAAAAAAAACGAAACGAAACAATGTTGCAGTGTTTGGGGGACATTTTGAGGTGTTTTTTCTTGGTTTGCGTGGAGAAATTAGAAAATGTCCAATGGTTCGTCAACCATTCCAAACGATCAACTATGTAATTTAATTATTCGAATTAAAGATTTTGGATTTTTTTTAAAATTTTTGAAAACCTATTTTCAGCCAGAAAGCGACAATTGTTAGAATTAAAGCCGGAAAGTTTGGAAACGCCATCAAAAAAGCCGAAAAGTTCATCACGTTGGGGTTAGTTTATCGAAAAAAATTAATTTTGGCGGGGGGAAGGGTGAGTTTGAATAAAAATGTGAAAACGTCATTTTCTGAAATTTTTATTGAATTAATTAAAAATGTTTTTTTTTTGAGTTTTTTAAAAAATTATTCTGAATGAGTAAAAACCCTGTTTTTTCTCCATCCCGCAATAGTCACGATTTATAAATCAATGGAAACTCTTCAATAAAATGATTTTTACAGGCAATTTGCTTTTTACACCATTTTCATCATTTATTGGAATGTTTCGAAGTGAAAAAGAAGATTTTGAAAGAGGAAAAAAGGAAGAAAAAGACGACGAGGACGAGGACGTTTTTGTTGAGAACAAAATCACGAAAGTGTTTGAAGTTGAAGACGAAGACGAAGAAGAAGAAGAAGCTGAAATTATTGAAATGCCAATTCCAACTCGAAGTTTGGAGAAAACAGTAGCGTTTTTTTTAAACTCTTTCAAAAAGGAAAATCATTTAAATTTTCAGCCAAAAAATAAAAAGGAAGTAATCGTATTTCTCAACGAAGAAAACGTTGAAAATAGTTCTGAACAAACAGATGAAGTAGGTGAAAATGAATCGACATGTGAGGTACAAGAAGATCCAGAAGTGGAAGTTGTTGGAGTTGTCCGAAGAAAAAGTGATTCAAATAATGCGTTGAATATAGCGAAAAGAGTTCAAAATGAGGTAAAAGCGAAGCACAAGAAGATTAAAAATTGATGTGGAAAATAATTAAAGATTGTATTTCTAAATGAGCACAATGAGCAAAATGAAGACAGTGATGATGTGTCAGTGATAAGTGAAACTATAACACCACGTAAGCTGAAATAAAAGTACCAAAAAAAAAGAGCTGAAATTATCAAAATTTCAGCATCAACAATGATGTCACCAACACCAAATGATAGTGCAAGTCGATCCGAAACTCCAACATTATGGAGGACAAATGATAATCAATCAGCAACAAAAATGAGAGATTATTGGAGGCTATCATCAGCGAGAAAAATAACACCAAAAAGTAAGAGAAAGAAAAGAAACGTTGAAAAAGCTGGTGAAAATGTATTTAGGAACGCCGCTAAGATTCAACGAGGAAAAGCTGAAAATTGAAAGACGATCACCATACTCGCAAATGTCAAAAAGGAAAGAAATCAAAAATAAAAGTGTGTCATTTGATAAATATGTTCAAGAGCTTGTAAAAGCTGGTGTAATTCCGGAGCTGAACAAGAAGAATAAAACAACAAAAATGTCATCAAACGCGAATGAAATGATAAAGAAAGCCCGACAGGTAGAAAAAGAGAGAAAGAGGGGGGCAGGAGAAGCAAGTTGAAAATGAATTGAAAATTAAAGAAAATAGCTGAACTTCAATCGTCAAAAAGTTCAACTCCAAACATATTATCGAGGCAATCCTCAATATGTTCGTCGGAAGATCGAACGATTGCTGGTGGATCAAAAACAGCCGAACAAAGAGCAACAGATCAGAAATTATTAGAAATGAAAAACAGAATGGAGAATTTGAGTTTTGACAAAAACTTTGATAGGTAATTGATTAATTTGGGAAACATTTCTTTACTTCTTCTAAAGATATTCAAAAACCTATGAACTAACAACACAACGAGAATACACATTAACGGAAGAGCTGAGAATTCGTGGATTAGTTCGAGTTCAGACCAAAGAAGAATTGGATGAAGAAATTCGACAAAAATTATCGTTAAAAGGCATCGTAATCAAACCGAAAAAGCGAAGAACAGAAATTGTTGGTGAGTTTCTAGAAAAGAAAAAAGAAAAAGAAGATTTGAAAAAGATCAAATTGATAAATTCAGAACTACCAGCAGAATCGGATAAATTGTGTCAAAAAGTGTGGAATAGTGATCTGAATGAAAGTGAAGTGTTTGTCGAAGATTTTTCGGTAAAAATAACGCGAAAAGATTTGTGCACATTGCGCAAAGTGAATTGGTTGAACGACGAAATTATCAATTTTTATCTTCAATTAATTTGTAAAAGAAGTGAAAATGATTTGAAATATCCAAAAGTTGGTTTTTTATCATTTGATTTTTCTGAAATTAATTGAAGGACAATTCTAGGTGCACGCGTTCAGCACATTTTTCTATGCGAATTTATCGACGAAAGGTTATGGAAGTGTTAAAAGATGGACTAGAAAGGTATGAGGAAGTATTTTGTTTTTTTTTTTTTTTTTTTGAAAAAAAAAATAATTTCAGATTGATGTCTTCTCATATGATGTGATATTGGTGCCAGTTCATTTAAGAATACATTGGTGCATGGCTGTAATTGATTTGAAGGAGAAGAAAATTGATTATTATGATTCACTGGGAGGAAAAAATGAGAAATGTTTGGAGCTGTTGAAGTAATAAAAAAAGAAGAAAAAGAGTTTTTTTTCTTTTTAAAAAAAAATACCGAAATTATAGGAATTATCTGTCAGAAGAATCGAAAGATAAGAAGAAGGAGGTTTTTAACTTTTCAGGATGGACATTTAATTTGTTAGAGGTTGGTTGTTGACAAGTTTGAATTAGGATGAAAACAATTTTTCAATAGGACATTCCATATCAAAAAAATGGAAGTGATTGCGGTGTATTCTCGTGTCAATTTGGTGAATTTGCATCAAGAAGATTGAAGCCGTCATTTACTCAAGATCATATGCCATATTATAGAAAGCGGATGCTTTTTGAAATTTGCACAAAAAAATTGTTATCAGCAATGAATTAATCGATAATGCTGATTTGATTCATTACCGGTTTTCGATGTGAATTTGGTTGAAGAAACAGAAAAAAAAAGAAAAAAAAGTTTATTTTACGGTTATTTTTGAAATGTTTGCAAATGTTTAAAAAGAATGAAAAAGATTTTCCAGGAATTGGTGTGTCTGTGTGTTTTTTCTTTGAAAAAAAAATAGAAAATATTGTGAGGGATTTAAAACTGTGTTGAAAAGGGTTGAAGAATGATCTTAGAAATTCATTGTAATATTTGAAGAAGAGGAAAAAGAGAGAGAAAAAACTGCTTTGGAAATGTTTTTTATTTTTCATAAAATAATTTGTCACGTGTTTGAAGAAATTCGGTGGTTTTTAGGCAGCGTTTTCTATCCGTTTTGAGAAGGTTTTTTTTTTTTGAATTGAATTGAATTGTATTATCAACAGTTGACACAGGTCGATGTCGATTTTTTAATGTTTTAAACTCACTTTTTCTTTTTTTCTTTTTTTTGTCTGGAGATTTTGTGATCTCATTGTTTTTGTGGTTTTTTTTTTGTTATTTTTTTCTCAAATGATTGACGCCTTTTTTTAGGGTTTGTTACATTATTAAGGTATTTTTTGTACAATAAAATGTATTTTCCCAAATGTCACAGAAATTATCAGTATTTTATTGTAATTAAAGTTTTGCTTTTTCTTCCGTTTCACTTTAAGAGAAAAAACGGTTACTGTAGGTGTTTATCGTGGGTTACTTTAAAACAAATTGATTTAGAAGGAAGACTTTGAAGGAGTAAAAAACGCGAAGAAATTTGAAGATTAAAGATTTTGTTTTTGGCGCCAAAATAATTTGGCTGCGTACTTCAACATTTTTTGTCACTTCTAAAGTGTTGAATGGGAATTAAACAAGAAGTTCTTGCAAAAACGCTCTTTTCAAAAAAAAAAAAAATTCAAGAAAATCATGACCGAATTTGAGCGAACTTAAAAGCATGGCCGAGTTTGGATTCTAGGCCATGTTGACTGCTCTCTATTTTTTGACAGAGTTCAATTCTCGAGCGTGTCGCAAAATTTTTTTTTATTTTGGAATTTAATTTCTTGGCGCCAGAGAAAAAATTTGGCTGCGTACTTTGAAAAAAAAAAGAAATTTTTCCGCCATTCCTAAACTGTTGAATGAATATCAAATGATCGGGTTTTTAAAATGAATAATTTATTGTAAAATAAAAAGTGTTTTGCCCATATCACGGAAATTCTTTATATCTGTCTTTATCTCTGTGTCTTTGTGTCCCTCTCTCTCTCTCTCTCCCTCCTTGTCTCTGTTATCTCTGTTTCTCTTAGGTTTTTCATTGTTTTTATGTGTGGGGGGGGGGGGGGCGGCGGGGGAGGGAGGGGAAGAATTTCAAATTGATTTTGATGATAAGGAAATTGATATATTTTGTGTGTTTCAAGCGTTCTGCAGATCGAAAATCTAGAAATGCACACGGATCCAAAATCGAGCGGGAAAAATCATGTCAAAGACGGGTTTATTGATTTGGCGGCTGGAACGATGGGTAGACAAACGCTGAACACCGCGAAAACAAAACATTTGAATTGACAGGTGGAGTGGCGAACGTCTACGCCGGTCAGCCGTTGGATACGGTAAAGGTGAAAGTTCAAACATTTCCGAATTTGTACTCCAACTGGATCGTTTGCCTGAACAACACGTATCGATTGGACGGCATTCGTGGATTGTATGCGGGTAAAGGTTACAGTAGCCGAGAGGATACTACTGTAGGCAATTACTGTAGGTTTACTGTATCAACATTTTTAAAGGAACATTACCGGCTTTGGCGGCAAGTGTTGCAGAAAACGCAGTTTTATTCACAGCTTATGGTTATTGTCAGAAGGTGCGTCGAGAATTGGTCTATTTGGTTTCCTCTTCCATTTCGTTAGAGACGCAGACAAAACAAGCGCGTTGCGGTCTGCGAGCGGTCGCCTGGCGCGCGTCTCACTGCAAAAATTCGAAAAAACTCGATTATCATCGATTTCAGGCGGTTTCGATTTTGAGCCGACAATCCGACGTCTCTCAAATGTCGCCAGTGCAAAATGCGTTTTCCGGTTCGCTGGCCGCATTTTTTGCCGCTGCTGTTTTATGCCCAACCGAACTGGTGAAGTGTCGTCTTCAAGCAGCAAGAGAAATGAAAAAAATTTGGTTAGAAAAAGAGGAAGAGAAAATGCGCTCTAATAAACTCCATCGAAAAAAAAGAGTTGAAATAGAGCGCATTTTCAACACTCGAAAAAAAATCGATTTCAATAAACAACGACAATACGTCAATAAGGAGTCTCGTTGTCATCATTTCAGCACACCGGCCTCAGTTTGCCGTGACATTTGGAAGGAGCGCGGTGCTGTCGGCTTCTTCACTGGCATGACGCCAACACTGGCACGCGAAGTTCCCGGCTACTTCTTCTTCTTCGGCGCCTACGAAACGTGCCGTTACGTGTTGACGAGAGACGGCGAGCACAAAGACGACATTGGCCTAATGAAAACCGCATTTTCGGGAGCCGTCGGCGGAATGGCGCTGTGGACAGCGATCTATCCGGCCGACGTTGTCAAATCGAAAATGCAGGTGACCGGAAACGGCAGTTTCTGGACGACACTCAAACAGGTCGCCAAAGAAAATGGTAAGCGCTGGCCGAGTTTTTGGTTTTTTCTTCCGTTTTGAAATCAAAATTCGGGTTCCTCTTCCATCTCATTTTTCATTGACCAATTCAATCGCATCTTGAAACTTTCCAATTTGATTTTGATTGAACTTTTCTCACAATTGTCAACAGAGCGTATTTGCAACTTTTTCCAGGAATTCGAGGATTATACAAAGGTCTGCTGCCAACCAATTTAAGAACATGTTTAGCTTCGGGAAGTCTTTTTGTTGCCTACGAAGAAACCAGAAAATTGATGAGCAATTATTTATAGTTTTTGAATTTTTCCTTTTGTTCTTGCTGCCGCGACGCATGCAACACGCGTTGCGGTTACGCTTTTGAAATCTTTTTTTTTTCTTTCAATCGTTTTATTTAAGTTTATTTTCTTTTGAAAATATGAATTCGTTCGGCCGGCGAAGTTTTTTTTCTTTTTTAAACTTTGTTACTGTAGGTGTTTTTCGCGCGCCAATTCAAAAAAAACCGATTTGCTCTGCATAATGGGATTTCACGGCGCCGAACTCCGTGTTAAATTCCTAAACTGTGAACGAAGTTCGGCATTTTTTTTCGAAAAATGGAAGAAAAAAAATCGTGGCCGAGTTTGGATTCTAGGCCATGTAAAACAGCTCTCTATGTATTTCTCATTCCAGAAACCCGATGAAAAGCGGAGTTCAATTCCTGAGCGTGTCACACAATTTTTTCATTCGAAGAAAAAAACAATTGAAAGCATGGCCGAGTTTGGATTCTAGGCCATATAAAACAGCTCTCTATGTATTTCTCACCCCAGAAACCCGATGAATGGCGGAGTTCAATTCCTGATCGCGTCACACAATTTTTCGTCTTCGAAAAAAAAACAATTGAAAGCATGGCCGAGTTTGGATTCTAGGCCATATAAAACAGCGCACCAATTCAAAAAAAAAACCGATTTGCTCTGCATAATGGGATTTCACGGTGCCGAACTCCGTGTCAAATTCCTAAACTGTTTCAACTTGACTTTTTTTTCGAAAAATAGAAGAAAAAAAAATTGAAAGCATGGCCGAGTTTGGATTCTAGGCCATATAAAACAGCTCTCTTTGTATTTCTCACCCCAGAAACCCGATGAATGGCGGAGTTCAATTCCTGATCGTGTCACAAAATTTTTTCATTCGAAAACTTAAAAAAAAAAAACATTTTCAACATCTGTCAAAATCGATTTTATTTGAAAAAAGTGTCAGAAAACAACACCTGGTCAAATTATGTGGAGAAAAAAAAAACTGGAAAAACAAAAGAAGAAATCGAGTGCAAAAGCACAAAAGTCAAAATGGTAAAAATTTCCATGTGTCAGAGAGGAGAAGCTGAAAAAAGCATTGGAAAAGCTGGCGAAGCAAAAAAAAGAAGAAATCACTAACACAAAAAAAAAGTCCCGTAGAGCGAAAGTGGTGTGCGACGAATAAAACAAAAACACGAAAAATGTACAGAAACAAAAAAGAGGGGGCGGGCGGCGGGAAGAAGTCTTCTTCTCAGCTTCTCGTCGCCACAACATCGGCTCCTCCTCGCCTCTGAGCCTCACGCGATATTGCTCGTCGCAAAGCCGTCAAAACTGTCGACTGTGGTTGCATCACGTGACGAGACGTCGCCGCGGCTGCTGCTGCCGCTGTGTTCACACCGCGACGTGAGCAGCCGGTCGTCGTTTTTTTCATGGCGACGGCGGCGACGCGTTGCGGTCTCAACGCCGTCGGTATGGCGTTGTATTGAGTCGGCGTTTTTGACGCCTCAACCGCCGCTTTTATTTCGCCGGACGTTGGAGCGACTAGCAGCGACGTTTTCGATAAGCGACTTGGACGAATCGCGTTCGCTTTTTTTGTCTGAAATTTTTTTTTTGGGGGAGGGAAAATAGTTTTCCAGAATTTCAGACTTACATTTTTTGATGTGCTCGCTGATGATCCAACTCCACTTTCTTCTCCTTCACTTTGAACTAAATTCAGATTCTTCTCATTCACCTCCTCGTCCACTTCTTCCAGCTCTTCGCTTCCTTTTTCTTCTGGAAGAAAAAAAAATTCAAAATTTCTGCCTGAAAAACCCAAGAAAAAACCTTTAATTTTTCGTCGCTCCATTTCGACGGCTCGTCTCAACTCGTCGCCACGTTTCGTCGTTCGAGCATCGGCGGCGGCGCTGTCGATGCTCGTCGTCGTCGTCGTCAGCACGTCCCATGATGGCGACGGTTTGTTGAGCCACGGATGGTTGAGAATCGCGTCCAGTGTGCAACGTTGGAACGGATCGAACGTCAGACAACGGTTGATGAGATCTTTGGCTTCGGACGAGACCGGAACGAAGAATGGTAGGGGTCCGAGTAGGTGGGCGGTGCAAATGTCCTTCTCATTACGGAATGGTAGACGTCCGTTTAGAGAATTGTAAAGTAGCACACCCAATGACCAAACAGCTGCTTCTCTTCCAAGATAGAGAGAATGTAAAAACCATTCGGGGGGACAATAAAGTCGGGTTCCTGAACGGAAAACTTGAAAACCAAAAAAAAAAAAAAGCCGCGAAAAAAAACCTTGAAAATCCGAATATTGCGTCTTTCTCAACAGTGTCGCCGCGCCGAAATCGATGAGCCTCGTCGCGCCCGTCACCAAATCGATGACGACGTTCTCGTCCTTCAAATCGCGATGAAGGACGCGATTCGCCGTGCACTCGTGCACCGTCTCAACAATCTGCCGAAACAGGAAGCGAGCCATCGCCTCGTCGAGTTTGCCGTGCCCTTTGATGAAGTCGAACATGTCGACGCACGGATACGGTCGTTCCATGATGATCAGATAGCCTTCGGGTATGCTGTACCAGTCGAGGAGTCGTACGACGCCGCGAGTTTTCCAGCATTTTGCCAGCATGCAGATTTCCATTGGCACTTGCTCGCCGTTCACCTGCAGGAATACAAAACGATTTTTCTCTCTCTTTCTCTCTCTCTCTCTCTCTTTCTCTCCTTACTTTTGCCCACTCTTTGACATTGTTGCGATCGATAAACTTGACGGCGACCGGCATCTCGTCGCTGATGCGAATCGCCCGATAAACAATGCCGAAACCGCCGCGACCCAGTTCACCTTTCAACTTGTAGCTTTTCTTGAACTTGGAAAAGCCGCGACTCGAATCGCCGTTGATCAACAATTTGAGATTGAACAGTTGGCTCGACGCCAACTTTTTCATTTTTTTCGCCAAAATCGGCAGCGTCATTTTTCATGGATGAAATTGTTGTTTTGTGTCTGCAAGAAAAAAAAAACAGAGGATCCGAATTAATCGAGGAGCAAATTGAAAGGAGGAGCGACGCACAACAGTTTATTGAGAGGGAGAAGGGAAGAGGAAGGAATTTCAGGAATTTTTATTGGAGAGCAAGAGAGACAAGAGAGAGAGAGAGAGAGACGAGAGACGAGAGAGACGAGAGAAAAAGGTAACATCTGTGCTTCTTCCGCGACTGCTTCTTCTCCCATAAAAAATTGTTTGCAAAAGTTTAAGATTTTCCAAAAAAAAAAAAAAAATTTCAGAATTTTTTGAATTTTTCAAGAAGAAAACATTTCCAGCTATTCCGTTGCCCTCGGAACTTCAGAAATTTTCAGGGAAAAGCTGATGACAGAAGCTTCATTCGGGTTCTTATGTGGGGGTTTTTCCCCGCTTTTCCATTTCTCTTCCCGAAAGAAAAATTTCCGCATTCTTTCCAGGAAAGAAAAAAAAAACCAAATTGTTTCTGCCGTGCAAAAAAATGTCAAAACTCATCATCAAAAAAAAAAAAAAATTTTGAAATGTGAAAAATTGACCTCGGAAATTGTTAAACTTTTCTCTCCTGTTTCTTGTTTGATCGAGGAAGAGACAAGACAGAGAGAGAGAAAGAGAGAAAAAGAGAGAGAGAGAGAGAGAGAAAAAGAGGGCGGGGCGGGATTCATCAATTTTTTCCGTATTCTTTGATCAAATATTTTCAATTTTTTTTTCAATAAAAAATTGAAAAAACAAACAAAAATCCATCATGATAGTTCATCAAGATTAGAGGAAAGTGCGCCCCACTGCACTTCGAATAACAAAACTGCGTGGGAGTTTAATGAAAGTTGACAAATTAGGAAGGAGGGAAAAATTAAATTTAGAAAAAAAAACATTATTTTTTGAATTTTTTTAACGAAAATCATGTTTGGATCAAAAAGAGATCAAAAAAAAAATTTTTTTTTCTATCAAGGTTGCCTTCTGAACCGGAAGAAATATGATCGATGATGAGACACATGATTCAAGAAGACAAGAAAAATTCAGAAGATAATTGATGCTAAAAATAATTCACAGAGAGAGAGAGAGAGAGAGAGAGAAAGCTTCATCTTCTTCCTCAAATTTCTCCCCTTCTAATTGGGTCCCAAATTCCCCTTCAGGATTCTTCTTTCAACACACACAAAAAAGTCCGGCGGCGAGGGTCTTGACGAACCCCAGATTAAATGATCGAATTGAATGATAGAGATGTGGGAGGGCAGAGCTCAAAGCACAAAACACAAGAGATTGGGAAAGAGAAGAGATAATAATTCAGGTGTGCAATTGTGCGTCGTGGTGATTGCACACAAAAACAAAATTGTTGGTTAATAAATTGAATCAACAATTTTTTTTTTTTTGAGAGAAGAAAACAAGTTTTTCCAGTTTAAGTCAAACTTGACGACGAAAAGGAAAAAAAAAACTATTTTTACGTGTCAAAAATGTTACGTGGAAAAAGAAGACGCAACTTCAAAATGTTTACCGAAGGTCTTAAAACGCAAAAAAAAGAGAAGAAAAGAAAAGAAGATCGGCTTGATGATCAGCCTGATTATTTGAGTAATTATTGGGTGGAACGGCGGTGAAAATATTCTCGATGAAGGACTGGAACTGGAAATTATTGCAAGGAAAAAAAAATTTGGAGAAGTGGGGGTGGCGGAGAAGAGGAATACCGTATTGTTGTAATATTATTGATTTGTGGGACCCCGAAAAATCTCCATAAAAACTTTTCGTGGCAAGACCATTCAGAATCGGGAAGAAAGAAAAAGGAAACGCTTATGCTCCTTTAAACTTAGAAAAAGAAAAATAATAATTCGGCTACAAATAATGTTTCGTGGTGAGACCCAAAGTCGAACAATGAGAAAAACAGTTTTTATTTTTTCTTGGCAAGACCCGTTTCCCACTAAATGGAAGAAAAAACCAAACCTCGGCCACTTCAAATTCTTGTATTTCCTCAACAACAAAAAATGACAACATATTACAATTTCGTGTTAAGACCCCTAGAAAAACATCGTGTGCCTTTAAACCAACAAAAAGAAAAATTGAAGTCGAGCGCGTGTCTAAATGGAAGAGAAACCCCAAAACTCGGCCATTTCCAATTTTTGAACTTTCTTAGCAAAAAAAAAAACAAAACAATTTCGTGTTAAGACACAAAGCCGTGCGCCTTTAAACCAAACCAATAAAAACTAACAGAAAAAAAAGATGAAGCAGAAGCCGAACCAAGTTCCGCCAACAACAATTAAGTAAAAATGATGTTCTGAAAGTGAAAAAGAAAAACCCGCTGACACTGTCAAAATAATTTCCACGAAAACAAAAGTGTCGATTATTCGTCTTCTTCTTCTATTTGGAATCACTTTACACACCCCCACATACACAGAGAGAGAGAGAGAGAGAGAGAGAGAGAGAGAGAGAGAGAGAGAGAGAGAGAGAGAGAGAGAGAGAGAGAGAGAGAGAGAAAGAGAGAAAGAGAGAAAGAGAGAGAGAGAGACGAGAGAGAAAAGCAGAGAAAAACTAGATTTTAACCTTCTGTCCCTTTGATTTTCAACACAAAAAAAAATGTTTTCCTTCTTCACCCAATCTCTCATCAGAAAAAGTTTCAAGCCCATTCGATTTGAGAAGAGAATCAAAAGCGAAAGAAAATTGAAAATTGTTCCAGCATCATCATTCGTTGTTTGGCACCGAGAGTGAACCGGGGGGGGGGGGGGGGGTGGCAGAAGCTGCCCTCGCCTAGCCTCGCGCCGCACCGCCACCTTCTTCTCCTCCCCCACAGGCCACTGAGTGTGACAAAACAACCACATAATTCAAGTTTTTTTTTGTCAGTTCAACTTTGAAGCTTCTGCTTATCAATGTCAATATGAGTCAGAGTTTTTTTTTTTTTTTTGAAGGACATTTTTGAATTGAATTGGTGATGGAACAAGAAGTTGCAAAAAGGTCAAAAATTAGTGACGTCATTTCAAGCTTCATCAATTTTAGCAAATTTTTTATATAAACGAGAGAGTACAGTAACACAAAGACGGAGAGAAAATCATCGAGAATGTTACAAATTTGCAGAGAAAATGAAGATTTTTTCTTACACAAAATTTGAAAGCTGAAATAAAATTCTGTGCAAGAACTGTCACGCCAAATTACACACACACACACACACATTCGCGTTGAATATGTAGTTCGATGGAGCGCGTTTGCGAGTTTTTTTTTCTTTTGAAAAATCCACACATTTAAAAAAAACACCTAAAGAAACTACGATGTTCAATAGAGCGCGTTTTGTCAACATTAATTGGATGTTGAAATTCATTAGAACCGACAATGCTTTGAGAGAGAAAGAGAGAGAGAGAGATAGAGAGAGAGAGAGAGAGAGAGAGAGAGAGAGAGAGAGAGAGAGAGAGAGAGAGATAGAGAGAGAGAGCGGGAGAGAGAGAGAGAGAGAGAGATAGAGATAGAGAGAGAGAGAGAGACGCAGAGAAGCAGAGAAACAAAATAAGACGAGAGAGAAGAAAAAGAAATCAGAAAGAAAATATTCAAATGTACGAAAAGATTACTGTAGAAGAAGACACAAAACAAAAAGATTTTTGCGAAGAGAAAAACAAAAACGCAATAAAATCGAACAGAAAAGCGATAATTTTTGTAATAAAATTGAGATTTTTATTGCCTTTTTATTTCGCTCTTTCTCATCTCAAAATGCTCACCTTCAATCAAGAAAATGTCAACAACGACGCAACGGAATTACACAAACAAAAAGAAACATTTGGAATAAATTATGCGTCTGCATTTGTTCGTCACCGTGTTTACACACGAATCATCTGCGTGATTTAGAATTGATCGGGAGTTTTTAGAGGAGAAGAACCAATTTTTTTTTCAAAATTGGTGTCTGCATTTTTGCGTCACGGTGAGCACAGAAAGTGATAAAATAACCAAAAAACGTTCTCAACACTCTGCATTTGTGCGTCACGGTGCGCACACAAAATTCTATGTTAAACCCCATTTTTTTCCCCACGAAAATTGCACAACTTTCAACGAAACGAAAACCAAAAAAAAAACGTCTGCATTTGTGCGTCACGGTGAGCACACCGAAAATGCGCGGCAAAATTGAGAATTTTAAAAAAAACACACACATGGATGTGGTGAAAATGGTAAAAACTAGTTCATTTTCGAAATTTTTTCACCTTTTTAAGTAAAAATAAATCGAATCATTAAAAAACAAAAAAAAAGAGAAGAAAAACTTGCAATCTTTCATCGTTTTTAAAAAAAAAAATTGTTCAACTGTGTCTTCGTGATCTTAAATAAAATTCCCCCCCCCCCCCATAGTCGTTATGGGAATCCGATGATAAGAGAAAGATTGAAAAACAATCAACCGATTTTCTCTCTCTCTCTCTCTCTCTCTTTCTCGTTCGTTTTTTATTAGTAGAGAGAGAGAGAGAGAAAGAGAGACACGCCTTCTCTGAAGAGGCACGCAGACAACAAAAATTCCTTTTCGAAATTAAAATGTCACGTTCTAAAATTTTTCTTTTTTTTTCCTTCTTTCTCCTTGCAAATTGCCAGCGACGGTTGACAATAAATTGACTGAATTCTTGTTGACGCTCACCAAATGAGAGGAGAAGAGTACTGTATTTAAAGGCGCACGAGGTTGTTTTAAACCTTTTTAATCTTGACATTGTTTTTTTTCCTGCTGATGATGATCTCAATCGAGAATCAAAACGGTGTCAGCGAGTCTTTTTCCATCACCAATCAGTTTAATATTTTTTTTTTTGTTGCTGGATAAAGAGAGAGAGAGAGAGAAACACAAAGAGAGAGAGAGAGAGAGAGAGATAAGAGACGCAGACAGATTTGATAAATTGAATTTAATTTTCGAAAATCACTTTTTCTACATTTTTTCCCTTCATAAAATTTATGAGACGGTACGGTGCGTCAATTATTACACAAATACTCTCAAAAATGATGATTGAATTGTTCTATGCGCCTTTAAAAAACGATTTGTACAGTATTGACAAAATTTGAGGGCGCTATTGACTTTCCGGAAATTTTTACGAAAATAGAATAAAATAAAATATTTTTAACGTTACCGTAAACTTTAAAGGCGCATAGTCTCAATTCATTAAAAATTTGAGTTTAAACTGTACAGTTTTCACAAAACTTAAAGGCGCCAAAAGATCGTTCAAAAAATTTCATCGAAACTCAACAAGTTGAAAATTTTACCGTACTCAAAAAGTTTAAAGGCGCAACAAAAAGTTTATCGAAAAATTTGGGTCGAATCGAAGTGAACCAAATTCAGAAAGTAAACTATTAATGGCGCTGCTGCTCCACAGTGTTTTTATCCTTTCAAGGGACGGGACGAGACGGGGGGGGGGGGGGGGGGGGAGGAAGAAAAAAGTGGGCGGAGTCTCGCTGGTGCTGCAGCGATAAAAAACCTCTTCAGTAACTTTGAATCTCTAAAATGAGGAAATAAAAATAA
Organism: Caenorhabditis drosophilae; assembly: GCA_963572285.1. Classification (NCBI taxonomy): domain Eukaryota; kingdom Metazoa; phylum Nematoda; class Chromadorea; order Rhabditida; family Rhabditidae; genus Caenorhabditis; species Caenorhabditis drosophilae. The sequence goes on along the minus strand of OY751562.1, from coordinate 1,960,767 downwards.
ATAAAAAAAATAAAAAACAGAAAAGAGCACCGAACAATAATGTGATCGGCGGCTGATTTGATATTGATTGGCTTAAACTACCCAAACTCAAATTCAAATCGGCTTTTGTATCGTTGTTGGATTTGTGAGGAAGTAAAAAAGTAACCAAAAAAAAAAGCGACACTTGATTGTGGTGTCGAAAAATCTCAATGAAAAAATGCAAAAAAACTGGTTTTTGCCCTAGAAGTTTTTAATTTGCCCCCCCAAGTGGTCGTTTGGTTGAATACCCACCCACGCCCCTCCCTCGCTCCTTTTTTCTCCCATGAAATTAAATGGGAAAGAGAAAAAAAAATTCAAATTTGGCGTGACGTGCGCGTCAATTACGATGTTGTTGTCTGCAATTGTGCGTTAGGCGAATTGCAGAAAAATCAACGATTTCATTGCTATCTCCCAGAAATTGATAAAAGCGCTTTGACCTGAGCCAGTAAACACTTTTCTCTCTGTCTCTCTCTCTCTCTCTCTCTCTCGTTTCCGGTAAAGTTCACAGTCAATCAGAAAAAAGGGAAAAGCTCAATTTTTGTATGATTTTAATGGGGAAAAAAATTAAATTTTTTTGGAAATTTCTTATCTTTTTTTTTGATTTTTTTATCTTTCATTATCAAATTGTCAACGTCTCTCATCGACGCCTTCTATTTCTCGACAATACATGTGTTTTCACAGTTTTTCTCCTTTGTCGTAAAAAAAAAGAGGAAAAATTTTTTTTTTATTTTTTCCCCATTTCTATTTGGTCATTTTTGCATTATGAAATTTTTGAGGACGAGAAAATATGTCCTGGAACTTTGCCAAAAACATTCATCTTCCTAGAAAGGAGGGGGGGGGGGGAGGAGAGGGGGAGACTTCTTCGTTCGACACCGACGGGATAAAGGAATAAAAGTTTGAAATCCACAAATTTTTGCTGGTGGCTACTTTTCCCCTATATTTTATTGGCCACAGGGAAGATCATTTACGTCATGAAAATGAAGAATAATAAATTATATAATAATAAAAAGATATATAAAATATATAAATTATATAAAGTCATTATTGCATTAAGGAAAAAGTGGGCGATGTAGCCGCCGTTCGTTCGTCACTTTATTTCCTCACAAAAAATAAACGACGGTCATCAACAATGACGAATAGTGCAATTTTGAGACAAAAATTTGAAAAAAAAATGTGTGCAATTTCGCGTCATGGTGTGGATTTGTTTTGCGCAACGTGCGCGGCAAAACGTTTTTTTTTAATTTTAAATATGTATACATGTATACTGTAAGTGGGAAAATCTAGTGCAAATGTGCGTGACGATGTTTGCAGAAATTTGAGGGACAGTGACAGGGGGAGGCGATTCAAATTGTTTTTTTCTTCGTCATTTTCAATTTTCTTGGAAACCTTTCAAGTCAAATCAACGAAATATAATTCGCCCCCTCAATGAGGTTCTTGTGAACTCAAATGATAAGAGAAATGCAAAAATGTGTTCAGCAACGTCAAATAATCGAGCTTTGCACTTTGATTGCATTTTTGGCACAAATCAATATTAAAGGGAGGCAAGCGGGGGAGGGAAAAACTTTGATAAATTTCTGATTGAAAACAAAGCGTAAAAATGAAGCGAAATTCGAGATGAAAATGGAAAACCAATTTCAAACACACAAAAAAAAAAGAAAAAAAAAACGCGAAGAAACAAAGAAAAGGGGCGGAGACATGATTCAATCAATTAAATTAATTAATTGTTTTCAGATAAACAAAAAAAAATTGTTTTTGTCTTTTTTTGTTACAAAATAATTTGTCGATGAACTGAAACTAACAAAGAATGACATTGAAACTCGAATTTTATTTTATTTTATTTTTTTTTTTGGTTTTAAAATTATTTTAAGAAAATTATTATTAATTTGACAAAAAAAATGAGAAATTAATGAGACGCCTAATGAAAAATATTTTTCAAACAAATATAGATTTTTAAAATTTCGTTGCGAGACCCATTATTTCTTGCTGCTCAATTTCATCTCAAAATTTGCTTTTTTTTTTTGACAAAATAAAGAAAAAACAGAGAAATTTATTTTCAAATTTGGCATTTCCTCGTTGTGAGACCCAATACTGCGTACGGTTAAATTTTATCTCACACTTGACAAAATTTCGTTGTGAAACTCGATTTTTCCTACTGTAAGTCTTAATTTCACAATTAAAAATGAGAAAAAAAAAAAGAAAAAAAAACAAGAAATGAGAAATTAACGAGACGCCTAATTCGAAAATAAAATAAAAAATATTTTTCAAACAAATATAAATTTTTAAAATTTCGTTGCGAGACCCATTATTTCCATCTCAAAATTTGCCTTTTGTTTTGACAAAATAAAGAAAAAGTCAAGTTATATATTTTCAAATTTGATATTTCGTCGTGAGACCCAATACTGCGTACGGTTAAATTTTATCTCACACTTGACAAAATGAAGAAAAAGAATATTTTTCTTTAGATCAAATTTTCGTTGTGAGACCCGATTTTTCCTATTGTAAGTCTTAATTTCACAATTTTACTTGATTTGAAAAACATTTAAAAAAATCAAAAATCAAAAAATGTTTCCAACTTTCGTTGTGAGACCTTACTACTGTAAAATTTGGTTTCAAAATTTGTAAAAAAAAAAAGAAGAAGTAAAAGACGCCGAGAACAGAAGGAAACAACATCAACAAAGAACTGAGAAAATTGTTAAAGGCGCACAACACTTAAAACAATGACTGCGTCTCGCCGCGAAAATCGTTAATAAATTAATTTAGAGTAGAAATGAATGACGAATGACAAAAGTGAAATCAAATTTGTATTTTTGTCATCACAAATCAACATTTCTTCGGGTGTAATTGAAAAGTGAAAATTTTCGCCGATTCGTTATTCGATGAACAGAAAATGGAAAAGGAGCGGGGCGAGGCGAGGCTATCAAATATCAATTTATGCATAATTTTTATCGAGAGAAAAGGGCAAAGACAGAGGCAGAGTCAGGGAGACACACTAGAGAGAAAGAGAGAGAGAGAGAGAGAGAGAAATAGAGAAAAACCTTTTTTTTCAGGTTTTTCCATTTTTCTTCTAGAAAATGGTTCAGTCGCTCATTTTTTAAAACAATGAACAAAAATTATTAACAAGCTTTTCTCTCTCTCTTTCTCTCTCTCTCTCTCTCGGTCTCTTTGTCACTGTATAGGGGGGGGGGGGGGGGGATGGGGAAAAGGTTAAAAAGTACACACAGAAAGACAGGCAAAAGAAAAAGGAAGAGAAATCATCGAGCAGCTGAATAGAAACAAAAACCGGAAAATTGTGATCAAGAAGAACACAAGTGTGAAGCGAGAGAGCGAGAGAGAGAGAGAGAGAGAGAGAGAGAGAGAGAAACTTGCCGCTGCTCACAAATTTCAACGACAATTTTCACGGTTTTCAGGAGGAGAAGCTCGAGGAGAATACAACACATCGTTTTTTTGTGGTAAACTTCTTGTTTGACAAGTTTTCGTGTAAATAAAGTGATAAAAGTTCGTTGAAATGTTTGACGTTTTTTTTTTGTTGTCAGCACAGAAAAGGATATTCAAATCTACGTTTGAATCAACACCGCGACGTAAAATTGCACCATTTTTTTTCTAATTTCCAAAATTTTTTATGAAGACCGCGACGAAAAATTGCACCATTTTTTTCTAATTTTCAAAATTTTCAAATCAACACCGCGACGTAAAATTGCACCAATAAGGTTCCAAAAGAAAAGCCAAAAAATACATGTAAATCAGCTGTGTTAAAGGTAATTGTATGTGTAAATATGTAGACAAGTACAACACACACACAAAATCGTAGTTAACAAGAAAGACACAGAAAAATGACGTTTGAATTTCTGACATGTTTACCCAATGCTTAAGTCGAAAAGTGGGAAAAACAACAAAAAAAAATGAGGGGAGAGGATGGGAGAAGAAAAGTTGAAACTTGATTTTGAAAAAAAAAAGTGCTCACGATAATTAATTAAAAGGATATCGATTAGATTGTGTTTACCGCCTGATTTATGTGTCAAAAATCGTTTATTTGCTCGTCAGCTTTTACGTTTTCGAATTTCAATATTTTTCGGGAATATTAAAAATCGAACAGATTTAAATATTGAAAGAACACTGCGACGAGAAATTGCACACATTACATGTATTTTAAAAAAGTTGAGAAGACAACATCACGAAAAATTGGACAAACATTTTATTTTAAAAAAAAATTGCAGACACCGTGCGTGACGTAAAATTGCACAAATACTTTATTTTGCAACATTTGAAGAGACACCGTGACGAAAAATTGCACACTTTTTGAATTTCTCATGTTCCTCCTCCACCTCCGCAGCTTTTTATCAAAAAAGCAGACTTCTTCATTATTATTCAATTGAATAATTCATTCCATTCTCAATTGCTTTTGCGATCTTCGCCCGCATTATTTGTTTCGTCGGATACGATGGAAGTTGAAGACGATTGAAACAAGTGTGAGCTCTGCGAACGAGAAAAAACAGGCTGGGCTTTTCCTCTTGAATTCTGACACTCACCTGGGCAACGACACCTCCTCACCCCACTTTTCAATACAAAATTTGTTGGAGCCGTTATTGCCACGAAGTGCTGAAAATCCTTCGAACGGAACTGAGGAGCTTCCAGTGACAAACTGAAAATCCCTTGAATTATCGACGGGAGGGTGAAGGGAAGAGGGCTGAGGATGTTTTTAGGAAATTTGTTTTGGCTTTAAAAATATCGAATAAATCTTCAAAAAAAAAGAAAGGAAAAATTCCGAGACACCTCTTGGGAGTTTTCCGCTCACCAATAATAAATTGAATCTTTCGACATTTGTCATTTTTTCGATGACCTCCCAAAACCATTCGATGACGACGTGCCCATCAAAATATCCACCCTGAACAAAAAAGTGTGCGGTGCTTGCAAAAAAAAAATGAAAACAAGCATCTCCTCACCTTATAAATCGTGTTCATTCTCCAATCAATAAGATCCAACTCCATCGATCCGCTTAGAATCATGCGTAGCTCATCGGCCGTCAACCCCGTCACAATTTCCGTGTCGATAATCTGATGAAAAGCGCTGGTGACAATTTTCAGTTGGGGCTCGATGCCGCGCTTCGCCTGCTTCTCGCACATCATCTCGACGAATTGCGATTTGTTCGAATTGTTGACGACGAGATTCGAGCCGTCCGGCAGAAGATCGACATCGACGAGCTGGGAGCTGTTCGAAACGTCGCTGAACACAAATCGAATATCGAGCGTCTCGACATCGTTCTCCAGAATCCAATTCATGCTGTTGTAGAACTCAGTATCGATTGTTTCAAAGTCGGAAATTGTGATTTTTCTAGAAAAAAAATAATTTTTCAGCCTTTTTTGTAACAAAAATAATAAAATTACTGATTTAACAACATTTTATAAAATGTTTTTGTGAAAAACACATCGATTAAGCATTTATGAATTAAGGCTAAAGCTAGAATACGCCCACACAATTGAAGCCTGAAATAATAAAACAAATATTGAAAATTTGCCTAAAAAATTATCGATTTTACTCGTAAAAATAAAATAAAAGTGGTGGAAACGCATTTTCAATTTTTATTTTCCCGAAAAAAAAACGCTCTGCAACGTGCACGCCAACATTTGCAACTCTCCGCCCATCGGCACACACTTTCTGTTTTTTATGCTTTTTTCACGGTGCGTAATTTTAGAGTGTTTTCTCCATGAGGAATCAAATCTGCCGCGACGCTTTTAAACACACACGCGCGACGTTGCGGTTTTTTTCAATTTTTAATCGATAAATGATTCTTTCGTTGATTTTTTCCCAAAACAAAAAAAATGGGTGAAAACTCAGCCCCCGAGGGCGCGGTTTGATGTGCAGGTTACTGTAGTGGCGCCATTTTAAAAACTCACTGAGACTGAGAAACAGACAAACGCACACACAAAAAAAAACTGTGAGCGCGCATCTTAAAACCCCGCCGCAATTTTTAAAACGCTGTGAGACCTGATTTTGTGACCAATAAAAAAATTACCATTGCTTTGAATGACTGGAATCGATTTCTCTCGGGCACAATTGAAGATAATAATCTGTGCCATAATATTCAAAAAATCCATTATTCGGATGAAATAATTGGCGGGAAATGAGAATAAAAAATTCGCGAGACGGGCCGCCATAATCTAACCTGAACGTTGTTGGTACGTGAACACCACGACGAACATATGCACACAACAACTTACGCGATTTCATCATCGAACGAGATGTGAAGACGCGACTTTTTCAGCGTCGAAAGATCGGTTTGAAGAATTTCGCGTAACGCGTCCGACGTCAAATTGTCGCGCGAAAATTTCCATCTGAAAGGGAAAAAAATTGCGACGCGTTCAGCCCCAACAATCGCCTACGTCAATTTCGCCGGTCCTCGGCCAAACTTCAGGCGTTGAAGTGTCGCAAAAAAGTGGCGAATATTCTCGTCGTTTCTTGTCGACTCGGCGACGTTTCGATTGTTCTCGTCGTCGGTGGTGTTGAGCATGCTCACCGCCAGGCTCAGATCGAGATCGTTGGCGAGACTGGCGATCGCCAGCTCACCGAATCGCTCGACGAGTCGCAACTTTTTGCGAATTCGATCGGCGATGTGCGGCAATTTCTCGTCGGCGATTTGCATTATTTCGTCGTATTTATTGATCAGCAGGTGATTTCCATTGTTGTCCATCTGACAATTTTCTAATCAATCGATAATTTAAAAAATTTAAAGGAACATCCTTTTGCGACACGCTTCTGGTCTCACCACGCTTCACAGAAAAATTTAAAAGAAACCTTAGCCAAACGTCTCGGCGGCGCACTTCTACCGCGTCGCGTCTCCTTTGATTCCAATTTTCTGACTCGCGGATCCAGAAAAGTTGTCATCTTCGCCGAATGATTGATGAAAATCAATCGATTCTCATTGTTCAAAGTGTCCCAGCCACGCGGCAACGGCTCGCTTTTATCGGCGAACGAGTTGACGAACTCGACGAATTGCGGAATTCGCTCGAACTTTGACGGCGCGTCAACATTGATTTGAATGCGATTCAACGCGTGTCGAACGATCGTATTCTCGTTGTAAAGGCGCATCGCTGTCTGTGACGAACAAAAAAAAATACTACAGGGGAATCGGGACGAGACCCAAACCTCGTTTTCGTGTAGCAGTCCTATGAAGTCGTCACTTTGAAAGAAGCGTACAAGCGACGTCGCGTCACTTGAATCGCGTTTAGTTAGGGCAACCGTGCGACGAGGAGTTATAAATCTGAAATTATCGATTTTGTCGCTGCCGATTTTCAGACAAAAACCGCCTACGCCTCATTCTCCTCACTATCACCATCAAAAGTCTTCCTCGTCGTCTTCGGCGTGCCAATCATGAGCGGAAGTCGTTGTCGCGTCGTCGTCGTCGTCGACATCGTCTGAATCTGACGACGTCGTCGCGGCAGATTCTTCTCGGGATTTGTCCAGCTCGTTTCTTTTGTTTCATGATTGACATAAAAAACGCGACCCTTCGCGTCGAAACAGGTTTGCCACGCGGATTTTTGAAGCGAGCTGGTTTCGAGACTCGACGTCGTTGACATGCTCGATGAGCTTGTGCTTGTGCTCGCCATTGATTGAAACGTTGATGACGTTGCACCATTCAAGAATTCTGAAATTCGTCAGATTTTGTGCGATTCAATTTTTTTCGCCAACCTGATTTTGGCTCGACACTGAAGATCAGTTCAATTCGGTAGGTTGACGTTGCATCAATTGATCTTGAACAATCGTTGTCTAATCTGAAACGAGTTTTCTCTGCAATCAGCCTTACGAAAAAATGCACACAATTTGAAATTAAAAAACAGCGGTTTGTTTTCTGAACAGAAAATTTCGCACATTTTTTTCAAGGTTCAAAACAAGTTCAAAAATTTTTAGTGCAATAACGCTCACGAAAAATTTCACAGTCATCATGGTCGGAGAAAAAAAAACAATTTGAAAACGGCGGCAAAGACCAGAAAGATTAAAAAAAAACGGCGCCAAACACTGCGAAAAAAAAATGAAGCAATTTTCACCTTGAAATTGAGAAAAATGGAGAAGAAGCAGAGGATGATGAAGCTCGAAATTGAGGAGAAATGGTTGGCGAGAGAAACGAGAAGATAGAGAGAGAGAGAGAGAGAGAGAGAGAGAGAAAGAGAGCAATAACAATCAAATTTGCAACAATACTTGAAGACGTCAGCCGACACCGCGACGATGATCATTGGAGAAGAAGCAGAAGCAGAAGCAGAAGGAGAAGCGTGTGAAGACGAATAAAAAAAAGAAACTTTGACGCCTACTCGTTCGCTTTTCGGCTTTTTCAAGTGAAAATGATGAAAATTAAATGAAGGCCAGACAAATAAAATTAGGAGTTGAATGTGTCAGAGAGAGAGAGAGAGAGAGAGGAATAGAGAAAGGGAGAAAGAGAGAGAGAGAAAAAGAGAAAAAGAGAAAAAAAATGTCAAGTTTTCGATTTGGTGATAAATCGACACAAAATTGGCTTCTGGTCAGAAGGTCCCAAAGGGAAAACCTCCAAAATGATCTAAAATTGAGATACATTTTGAAGAAGAAGAAGAAAGAATCCCCTCCCCCCTCCCCCCTCGCCCCCTTTCCTTTTTCGAAATTGACATTTGACAGAAATTGTGCTCTTTTTCATTCGGCTCCATCATTTTTCCCCAAAGGGAATTTCGTTGAAAAAAAACCACTGATTTTTTAAAGATTAGAGACGTGGTTTTGCGTCATGGTGTTTGCACTACATGTTCAACTACATATAATGGGTATTAATTAAATTAAAAACTCGGATTATTTTTTTTCGAATTCATTGTGCAACATTGCGACGTGGTGTTTGCACACTGTTTTTTGAACTTGACAATGGTTTCTCTGACTTAATTTTGACGATTTTTCCAAAATAGTTGTGCAACTTCACGTCGCGGTGTTTGCAGAATTCATTAAAAATCTCTCAAACAGCTTTTTCAAAAATTTTGTGCAACTTTGCGTCACAGTCAATGCAGAACAGAAAAAAAACCAAACTGTTGCGCGGTGAAAATGTGCCGAGAAATTGACGAATCAACATTTTCGAGTGAAGCTTGAGGCGGAGCTTCCAGTGAAATTCGAATTTGTTGCCAATTAAAGTTCAGCTGAAGGAAACATTTTTGGATTTTTGCGAAAAGTTCAGACGAGTTTTGGCGCTCCACCGCACAAAATAATAATTTAAATTTCCGACGGTTTCAATTAGGAATGAAATCGTTCAAAAATCGTTGTTTTTACTGCCGCATCGCGTCGAAACGATGCAACACATTTGGTTTGTGCGGTGGAGCAACAATTCATCGCGAATAAAAATTACTTTGACATCTTTTTTTAATTTTTCGGCAATCTCCACTTTTTCGTCGTCAGATTCAATCCAGATTCGAGTTTTCAGACAATTCAAACCTCGAGTGATTTCTGAAACTTCTCAATATTATCCCGGAAACAAGAAAGTGCGCTCTAGGGAACTCATTACTTATTTCTGTTTTGAATAAAAAGTTCGAAAAAATTGTAATTTTCCAATTTTTTTGAAAGTGCGCTCTAGCGAACTCATTACTTATTTCTGTTTTGAATAAAAAGTTGGAAAACATTGTATTCTCCCAATTTTTTGAAAGTGCGCTCTAGCGAACTCGTTATTTATTTCTGTTTTGAATAAAAAGTAAGACAAATTGTAATTCCCCGATTTTTTTGAAAGTGCGCTCCAGCGAACTCACCATGAATCACAAAATTGGCATTTGAACAAATTTCCAAATTAATTGATCGAGCCAACATTTTACCGGTGATTCCATCGATGTAGCCGAAATAAACTCGAGTCGCATTCAGAAGATTTTTTGGTGAAAAAACGAAAAAAATTGGAGAAGATTGACGACGAAGCGGTTTTTGGTCCAAATAACACGAAGAATCATCTGAAGAAACTTTAGTTGAACAATTAAAGGTGCATGTTCATTATCAGGTCATTGAGTCCCACGACGATCTAGAGTTACACTATTTTTTAAGCCGAAAACTGTGTTTAGAAATTTAAAGGCTCGTACTTATAATTGGATATTGATTCTCTGTACGATCTACAGTTTCCATGGTTTTTTAAGCCGAAATGGGTGCCAAATATTTAAAGGCTCATACTCGTATTCAAATCATGGGTCTCACGACGATCTACAGTTTCCATGATTTTTTAAGTCAGAATGGGTGTCAAAAATTTGAAACTTTATGCTCCTTTCCGGTGTTGGGTCTCCCAACGATCTACAGTTTGAATAGCTTTCAAGTGCAATATATGTGACAAACATTTAAAGGTTCATGCTTATATTCAGGTATTTGGTCTCATGGTGATCTATAGTTATAATAGTTTTTAAAAGATGAAATGTGAGTTGAAAATTTAAAGGCGCATCTTCAAATTTAGAATATTGGTCTCATCTCGAACGATAGCACAGTTTAAAAGTGAGTGCGCCTTGCAAAAAACTCACCACAATTGAAGAGGCCGATCCAGTCCAGACAATTTTCAGACTTTGAAATATGCCACCAAACTTTGATTGTCTTAAAAATTGATTTTTTGTTTCGTCGTCTCGTTTCTCTTGCCTCTTTCATTCCACCAAACAAATAAATCAACGGTTTCGACACAAAAACACCGATTTGATGCTCGGGCGGCTCGTCGAGCTCGAAATTCTTTCGTCGAAGTGTGATCATAATCGACGCTTGATGACGGTGATGATCATATCGTCATCGGAATAAAAACCATCAGAAATTCCGTAGAAACAATGACCACGGGGGCCAGAAGAGTTGAGGAGGAAGAGGAAAAGCTGAAGGAAAAGCCGAAAACTAACAAAAAAAACATTTTTTTTATTAAATGAGGCGGAAGAAAAAAACAGAAAACAGGATTTTTTAAAACAAAAAGAAAAATTAATTGTGGGGCAACGTCTGCCGCCCTCTTCTCTCTGATTTCCGGGAGCAAGTTTGAGAAAGTCAGAGAGAGAGAGAGAGAGAGAGACAAAGAGAAAAAGAATTAAAGGACCATCTTCCCCCCGTCGCCTCCCTAAAATAATTTGGAAATTTTGTTGAAAATTTGGCGATGATGAGCAGCAGCAGCCAACCAAGAAAAAAAAGCATCAAAAAGCAGAAGCCGCAGCCTTTTGTCAAACCAAAAAAAACACGACCCCACACCGGAAATCGTCGACGACTCTCTCTCTCTCTCTCTCTCTCTCTCTTATACCAACTAGAGAGAGAGAGAGAGAGAGAGGGGGCCAACAATGCGGAGCAACTTTTTCCTAGAGCCACTGAAATAGAAGACAAAATGGAAATGGAAAGGGGAGGAGCAGGAGGAGGAGGAGGAGGAGGACACACAATGAAAATGGGGGACCATGTCCCACGGGGTCTATCAATTTGCCGTTTTGTTTTGTGCTTTTCCCTCCCCCGCCCCGTCTTTTTTTTTCGATTTTTTGAGACGTGAATTTTCTAAACACGAAACAGATGCTCAAAATATAAACAACATTTATTTTCACTTGAGATTTTCAATGTGTGCAGAGAGTGTGACGAACAATTGCACAGATTTTTGATTTTTTTGCTTGGTAAGTTCAAAATGGATGGTCTAGTGAATCTAAAATTGTTCTTCCCTAGTCAACTTACATTCAAAATTTTAAAGGAAATCCTGAATTATTGAGATTTACATTAGAGCGCACATTCTTCCCTAGTCAATTTACATTCAAAATTTTAAAGAAAACCCTGAATTATTGAGATTTGCATTAGAGCGCACATTTGAAGAACACTCGTTTAAAAAAATGACGTCATCAATTCTGATTTTCAGCACTTTTTTCAGAAAAACAAAATTCAAAATTTATTTTTTGACATAAACGCAATTTTTTAATTTGACCACAGGGAAATCAAAAAAAAAAAAAAAAAATCGAGTTTGAGGTATTTTTATTATAAAAATCAAATATAAATAATCAATAAATTAAGTGGAAGCTTAGAAGTGTTAAGCTTTCTTGAAAGAATCCATTTTTGTTAATTCCTCAATTTTTTTCTTGACCTCTTCCAAACCGTCACTGACGATCGGATCCTTCATTTTCATCCAATCGTTATAATCCGAATCGCCACCACCATTATTTCCATTGTTGGATCCTCCCCACGATCCTTGATTGTTGTTGTTGTTGTTGTTCCAGCCATTGTTATTATTGTGATTGTTCGATCCGTAGGATCCATAATAATCATTTCCATCGTCGCCTTTATTCCAATTGTTCTTCGATCCGTGTGAAGATCCTCCATAGTTATCATTGCCTCCCCAGTTATCGTTGCCGCCACCTCCTCCCCAGCTGTTGTTGTTGTTGTTGTTGTCATTTCCATCTTCCTCCTTGTTCTCTTCGCCCCATCCACCTCGTCCAGCTCCGCTTCTTCCCCATCCTCCTTGTTCACCATTATTTCCAAAAGTGTCGCCACCACCATATCCTCCGTCGTCGCCGCCGCCGCCGCCGCCGCCATTATTATTGTTATTTATGTTCCAATTATTTCCGCCGGTGCCTCCATTACTTCCGTAGTTTTCGTTTCCGCCGTTCCATCCTCCGCTTCCGCCGGATCCTCCACCCCAGTTATCATTTCCTCCACTTCCTCCTGATCCTCCACCCCAGTTGTCGTTTCCTCCACCTCCTCTTGATCCTCCACTCCAGTTGTCGTTTCCTCCACCTCCTCCTGATCCTCCTCCCCAGTTATCGTTTCCTCCTGATCCTCCTGATCCTCCTCCCCAATTATCGTTTCCTCCGCTTCCTCCTGATCCTCCTCCCCAATTATCGTTTCCTCCGCTTCCTCCTGATCCTCCACCCCAGTTATCATTTCCTCCACTTCCACCTCCTCCTCCTCCACCTCCTCCTCCTCCTCCTCCTCCTCTCCAATTTTTGTTGTAATCCTCTTCTTCCTCCTCATCCTCTCCACCTCCTCCACCTCCTCCTCCCCCACTTTTTCGAGATGAGCTACCGTAGTTATCATTTCCTCCACCATAATGATCACCATTATCACCATTTCCTCCCCAATTATTATTGCTGCTACCGTACTTGTTGAATGAATTACTGTTACCGTAACCTTGATTATTACCGTAGTTGTCGTTATCACCATCACCACCATAATTGTCATTATCATTGTTGTTGTTGTTGCCAGCATTTCCTCCCCAATTATTATTACTGTTGCTACCGTACTCGTTGTTACCATTGCCACCGTATCCACCATGAAGATTCCGATGATTTTTGTTCTTCTTCCTTCCCGATCCGCGCCAAGACGATCCTGTTCCACCAGCACGATTAGATGACGATTGTCCTTTCACACTATCAACACTGCCTGAAATCATTGAGAAAAAAAAAATGAGAAAAAATCCAACGCTTCGACGGATACCGTAACTTCCGAAAGTTCTTTTACTGCTTCGTGTCATTCCACCAGTATTTCCAGAATTGCCGTTCATCTGCGATTCTGGCAAACCGGAATAGCCGCTGCAAAAAAAATTACTGAATTCTATCGACGAAAAATACAAGTTTTTCCACAAAAAACCACAATCTGTGCATTTCTCTTCGTGGTGCAAACACCGGATTTGACGCGCAACTTTTTTTTTTGAATGGGGAAAAAGTTTTTAATTACCCGGAGAATTTAAAATGCTTTTGGATCGAAAAAAAATTCAAATGGAAAAATTCAAACTTTATTGTAAAAGAAAAACAGGTTTTGTGCATTTCTCCAATGGTGCACACATCGAATTTTACGCGCAAATTTGGTTTTCAATTTTTTTTCAGGAGACACGGAAAACATTTTTTTTCTCATAAAAAAAATAATTTGCGCGTAAAATTCGGTGTGTACAGAACTCAAAGAACTATTGATTTCCTGTAGGACCCTTCGCCTCCTCACTTACGATGTATATGGATTGCCAGTGGATTGTCCATTCCATCCGCCGCGCCTCGAGAATGTGGCGCCAGTGTTCGCATGTGATTGCTGAAACGCTCCGAGGGCAACGCCACCGCCCCCACCATTCTTCTTCTTCTTCATACTGCTGCCTCCTTTTCCGCGAATCGTCGACACGACCGGAAACGCGGCGACAACAATCGCACCCTGATCACGACCGATTTTCGCGTGGTGCGACGACGTTGAAAGTGGATTGTCTTGAAATGGACACAGTTCAGAGAGGGGAAGGCGGAGATGGAGAAGGGGAAGGGGGAAAAACTTACAGTCGGAAAAATTCGTGGAAATCTCCGGAATATTCGATTCGGTCATGTTCGTCTCACAAATGACCGAAACGAACAGAAATGTCAAGTATTTCAGCCGCATTTTGTCTGGAAAAAATTTCAGATTTTGAAAATGTGAGAGAGAGAGAGAGAGAGAGAGACACAGAGAAAAAGAGGCAGAAATTTGTTTGGCGAGAAAAAATAATCAGCAAAACTGATTGTCTCGACTGGAATTTATATCGGCAAACGTTTCGATTTCTTCCGGATTCATTTTTTGGTGGGTTGCCACTGTCTCTGCGCGTATCCCCCCAATGTCAACACCAGACATCAGACCCCAACTTTTCCGCTTTTCATTTCTCGCTTCTTCCCCCCCCCATTCACTTTTCACTCTGTTTATTTTCATTGCTTTTGACAGGGCCGTCCGGATGATGGTGGCCGCCGGCCCCGTCGACCGGAGACAACACATGCAAAAAACTGTAGAGAGGGAGAGAGAGAGAGACGAGAGAGAGACGAGAAGGGGGAGGGGGGACGGAATCGAAAATCAGAAAAATTTTCCTTTTTTCTTTTTTTTTGGAGAAGGGATCAGAATAAAAACCGTGGTAAGACCATGATTTTATGTCCCTTTAAAGTCAAGTTTTGAAAAGGAGAAAACAAGGCGAATTCGTGGTAAGAGCCTTAACGAATTTAAAAACCACTGTGCGCCTTTAATTCAGCAGCGAAAAGTCATTTTTGACAATTACATTACAGTAATGATTTAATCATGGTGAGATTTTCAGAGAACTGGAAGGATGTGCGCCTTTAAGTCAGCAGCGAAAACTCATTTTTGACAAATACCTCGATATTTTCCCTTACTTACAGTAATGATTTAATCGTGGTGAGATCTTCAGAGAACTGGAAGGATGTGCGCCTTTAAACTACTCAAAATAGTAGGGTTTTTTTGTAAAAAACCAAAATGCTCAGTGCAGTCGGGAGAGGGATTTTTCCGCAATTTGGTTTTCTCTTCCAGCATCCGAAGATCTGAACTATCCCAGATCGGTTCGAAGCGTAGTTTAGACATGGGGTTGTCCTAACAATTTGCCAGTGTCACTAGTTCAATCCCCTGCCGAATCTTATGTCATCGATTTGAATTTCGACAAAAAAAAACTGTCGAAAACCAATTTG
This sequence comes from Caenorhabditis drosophilae, assembly GCA_963572285.1. Lineage (NCBI taxonomy): Eukaryota > Metazoa > Nematoda > Chromadorea > Rhabditida > Rhabditidae > Caenorhabditis > Caenorhabditis drosophilae. The sequence goes on along the minus strand of OY751562.1, from coordinate 1,945,387 downwards.
TGACCTAGTTTTCCTCTAATTTAAATTTCTCTTCCGCCAATTTTTTCGAAAAAAAAAACTTTTTTTTCCTTCAAGATTATGATGGCAAAACCCCAAAAAATTGGCAGCAGAAAAACCAGTCGGAAGGAAAATCCTCCGCATCAAACCGTAATCTCCAATTCAGAAGACGAAGAATTTTCTTCTCTCTCTCTCTCTCTCTCTCTCTCTCTCTCTCGCACACCTTCTCTCTCACTTTTCAACCAAATATTGACATTTTTTTGTCTTGTTTTTCATGGATTTTTATGCTGAATCATGAATGATCCAATTCATGATCCTTTTCTTTCTTCTTTTTTTTTTTTTGTTATTTTTATTTGTATTTAAAAAAAACTAAATCGCAGATCTTCCGATTTATTCGCCTTTTTTTCCCACCCCTTCAGTTGTTTTCCGCATCAAAATGATCAATTTTGAGCTTCAAATTTCCTATTTTCTATTTCTACTCGTTCAAATGTCACAAACCGTGAGTTCTTCTTCTTTTGTTTTTTCTCATCTTTCGCTGCGCAGCAACTCTTTGATACGCCGTTTGCTTCGCACAAAAACAGTTGACGACGAGTGAAACCGCGACGCGTTATCGTTGTCTGCGTCTCTTTTTATTGATTTTTTTCTTGTTGCGGTGGAAAAGACAAGGAAACATCATTTTTTCAGTGTATTCCAAGCGAGCTGAATCTTCCTCCGCCAATTGTTCATGAAGAATGTCTGAATCGTAGCTTCGCGTGTCAAGCTGGCTACTATTGCGGTCCTTACGGCTGCACAAAACGGCGGAGAGCACTTGGAGCCAACACCTTATCGGTGATGGATTCCGATCCGAATTCTCGATTTGAAAAGTGTTGCGTCATGAATATGCTGCCCCATCGATGCTTGAAGTACTGTTCCTATGAAGATTATGGTCCACAAGCGGTAATCAATATGGGGAGGGGCAAAAACCAGTTCCAGACCAGACCATCGTTTTTTCAGGTTTCCAACTCGATTTCCAATCAATTCGATTGTCCTTTGACTGCGCTGCCAGTTGTTCACAAATGTGCTGCACAGAAAAAAGATCATCGAAAATGCTGTCAAAAGGTGACTGAAAAAAATCGACACTGTGCGGGGGCGGGACAGAAGCGCGATGTTTTTTTTTTTGAATCGACAAAAGCTTGAGGGGCAAGGAGCTTCAGTTTTGTGCGATGGAGCAAAGTTGCATCCTAAATTGTAAATTTCGCACAACTGGAAAAGTAACCCCCCCCCCCCCAATGTCTGGTGTGGCCGAGTTTTTTGACAATTTGGGTTTCTCTTCCATCAAAAATGGTTTTTGCTTCTTTTTTTTTGGTTTGAATGAGCGTGTTCTGCAATCATCGCACAAATTTTGACGAACTGAGTGTCCGCAAAAACAAAGACGCAAAATTGCAGAATTTCGTGCCCGACGAATGTCTACAGTACTGTGCACCTTCGCTTCAAGAAAACATGGGATTGGAGCCGTCGAAATTGTTTTGTCTTCAATATTTGAACACTTTCAAGCAATGCTTCATGGAAAACACAAAATAATCAATTTTTAATAAAAATCGAACGTGACACAGAAAAAAAATCAATAAAAATTCAAATTTTTTTCGAAAATTTTTTTGATTATTTTCAAGCAGAAAAAGAAGACAATCTTTGTCACGTCTTCACTCTTCTGAATTCTGAATTCTCCTCCCACCCCATCCAAAACATGGTTTGCAGTGTTTCAGCTCGAAAAAATTTCAGACTTTTCCTCCACGTTTTTTTTTCTTTTTAAGAATCCCAAAACGCTTACTTTGATCGCTTTATTACTGTCAATTCAAACAACAACGGCAAATGGTAATAAGTGAATCGTGGCGAGACCCGGCGAGCAAAAGTTTTTTTTTCTTGAAGAATGCTCAGAAGAGACGCTCGAAAAAACTGGAATTCAAAAAGACGGAAAAATTGTCTGGCAATGGCCATCAAGATGCGAAATTTTTTGGGGAAAATTTAATCTGGCAAAAATCGATTTACGAGAAGCTGATTTTTCGAATTTGGTGAGCTTTTGCCTTTTTCAGACATGAAAACAAAGGTTTTTGCAGCGAATGATTCTTGGCGAATTTGTTCTGATTAATTCGAATCTGATTAAAGTGCCAAATTTTAAAAGTCTGATTCATATCAAAAGTCCTAGAGCTGGTTTTTTTTTAAAAATATTTTCAGATTTTTTTTTTGCTCAAAAAAATATTTTTTTTAAGCTGTAACTATTTTGAATAATGAAAAATTGCGAGACATTAGTGGATTGTTCATCAATTTAAGAAGTATTGAAGCTTCCCGATCATCATTGATCTCAAATAATCAAGAGTTGGATTTAGATTTGTACAATGTAAAGCTTTTCATTATTTGGGAAGAAAATTCGCTCTAGCGCACACGCTTTTTTTTGGCTTCACCCATCTCTGTTTTGTTTTAGTTTAGCTGAGCGCGCGCTGAGTATCAATTTAACCTCGCTTGAAATTATCAAAAACGTGTTAAGCAGCGCAACACAGTGACGCAAAAATGCACAAAGAAAAGGGCAACGAATTTTACGACACTTTTAGAAATTTGTTGAAAAGGATAAAATTTTGATATCGAACAAACGAATCGCGCCCTACATGACGTTTGAATTTGCCGAAGGATTCTCATTTTTTGTGGCGACAATCATTTTCACATGTTTTATTGGTTTACTTCTCTTCTCAGCTTCACTTGGCTCCACGGTAGAATTTATTGATTTTTTTGGTGGTTTTTTTTGAAAAAATCAAACTCACAGAACATTTATTATGCTCCTGGATATCATAAACTTTGAAACAAAAATTTCTGAAGGAAGGAAAATGGAAGAGAATTAATTTAAGCCAATCTTTGCCTTTATTTTTTGCCAAATAAAGATTTAAAATTTCATTAAAATGCGATGAGAAAAGTTTTTTTTTTCTTTTTGTTTCGTCCTTGTTTTAATGAATTGCGCAAATGTTTGCGAAAGGTTTTTTTTTTCTTTTTAATTGTCAAATAATTTCGAAATTAAAAAGAAAAGAAACGATACGCTCTCACAACGAAGAAAGTGCGCTCTATTGCAAGTTTACTTTTTGTATTTTTTTTTAATTTTTGGAACGCTGTGCATCAAATCTTCACTTTTTTTCCGTTTCCTCTCATAAAAAAGCCAACAAATTATCAAAAAGGTCTTGAAACGAATGCGTCGTTGTGACTTTTATTTATTTTTGTTTGAAAAAATGTAAAAAAGAGGGGAAAAAAGCGTTTTATTTGATTTTTTCAACGAATTTTTTCCAACCCAATACGCTTCTTCACCTTTTTCTCCCTCCTCCCCCTCTTCGATTGAAATGGTGACCATGTGATTATTTTTTTTTCTCAACAAAATTGAGATGACATAGAGAGAGAGAAAGAAAGAGAGAGAGAGAGAGAAAGAGAGGAAAGTAGGGAGATTTTTGGTTTTTGTCTCGTCGTCTAAGCATAAAATTATAGTGTAAATGTTTGTTGTCTATAATATCATATACTTCTTCCTTCTACGCTCTCGTTTCTTCTCCATTGATTTGTATAATAAGAGAAGAAGCAGTTGGTTTTGCCTAGGCTAAGGCTGCTTGGCCGTCGTCGTCATCCTTTCTCTAACCGAACATTTGTATGCTGTCTCTAACTGTTTTCCCATCATTCTTCACAATTCGTCATCTTTTTCTCTGTTTTTCTTTTTTTCTCTTTGTTTTTCAATTGTGTTTCGATTTTTGAGTTAAAAATACAATTCGATAATTTCTCCTTGATTTCGTTGAGTTTCAGAAAAAGAAATCGTTAATTCGCCACGTGGTCTTGACAAGAAGAGAGAAGTAGAGAATTGTCAAGGTCACGCGGATTTTTCCTTTTCAAAAGTGACGTGACTGAAATTAATTTCAGACGGCAAATAATTGCTTCACACAAACACAAGAGTGTTTTCTATTATTTTTCTTTCTGATGGAGAGAAAATATTGATCTTTTGATACGAAATTTTGCCACGAAGACTTTTTCTTTTCTTTTTCTTTTTTTTTGAATTAAAAACGAGTTTTTGCGATTTTCTCTGACTTTTTCGCATTTTTTGAAATGATTTTTGACCACTTATCAGTTGAAAATCTGTTTTTTTTTCTTACAAAGTTTTAAACAAAAAGAAAAAATATCAAATTTCCCAATAAACTTTGAGAAATTCGAAAAAAACGGACTTTTTTTTGGCCGATTTCAATCATAACAAATAATTGATTTTCTCTCTTTCTCTTCTAATCGATTTTTAATGTCACGTGTTTTATATTTTTGAAATTTTCGCGAACAAATTAATCATTTTTCTTATCACCAAAGAAGTCATTTTTTTTCTCCTCTGATTTTCGACATAAAAAGGAGAAAAACCACAAAAATTGAGCTAAAAACAATGTCTTTTTTGAAATGTTCACTGGTTTTTTTTTGTCTCGTTGCTTTTGTTAAACACCATTGTTCATTTTTCTAGAAATTAATTATTTTCAGTTGGCAAATGGGACAAACGCTCAGTGAGCCGGTGACAAAAAAAGAGTCAGCTTCGTGCGCCAACGAGAATTATTTAGTTGGTAGCAGTTGTATGCAAGGATGGCGTGTTCGTAAGGGGAAAAAAAATATTCAAATTTCAGCAAAAAAAGAAAGAAAACATGAATTTCAGAAATGGAAGATGCGCACACGCATTTATTATCGCTGCCCGATGATCCGAAATGCGCATTTTTTGCCGTCTATGATGGACACGGCGGTCCGGCAATCTCACAGTATGCCGGCATCAATTTGCACAAAAAAATTGTGGCTCGAAAAGAGTTTGGTAAGAAGAGAGTGCTGGGGAAAAAAAATAGCAATGCGTTCCGTTTGCAGCTGAGGGAAATCTGAAAGAAGCTGTCGAACAAGGATTTCTCGATTTGGATATTGAAATGAGAGTTGCTGAGGAAACGAAAAAGGATGTTTGTGGAACAACAGCAGTGGTGGTATTGGTTCGAGACGGTCAAGTGTTGTGCGGTCAGTGAAAACGAAAATTATCGATTTTGTTAGTTTTTGTTTGTTTATTCATTTTGTTTTTGCAGGCAACGCTGGCGACTCAAGAGCCGTTCTTTCGGTGAATGGTGAAGCGAGACCATTAAGCTACGATCATAAGCCATCAAATGAGACAGAGGTAAGATTTCCATTTTTTTTTTGAAAAGGAAGGCGAGGAAAAGAAAACAAAAAAAAACATTCACGTGATACTCAGGCTCGACGAATAATCGCCGCCGGCGGATGGGTGGAACTTAATCGTGTTAATGGCAATCTGGCACTATCACGAGCCCTCGGCGACTTCATCTTCAAAATGAATGAAGACAAGTCGGCCGAGGAGCAAGTGGTGACAGCGCTACCAGACGTGATCACCGATAAAATAACATCGGATCATGAGTTCATTGTGTTGGCGTGTGACGGCATCTGGGATGTGATGTCGAATCAGGAAGCTGTGGATTTTATTAGAAAACGTTTCGCTGAAAAGAAGGATCCACAAACGGTAAAGAGAGAGAAAGAGAGAGAGAGAGAAATTTCTAGAAAAAAAAGCTGATTTTTCAGATTTGTGAAGAAATGTTGACTAAATGTTTGGCGCCGGATGGTCAAATGGCTGGATTAGGATGTGACAATATGACGGTTTAGCCTTGAAATTAAGCAAAACACATCTAAAATCACGTTTCAGGTAGTAATTGTTGGATTACTTCAAGGTCAACCAGCTGAAAATCTGTTTGCAAAATGTGCAAGACCTGCCGTGTTCACCTCAAATGTGAATAACAAAGAGACGGCATCAACTACAAGCAACGATCACGAGAAGAGTGAGGCGTCGGAAAAGAATCAAGAAAAATTGAGCGATATGCTGGAACAAGTTCAACAAGTGGCGAACGGTAAGAAAATCGTGACGAGACCCAAAACAATTGTTGTTTGTTTCTCTTTCAGTGAGGATCAACAATAGTAATGAAGAATCCGAGTCGGAAGATGATAACGAATCAGCGCCAAGCGATTTTGATGTTAAATCATAAGGATTGACTGTTTTTGTAGATCGCACAAGCCCATTTTCCATGAATTCTCTTGGTTTTTCTCTCTCTCTCTCTCTCTCTCTCTCTCTCTCTCTCTCTTTCTTTCGGTTGGTTTTGTTTTCTGAATGGTACAACAATAAGCTAGGTTATTTTATGTTAAGCTCATAACAAAAAGAAAAAAACAAAAATTAAATTTTCCCTCCTTCACCACCCCCACCCCCACCCCCACATTCATTATTAAGTTAAAAACAATTTTCCTTGTTTTTCATATTGGTTTGTTTTATTTTTAAATATTCTGTGATAGAAAACATTAAGCGTAATGAGAATTGAAGAAAGAAGCAAATATCATTGAAAAATCCTCCCTTCTCCCCGTCTCCTCCCCGTCCTCGTCCCCTTTTTCCAGTTATTTCGATTGCACAAAACTGCAAAACTGCGTGTTTGAAGCATTCGCGAGCGAGCGAGCTGCTCTAACTGATTTGGTGTTGTCAGTCAGCCAGCAGCTTGAAACTCTACCATTTGTGCCTCTTCATTTTTCAAAGTTTTTTTTTTTTTTTCGGTTCGTGTTGAGACCCTTCCGTTGTCGTTTCTTTTTGTCTCGTCTCGTCTCACCTCGTCGCCACAATGTTTATGTAGTTGACATTTTCTTTCTCATACAAATGTTATTTTTTTAAATGGTTTTTTATGGGGGGAAAAATTCCTTTTTTTTTTTTGTGTTTGAAAAAGGTGTTCCTTGTGTTATTTTCATGTAGCATTTTTATCATTTTCTTCTCTCAAAGTTTTCCCGATTCTTTGGATTTTTCGCCGTTTTTTGGTTCCACGCTACTCCCCCCCCCCCCGCCCCTCATCGTTGTCTCGCCCCGTTTGTACAGTTCTCCGTGTTGCCAAGGAAATTTTTTCAGCCCCCCCCCCCACATTATTCTATTTTATTTTTTTATTTAAGAATATTTTCTTTGCATTTCGTTTTTTTTTTGTTTGAAAAAGGGGAAAAAGACGCCAAATATTTGACGGTTTCAGAAGAAAATGAACCCCCCCCCCTCTCTCGCCGGCGCCATCCCCATTCCTCACCGCCCCCCCCCCCCCCCCCGCCCGCTCTCTACACATTTTCATGACTTTTTCCTTTTATTTTTTTTTCTCCAAAGTTTTATCGAATTGGTTTTTGGTATGTTCATTTTTCTCCGTTTTTTTTTTCTTATTTTTTTTTTTTGGTTTTTTTTTTTGATACTGAATAGAGCTGTAGAATATTTTTTGCTTTTTACTTAAAAATTTTAAGAATTGAATAAAAATGGAGTTTTGAAGACAAAAAAGAAGAAAAAGAAGATTTTTTTGTGTTGAAAAATAAGAAATTTGTTTATTTTTTTGTTGAGCAAATTTGAGAAAAATATTTTTCTGGATTTTGTCAACAAAAAAGGAAAGGAATGATGATCAAATTAGTTTGTTTGGGGATGAGACCTTAAAGGAACACGGAAAATCTGAATTCAATATTTTTTTTTTAATATTTAAACGGGTCTTGAAACGAATCGGTTTTTCATCGAAGAAATTTGATTGCAACGGTTTTATTTTCGTGATGAGACCCAAAAGGAATGTGAATCTAATTTTTTCTCGCAAGGGATTGGTTTGAACACAATTTTGAATTTCCTGAAAGAAAGTCGAACTCGATGTTCCTTTAAAAGTTTTAATTTAAAAAAAAATCAGAAATCTAATTTAGGCTCATGAATGGCCTCGTCACGATTTTTATGTTCCTTGAAATTTGATGAATAAATCGGATTTCGATGTTCCCAAAATAGCAGCTTTAATAGGAAACTTTTGATACCCAAAAAAGCTGTTTAAAGGAGCATGGCAATGTCATGAATAATTAATCTCGACCCGATTTGTGTTTCCTTCCGTCCAACAAAAAAAAAGCAAACGAACATCTTTTTTTTTTTTGTGCTTCTCTTTTTGGATTTGCAAGCAGCACCTCATTGGATTCTTCTAACATCAATAATTTATGAATGAAAAAAGAATTGGAAGGAAAAGCTGAAGAGAAGCTTCTCTCTCTCTCTCTCTCTCTCGTTTTCTCTCTCTCTCTCTCTCTCTCTCGTTTTCTCTCTCTCTCTCTCTCTCTCTCTCTCTTTCTCTCTTTCTTTGTATTTAAAAAAGTATGGGGAAAACATAATAACAATAATGATATCCATTTTCAGTACGTCACTCCCTGCTCCCGCTTCTTTCATTTTTTTTCCATTCCGATGTTTTTCCGCCCCTCCCCCTCCTCCCCCTTTTTCCGTAAAAAATGAGCCCCCCCCCCCCCCCCCCCAGCTGAAAAAGGAGGAGACGAATGACAGTGAAAACATTGTTATTGATTGGAAGAGTAAGAAAGAGCCCCAGCACAAGAAGACGCCTGAGGGGGCAGAGAACGAGAGAACGAGAGAGAGAGAGAGAGAGAGACGAAAAAGGAAAAGAATATCGACATTCTTCAGATGATGTCAGGCTCTTTTGGAGCACACACACATAGAATAAAATTAATCTGCGTCTCCTGTCTCTTTCTCTCTCTCTCTCTCTCTCTCTGCCTCTCTCTCTCTCTCTCTCCTTTTACTGAAATGCCATTGGAGACAGAGCATAGAAGGGAGATAATGCTTCTTCTTCTTCTTCTTTTTCTTCTTTTTTCTATACCCTCCATATTTGTACTAAACTATATATATTTATGTATATACATACATAAATACATATATATTTTTTATAAATTCAAATAAAAAAGTTTGGCGCCGTTTTTTCTTTTTCATTTTTATTCCTGATGATCATCTCTTGCTTTTTCAATTTTTTCAAAACTTTTTTTGTTGGGTCTCGCAACGTTTCGAATTTATCCTCCATAAATGAATTGTTTCAAATGTAATTGCTCCTTTAAACTTGTGTACTGTAGAAAAAGGAAAAAAGTGTTGAAACGAAAATTCGAAAATTGTTATGCGCCGTTTTCGATGGTCTCGCGATGAATGACGGCTTTAGAAAATTTGCGCGGTGTTGCGCCTTTAAAATATGTAGGAGAAGGAATACGGTAAAGGAATGAAAAAATTGCAGGAAATGTCAAAAAAGGAATTTTTTTTTATTATCCCCGACGAATTCTTGATGTGTGGCTGGCGAGCTAGCGGAGGAGGAGGAAAAAATTGAAAAGCAGCTGTCATATTCGGAATCGGGAAAACGGAGTGAAAAAGGCGGTAGAGAAGAAGAGACGAGCGGGGGGAGCCGCCGGGGGGGGGGGGGGGGTTTGAGGATTCTGAATTTTTTCGTCGTCTTCCCTTTTTTCGTCTCTTGATTCCTTTCCTTGATAAAAATTGAGGCCCACCGCGCGTGCGCCATGAAAGTGAACGAAAAAAGGAAGCGGGGGGGGGGGGGGGGAGGGGATCGAAGCTTCATCTCCCCTTTTTTTTTTCTTTCATAGCAAATATGGAGAAAAATTTTTTTTTCTTTCTTCATAAATTTTATTATTAAAAGTGAGTGGCCCCGAGAGAAGGAAGAAGTGAGCGAGACATGACGTCATCAATTTATAATTAATTTTTCAATTTCCCGCGCTTTTTTCATTTCGCAAAAATATTCGAACAGAAATAACCTACCGTAACCTTTCGCTTCAAGACCTTCTTTCAATTTTTAAAAAAAAAAAAATCTCTGAAGCTCAATTAATTTATGTGTGTAATCAGCTTCTTCTTCATACCCTTTTTCTTCAATTTGGGAGGAAGGAGTCGATGTTGGACGAGCAGCAACAATTTGGCTTTTGTTCTTTCCTCCTCCTCCTCCCCCTCATCTTTTTTTTTCAAGAATTTCGTTCATCGCAAATTGTTTCCTTCTTTGTCATCGTCTCAAAGCTCTCTCTCTCTCTCTCTCTCTCTCTCTCTCTCTCTCTCTCTCTCTCTCTCTCTCTCTCTCTCTCTCTTCTCTCTCTCTCTCTCTCTCTTTCTTTTGTCAAGAAGAAGAAAGAGGAGGAGGAGGAGGCTTTAAAATGATTTCGCAACATTTCCCTACTCCATTTTTGTGACAAGAGAGAGAGAGAAAGAGAGAGAGAGAGAGAGAGAGAGAGAGAGAGAGAGACAAGAGAGAGAGAGAGAGAGAGAGGAGAGAGATGAAATTAAATTCGATTTTTTTCTCTGTCTCTCTCTCTCTCCGTCTCTCTCTCTCATCGAATTGGCTCTTGAAACGACAAATGGATTCTATCTAATTTTGTAGTACCTTCTTCTCCATTCCTTTTTTTGCTTCCCTTTTCCTCGTCCGCCGTGCTTCATCGACAAGAAGCAGAAAAGTTTCAGAAGCACGAGAAGCACGTGTTTTCCCTTATTCTTCTTCCATCAGGCGACACACACAAACGCATAGTGAAGCCTGAGAGCCGAAGGGGAAAAAAATCACACCCTGGGGATCATAATAATCTCGTTGTTTTTGTTGTTCTTCGAGGCTTCTCCTCCTCCTCCTTCCTTTCACAGATTCTGAATCTGAAGTGAAAATCGTGTGGTGTGCTCATTGAGCTCTAGGAATGATATGAATTACACTTCTCATTAACTATGGATGTGTGTGTGTGTGCCGCAGGATCTTCTCTGATGAATTCTCATTCTTCTTCTTCTTCTTTCCTTTGACATGAAAGATATCAATAATTTTTTAAATGCAGCTCTCTCTCTCTCTCTCTCTTTCTCTCTCTCTCTCTCTCTTTCTCTTTAAATCTCTCTATCTCTCTCTCTCTCTGAAAAATCGTATAGAATCGTTGCGAGACCAAAAACATCAAAATGTGAGTGAGGCGTCGTTCCTTTTTTAAACCGATTTTCGAATTAAGAAATCTCATTTTTCGTTTGTATACTGTAACAATTAATGAGCAGTGTGTGCATGTCCCTTTAAATTGTGTTTAAATGTGTTTTTTCCAGGTTCGAACCCGAAAATCTCCAATAAATTTTTGGTGGATGTGAACGCAGCCCACAAAAAATATTGGATGTTTTCCGATTGTAAGCTGATCCTTGCAAAAATCAATCGATAAATCAATGTTTTCTCTTGGTTGTTTTCAGAACTTCATTCACCAACAGCGACGCTCCTTTCCCTCCCTCAAAAAACGAAAAAAAAATCGACAGGAAAATGGGCGCCAATCTAACGTCACCTCAACCGCATCGCTCGCAAACATCGGTGAGAATCAACGACGACGAGACGACGTCGCAGCGTCGAGACAAATTCCAAGCGAAAAAAAATCGTGAAAAAACCGCAACGCGCTCGATGCCATTTCAGGTGTGCAATCATTTGTTTTCGCCGGGCGACGGTGGTCCGACGTTTGCGCCGCAACGCGAGCGAACCGTCGTCGCCAAAGAGAGCGTTCTCATGCAGGGCTGGAATTGGAGCAAGCGAAACATTCAGCCGGTGATGAGTCGACGATCGTTGACCAAGTCTGAATCGTCGTCAGGTTTCGTTCTTCTTCCAGCAGATTCTTGGAGTTTTTTTTTCTTGAATTTTCAGAAGCGACGTCTTCTTCAAAGTCCAGTGATAGTCTTGTTTCATTTACTCGTAGCATCAGCTCATCAAATTATGGAAAAGTTTCAATATCGCTGGATAAAAATCAAAATTATAGCACGTACGTTTCAACCTTGACTGAGTATCAAATGCTTTCCTCTTCTTCTTTTTAATTACGGAATTTTTAACCTAATTGGCTGCTTACTTTTAACCTCGCACCGACTGAACACTCATTTTTTACGAGTGTTTTGAAAAAAACAGTTGAGAGAAATTTGCCTGCGTACTTTTAGTTTTGACTGAGTATTTAATGCCTTTTTCCACAGTTTAAACGAGGGAGTTTTAAAAACATATTTGACGGCTTATTGTTAAGCTCACCTAGACTGAGTGTTAAATAGTACTTCATCAAAAAAAAAAAAAAAAGGGAGAACATTTTGGCTGCGTACCTCTAATCTTGACTGAGTAACAAATGCGTGTCTTTTGCTGCACGCTAGATCAGAGTTCTTTATTATTTAAATTATTTGGTTGCGTACATAATTTTATGAACAAATTTTTTGAAAAAAAAAATGAAAAAACGTTTAGCTGCGTATATTAAAATGTTGGCTGAGTATCAAATGTTGTCTCGGTTTACATTTAAAATAGCGGAGTTTTTAAGAAAAAATTTCGCTGCTCGCCAAGTTTTTGGCTGAGTATTAAATGCTATGGATTTCTGCCTTAATTTTTTCTAAAATTTAAATATTTCAGAAATAAATCAGAAACTACAGTAATTCCAAACTACTACAGTATTCGGGACGAATTTCGACGCGGGTTACAAATCAATAAAAAACAGGATTATGTTAACAATAATCTTGGCGCTGGCGAAGTGCCACGTGGTGCCATTTCACCAAAACACGTTGTCAGGTAAATAAAATCACGGCTGAAATCTCGCTCCATTGCACAATACAATTTTCTGGCGTTTTTTTTTGCCATATTTTCGTTGGCTGAAAAAATGTCTTCTCAAGAAAAAAAAAAGAGGAAAACGGGGTCTGATCTAATCGCGCTCCGCTGCACTTGAACACCTACTAGCTCCACCCACTTTTAAAGTGGGGTGCGTTCGTTTTTTTTTTTTTTGAAAATTCAGGATATAAAGATGCAATTTCGCTCCATTGAACACACGCACAGAAACAAAAAAAATTGCGATAAAATTGCGATCAAATATCGATTGATTTTTGCAGACGTCGATCAATATCCGATGAAAACGCGAACTCCCTTCAAACGCCGATCACCGAACTGGAGTCGACACCAATCGGCACCGCCATCCAAAACGGTGTCAAGAAAACCATCATTCAAGCGTCAACTTCGGAACTTCTTCGTGGACTCGGTCTCTTCATCGGCAACACGTGTCTGGTGCCGGACTTCGAGGCGGCTCATCTCGTCACGTGGCTTCGATCAGTCGATCGAGCTCTTTTGCTGCAAGGATGGCAGGATATTGCGTTTATAAATCCGGCAAATTTGGTTTTTGTTTTTATGATTGTTCGAGATGTTTTACCAGGTTTTGATTCGCTCAACAATTTCATGTCAAAACATTTTCCGCTGCTTTTTCAGATCAACGTCAATCCATAATGACGTTGGAGCAGTTACACGCATGGATATTAAGCTGTTTATACGTTTCGTACTCATACATGGGTAATGAGATTTCGTATCCTTTAAAGCCTTTTTTGATAGAAACGGTAAGCAATTTCAAAAAATAAAAAAACGACCTGTTATAAGCCGAGAACGAACTCTGATAACTATTTTCGTAGTCCGAACGTTTAAACCACTAGACTACGATTGATTTGTAAGTACAAGCCATGTGCTCTGATTTACAGGATCGAAACGCATTTTGGTCACGTTGTGTTTCAATGATAACGTCACATAGTAAAAAGATGCTTCTCCTCAATTCGTCGTCGACATTCTTCACTGAAGTGTTCACCGATTTGAAGAGGCATTCAACAGAAGCCTAGCATTCTCCTTTCCCTCTTTCCTGCTTCCTTCACCCCCACCCCCTTGCAGTTTTCGTCTCTCAGGACATTTGATTATTATTTTTTCTCTCTCTCTCTCTCTCTCTCTCTCTCTCTATTTCTGTGTCTCTCTGTCTCATTTTGTTCGCTTGCTGAAAATGTGCTCATTCACTGAATTTTTTGTTGTTCGTTTCCTGATCTGATTCTTACTTGCAGCTTTGATATGGTGCTATGATCTCCTTGTCCTTGTTGAACGCCGCCCACCTGTAGAAATCAAAAAAAATAATTTATTGATTTTTGATAAGATTTTTTTTTGTTGGACGAATTCCTCCCGGTTGTTTTGTTTTTCTAGCTTTTGCCTGACCATTTTTGATCTTTTTTTTCTCACGTTTTTCACAATAAAATGATTGAAACAATTAATACGTAGAGAGAGAGAGAATGAGAGGCGCAGACACGTCGAGTGCGTCGCGGTTTGCAAAAGCGGTTCTCTTTGTGTGTGTTTTTTAGTTTTTTTTTATAAAAAAAAATGAAATGGTAATTCGATATCGGAAAAATCAAGGGATGAGAAAATTATTCTTTGAGCTTCAATATTTATAAATAAAAATTAAATTTTGAAATAATTTTTTTATAAACTCAAAACTTGTTGACGATCAAATTTCAATTAGGACCCCCCACCCCTTCCTTTTTTTTGGCCACCTTTGATCGACCAAAAAAAAAACTATAAAAATCAACAAAAAAATCCAAAAAACTAAAAAAAAAACCCCCCCGTCGCAATGCCTCCAACTTTCTTGCTCCTCTTCTTCATCATCGGCTCAGCGATGTTGACTGCAGCTGCTCCTGTGATCGTTGACGAACCGTTAGCGCGCAAGGAAGAGGTCAAAGGTTGATTTTTTTTTTTGGGAAAAACTTTTTCTTTTTTTCTTTGAGGGCTCACTGTTCAAGATTTTGATGCTTACGTGGGAATTCTGAAAATGTTCAAAAATATGCTTCCAAACGATTTGATGAGCACTTTGGATCATGTAATTCCTTGTCTTTTTTTCTCTCTCTCTCTGCTCTCTCTCTCTCTCTCTCCTTCTCCCTCTCTGTCTCTCTCTCGCTCTATCATCCGTCTCCGTCTCACAATTTTCAGTTGAATATCACTCAAAAAGGCGAGCTGGTCTCGTTCATCACCGACTGGTTTCAAGACAAAATTCAGAAGCCAACCACAAATTCTGAAATTTTGGAAATGCTCAAGAATCATTTGCCGTCAGTTCATGAACGAATCGCGTTTTTGAACAGCACGTTTTACACAAAGTTCAACGCGTTGAAACCGGAGACGCAGACACTTTTACGTGAGGTATCACAGAAACTACAAACTATAAACTACAGACTACAAACTACGAACTATGAACTACGAACTGCAAACGATAAATTACAAACTACAAAGTACAAACAATAAATTACAAACTGCAAACGACAACTGCAAACTGCAAACTACAAACTGCAAACTGCAAATTACAAACTACAAACTACAGACAATAAATTACAAACTACAAACTACAAACTACAAACAATAAATTACAAACTACAAACTAAAAACTAAAAACCGCAGACTACAAACTACAAACTGCAAACTGCAAACTACAAACAATAAATTAAAAACTACAAACTACAAACTATAAACTACAAACTACAAAAAAGAGAAGAAAAAACAAGTTTCTTTTGTGGTTTCTAAAACTCATTTGAAATTTTTCTGAAATTCGTCAAAAAAAAAAAAACTTAAAAACTTGTCTGAAAATAATCTGAAAATGTTGAGTGGCGCGACAAAGCCGTCAACCTTGCCAGCCCCGTCACCACAACCACCACCACCAACCAATCAACATCAGCCAACAAAAATGCTCGTCAACAACTTGCTCTTCTCCAACAATTCGCCAAAAACGTTCAAACAATGGATCCGATGATCAGAGAAGATCTTCGATCTCAATTTCCATCAGCCGTCTCGCTGACCGAAGGTGTCGGCTTCACCGTCTTCACGACGATCGTTATGGTTTTTCAAAAAATTCTTGAAAGTGTTGCGACGACGACGACGACGACGACGACGACGATGAATTCTGATTGTCGAATTCCGCTGGATTGAATTTTCCTCTTTCTTTTTTTTTGAGAAAAAATCAATAAATGTTTGATTACGTTGACCGCTAAGCATACGCATCGCAGATAAAAAAAAATCGAAAAAATTTTCAAGATTTTTGTTCCAAAAAAAAAAAAATCAAAAAAATTTCAATAATCTTAAACTTTCGTTTTTCTGAACTTTGTTGACCGCAACGCACACACGCTCCGCTGATAAAATCCTAAAATTTCCAACCGCTACGCATACGCATCGCAGATAAAAAAAAATCGAAAAAATTTTCAAGATTTTTGTTCCAAAAAAAAAAAAATCAAAAAAATTTCAATAATCTTAAACTTTCGTTTTTCTGAACTTTGTTGACCGCAACGCACACACGCTCCGCTGATAAAATCCTAAAATTTCCAACCGCTACGCATACGCATCGCAGATAAAAAAAAATCGAAAAAATTTTCAAGATTTTTGTTCCAAAAAAAAAAAAATCAAAAAAATTTCAATAATCTTAAACTTTCGTTTTTCTGAACTTTGTTGACCGCAACGCACACACGCTCCGCTGATAAAATCCTAAAATTTCCAACCGCTACGCATACGCATCGCAGATAAAAAAATGAAAAAAATTTTCAAGATTTTTGTTCCAAAAAAAAAAAAATCAAAAAAATTTCAATAATCTTAAACTTTCGTTTTTCTGAACTTTGTTGACCGCAACGCACACACGCTCCGCTGATAAAATCCTAAAATTTCCAACCGCTACGCATACGCATCGCAGATAAAAAAATGAAAAAAATTTTCAAGATTTTTGTTCCAAAAAAAAAAAAATCAAAAAAATTTCAATAATCTTAAACTTCCGTTTTTCGGAATTTGGTTGACCGCAACGCGCACACGCTCCGCTGATAAAATCCTAAATTTTTTGAAAAATTGTTTTTCTTTTCTTCCCCCAAATGATTCGGTTTCGACAAAATTTGATTTAAGAAAAACAAGGAAAGCGGAAAATAATTGCGTTAGTTGGCTGCCAGCTCAGAAAAAGCTACGAAACTTGCTTCGCCAGTCAGATGATCCGACATTTCGACTCAAGACACTTTTGTGCAGTTGTGCACTGGAGCGAAGTTGCTTCACAGGTTGCGGGCGACTTTCCACGTTTAAACATGCGTCTTTTTTTTAAATTTTGGCATTTGTGTGCAAACACCATTACGCAAAATTACACAAAGCGGAAATGTTATTACTTTCGGCAATTTTTTCAGCTTCAAAATAGGTTTTTATTTTTTTTTTGTGCAGACACCCTGACGATCTATTGCACATTAAATCAGATTGTTGGGGTTTCTCTCTCTCTCTCTTTTCTCAGAAGACAATTTGAATTTCTATTGAAAAATGTCTGCAAACACCTGAACGCAAAACTGCAGAAAAATAAATATTTTTTCTCGTTTCTTCTATCGAAATGCGTGCGCTTTTTGGGTGTGAAAAACGAAGATCCTTCTGCAAGGAAAAAATAACTCCCTGGAGATTTATTTCATCAAAAAGAATGTCGACGTGAGAGAGGAGGGAGCAACCGATGGAAGCTTTGTTTTATTTATTCTGAAGCAGACGAAGAAGAAGAAGAAGAAGAAGCTGGAAAGAAGCCAGAAGAAAAGAGAAAGCGTCACGTCTTCTTCTTTTTTTTTTCTAGTCAAAATCCGAACGAACATTTCCCCTCCACCCCTTTTTTTTTGTTTCTCGATTTTTCATTTTTTTTTGAGCTTCATCCTTCTTCCATCCTTCCTTTCTTTTTTTTTCTGGGTTGCCGCCTTCCTTAAATTTTTTTTGTTCCAGCCACTACCCGTTTTTGTGTCTCTTCGTGACGAGACTCCGAACCGATTTTTGTTTCCAAATCGCAAAGCTCCCGACGACTGAAGCGACCAACAAGAACTATCGATGAGCACACGATTTTTGAGCCGAATTCAAATCGGTTTTTTTTCCGCCAACTTTTTTTTCTTCTTTTTGCTGGAATTTTTGTTTTTCCAGATAAAAATCTACGTCGATCTACTGAAAATGTCGAAATTGTTCCCCAAGAGACGTGTGTACATCACGAATGTAATGTTTCCTTTCTCCATTATGACGTCAGCACAATTCCTTGTTTAAATTTTATGGTTTTCGAGCTCATTTTTTGTTGTTCTTTTTTCCTTTTTTTTGTTTGCAAAAAAAAAGACGATTTTTGAGCTAAAAAATTTAAAAAATTTTCAGTTTCTTTTCGATTTCAAAATTTTAAAAGAGAAACCGCACGCAAACCGCGACGCATTCATGCTTCTATTAAGATTTTCTCAAGTTTTAAAAATGACAAAAACGCAAACCCTTTTTGTGCCGCGCCTTTGATCGTAAGGTTCCGCCTTTAACAATAGGAAATCTAAATTTCTGTCTAAGCTGTTCCTTTAAAAAAGAAACTGCCAGATAGCCCTGAGCTGGCTGCGCCTTTAAAAAGGGAAAAATCTTAATTTCTTCCTGAGCTGCACCTTTAAAAAGAAAAAACCGCCAGATAGCCCTGAGCTGGCTGCGCCTTTAAAAAAAGGAAATTTGAAATTCTTCTTGAGCTGCGCCTTTAAAAAGGGAAAAATCTTAATTTCTTCCTGAGCTTCACCTTTAAAAAGAAAAAACCGCCAGATAGCTCTGAGCTGGCTGCGCCTTTAAAAAGAGCGGCAGCAATAACCGATCAAAACCAATCAATAATTGTTTCTTTTTTCAGCCACCGAATCCATGGTAACCGAATATGCGTCAACGACGATTGTCAAAAAACCGAATATTTCGTCGTCATCATCGACGTCGGAAATCGGATCACGTCGAAATAGCGAAACGGCGGCAAATCGAAAAACAACAATTCCGAATTCAAAAAATATTGGCGGCAAGAAGAAAATCTAGAAAAAATGCTTTTTTCGCTCTTTTTTATTCAAATTAGGCAATAATTTTCTTTGTTTTTTTTTGTTCTTGGCGGGCTTTCAAATTTTCGTCTCAGTTTTTTTCTGTTCCATTAAAACCAAGAGGCAAATAGTTTGTGAGTGTTGTTGTATAATGGATGAGAGCCACCGGAGGGGAGAGGAAGCGAAAAAAAAAATCAATTCTCATGGGTCTCACGCCGACGTTGTTAAAAGTTTTTCAAGTGGAATGGGATAAAATCAGAAAAAAACGTTTTTTTTTTTCACTTTTCGAAACTTTTTTCTTATTAGTCTGCTCCTTTAATTATTTCATTGTACTGTATTTAACTGTTTTTTCAAACTTTTAGGCGGGAAAAAAATAATTTTAAAAGTTTAATAAAAAACTTTTTTGTGGTTTTGTTGCGAAAACTACGGTAATATTTGAAATGTTGCAAGTGCGCTCTAATAAAAAACGAGTAAAACATGGCAAGAATTTATTGATAGAAAATGAATTTCGAAATTATTACGAACCCGAGGAAAGAAAAACAAAATTATGATGCTCAATGAGTTGAGACTGGCGGCAGATCAGCTCGAGCAACGAGCATGTGCAAAACATCAGATTGCTTTATGAATTTGACAGCTCGATCGTGAGTCATCATGGTAAAATCATTTCCATTCACCTGCAAAGAAAATCGGCTAAAAATTGAGAAAAATTTATCGATTTTTTCCGATCTCTGAAGCGCCTTTTAAAGCGAAAAAAAACACGAAAAAACTGCGCGAAGCTTGCAAATTACGCCTTTTTAAGCAAAAAAAAACACGAAAAAACTGTGCGAAGCTTGCAAGCCACGCCTTTTTAAGCGAAAAAAAAAAACACGAAAAAACCGTGCGAAACTTGCAAGCCACGCCTTTTTAAGCGAAAAAAAACACGAAAAAACTGTGCGAAGCTTGCAAGCCACGCCTTTTCAAGCGAAAAAAAAACCTGAAGAATTTTGTCGTGCTGCTTCAGTCCCGCCTCGTCAGCCGGCGAATCCTTCTCAACACTGGTGATGTAAATGCCCGAATCCGGATATTTGAACGGCGCTTTCGTCGGATCCTGATCAATGCCGCCGCCGATTCGAAACCCCACTCGAACCGCGACATTGCCGTGATTGTCGATGACGTGACGCTTATACAACTCGACAGGAATGCTGAGACATTCGATTTCTTCGCCTGGTAAATGACCGTAGGCTGTCATTTGTTCGAAGAGAAGCTGAAAACTCGCCACTTTAAAATTTCAACAGATTTTATGGAAAATTCGATTTGTGGCGTAACCCGTGAGATGTCTGACGTTGGATATAGTTAGGTGAAATTCAAAAACCCAACGAGTTTCGAAAATTTTAAAATAAAAATTGAAAACCAAGAAAGAGAAAAAGAGAACGTTTACACTTGAGATGATGACTCATCGTCTTTTTCTATTCAAATAGAAATAGCATAGGAAATGAAGAGAATTAGAAGAGCAGGAGGAAAAAGAAGAATTTTTCCATTTAATCGATAAGTAACAACTAAAAACCTGTCATAAAATGTTTTTTTTTTTTTTTTGAGAATTTAACGAAAAAAAATCTGTGGGAATAAATAAATTGGAAAAAAATCGATAAAAAATAAAAAAGAGAGAAAAAAGAGTCACCTCAAATGACCTTTGTTTTTCTTCTCACCAAAAATATGTGTTTATCGGCTGACACCAAACCAAACAGACAACGGAATAAATTAGGAAGAAGGGAGAGGAGCAAATGGAAGAGTTTTTCGGGTTGATGGCCGTGGAAGAGAAATTGAGACGAGGCAAAAAGAAGGAAAATGGAAAACCAAACATCATTTTTATTTTTTGCTAAATTTTGGCTTTTTTAAAATTTTTTATAAAGAAAAATTGAAAAAAATCTAATTTTGTAAAAATCAATAAAATGTTCACATTTTCTTCAAGTTTTTCTGCTGTCAGAGTCAAAAATTCAATATTATTCAGTGTTTTCCAATAAAAAATTGCTTTTTCTTCACAAATCTCAATTATTAATTGCTTAAAATCCCACTGGAATTTTCAGAAAGCAGAAGACAATGTGCGAACCACCGTCTGACACATCAGATGAGCAACGTTTCGATGAAATGTTCATTCATCTGACGCCACGTGGCGCCACAGTTCCCTACAACGTCTGCATTGATTCAGACGAGAATGTTTGGGTGTCGTCGAAAGGAGGACTGTTCAAATTCGATGGAAAAACGCGAAAAACGTTGTGGAAAAGAAACAATTTGGAGTCGAAAAAAATGGCTCCGTTTCCACAAGTTTTATTTCATAATGACAAGGTTTTTTTTTTCGTAATTTACTTTCTTTTTAGATTCGCCACGCTGTTGCAAACATGCTCTATTCATAATTCAGCATTTTTTAGAATGAATTGACTAACAAGAGAGGGGTTTTGGGTCGCGGATCGAACTTTCGATGAAATTTGGTATAGATGTAGCCCTGGGTGGGAATTATTATCTGAAATATTAAATTTTTCTTCATTCAAAAGTTCGATCCGTGTCCCAAGACACCTACCTTGTAAGAATTTTCTAAAATTCATTTATCTGGTTTGAAATTTATTCAAAACTAAAAAAAAATTAAAAAATGATACTCAGTCATCCAATTAAAATATATAAATTCTTGAAAGTACGCAGCGAAAAAAGCTTTAACTTTGAAAAGAAGAAAAAACTAGAAAACAATTCGGCGGCGTTTCTCAAAAATAAGTTTATGCTTAAAAAGTTGGCTGAGTATCAATTTTTTTAAAGTCAGATTTTTTCCCTAAAAATAGTCTCAAATTTATTCAAAAAAAAAAAACAGTCGAGCACAAGCTTCGCAATGATAGTAAATAAAATAAATTTGTTTTAAAACTTTTTTGGCGCGAAAAAAATTGTTCAAATTTTTCAGATTATTGCAACATGTAGTGAACATTCGGATAAAATGACCGAATTAAGATATTTTACATTGAACGGTGAAATGATTCAAGAATCTTTCATTGATGGATTACGTAAGTCTTTTGAAACATTTTTCATACGTTGTGTTTTGAACTATCTGCGTTGTAATCTCGCTCCATCGCACAAAAAAAGTGCGGAACATATATTTTTTTGAAATTCTTCAGTTTTTATCGAAAAAACTTCGAGAAATAGGGATAAACCTGAGATAATTTTTTAACTGCGTACCAAAACGCCGTAGCTGCTTTAAGTGTGCACAAAATTTAGCTTGAATTTTTGTCAAACACACGGCGTATTTAAAATTTGTTTTCAGTGGTTTCAATGACGGTTTCAAAAGATGACAGAATGTACATCACAAAAATGCCAAATAGTAATAAATCAACGATTTATCGGTAAAAATGCGGCAGTTTTTAAATAAAAATCAATAAATTAATTAACAGAACGGATGTTGATACACCAATTGGTTGGGATGAAGTGATAACAATTGATAATGGTGAAGCATTTTATGCGATTCACTCAATCGATGAGAACACATTGATCGCGACTGTCGCTTCGCAGCCTCTTCATCAGTTTTCGAAACAAAAATTGGTTTTTATTGATGTCGAACATGGAAAAATCACCAAATCCTTTTCGAGCGCCGGAAGAAATGATGGCGAGATTTTTTTTCCGCGAACAATTCGAAGGTTTTTATTTTATTTTACAAAAGTTCTTTTGAGAAATGAAAATCACCACTGAGTTTTTTTGATGAAACCTACACGATTTGATCGAGCTCAAAGCATTGATAAAAAAAAAATTCAAACGGGGATTTCGTGCTCTAGCGCACACTTTGAATTTATTGGGTTTCAACATTTAAAACAAACATTCTTCGGTAAAAATACTGAAAATGTGGCAGTTTTATAGTGCGCTGGAGCGAGATTTCTTCGTAAAAAAAACTCGAAATCGAGTGGTGATTAAAAAAAATTGGGTTTTCGTAGCGAAAATGTTTCAGCTATGAAAACGGAATTGTTCTGCTCGATAAATCTGGTCGATTCCTTCACTTTGATGAAAACGGAACATTTGTGGAAGTAAAAGCGGAAATCGACGCGTTTCTAGCCAACGGCTTCTGCATCAAAAACGATGAAGCCTTAATGGCGCTGTCAGGAATCGTCAGAAATCCGGTATTCGCAATTTTTATTTTTAATTAAAAGAATTTTTCTCTTTTAAAGGACGGCGAAACAATATGCGATGATTGGCTGGAATTCATCAAATTGAACGGAACGTCGTGGCGAAAATTGCGTCACGAAAAAATGAAGAAAAAATGAAAATCTGAAGTTTTGTGTTCTTTAAAAGTGCCTCTGTGATAATTTTTGTTCACTTAATTTTTGCTGATTTCCTCCCCTCTTCCTTTCTCTTGCCTCATCGCCTCATCCATGTTTAGCCAAGAATAAATAGAGTTCCCCGTCAGTTTCCATGACAACGAGAAATGCTCACAATTTTTATTTTCTTTCATTCTTTTTTTCCTGGAACATCAAATTGAATGTTTCAGAATGATCCCGACTTCATCAATTTCTCCTCTTAAAAATGGTAGTCGCCTTTTCTTGTTGAAAAAATAATTTTTTAAGAGAAAAAGATGTTTTTTTTTTAGAGATTATTTCGAGCTTCCCACTACAATTATCGATTTACTTTAATATTTGTCTTTTCCCATTTCATTTTATTACAATTTGTATTTCACTTTATTTTAAGGTAATTTTTTTCTTCAAAGATTAGTTTTTAAAAAACTTTTTTACGATAGTGTTGCAAATACGCTCTATAGACACTTAAAACATTTTTTTTGAATAATAAATTTGAAATTTTTCCAAATTTTCAATTTAAAAAGTAATTAGATGAACCTTTTGGCACTGAAAAATACAGATTTAAATTTCAAGACGAAAATTCTAAAAGGTGCTAAAAATGTGTTTTCATTCAGTATGATCTTCTGACGCTGACATATCGTGTCATCATCATCTCTGCCTTGATTGTTCACCTCTCCGCTGAAGCAATTCGCCTAGGTCTTGGCTTCTATGGAAATTTGTCTGAAAATGTGCAAAAAAAAAAACTGAAAAGAGGAAAAAAACGCTGAAATTCACTCATTTTTTCAGATGTCAGCATTGTCAGGATTTCTGATCACCTCGTGTATCATTCAAATTCCTCTCACGATTTTCTTGATTCTTAACACTTCTTATCAGAAACTGCCGATTGAGTATCTTTTCTTCATTTTCTTCTTTATTTTCAGCGTTTTTGAGGTTTTTTTTCAGTCAGGAGATGAACAAATGGGTTAAAATCGATATATTTTCAGATCATTTTTGCGATAGGCGCCCTCAAGAAAACAGCGGATCGTGAAATGAAAAAATTCGCTCATTTGATTGCTCAAGAAAGTGTTCCTAATCAATAAATAATTTATACAGAAGATTCAAAATGGAAATTCAAAAAAAAAAAAAAAAAAAAAACCAGGGAGCAATTCAGACGCGGTCCTCTCATTTCGTTAGTTTGCTCCCATGTCGGGCGGTGTGAAGATTTTCTCAAGAAGCGCAATATTTGTTGCAAATTTTGCTTTTTTCTTTTTTTCGTGCTCTAACCAGCTGAAAAATTGAATTTTGGCTTTTATTAGTGCAAAAAAAAATCCAACCTCTTCTTGATCGCCTTCCAATGCCTCGCATATTCGATTCTCAATAGACCAATCTTGTCCGGATCAATACTTGTGTCAAATTTATCTGTGATTACTGGTTTTATCGGCAGCTTCGGTACATTTACTAGTGACTTTGGCATTTTGTGAATTTCTCGAGAAGCCAAATAGTCCTTTAAAAATTATGAAACCAAACTTGCTTCTCCTTGATTTTTCTCTTCTGCCTTACCACTGATAAATTCGGTGCATACTCGGTGCGTAGTGTCGTTCGAATCGTTGGCTCTTTCTTGATTGATCCTCTGACCCACGCACGACAAAGACTATATTCGATCTCTTTTCTGAAAATCACAAATTTCTAGAATTTAGTTATCGATTTTTCTCTCTCTCTCTCTCTCTCTCTTTTACCTTCCTGCAACTAAATCAAACGGTCTTCCACGAAATTCGAACATAATATTTTGATCACCAACATTCTGTGAATCCGGCGACGTCGACGCTTTCTCTCTCACCACTTTTCTTGGCCGACCCGGCTTCTGTTTTGGCTCCGGCTCAACTCTGAAAATTGCTTAAATTTTCCGCTTTCACTCTTCTCATCTTACGGCGCTGCTGCTTCCAAATTTTCGTCATTCATTGATCCTTGCGATTCTTGTGGATGATGCTTGATATTTGTAAGCAGATGACCAAGACGTTTTCTGGCAAACTTCATATCTGGTGATTCTGGCACTTTCGGATATTGAACACTCAACATTGAACTGTAATCAAAATCGATAATTTTGAATTGAGAACAACAAAAATCTTACGTCAATCTTCTGGTTGGTGAATCCACTGGTAGAACCCCTCCACTTATCATTTCATCCTTTTTCACTCGCGTCGTTCCTTCAACAGGCAACAGAAAGTCCTCGAATTGATCATCTTCATTCATCTGAATTATTTTTGATTCCAGCTTCACCGTTAAAAATCAAATTAAGAAAAAAGATAAATGAAGCTTTGGTTGATAACCAATTAAAATTTCTGTGAATTTTGAAAAAAAACAACTTTTATAACTAAAAAAAATGGCTAAAAATATAAAATTGATAAATTATTTGTTTAACTTAACAAAAAATGACATAGCCTATAAGAAAAAAAATTTTAAAAGTGGAAAAATGACTGAAGGAAGCGGCTTTATTCATTTTTTTTCGAGCTTGTTCGATAAGAAGAGTAGACTAATAAAGTCATTGCTGAAACTGCCACCGAATAAGTTGCTCTGAAAATGAGGAAAGACCATCCAGTGATGAGGAAGACGTGCTGAACCGCTCTGAAAATCGGAAACACATTTGGAGAAATAGCTTGACGAGCAAATTACTGATAGACAAAAGCTGAGAAAACGCTCATGGCTAACACTGGAGCGACGATAATTTTGGTTTGACTGCGTGTCAGCATCCATGTCAAGGCGGCGGTTGAAACAATCAGAATTAAATCAAACGATGAGTCGAGCGAGGTTTGGATCCATCTCCATGTGAACGCTGAACCACGTGCTCCAACCCACAAGACGATTGCTCGATGAGCAACCGAATGAGCGAACCCCCAGCCAAGACCGCCAACAACGAAACGAACCTGGAAAATTCGATAAGAACAAATGGGTTTAAATTGAAATTTTAAATCCAACTTCGCCTTTTCCAGCCAAAAAATTGGTCATCAGAAGATGAAGACCGATGACGTCAAGAATATCAGCGCTGTGCTTGAGGAATTCGGGCAAAAATGCGAATCCTTCCACTTCGGATGTTGGGAAAAATGTGGCCAACACTAATAACTTGACGAGCTGAGTTAGAAGATACCCAATACTGGCGTTGGCACACTTCCAAATTGTGCTGTATTCATTAATTCCTGCAATGTTTCAGATTTTAGGAAAAATAACTTAAAATATTGATTTTTTTTAATTGTAAATTACCTGAATACTTATAAACAATAAAATATGGTGCAAACGACAAAGCAACACAATTGATGAAATGGAAAAATGTCATGTTTTTCTTTAAAATTAAATTAATTTCAGTACAAATTTTTAAATATTCTGAAAATTTTGCATAAAATATTACGAATTTTGATTTATAAAACTAAAAAGGAAAATATTTCACAGATAGACACTGAATATAAAACTAGCGTGGTTTATAATTCTCATTAATGCAAGTGCGCTCCAATGTGAATTAAATTTAGGCCTTGAAAATGCCGTTTTTTTTTTTACTTTTTTTGCATATTTTACAATTAAAATTATCATTAAAATATTCATTTTTTGATTTTTTTTTCGATCATAAATAAAAACCCGTTTTGAAATGTTAACAAATTTAAAGAAATTATTGATCATCTGTGGAAATTGTGGATTTTGTTGATGGTTTTCGACGAATTGTAAACTTTGCTGACACTCGATTGATTCCCACTTTCAACACAGATCGAATTTTTTTATCTGCCAATGTGTTGATGATTGGATCCGCAATCATTGTTATGATCCTAGAATAAATAAACGACGTCTTGGCCTCTCTCTCTTTCTCAACAAAAATGATTCTTACCAGACTATTGCCGCAACGCTTGCCAAAATTTCAACTTGTACAAACAATTCGCTGTGAAGAAATGTTTTACAGGGACTTTTATCACCTTCGCCGAGTGATGATAGCTCACGAAGATTGACTAAGGCAACTATACAAACGACTAAAATTGGCACACTTCCAATTGCAAATGTTAACATGTTGAGCCATAATCTTTTTAGAGCCGTCATACTATTTGATGTGGATCTTTCTCGAACAATTGACGATTTTCGAATTAATCGATGAAGTCTAAACAAATTCATTTTCATTTTTTTTTACTCCCAAATTCTTGAAAAAATTCGAGATTAGACGCTTTGTGGGGCAATTTTTAAAATGTGGCCAAAAACCGTGCACAGTTTGCAAAACAAAACCATATTTGCTTGCTTTTAATCAGATTTATTTTTTATTTTTTTGAGAAATTTAGAAATTCCACTTGACCGTCTAAAAAAACTTTTGGCGTACTTCAAAATGTTGAATGAGTATAAATTTAACTTTTCTTGGCGTTTTTTTTTCACAAAAATTTTAAAATTTCCCATAGAGCGTGTTTGCATCAAAATTAAAAATTAAAAACCTTAACATCATCAATCCATACAATCCGATCACTGTTCCATAGCCAATTGACAAACCAACAACTGAATTTAACCGAAAAATCAGTTTAAAAAAAAATCAATAAACTCACCAATTACAATTGCCAATGGTCTTTGACATCTCTCAAAAGAACAAGAAATTGGCGCCGAGTCTGGATAAAACAACGTTGCTCCCCACAAACCAATACAAATCTTAAAAATTCTATTTTTTCCTTGGAAATTCGGGGTTGAAACAAATTCTACCGATGCCGCAATTGACAATAACCAATTGATCGCCAGAAGCAAATAACAATAGTTCAACGTTAAATGACTTCGGTACCAAAATTGATGAACAATTGCTGTGTACAAAAGAATTGTCAGGCCAATATAAGTTCCTGAACAAAAAAAATCTCGTTCTAAAAACATTCCCGTCTTTTTTCTTTTTTTTGAAGCGCCGCATGAAAAAAAAATGGGCGGGGACTAGTGTTTTCTCGTTTCCCTATAAAATACCATTTTTTTTTGAAACTCCGGCTCAGTTTGCAAACATGCTCGATTGACAACCCCCTCCCATTCTATATTTCGATGTGTGCAATCAACAAACCCTTTCAATTGTTTTTCCCTGTTAAATTTTGAATTGAAAAGGAAGTTGTGCACGTCGAAAAATGGGCGGAGCTTTTTACTGTGAACATCAAACAAGGGGAGGGAATGGGAATGCAAGTTGCGCACCGTTTTCGTCATTTTTTATTGATTTTCATAAAAATTAAAGCTTTTCCATGTCTAATTTTTGCTAAAAAAAATGTCTTCTTACCAGTGACAGATAAAAAATTGATACTTTCAATCATCATTAATATCATGGCTGAAGTATACATGAATCCATTCGTTTTCCAAACAATAATGGCGACATAAAATAAAATATTGGCGAGAATAATTGAAAGAGATCGGCTGATTAAAAAAATTTGTCGTTTTTTAAAGCTGAAAATTTTGCTTTTTTCTTTTGCCTCTTCGATTTTTTGCGCTCTATTGCCCACCAATTGTGCGCTGGAGCGACGTTGACTAGACTTTTGGTAATTTACCTAGGTTTTTCTTGTCGAAAAATTTTTATTTGAACTATCAGATAACAGATATTCAGAAGACACGCAATGATTGATAAAATGATTGGTAAAATGGCAAGAAAATAGGTCCGAAATTGTTTTGCTCGGTGCAATTCTTTTAGAAGATGACATGGATCAACTCCGGCTTCAATAGAACAATTCGCATATTTTTCATCTTTATTTATTATAAAAATATTTGAACAATTCTGTAAAAAGTTTAAACGTTAAAATTCGCTCTATTGTTAAAAAATAAACTTCGCTCTATTGATAAAACCTAAAACTTTCTCTATTGATGAAACCTAAACTTCGCTCTAATGATAAAAACTAAACTTCGCTCTATTGATAAAAATCTAAAATTTGCTCTATTGATAAAACGTAAACTTCGCTCTATTGATGAAAATTAATGTTCGCTCAATACGATAAAAGTCAAAATTCGCTCTATTGAAAAATTATCTCTATTTTTGCACGCTTTCCATTTTGAGCAAACGTTTTTGAGATACGCAGCTAATTTTTGTGAACCCTAAAACTCAGTTTTAATTTTAATTCTGTTTAGGTAATCGCCTAAGAAATTCACCGCGTATTTCAACTCATTTTTTTTTGCTTCAAACAAGCTGATTCTTATCAATTGAGCGTGTTTATAACCTAAAATATTTACCTGAAAAATTTCAGGCACATTTATTGCTGTCATTTTAGCATGTCCGAAGAATAAACTGTAAGCAAAGCGAAGTCTGAAAAACAGAAAATGTAAATTTAAAAAAAAATTGACTCACAAACTCATTTAAAAATATTTTGAAATAAAAAAAAATTTACCCCGATTTATTTTTTATTGGGAAAACAGGTTTTAATTCGTTATTTTTAAACAGTTTTTCATAATTTTTTGTCAAACGGAAAACAAAAAATAAAAAAAAAAAACAAATTTTTATTAAAAAAAATATTTTTTTTTAAATTCAATTTCAAATTAAAAACTAAATGAGTTAAAGCTGGGAAATGAAGCAAAGAAAAATATTAACTAATTTTTTAAATTCAAATAAAAAAAATATTTTTATCAATAAAATATATTTGAAAATAATAAGGAAAATTTAAAGTTTTGGGTCTTAAAGCGAAAGAAAATCTTTAATTCTTTTTATCTAAAAATAACGTCATAAAAAAATTGAAAGAAACGAAATAAATTTGGTACCTAGCTGAACTATGAAAAGTAAACAGAAAAATTATTTGTATGCTTTGCCATTTGTTCATTGATTTTTTTTTCATTCAAAATGGCATTAACCCTTATCTTTTAAAATAATTTTTTTGGTATAAAATTGAAGATTTCACCAAAAAAATTTAGTTTTTTTTAAACCTTAAATTTTTTTTATAAAAAAATATAGTTTTTAGTAATTTTTTTGATTAATTCCAACTTTTTAACAATACCTGACTTATAAATTTTGATATTGATTGAAATATGATGACTCACTTCACAATTTTCACATCAAATAATAAAAGCTGGAAATAGTTGTAAGCATGCTCTATTGACAAACCAAAGAATTTAGTTTTGAAAAAAACTTCTTTTTTTTTTGGATAATACGCAGTTTAAAAATTTTGGGCCGAGAAGAAATTTTTAAGTTCAAGTGGCAGTAGAGCGTAAGTGAAACAAAATTTAAAAATCGTCAAGTAACAAAAAAAAACGAATCGATTGGAATAAAAATTAAAAAAAAATTAATAATGAAGGTTTGATCGATAACTTGCGAAATTTTCCAAATTTCGTAACTCGCTGAAAATTATTTTTAGTTCCTTAAATTGAAAAATTTAGAAAAATTTTTATTTATAGATTGAACCTATTCAACTGAGACCTCTTCCGAAATATCAAAAAAAAAACTTTTTTTTTTGGAACTTTAATTTCGGTTAAATAAATCTCGAAAAATTAAAAGATTAATACTAAGAATTTTTCACAAACTCTAAAACTTGAAGCTTTGCTAATTTAATCTGAAAAAATCTGAAAATTATTTTTTCAAGAAAAACTCTAAAATATTAGAACAATCTTGGTTTTAAAAATTAATGAAAACTGGAATTAATAAAAAAAAAAAAAATTACAATATTTTTTAATTTTAAATGTAAAAAAAATCTTGAAAATTGTTAAAGTTAAGCAAATTAAAATTTTAAGAATTAAATTATGAATTAATCTGTATAATAAAATGAGGTGTACGGTACTTTCAAATCTGTGCAATACTACACTGCGTACAACACTTTTAAAATCACGACGCTTTTCCAAACTTCGCGCCAAGTTTGAAATTCAATGTTTGTTTCATTTTTTTCAGATTGAAAGTGGAAATTTAGCGAATTTCAGATGAAACTAATATTTTTACTACTAATCAGTTACTTATTTTTTCCATGCTACACCCACCTTGATCCAAACAATCTTGAAAATACCAATAAATATATTCGATCCTGGCTGCCATGGTGGCCAAAAGTTGAAGAATTGCAATCAAGATCGGTAATGAAATATTTTTTAAAGACTTAGAATTTAATTAGTTTTAGGCCTCGGTTGAAGAAATCGAAAATTCGACAGATAATTCGACCATCTTAGGTGACAATAATTCAACAAATCTAACCTTTATTGAAGAATCCTCTAACAAAATTGATGAATCCGATTTACAATTAGATCCGATTCCATTGTCTCCCTTAGATGTGATGAAAAATAAGTAAAATAAATAAGTTTTAAAGAAAAAAAATCGATAATTACATTTCAGACCAGTACCAGATTTGAATCGCGATGGAAGTTTTCTTTCGAGTTTCGACAACATGGAAGAATGTTCAAAAAATTGTTCTTCCGATTTACGCGATGCCTTATCAATGTTTTTAAAAGATATGAGTCATATCGAACGATATCATCGAATTTGCAAGTAATTATACGTTTTAAACATTTAAAATATTTATTTGCCTCCTAATGCAATTTTGCTCCAACGAACAATCATTGTTTCGTCCGTAAAAGTCAGTAAAATTTGAAAAATTTCACTATAAACATTTTTTAAACTGCGTATCACAATACCGTATCGTAACGATTTTAAGTTGTACGTTGGAGCGCAAAGAATTGCTAAAAATTATTCTGCAGAAAATGCGTTGCGTTTTTTTAGACTTTAAAAATTTATTTAAAAATTCAGAATTTATTTATTAGCATTAGAATGTGTAAATATTGAAAAAAAGTGTCACGAAGACGAACAAAACATGTTTGAAATGATAACAAGTGGTTTAAATTATATGTGTGTTGAGCAACAATTAGGTAGGTTTTTTTAAAAAGAGTTTAAACTTAGTTAAAACCAAATGTTAAGCTTTTAATGCAACTATTAAATGTATTGACGATGAAGCTTCGATAGTACAATCAGGTGAATTATCACAAAATTTACAATTTGCATTCTTCTGTTTTCAGAATGCGAGTTTCAATGTCAAACAAAAAATATTTTCCTCAACTGGATAATGAGATCGACAATGCAAAATACAATTCAGAAAGGTGTGAACGGAATTGTTAGCGCTGCGACTGGGACTCGAGCTGACCCATTTGCATTTATGTCACCAGAAGCGATATCTGAATGGACGTCGGCTGCCGGAAGTTCGTTGTCGAATCCAATGACCGCTGAATCGGCTCAAAATGGTTTCAACAATTTTCGTGAAATGACGAATGATTTGTGCAGGTTTTCGCCTTTAAACCATCATAAAAAGTTCAAAAAAAAAAAGCATGAAGGGAGTCGTTTAGCCCTAGAGCACGCTTATTTATGCTAAAATAAATAAATTTGCAAGCACCGCACAGATTAAAAATATTTTTATTTTTCAACCGGCTAACCTTTTTTAAGAGCTGGTGATTGCATGCTTGATTGTATGCGAACAAAGTTTAACACAAGATGTGAAGGAAGTGCTGGAACTCTGCTATCGGAAGTGCTTGTTCGACCAATCGCTGTGAGCCAAAATAAATTGGGATTATTTGGTTCAGTTTTAGGAATATTTGTGCCAGAAAAGTGTTCTTTTGTGCTTGAGTAACTGAAAAAGAAGGGTGCAATGTAGGAAAAAATATCAATTATTTTCAGTTCCCATAACCTGAAAAAGCATCGAATTGACTCAACAATGGATTCGGAGTTGAAGCGAATGTATGCGGCAAAATTAGAAAAAGAATTGTCCGAAAGAGCGGCACAAGATCGAATGGTAAACATTTATTGTTGTTAAATCTAAAAATTCTCTTTTTTTTCCAGCTAGCCGAACTCGTTCCGCTGGATAAAAACGGTGTACCATTACCAAATGGGATACCATTTAATGAAGAAGTTCAAGAAACCGTACTGGATTTCAGCAGAAAAAGTTTAGAAGAAAGAAGTAAGAAATTTAAACAAAAGTTAAGAAAAAGAAAGCCTGAAAACTATTGCAGTTATGGAACAAAATTATACAAATTTGACAAAAAAATTGGTGAAAAAAGAGAAAATTGATTTAAACGTACGTTTTCAAAAAGAAAAATTTGAATAATTTTTTAAACTTTCAGAATACAAAAAATGAAACTTCTGAAAAAATTCATGAAGCATCAGGTATGAAAATCCATAGATTTTCAAAAAAAAAAACCTATGAAGTTTTAGGATCAAATAGTATTAATCAATCGTCCGGAGGAAATCCCTTGGAATCAAAAAATGTCACCGATCTGAAAATTTTAAAACAAGTTTCAGAATTTCATAATGAGACTTCAGGTTGGAAAACAAATTCCTAAAAATATTTTTTTGAAAAATTTTAGAAAGCTCTGGATTGGAAAAAGAACCGGAAGTTTCACATAGAAATGGAGATTATTCAGAAGCTTTGCCCGAAAAAAATCAATTCAATGATAAGCCTAAATCTGAAAAGCTTCTAAAAGCGTCGGGAACTTCATCAGTTGCAGAAAAATGGGAAGGATCTGGTTTGCTGGATAGAAATGAACAAATATGGGAATCGAGTGGATCAGGAGAAGAATTAGGAAAAAGAACAAACGAATTCTATGAAGGTGAAGGATCAGGAAGCGGTGAAGGATCTGGATTATTATTAGAAGGAAGTGGATCTGAAAGTGAATTAAAAAGTACAAAAATGATTCTTTAAAAATTAAAATATAAATTTCAGATAAATCGAAAAAATTCAAGAACGGCAAAATTCCATTAATTACATTGTTTGAATAATTTGTAAATATTGCATGCTTTTATAAAAATAAGCTCAAAATAATTTTCAGAATTAAAATTAGCAAAAGATAAAACAAATTTACAACAGAAAAAAAACTTGAAAAAAATTTACATTTTTATGGAGTTTTTATCTTCTTATGCTAAGGTTTAATTAATTCAAGAAATTATTATTTAAATTTTGGTTGTTTTTTTGCTTTTTATCGTAGATTTAAATGCGATGGTAACATCATCAATTGATCACCAGCGCCTTGGTTAGTGGATCTACTAGCTTCCATTGCTTTTAACTTAATCTGTCCTTCAACCATCGCTGCTTGTTCAAACAATCCAATAGATCTGAGCAACTTAATTTGAATAATTTCAGAATAAATTTGATTACCTATAATAGACCGCCCAATGTGATGAATAATCCGGTAATCCGGTTGTTGGACTTGTCGGCACTGTAGAAAGCGCCAGATTCTCAAACGATTGGGATTGAGAATATATTTCCGGAGTTTGTTGAGAATAATATTGAGATGGTTGTTGGAATTGCTGAGAATAGAGGTTGGTTTGAATACTTAATGGTTTCTGTTGCTGATAATTTGCTGGAAATCCTTGTCGCCATTCATATTGAGTTCCATCTAAAAATTTCAAAATTTTGGTTTCGAAAGGAAATCTTTTAAATACTTGATTGAATATATTGATTTTGGCCTGTTTGCTGTTGACAAACTGTCTGATAGTTTGCAATTAATCCATTGTTCTGTAGCTGCTCAACAGATTGTTGCGGAGCCGACTGGATTATGCTTTGAAGTGGTGGAACTGGGGAGTTTGGTGCAACGTCTCCAACCTAAGCGACTATTTTTTTTCAATATTTTAAGCTTGAAATATCCGATTTTAAAGACTTTCTATCTAATCTGCTAGTACGGTACATTTCTTTTATTCAGAGAAATAAAAAACGGTGCCGTAAAAATACTATAGAGAGTACTGTAGTTTTATTTAGGTTTACGATTAAATTGAGCGCCTCAAATGATTTAAAATCGGATTTTAGCAAATATAATTACTGGAGCTTTTCAACTTGATCGGATACACTTTAATTGTTGCAATTTTATTTTTTTAAAAAACCTTCATTCTCATTAAATGTGAAGCATGATTGATTTCGCTTGCCGTTCCACGAATATAAAAAACTTTTTCATTATTTGACGGTTCATCACCTTTGACCAAACCACAGCAAGCTCCGGTTTCTTTAATGATCTGAAGAAAATCGAACACTGATTCTCTTTGATTCTCATCTCTTCTGACCTGTTTAATAATCTCTCCTCCTTTTCCAATTACCAATCCACATTTATCAGCGGGCACATGCAAATAATACGTCTCTTCACTGTTCGTCACTTTCGATATCGATTTTTTAACAATTTCTGTGATTCGTTCGGTCACCGAAAATATTTGTTCGCGAGTGCCCATAATGACTGCGCATCTTTCGAGAGAATTTGGATCTTCTGTGAAAAATTTGTTTTTCCGGAGAATGTTGGGAAAAATTATTTTTTTGTATTCACCATCCGGTTTGAACTGAATTTTGGTGCCTGTTTCAAATGAAAGACGTTTGATTGTTTCGCCGCCTTTTCCAATTATAAAACCAGCTGCGTTCCGAGGAACAATAACCTTTAACATTTTTTAAATTATCATCCTAAAAATTAAAAATAATATTTTACCTCTCCTTTTGCCATTTGTCCACCACTAAATGAATTATTTTGTATTGAATTCGAAAATCTATTGTTGTTATTTCCATGTTCATTAATATTTAATTTCATGTTTCCAGGATAACTGTTCATCAAATTGTTGACCATATTCTTAGCCACTTCAATCTAGAAATTTTCTTGAAAGACTACAAAAAAAAAAACTTTTTACAGCTTCTGGTGATCCAACAATTCTTAACGGCTTCGGTTGACCAGTTATAGACTGACTGTCTTGAATGATATTCATTCGACATCCAGATTGTTCCTGAAAATTTTATGAAATTGATTTAAGAACCAATTTTTTTCAACCTGTAAATGTTTAATAGTTTCACCAGATTTTCCGATTACAAGGCCACATTTATCTGCCGGAATAAGAATTTCGGTTTTGGTTTCATTTTCTATTGGAACACTCTGTGATTCACTATTATTTTGGTGACGAACGATAACTTTATTGATTAATTCTTTCGCAATAGCTATAGCTTGAGGGGTTCCTTCTAATTGACAACCACGAAATTCATTCGGCATATTGGTTGTGGGCTCCATTTGAATACGGCATTCTGATGATTGTTGAATATTTTTAATTTCAC
This sequence comes from Caenorhabditis drosophilae, assembly GCA_963572285.1. Classification (NCBI taxonomy): domain Eukaryota; kingdom Metazoa; phylum Nematoda; class Chromadorea; order Rhabditida; family Rhabditidae; genus Caenorhabditis; species Caenorhabditis drosophilae. The sequence goes on along the minus strand of OY751562.1, from coordinate 1,909,676 downwards.
TTCCGCCTTTGCCAATGACTGTAAAAACCGGAAAAATATTTCAGTAATTAAAGGTAGTAAACTACTAACCTAATCCAACAACATTCTCAGGAATTTTGAACGTTTCTATAACAATAACAGAGTGGTCTTCCAACTGGTCATTATCTACACTTTTCTTATTTGGAATATCTTCAGAATCTTCAAAATTTGACTGACCTAGTGGTCTTTTTAATCCGAGCTGCGCATTATCCCCGGCTTCTTCGTTCTTTAATCAAATTTCATTTGTTTTTTTTTTAATTAAAAAATATGATTTCTCAATTTTTGAAATAAAAAAAAATAAATATAGACCTGATCTGACAAAAGATTCTCCATTGTTTCTAAGTTTGGTGAAATGAAAAACTGCAAATTTCTGTAAATATTTGTTGACCAAATTAACACCTGTTTTGAATATTTATGAGCACAATAATTTAACAATAAAAATAATTTATTGTAATTGTAAATTAATATCAGAAATTTAATAGATATTTGGTTAAATAAAATGAAAAAAGGAATTTTTTTATTTTTTGAAATTTCATTACCGTAGTTTAGCAAAAAATGTTATTCAGTTTAAGACCTTACACGTTTTTTATTGCATCCTCCTTTAAACAAAAATTGTGTAACTTTTTCAGTTACAAAAAAAGGAAGCCACTTATAACATCAGGTTTTCCTCAATTAATAAATAAAAAGATAAAAACAAAAAAACTTTCTCATAAACTTTTTTTTCTATTGTTTTACAACTTTATAAAACCATGATTTTCTTTACCATCTCTCAATAGAGCGCGTTTGCAATTTTTCAACAAAAAAAGAAAGAACACATTTTGTTAAAATTTAATTTTTATTCTTCATTTTTTTTTAAATTTCAAACTTAAAGTGTAAAAACAAAAATATGCTCCGAAATATTCTGGGAATGAAAATGAAAAATTCATACTAAAAATACATAAAAAAAACAAAGAAAAAGGCATCGCACAAAAAAAGACATGTGAATTCGTCGTGTAAGTAAAAGCCACTAGAGACTATTAATAACAATGAAAATCACAATAAATAAACTCTAAAATATTAGGAATTTTCTATTAAAAAAAAATCAAGAAAAAAAAACAAAAAAAAAAAACAAAAAAAGTGGGGGTGTAAGATCCAACAAAAAAAAAGCATTGAAACATCACCAGTAAAAATTTCAAACATCAATTTCGATGAAATTCGATGAACTTTGGCATTTTTTTGATTCAATTGAATTAACCGTACCATTTTTTGGGGGGGGGGGGGGGGGGGGGGGGGAAGGGGGAAGGGGTGGGTGTGTGGGAGGATCAATCAAACTTTTCCTCTCCTCCTCCTCCTCCACCTCCTCCTCCTCCTTAATTAACACCATGATGAATTTTATGCTTGTCTCGTCGATCTTTGGCTCGGCTGCAAAAACAAAAACAAAAAATCAATCAATAATTTTGCTGTATTGGTTTTCTGTCATGGTTCAGGTCTTGCAACGACCTTGCTTTCATTCATTTTTTTTCTCTCTCTCTTGAAAATAATCAAAAACGTTTTCCACAATTTTTTTCTTTTCTTTCAAACTACCGTACCCCTCTCTCTCTCTCTCTCTCTCTCTTGTGTGCCTCACGTATTTTAACAACAAAATCCCACGAATTAAAACCATAAAATTGTGTAATTAAGGGCCGATGCGTACGATTTAAACAACCAACCATCCCTCCCCCCTCCTCATTTTTCTACACTTCGAGTTTTCTTAATTACTCCCACCACCTCCTTCCTCCACTTCCATCACCACCACCGTGTCCAGTCTCAATTTTTATGATCAGCTAATTGGGATTACTGTATCTCTCCCCCCCCCCCCCCTCACCCTCTTTTTTCCCCTTCAGAAGGCCAATTTAATCGGTCAAAGGAAGAAGGAGAAGATTGGATAGAAAAAATAATCCCCTTCCCCCTTCTTCCTCCCCCCCCCCCCGTCTCATAACTCTTTTTTTATTTTCTTCGCTTACGCAATTCCTCACCAACCCCTGCCCCCCCCCCCTTTTTTTCCAGTCTCTTCTCGCCAAACTGTCTCTTCCTTCCTTCCTTCTCGACAAATAATTTACGAGGAGCAACAACAACAAAAATCACCAGAAAACACAAAAAAAAAACCAATGGGAAGAAGCATAGAGAGCCCAGCCTCTCAGCAGATATCGATCAAATAATGATTTACAGAATGAAATCAAAAAAAAAAATAAATAAAGTGACACGACACACACACAGAGAGAGAGAGAGAGAGAGAGAGAGAGAGAGAGAGAAAATAGTTTTTTTTTAAAAAACGCTCTGCCCTCTCTCTCTCTCTCTCTCTCCTCTCCACCGTGTTCCCACCCCCACCCCCACCCCCACCCACACTCAAACAGAAGTCAAAAAATTGACAGACGGGCGGTCATACATTTTCAGACCATGACAATTCTATTCATTGGCTTTTTCCTTCTTCTTCTTCTTTTTTTGGTGCCTTTTCTTCTACCAAAGCATGGTGTGTCGGCGGCGTTCAGTCTTTCATCTCCGTCACCACCAACCGTCTGTGATTTTTCCTGCACCACGACCACCAGCACACAGCGCAGATCAAAATTCCATCATAAATCATTATTGATTCAAAACCAAATGGGGAAGGCAAGGCAAAAAAAAAGGGGGGGGGGGGAAACAAATTTGAAAAAAAATCAATCAATTTGATGATCCAAAAATTTCTCCGACCAGAGATTTCAGCCCAGTAGTGGGGGTGGGTGGGGGTGGGGGAGTAGTACGCGTGTCAGATTCCTATTAAAGGTCACTGATCTCACCCAACCCAACCCCCCGCTCGTCTCATCTCATCTTCTAGTCGATTACGTCAGTAAAGTCATAACTCACACGCGGCTCTATTTCATCTTTCATCGATAACAACCAAAAAAAGGCTAAAAAAATTCCCCCCAAAACTTTGTCAGCCCCCCCCCCCCCTCCCCCCGCCCCGTGTATCGATTTTTCAGAGGGTTTCGTCTCTTTTTGCTCACCGATTCTGAAACCAAATTTTGATTTGGCGCTCTGTCAGGTGCAGCATTGTCGACAGTTCCGTCTTTCGATCCGAATTGATGAATTGACTTGTGTGAAACTCTTTTTCCAGCTCGAGCCGTTGATAATCCGAATAGACCATTCGATATTTGTCGGCGGTTCGCACGCGAACATCTGAAAATCATAACAGAAAACATCTTGACTGACGGCGGCTCGTGAGAGGGGGAGGGGCGGGAGGTTTTAACTCGGGGTGTGATAATTCCATAAGCTTAACACTATTAATTCCCCCCCCCCCCCTTTTTTCCCCCTATTTCCCCCCGGTATTGTTCACATTAAAAATTAATACGATTATAATTATAAAAATGTTAATTATCAATTGATTGATTATCAAATTGTGCTCTCTCTACATGTCTGCGTCTTCTCTCTCTCTCTCTCTCTCCCCTTCCCCCGTTTTGCTCCTTACAACTGTGTGTTCAGACTTTTTTTCTCCCCCCCCCCCCTTCCCCCTTCTCGTTGTTGATAAAAATCATTTTGTGCATTTCTCTCTCTCTCTCTCTCTCTCTCTCCTCTCGCTCTCTGAGAGCAGCCATGCAAAATGCACTACTACTACTGTATGATGTTTTTATCATCGACTGCCTGCTCCCTTCATATCACAATCGATATTATTGAATGATCAGGAAAATGCAGAGAGAGAGAGAGAGAGAGAGGGAAAAGAGCATAGCAGCGGTTTTCTTTTGAACATTTTTTTCCCCTTTCCCCCCAATCATTATTTGATTTATTGAAGGAAGAGGGGGGAAATGTGAATAAAGAAAAATTTTGGAGCACAAAAAAAAACGGGGAGAGGGGGGGGGAGGCCGAGAAGAGCATAAAACTTGGAAAAAAAGGCGTCGACAGAGCAGAGCTCTCTCAACGAATTCCAAAATGAATTTCTTAATTAAAATCAAACACACTCACTATTTGTGCCAGGACCGGTTGGCACCACTTTTCCACCACCACCAGCCGACGAAGACAAAGAGCTCTTGTCCAATTTTGGAGCAGCCGACATTGCTGACATTTTCCATGATAATGACTGAAAGATGAGCGAAAATTAAACGAGAAAATCAATACGGCGGGTAAACAAACCGGCGGATATTCCATGTAGGCGTTGAAAAAATGTGGCGGATAGCACGCAGCCGCTGTCATCCTCTGATAATCCATCGCTGATGACGCTGACGTCGATGGGAATGCGGCGATGGCTGCGTCAGGCGTTGTCGCTGAATACATCATTCCGCCAATTCCGTTTGTCGATGGTGGTGTCGCACTGTCGCTGCCATTCGATGATGGCTTCGATTCGATCGACGATGTCGCTGATGTTGCTTGATGTTGTTGCTGCTGCTGAAGGAGCTGCTGCTGTTGTTGCTGCAGCTGCTGCTGCTGCTGATTGTGATGTTGTTGTTGTTGTTGTTGCGGTGTGTTGAACGGAAAATAAATCGATTCGGCGTGCCATTTCTGATCCTGAAAAAAAACAATAAAATCCAATTTCCATTGTTCGATGAGGCATCAAGAAAAATCCAGTGTCTTACATAGAACGCGTCGCTCATCTGAGGCCACCTTCCATAAATTTGTGGATCAAACGTCGACTGAATCATTTTGTCCCTGCAATTTATCGAAAATTATTTACTAATTACAATTTAATTGGTAATCGATAATGAGAAAAAAAAGCGGGGGAGGAGGGAGGGAAAAAAGTGTTGGAATTCACAATCAAGATAAGACTTATTTTATCACCAAAAAAACGATGGCGGGGTTGGAGAGGTACGAGGGGGAAGAGAGAAGAAAAAGAAGCAAAAGCTCAAAAATTGTGTCTCATCCACAAACAAATCCACCAAACCACAAACAACACATAACAAATGTGTCTGTCGTCGCCTTTCCTTCCTTTCTCGCCCAACCCCAACCCCACCTCCACCCTCCCCCCCCCCCTCTTTCAAAATATCAAGTGGGCGTGGCACTGACGAGTCACCTCAACCAATGGGAGACGATCCAACCAATTGGAGGCGGGGTTTCGTTTTTTTGTTTTGTTTTGTTTTTTTTTTCTCTCTGCTATTTTTACCGTAATAGAAACGAGAGAGAGAGAGACATAGAGAAAAAGAGAAAAATCTTTGTGTGCGCAATAATTTGCATATATTACAATTTTACGAATTTCGCCAATATTTGACAATTATCGACGTCGCCAGGTGTCAAATACTTGACAAGATTGAAAAAAAAAGAAAGAAATAGTGAAAAATGTGGAGGTGGAGAGAAAATGAGACAAAAAATCTCTTAAAAAACCCACCTCAATGGTTGATTATTCCAAAATGGCATCATTGTTGTCGCCGCTGCCGCTGCAGCCGCTGCAGCCGCCGCCGCCGCTGCCGCCGCAGCAGTCGCTGTCGTTGGTGTTGGCGCTGGCGCTGGCGTCGTCGTCGCCGTCGTTGTCGTCGTGGCCGGCGACATATTATAGCCAACGTTGCCGCCGCCGCCGCCGCCGCCGCCGTCGTCGTCTTCGAGATGATGGTTGATGAGTCGCGGGTCGCACAACATCGGCGACGTCTCATTTTCCGAGTAGTCCATTTTTGAATCGAACGGCATTGCGATGGCCATTTTGCGCGCGACAACAAAAACTGGGGCCGAAAAAAATCAGATTTGGTTTAGGCAAAAGACAACAAAAAAAGAAAGAAAAAAGAGCAAAGCAGGGGCGGGGAGGGGAGAGCCAAGGCAAGGGGGTAGGGCGGAGCTCATTTTCTGCTCCAAATCGTAAAACATTTGAATACAGCAAAAGAAAACGAATAGAGCAAGCGAGAGATTGAGAGACGCAGAATGATGAAAATGGTCTGCCCAAAAACGATGTGCCGCATGATTTACAATTATTTGGGATTTGTGAGCTCCTTTTACCATACCAGGTCTGGTTGTAAATTCAATTTGAAGCAGATTGGGGCAGGTTGCTAAAGGCAGAGAGAGAGAGAGGCAGAGAAGGAGAGAAATTCGAATCTGGCAATCAATAAATAACCAAAAAAAAAGTCAATAAAAATCAGCCGGAAGTTTGAACAATGTGTCAAAGGCCAATGATGGGTCTTGACACGAAAACAACAGCTCAACAAATTCTTCCTTCAAAAGTTTGAATTTTAAACAACTTTTTGTCTCTAAAATTTCGGGTCTCGAAACGAAAGAAAAAATCTTACACGAAAATGTCCACCACTCTTTTCTACCGCCACTTCTAAAAAGTGTCTTAATAGCAAAATAAACGGGGTCTCGAAACGAATTAATTCTTTGCGACGAAAAAAAAGGGAAAATGAAAACCAAAAAAAAAATCGATTTTTCAATCGACGAAGAGAAAAAAAGGGAAAAAGAAACGTTTTTTTTTGGCACCGAGAAAAGTTGATCAAAAAAAGAAAAAATAATTTTTTTTCTTTTCGAATCACAAAATTTTTATTGTTTGTTGATATTAGCATAATGGAATGTGGAATAAATAATAAACGACGAATTTACAGGTTGTAAACCATTTGGCTTGGCTTGACCACATCATTTTTTATTGATTTAAAAATGTACGGTATTTAAAATAATTTTCTCTTATCACAAAAACTGGTGAGGAGCAAAAAAGGAGCAAGAAATTCGCCTCAGCCACACTTGGTTTTTGTTGTTGCCTACTGTAGGCGCTCGAAGAAGCTTCTTCATTGTAAGGAAGGTGGGAAGAAAATGAGTCAGACAAAAAACGAACCTTGAACACGTTGATGATACCGAAAAGCTGTGTCCCGTCACTTGTTTGGATGATGACTCCTTGATAATTAAGCAAAGCGTGCCGCCACCGCCGCCGCCGCCGATGCATCGGCGGTGTGTATGGTATGGCGGATCAGGGGAAAGAGAGGCAGGCTTTCACATCTCTCAGGCAACCGACGAAGAAGCAAGAAGTTGTCGTTCGTTGTTTCGCTCCTTTTTTGACGTGTAGATAATAATAATTTTGGCGCACCACGACGAATCATCAAAGGAGAATGGAAAAAGGGGGCCGGGGGAAGAAGGAGGCGGGGGAGGTGGGGGGAAGGAGCGACGGGTTGAGGAAAGAGCTTTTTTATCATTTGTTTGACTTAATAATAAATGAATTTTATATGACCTGGGAAAAATTAATAATATACCAACTTTTACTTTCAACTAATTTCGGCTGGTCTCAACACGAAAATTTTTTTTTTTTTTTTAAATAAAAGAAAGAAGGTATGTGCCTTTAATACAGTATTATATGTACTAAACACTGTCAGAATGAAATAAAATTGTCAGCAAAACAAAAAAGACGAAAAGTGTGATTTTTAATTGTTAACCGTGTGCCTTTAACACACAAAACTTGGTCTTGACACGAAAAAGCAATCCGAAGAGGTTAGGTTAAGTTACCCCTTCCTTGCCCCCACACCACTGTTCGTTCACACGGAGTCTCGTATCGTATTACCTCACACTTCTTATATGGCGCAATCAATATGTATGAGAAGAAGAAGAAGAAGATCAAGAAGAAGGAGGAGGTCGGCGGGGGTGGAGAGGAGGAGGAGGAGGAGGAGAAGGAGGAGGATTAAGGAATTCGATAGCCGCCGCCAAAAACCGACAAAAAAACAAACAAGATTCGCGCATAATTTAGTATCATTTATTCATCAAAAAAAAAAAAAAGAAGAACGGCGTAATCAGAAATGTTCGAGCTTCTTTTTTGTTTTTCTCTGATCCTCAAGTATCACACAAGCTTCCAGAGAGATGAGCGAAGGAGGTGACTCCATGTGGTGAAGCGGCGGGGTGAAAGAAAAGAAAAAAAAGCAAAGAGCTCGAAAATGTTTATAATCGAACCAAACAAAAAAAAAAGAGGAACAAATCGATCAAAAATTTATCTCAAATTTCAGCATCATTTTCGCGACTCAAGAAACATTGCGATTTCCGTTGACAACCATTGCATCGCCTTCAAGAAATGACGGCTTCTTTGTGGTTGGTTTTTTTTCGTTGTCCCATTCCGACGGGTTCCTACCTACTGGGTCTCCCTTCTTACTTCCAGTACGAGGGGATTCTCTGACTACCTACTGGGGTAATTTCTTACCTACTGGGACCTACTTTTAGGGAGAAGAGTTCCTGTTCCTTCCTACCTACTGGGTCCCCCTTCTTACTTCCAGCCCAGGGAGGGATCCACTTCTTACCTACTGGTTCCCCCTTCTTACTTCCAGTCCGGGGAGGGATCTACTTCCTACCTACGGGGTCTCCCTTCTTACTTCCAGCCTAGGGAGGGGTCCACTTCCTACCTACTGGGTTCCCCTTCTTACTTCCAGTCCGGGGAGGGATTTACTTCCTACCTACGGGGTCTCCCTTCTTACTTCCAGTCCGGGGAGGGATTTACTTCCTACCTACGGGGTCTCCCTTCTTACTTTCAGTACTAGGGGATCCTCTGACTACCTACTGGGTCCCCCTTCTTACTTCCAGTCCGGGGAGGGTTTCACTTCCTACCTACTGGTTCCCCCTTCTCACTTAAAGTCCGGGGGAGAAAGGGGGATCCACTTCCTATCTACTAGGGCCTACTGGCCTTAATGAATTAAGTATTCCTTTGGTAGTTGAACCCAGGGAAAGCAGTATTTTTAAGCGTCATGTTCAAGCTTAAATAACTGAGCTCAAGAAAATTTCTTAAGAGCCCCCTTCCCCGAAGTCAATGCGGGATATTTCCCAGAAACCTTATCCAATCCGAATCCGCTCAAAGCGCACGTCGATTGAATTGTCCAATGATGACCACGAATCACTTCTAGTCCTACAAGAAAAGAAAAATTCTTGTGCCCAACGAAATGCAAAAACCTAGAGAAATCGATATTTCAGCTGACGTCATCGCGTCCGGTTCATCCATTTTATTGGCGAGCACAAGGATCGGAATCTGCAAACAAATCGAGAAAAAAAAATCATTTTTTGAGTTTTTGTTTGGCTCTGCCCAATCCAATCAATAAATTCAACTGAACTGGTCGATGAATGACATCCTTATGATCCATGATCATCCATAGTTCATCACGAGCCAACGCCATTCTTAAACGATCCGCACTGTCGATTACGAAGACGATTGCCTGTGATGCTCCATAATAACTCTCCCACATTGATCGATATTTCCCTGGAAAAAAACCACCAAAAAAAAGTGTGTGCGCTCCTCCTTTATCGTCAAACCTTGTCCAGCCATGTCGAAAGCGTTGAAGCTCAAATTGCCCGTCGTAAAATTGGTGACCGAGAATCCGACGGTCGGCACAACCTGTGCGGTTCTCGTCTCGGCCGTCTTCAATTGATTCAGAATTGTCGTCTGAACAACAATTTTTTTTCAATTTTCGATTTTTTTTTTCAAAACTTTTCCCGAATTGTCCAATCCGACGACAATGATGCTCACTTGTTTCTTGCCAATGCCGAACAGATTTGTCAGCGAAGAGAAGAAGCCCATTGACTCTCTCTCTCTCTCTCTCTGCCTCTCTCTCTCTCTCTATCGGATTTCTTCTGTAATTTGACACAAAAAATTGTCTTTTTGTTGTTGTTTCAAGCTGATGCTTCTTCCGATTCCAGATTATGATGAGGTCATCACAGATCATCCATCCATCAATCACTCCCCCCTCTCTCTCTCTCTCTCTCTCGTTTTCTCTCCATCTCCGCTTTTTCACACTATTTTCTCGTTCTGTTCTCTCTGTCATCTTTTCCGACACGTTCATTCAAAATTTTGACACTTTATTATGATATAAACAATTTGTGTGTGTGTGTTTGTCGCTTTTATTCTTTTTGAAATTGATCTACAGTAATTTCTTTATTGTTGAACAAAGCTGTGCGCCTTTAAAACAGAATTCTAAAAATAATGAGAAGGGACGGGGCAATGAATTCTGCGCAAACTTTTAAAATCTTAAAATTATGTTACTTGAGCCTATTTTTTAGTCTGAATCCAAATGCTATGCGCCTTTAAACAGAATTCATAACAAAAGTTTTTCGAATTCGGGGCGCACGCTTTTATAACCCAAAAATGGTTTTTTTTCTTTTTGAAAAATTTAAAGCAAAAACTATGCGCCTTTAAAAAAAGGTTACATTTTTCTAAAGTTTCAAGGCGCACGCTGTTTTAAAATTTAAAACAAACCGTTACGCGCCTTTAACTATTCAACGTTGTCAAAATATACTGTCAAGCTATGAAACTCAAAAACCTTCCTAATCCCCCTCCCTTTCAATCTGGTTTTTTTTGGGGTGGCGCAACGGATTACTGTATCATGGTGACCACCACCACCGGTATTCACCAAAAGAAAAAAAACGCATAAATTTTCTCGAACCCAAATCTTTTCTGTGATATGAAAGAAGGAAAGGAAGTAATAAAACGGTTTTCAGGTTACACACCCATTGTTATTTCAGACCATTATTACCGTTTTCTTTTCTCAAAGGGAAAACACGAATGAAGGGGGAGAGAGAGAGAGAGAGAGAGACATAGAGAAATACAATCCTTTTCATCAAGAAAAAATAAAAATAAAAATAAAAGAAAAATAAACAAAACAAATTACAAGAAAAACAAGAAAATCATTGTCGTTGCCATGGTTGCGCCAAGAGCGTTTTGGCGTGGTGTTTGCACAGAATGCTCGTCACTATTTGTCAAAAATACAGATCAATATTCAAAGAAAATTCAAATTTATTATTTTACCTAATTTTTTTTCAAATAAAATTTAATTAAAATTGACGGAAAAATTCAGCAGAATCTCTACTTTTCACTTCTCTACAGAAAGAAATTATTTTTTGAAAAAAAATTAAATTAAACCCGGCTTTTATAGAGCAGAGGAGATGACTTTCTTCTTTTTCTTCTGTGAATTGAAAACAAAACAACGAAAATTATCTTCGCTTCTGTGTTGTTCCCGTCACCGCTTTCTTTTTTGGCGCCGCTGCTGCCGCGTTTCCACCTCCGCCGCCAAACAAGTTTGCCATCATTTCTCCAACATCGGGCATATCCATTTTTGGCAATTGCATTTGTTCCATTTCTTTTTTCAATTCCGGATCATTTGCCGTCATTCTAAAATTTGTTTTTTTTTCTTTTTTTCTCTCCTTTCAAAATTGCTGTCTCAATTTTACTTTGGAATTATGAGCATCACCAACAACGGTAAAACGAGCATCATAACCATTGGGCTGAACAACATATCAGTTACTCTCCATTCTTCTCGCCTTCTGAAATAATTCATCGGTCCACGAGCGCTTAATTTCAGCGGATATGTCAATGTTGTGACACTATTTGGCTGAAATATTCCATTGGTTTTTTTTTCAGAAAAAAATACTCTACTTGAAGCACCGCCAATTTTCGTGCTCTCATTTTTCCCTTTGCTGTTATATCAACGCGTATTGGCTCGAAAACAAAATCAATATTTTCAATCTGTAAAAATTCGATTAAAAAGAATTTTCAAAGACAAAATCAAAACCTGGACAATGTAAGAACCGCTTGGCACATTATCAACTCTAAATGTACAATCTTCTCTAACAAATCCAATAAATTGCCCATGGTTTAATAAAATTCGAACGTTTGGCGCCCATTTTCGACATTGGCGTGAAGCAGGTAACGCAATCTGAAATCTCAAACTTATTCCAACTTGAAAATTTGCTTTTACGCGGCGTTTATTTCAAAGTAATCTTGCTCAAGCGCACAACTACATAAAGCGCCACACACTTGGCAAAAGGAAATTGGCTTCAGGCGAAGTAATAAACACACACAAAGCATCCTTTAGATAACAAAACATTCAATATTAAAGGTTGGAAAAAAATTCGATAAGATAAAAAATATTTTTGGTTTCATTTTTTTAAATGAAAAAACTTGGCTTGGCGCCCTTTGAACTTATTTGCAGCTTTCATCAAAAAAGTTTAAAGAAGCCCCCTGCTCCTCCCTTTATTTATTTCTTTAAAAAATACGAGAATAATACTATTTGTCAATAAAAACTTCTACAAACCTCTCCCTCAACGGTGAAGCGTGTTTGCTCAACAACTTGGCTCGTCGATGTTGTTTCCTCCGCAATTGCATGCACAAAAATCAAAAATATTAACAAATATCGCCACATTTGGTTATAAAATACCCTTAAACTATATTAATTTTTCAAAAATTAATAAAAATCAATAAAACAAATAATTAAAGACCGTCTGAAACGGAAAAATGAAAATTACTTAAACAAATTGTTTCTTTTTAAAAATTTATGAAAAAGAGAAAAAAAAGAAGTTAAAATCGCATGCATAAATGAGAATAATTTAAAAAAATCAATTTTGAAAATGAATTAAGGCAATTTTTGAACGGGAAACAACCTAATGGAGCGTTTTTGTGGGAAATTGATATAAAGTCAGGAGAAGATTTTTTTCTTTTAAATTAATTTAAAGTGAACAATTTGAAAATTATTTACAAAAAACAAGAATTAAATAAAACCGTTGCACAATTAAAAACTTCTCTTCTTTATCAGAGTTCAGTTAAAGCGTTTAAGGAATTCTTCAGCTGAAACACGAGCTCGAGCATTCAGTGAAAGTTTCATTTCACTGATTTCCTAGAAAAATTTATTTTTTAAAGTTTTTTAATTGGAAAGAATTTTGAAAATTACTTTATCGATTTCCTGCATAAAATGAAGTAAAAAGTCAACTAGTTTATGTTTAAACATTGCTTCTGTATGTGAAGCCGTGATTAGGAATGAAATATCATACCCTGAAATCAGTAATTGTTTCATTAAGCTTAAATTTTAAAAACCAATCTTACCTGGAATTGGTTTCCTTCTGAGAACAAAAAAATTGTCAGCTCTTTGACACATAAATCTTGTGAATTTATGACAAAGAATTTTTTCAATTTCGTCCGATTGTTTTATAGCAATCGATACTCTGACTGAATTCACAGATGGTTCAATTAAAACTCGTTCTTGTTTATTTCTTGCCACGACAACGGGCGTCATCAAAAGTTCTTTAGAAGTTTGTACTTCAACCTGAAATTAAGAACACTTTGAACACAAATTTGAATTAGAAAAATCAATAAAATACCTCAGGTTTATTGTGCCTTTCCACAACTTGTGAACTGAATTGTTCTAGACATAATGCTGCTTGTAAAGTGTGACGAACGGCTTCCAAGTATGGTTGAAGAGTGGCACTCATACCTTCAAAATATTTAAGATAATTTTTACATTTTAACAGTTTAAAAGTTATTTTTTTAATTGTGAAAAATTTATTTTAATTAAAAAATATTTTTTTAAACAAAAAAGTAACAAATTCTGGTGAAAAAACGAAAAGAAATCAAAGTTTTGTCGATTTAATCCGAAAATGATTCAGCGTCAGAAAATAAAGCAAGACAACAAAGTGCGCTCTACAGCCAACACCAATATTGAAAGCGCGCGAGTTGGAATTTGAATAAAAATTTTATTTTTAAATTTTTCTTTCTCAAAATAAAATGTTTTTTGTTTAAATCAGCTTTCAAAAATTACAGAAAATTAAAGAAAATGATTTCTGGTTACGAATATGAATTGAATCCCCTCCCAGGAAAAGAAGAAATTCGAGGATCAACCGAAAAAGTGACGATAAAGGCGGAAAAATATAATAATCGAAAAATATCGTTAAATGAAAGATTTGGAATACTTGGTAATTTTTTTTTTATTTTAAAATTAAAGAAAACAATTTTTTTCAGTTATTTTCCCAAAAATTACACAAAATTCTTTATTAAAAAGTTTTAAAAGTCTTCTAGAAGTTAAAAAAAATATTATTTTATTAAAACAAGTTTTTATAATTAAAAAAAACCTTAAGCATAGAAAAAAAAAGTTTTAGAAAAATTATTACGAAATAATATAGTTTCCAATAAAGATCTAGCTCAGTTTTCGACTATTTTCTTTTAAAAAAAGTAGAAATTTAATAAATCATATAAAAAAGTAATTTAATCCTCAGTTAACAATATTTTACAGGCTTTTTTTTTGAAGTACGCAGTCAAATAATTCATTGAATTAATTATTTCAGAACGAGGATACGTTCTGAATCCCGTCTCTTATCCTGAACATGAAGCTTTATCAGTTCATCTGCACGTTGACAAAAAAAATCTGAATTCAAAAACTCAATTCATACAGGCAGGTTTCTCCACTCATTTCTTTTTCCATTGCTTTTCATTCTTTAAAAAAATCGATAAATTCCAGCAATACGAAAAAGAGCATCCGAATGGTAAACGCCGGTCACGAACTCCTGACGTGATTGACAAGGAAAATGTGAAGCCGACAAAGGATCGAAATGAAAAATCGAACGAGAATGAGAAGATTTTAAGTGCCGATCAGTATTTGGAAGAGATTAAAAATCAATTAACAGCTGAAAATCGCTGATTTTTGATTGTTTTCCTTCGAATTTAAAATTTGTTTTATTTTTAAAAGTCAGAAAATTTAAATTTTTTGAGTTTTGCTCCTTTAATTTTTTCAAATTTAAGACTTTTTATTTTCAAAAGTCAGAAAATTCAAATTTTTTGAGTTTCGCTCCTTTTTTTTTCAAATTTAAGACTTTTTATTTTTAAAAGTCCGAAAATTCAAATTGTTTGAGTTTCGCTCCTTTTTTTTTTTAAATTTAAGACTTTTTATTTTTAAAAGTCAGAAAATTCAAATTTTTTGAGTTTCGCTCCTTTTTTTTTCAAATACGTGATGAACATTTTTTCTCTCTGATGATTATTGATTTTTGACTTGAATTTGACGATTTTTCATTTTTAATTTCGAATTTTTCTGTGAGTAAATTAGAGTTGAAATCATTGCAAAAATTATTGATTTTCTTTGTGATTTCAGATTAAAAAAAATAAAAAAGGGCCCGGAGTGAAAAAAAAATGTGGGCGCTAGTTTCAATTCTTATCGTTCTACTTTTTATTTCTCTTTTTATCAATTTAATTCTTTCATTGGTTTTTCTGAAGAGGAAAAAGTTGGCATTTTTGTTCTTCGAATCCTGTGAACCCTGTGAATCATTAAAAACTTTTTTTGAAGAGAAAATGGCGAAACGACGTTGATGATTGAAAACGGAGAGAAAAAGAATGAAGCGCCTCTTTTGGTCGAGAAGAAGCTGGAAGAGGAGAAGGGAAAAGCTGCAGCAGAAACAGCAGCCGCAGTAGCTACTGGTGGGGATGTTGCTGTTGCTGCAGCAGCAGCAGATGCGGCTAAGAAACAATTGAGTCGTGAGGAGGTTTTTCGATCAGAACTAGAGGTGAGAGATCACAAAGTTGAATATGCGCTCTATTGATAACATGCTTGAAGTGAGTCTTGAAAATTTTTGGCGCGAATTTTTTGTTTTTGAATTTTGGAAGGATCGATTAGAAAACATTTTTTTTCTGTGATTTCAAAGCAAAAACGCGTGGCGATGTCATAATCAGTAAGTTGTGTGTTTTTATGCGAAGCCTTCCTGAATTTTTATCGTGGCGAGACACCATTTTTTGAAAGAAAGGATGTCAATTAAAGGCGCGGGGGCGGGGAGAAATTATTGATTTTTTTTTCATTTCTTTTGGCTTTTTGCAGATTGAAAAAACGGCAGCGTCACCTGTGAAAGCAGCAGCAAAATTGAACAGAAGTGAGCGTCAAAAGTTGTTGGAGCCAATTGGAAAAAATGAGTTTGCTCGAGACATGGTGCTCATCGCCGAGTTTGTCAACGAATACTTTGACGATTCTCAAAAATATTCAGTGTTTCCTGGTAAGCCTCTCCTCGCGCGTTGCCTGAAGAAGAAGGCAGCCGGCGGGCACACTCGAATTTTTCGCTGAGTATCAAGAAGCGACTAATGCGTTGTGTGGTTGATACGCAGTTTGAAAGAGAATCAATCTCGATGAAAAGCACGCATTCTCGTTGGCGAATTGCCAAAAAATGCGGGCGGCACCCTGGTTTTTTTTTTTTTTTTTGGTTGTGCGCTAGAGCGAGATTACTTTCTCTGGACAAGAGCCGAAGAAGAAGAAGAAATTTGAAATTTCAGAAAGCGAAGTGAACTCGGAAAAAATTCGAAAAACAATTCCGGAAAATTCGGAAAATTGCTCAAAAATTTTGGAGGATTTACGAGAGACAATTATTAAAGGAGCACGTCGTTTTGTTATTTTCTAAGAAAAAAAAAACAAAAAATTTTTCCATGAGAAAAAATCCCAAAAATTCTAGAAAAACCCTGGCTTCTTTCCAGATTTGTCACACGCAACATCCACGCTATCATGCCAAATTCTCGGGAAGAAGCCTTGCCAACGTGCTGAGCAGCACAATTTCATCGGCCATCGGTTTCGACTTGCACTTTTCGCCAATCATTGACGTCATTGAGCGAACGTTGTGCTCATGGCTGAGCACGGCGATTGGTCTGAATATGTTGCGGCTCAAGTGTCCGGTGGAAATTCGAAAACAACCCATTGGCACCGTCGTTTATAATACGATCGATGCTTATTTGACAGTTATTCATCATTGTTTAATTAAAGCTGAGGTGATTTTGAGTTTTGAGAATTTTAAAAAGGCAACCGCTCGCAAACCGTGACGCGGGCAAAAGTTTTAAAAAAAAAAAGGGGTTTTCCTAACATTTTGAAATCTTAGCATTGAGAAGGAAGAAGAGACGCAGACAACCGCTCGCAAACCGCGACGCGGGCAAAAGTTTAAAAAAAAAAGGGGTTTTCCTAACATTTTGAAATCTTAGCATTGAGAAGGAAGAAGAGACGCAGACAACCGCTCGCAAACCGCGACGCGGGCAAAAGTTTAAAAAAAAAAAAGGGATTTTCCTAACCTTCTGAAATCTGAGCATTCAAGAAGGAATTAGAGACGCAGACAGCCGCTCGCAAACCGCGACGTGGATGAAAGTTTTCAAAAAAAAAAACTGGGGTTTTCAAAATTTTGAAATTTGAGCCTTGAAAAAGGAAAAAAGACGCAGACAACCGCTTGCAAACCGCGACGCGGATGAAAGTCGAAAAAAAAAAGACGCAGGAAACAAGCCCGCGACGCATGAGAATTTAAGCTCGCTTTGATAAGAGCACAAAAAGGTCTTGACTGGAAATAAAAAGTAAAACTGTAACTTTGAATCGATTTGTGCAAATGTTTCCCAATAATTTTTTGCAGCCAAAAACAGCGAACAGGAAGAACAAAGTTTTTGTGGTCTACTGCAGTGATGACGTAAGCAATAATTCTTAACGGGGAAAAGCAACCAAAAATGGTCGCCGTTGGGGCATTGGAAAAAATCGATAAATCGATGGAGCCGCTTCTGATAAATTGCATAGTTCTCAGAGAGAGAGAGAGAAACAGAGAGAGAGAGAGAAACAGAGAGACAGAGAGAAAGAGACAAACAGACAAACAGAGAGACAGAGAGAAAGAGAGAGAGAGAAACATAGAGAAAGAGAGAAAGAGACAGAGAGACAGAGAAAGAAAGAGAATGAGAGAGAAAAAGAGAGAGAGAGAGAGAGAGAGAGAGAGAAGGAAAAGCTTTTTTTTGCACCCAATGATTTTTGTCGCTTCGTATGCCGATATTCGGCTTTTCCTTGAAATTTGACGAAACAAAAAATTCCCGAGGGAAAAAATTGTTTTTTTTTTTCAGGCCAATTGTGATATCGGAAACGCCTGTGAGATTTTGAATGTGAAACTTCGAAAAGTGATAACGAAAAAGGAGAATTGCTACGGAATGACTGGAAATTGTCTGAAAAAACAGATGGAAAAAGTCGAGAAAACCTGGGAACCCCCCCCCCCCCCCCGCTTCCTTAGAAAAAAACCCTCTTTTATTGCAGGATGTCGATAGAAAATTGGTGCCAATTCTAATTGTTGCCTCCTATGGCTCACAAAATATTGCGGCAAACGATGACGTCAAAGAGTTGATTACTGTAGCTCAAAAGTTTTGGTTGTTTTGGTTTTGATTTGGCGCGCCACCAAAAAAAAGAGAGAGAGAGAGAGACGCAGACGATGTAGACGCGTTGCGGTTGGCGAACGGCTTTTTTTTTCAAGACGATGGGGTTTGACAAGTGGAAACAAAAACATCAAACTGACTATCAGTTTGGTGTTCCGTAGAGTTGATACTCAGCGAATTGTTTTTTTTAAATTAAAAAAGCGGAAAAAATAATGTTTTTTGTTTCTTTTTTTTGCAAGTAGCGCACGCTTTTTTTTTGTGAGGGAGATTACTGTACTCAAAAAAAAAGAAATTGTTTTCTTTCGTTGTAAGACCTGAAGTTGATCAACATTTTTTTTTGTTGGCAGATTTAATTGCTGGATTCACGTTGACGCAAATTATGGTGGATGCGGTTGGATGATTGAGACGCAACGAGACCAAACTCAGTAAAAAATCGATAATGGAGAAGACGGAAATTTTGTTGCTCTTTTTTTTTCCAGAAAATGCCTGAATGACGTCAACTCGCTGCACATTTGCTTCTCGACAATGCTGCCGTTCGCCGAGAATTTGTCAATAATTTGGTCGTCGGAAAAGATGCAATTGCCGCCCAGTCTGACTGGCAAATTGACCGACGACAACAAATCGCTGGACTTCTGGTGTCTGATTCGAATGTACGGGCTGAAATCGTTGCGAGAGTCGATCAAGAAGAAGATTCAGCTCGGTAACATGTTCTCGGATCGATTGACGCACTACGCCGAGTTTTTCAATGTTTTGAACTTTAACAATCATGGTGTGACATTATTTCAATACGTCAATGTAAGGCTCATTTTGTTTCTTTCCATCCCAAAAAAACCAATTTTGCTGAGTAGCAACCCCTCAAGAAATAAGTGATAGGCAGTTAAAAGTTGTTTGTTTGTAAGGTCAAACTGCCTATCAATTGTTTTTGGTGGGAGCTGGTTGACACGCAGCGAAATGACTCTCGGTAATGAGTTCGATTGGTTTCTTTCCACCCCAAAAAAACCAATTTCGCTGAGTAGCAACCTCTCAAGAAATAAGTGATAGGCAGTTAAAAGTTGTTTGTTTGTTAGGTCAAACTGCCTATCAATTGTTTTTGGTGGGAGCTGGTTGATACGCAGCGAAATGACTCTCGACGATGAGTTCGATTTGTTTCTTTCCATCCCAAAAAAAACAGATTTCGCTGAGTAGCAACCCCAAAGAAATAGTTGATAGGCAGTTAAAAGTTTTTTGTTTCTCCATGAAAAATGAGGCGGAAGCAAGGAGAAGGAGAAGGAGGAAAGGTGCCTATCAATTATTTTTAGTGAAGGCTGGTTGCTACGCAGCGAAATGACTCTCGGCAAGGATTTTTTTTAAGTTTTTTTTTTCTGGCAAGCGTTCAAATTTGTTACAAATGCGCTCTAGCGAAATGAAAAGACGGTTTCTTGGTTTTTAGAACACTGGAAGAAATCCAAAAATCGATGCGAACAAGTTGACATCAATGTTCTACCATTTTGTGAACTCCAGTGCCCAGATGAAGTTTGGTCTGATCAAATTTCAAGGATCAGTAATCATCCGATCATGCATCAATTATGAGCGATGCAACGCGTCGCAAATGGAAGAATCCGTTTCAACACTAATCAATTTGGTGGAAGATTTTGAAGAATCGATGAGTACGTGTCTCTCTTTAAAGAGAAAGCAAGAAGAAAAAAAAGTGCGCGGCGCTTGCATAATTTTTTGTTTTTTGCCCAGAAAAAATGTGTTAAATTTCTTTCTTCACGGCTTGCGCGCTTCTCTACTCTGCAATCACTGTGACGCACAATTGCACACTAATTGCTACTACAAAGTTTCACTGACCCCTTCCCCCCCCCGCATTTGTCCTCATCAAAGGAAAAAAACGGGGGGGGGGGGGCGGAGGGGGATTTTTGTTTGAATTTTGTCTCAAATTGAAACTTTGAAGAGAAGATAAAATGAGATTTTTTTTTTGGTTTGCAGAGAAGAAAAAAAATGGATTGAAAGAGGCGAATTGGATGGAATTTGCACAAAAAGTTGTTGGCTCACCAAATGAGACAACGGATCGAACACCGCCGTCACCGCCTTCGACCATTTCAAAAAGTTGAATAAAATGTTTGAGAGAAAACAAAAAAAAAAGAAAGAAAAAAAGTGTGTATGCGCCTTTAAAATATGATCTCATAAAAATCGGCTTCGGTTTTAAAGAGGTGGGATATTTTTACGATAAAAATGGCAGTGATGCGCCTTTAAAAAATGGTTTGATTTATGGTCTCGGAACGAGAAAAATTAATGAAACGTTTTGTTCATTTTTTTCAAAAAAAAAAGGTAAAACAGCTATGCACCTTTAAAAAATAAGACTTATGGTTTTGAAGCGAATAAAAAGTGAAATATTTTCTTTCTTTCGTTCTAAAAAAGCTCAGTTTTTTGCGTAAAAAACTATGCGCCTTTAAAAATTAAATCGGGTTTCGGGTCTCGAAACGAAAAATGATTTTGCTTGTTTGCGCGTAAAAAGATGAGAGACGTTTTTTGAATTTTTTCCAGAAAGTTTTGTATTTTTGAGCCCAAAAAGTAAAAAAGAACCATGCGCCTTTAAAAATTAAAGGCGGATTTATGGTCTCGAAACGAAAAACGATTTTGCTTGTTTGCGCGTAAAAAGATGAGAGACGTTTTTTGAATTTTTTCCAGAAAGTTTTGTATTTTTGAGCCCAAAAAGTAAAAAAGAACCATGCGCCTTTAAAAATTAAAGGCGGATTTATGGTCTCGAAACGAAAAACGATTTTGCTTGTTTGCGCGTAAAAAGATGAGAGACGTTTTTTGAATTTTTTCCAGAAAGTTTTGTATTTTTGAGCCCAAAAAGTAAAAAAGAACCATGCGCCTTTAAAAATTAAAGGCGGATTTATGGTCTCGAAACGAAAAATGATTTTGCTTGTTTGCGCGGAAAAAAAATAAAAGTCTTTTTGAATTTTTTTTGGAATTTATTTTTAATTAACTTTTTGTTTGTTTTCAACCGAAGTAATTATTTCCATTATGTTTTGATCGAAACGAAACGGCCGGCTCGAGCCATTTATGCTCGATGAGCACATTTAAAAAGAAGACATTTTTGAATAATTCCTCGCTCCCAGCTGAAAGTTTGGCGAACCCCAGAAATTTGTTTTTAAGCGATTTTGCGCTTCTTCTTCTTCAGCCGCTGAAAACGTTTTGAGAAATTTTTTTGTCAAAAATTCCAGCCCACACACACACACAGCCAAACCAGATTTGATTTCCGGTGCTTCTCTTGAATTTTTCCCCATTTTTTCTTTTTGTTGCTTTTAAAGAAAACAATGGGGGGGGGGGGGGGGGGGGGGGGGGGGAAGAATCGCGAGTTGAAGCAATCGTGCTTTTTGAATTTTGTGTGTAAACACGGTCACGAACTTTTGCACACATCCAAGTTTATTTTTTGAAGAAAAAAAAACAGTGCAAAAGGGGGGTGGCAAGGAGAAAGCCTCGATCGCGATTTTATCGTGCTTTTTGAATTTTGTGTGTAAACACGGTCACGAACTTTTGCAGAAATCGGTTTATGACATTTTTTTAAATTTGGTTTCTGAAAATCCAAACAAAAAACCGGAATTCCTCTCGTTTTTTGTCTGAAATTGTTTTTTTTGAGATGAAGCTTCATTTTTTTCTCGAAACGTTTAGGAAAATTTGAGCGAAAAGGGAAAATGCGTTTCCCTTTTGGCAGACAAAAAATAATTTGTGAGAAAAATTTGCATAAATTTTTTTCTGATTCGAAAACACAAAAAAAAAACGTTGAAAATTTGCTGATTTTCGCAAAGAAACGAATTAAAAACCGACAAAACCGACACTGCACATTTTTGCACACAAAACATTGTATCTTACGACACTTTCTCTCCAGCGCTCGCATTAATTCGCCGAAAAATTGCCTCTTCTGCAAATGTGCGTGACGGTGTTTACACACACACACACACACACACAAAAATTTGAAGACGTTTTGTTTTTGTTGATTTTTGAATTTTGAGTTTTAAACTCTTCAGAATTGTGTGTGTGGAAAAGCTGTAAACACGATGATTAGAAATTGCACACAATGCATTATATATTACGAGAAAAAAAATGATTTTCAGTTTTTTTGTTGTTGTTGTCGGCTTTTTCTTTTTTTTTTTTTGAAAAATGCAGTTTTCAACAAAAATTCTGCGCACACAATGACGGAAAATTGCACAAAATATAATTTAGACATTATATTTTACGACATAAAAGAGAGAAAATCGAATGGTTTAATCGTTGTTTTAAAAATACAAAAATAATTGAAATTTTTCTCTCTTTCTCTCAGTCTCTCAGTCTCTCTGCCTCTCACTCTCTCTGTCTCTCTCTGTTTCTCTCTCTCTCTCTCTCTCTCTCTCTTAGGATTTATATTGCTTATGTAATGTCTTTTTCCTGCATCATCAACCATCTTCTTCCATTATTTTCATATCCGATAAATAAATATGTATTTCCTTGATGAGAAAAAAAAGATGGGGAGGCCATCATCATCATCCTCATCGTCGTCGTCGTTTTTTTTCGCTCCATGGCTTCATCGTAGGATTTCTCAACCTAAAAGCTCAAAGAATCGTTTAAACAAGAAAAAAATAAGGAAAACAAAAAAAAAAAAAAAATTTTTTTTTTTGTTTTATTGTA
The DNA here is from genome assembly GCA_963572285.1 of Caenorhabditis drosophilae. Taxonomy (NCBI): domain Eukaryota; kingdom Metazoa; phylum Nematoda; class Chromadorea; order Rhabditida; family Rhabditidae; genus Caenorhabditis; species Caenorhabditis drosophilae. The sequence goes on along the minus strand of OY751562.1, from coordinate 1,887,196 downwards.
AATTTCATGAGCCGTAATGAGGCTCGGCAGAGATTGCTGCGCGAAAAACAAAAGCAAAAAATTTTTTTTGCCTTTCATTTTTCGAAATTCGACAGCACCCGAAAAGAGAAAGGAAAGGGAAGGAAGGAAGAATATAAATAGAGGGAGAGAGACAGAGAGAGGAGAGAGAAGAAGAGAAGGAAAAATGATTTGAAATTAGATGGTTGTTGAGTTGAGCAATGAATTATTGGCTCACACACACTAGGCTCCGCCCATTTGGTCCCTCTTTTTTTTTTGAGCAGCTCCACAATGTTTTTAGTTTAAACTGCTCCTCAGCTCTCTCTCTCTCTCTCTCTCTCTCTCTCTCTCTCTCTCTCTCTCTCTCCTCTCTCTCTCCTCTCTCTCTCTCCTCTCTCCTCTCTCTCCTCTCTCACTCTCTTTTGAAAAGAATGAAAGAGAAGGGCGTTTACAAACAAATTTTTACTTGTTCTTCTTTCTTTAGTGACACACAGGCACGACGACGCATAGATTTTTCAGATTTTCTTTCCCTTCTTTTTTTTCCTTGGAGCCCTCCTCGTTTTTTTTTTTTCCGGCTCGACTACAACACGAAATTCATCAAAAAAAAAAAAAAAAAATTTGGATTTCCCCTTCCGTCATTTTTTTTTGGTTGCTTTGTCCTCGTCGTCGTCGAGCTTTTCCCTCCCTCCCCCCCCCCCCCCCCCCTTCTTTTTTTTTCTCTTAAAAGTTTGCTCATAATAAATTTTGTTTCGCTCACCGCCGCCGCCGCCACCGCGATGAGAAATTTTGTTGCGGTGCTCTCTGACTGGAGGCGGCGATTGAGAATCAATTTCTTTTTTTTTTTCCAGAAACTTTTGGATTTTGGACCTCCACCCCCCCCTTCACCCTCCGGCAAGTTTTGTGCACCTTTTTTGCTGATGATGGAACGAACGTCGAGTTTTCGCGAGGCGCCGAAAGGTCGAAAATTGTTGCGATTGTCGAGGAAAATGAAGACACAGGCGGTTTTTGGTGAGAAGAAAAACAAAAAAAAAATTTTTTTTTTTTTCAATTTTTTTCTTGATTTTTAGTGGAGAAGGGAAAAGCTTCGCAAAGTCTTAAAAAAATCATAATTATTTTGTTAGCGTCAATTCAAAATGTGGGTTACCAATAGAGCGCATTTTCAATATTTTGTTCGATTTTTAAACGTTTTATCATTAGAGCGCACTTGCAATCTACATGTCTTTTTGTTTTATCACTAGAGCGCATTTTCCAGCATTTTGCTTTGTCACTAAAGCGCATTCTCCAAAATTCTTTCCCAATTCTTGTTCATTTCGCTAGAGCGCACTTTCCCCACATTTGAAAAAAAAATCTTGATTTTATCAATAGAGCGCATTTCCCATAATTAGCTCTCAACCTGCTTAAAAAGACGAAAATTTGTATTGAAAAGAAATCGAAAGAAAAAAAAAAGAAAAGAAAGAAGCTGGCTGAAAAAGAAGAAGAAGAAGAAGAAGCTAAATTGGGTGTTGAAGCACAATTGAGAGAGAGAGAGAGAGAGAGAGAGAGAGAGAGAGAAAAAATACAATAAAAAATAATTAAATAATGTGGGGAAAAAAAGGAGGAGGAGGAAGAGGAGGAGGAGGAAGAAGACGAATGCTCGTGCCCTTTTTTTCCTGAGCATTTGGTGAGCATTATTCAAGTTGTTAACGGAGAAAGTCATATTTTTTTCCAGCTCCATTTCCTCGACCTCCTCCTCCTCGTCCTCCTTCCTCTTCTCATCCCTTTTTCCTCCAAAGTTTCTAAACATAAATCAAGGTTTTTCTTTTCTTTTTTTGTTGTTGAGGATTATTCAAGATTTAACGGGAGAGCTCATATTTTTTTCGAGCTCATTTTCTCCTCCTCGTTGTCCTCCTCCTCGTCCTCCTCATTATCCTCTTCCTCATCCCTTTTTCCTCCAAATTTTTCTTCTCAAAAATCCATTTTTTTTGGAAGGAAAAAAAAAAACGGAAGGAAATCATCAAGGATTTGTTTTTTAATCTGAATTTGCTTTTTCCTTCTTAAAAAAATCCCCCCCCCCTCCCCCTCCCTAGGGGTTTTTTTTTTTTGAAATTAAAAAAAAACAATTTTTTTTTGATTTTTTATAACTTTTCGTGGCGAGACCATGTCGAATTGTTGAAAAATTATTGCCGAAAAAATTGTGGAAAAAGTTCAATTTTTTTGGAAAATCATAAATTTCGTTTCAAGACCCAAAACGCTTCAGGGGTTTTTTTCTGCAAATCAAACAAACAAAATTTTTTCTTCTTTTGTTACGCTCCGAAGCTGAGAAAGACCTTTTTGCTTGGTTGATCAGAACTCTTTTCCTTTTTTTTTCCAATATTAGTTTCGCTTCAAGACCCCAAATGGTTTTGGCGAAACTTTTTTTCTTTCTCACGTAAAAACGGAAAAACGTGTTTTTTAAATTTTATTTTGGTTCGCTTCGAGACCCATTTTTCCGATCTTCGTCCACCTTGATTTGGTTTCTCTCTGGGTCTCTCTCTCTCTCTCTCTCTCTGTCTTTCTCTGTGTCTCATTCACAAGGACACATCATGAATATATCATTTCGAGATTCAGAAGTCGGTTGACGACGGGCATAATAAGAACTCGTCGGCCGCCACACCGTCGGCGTCGGTTTTGACGACTTCTTCTTCTTCTGCTGCTGCTGCAAATTGTGCATTTATGTGAAATGAACTCGAAATATTTTTCTCTGCGTCGTCGATGTGGCGTGAGCCTTTCTCTCCCTCTCTCTCTCTCTCTCTCTATTTTTCTCTGTTTCTCTCTCTCTCTCTCTCTCTGCAATTCCGAACAACAAAAAAAGCTGAGAATTTTTTTTTTTTTTGTTTTTTTTTTTCGGGTTGCTCAGAGTGGAAGACGACGACGCCTGAAGAAGAAGAAGAAGAAGAGGGAGGGTTGGAGTGGGGAAGAGGGTGGTGGAAGAATAGAAAAAAAGTGGAAGAAAAAGCCGGGGAGGCAAAAAAAAAAAGAAAGAAAAAAATTAGGAAAATGAAATCAACACGGTTTTTTTAATTTTTATTTTTTTGGTTATTTTCTCTCCGGCTCTGAACTGAACAAAAAAAAAAACCTGAAATTCGATTTGGTGGTGATTTTTCGCGGGGTTTTTTGTTATGGAAAAGAAATTGAGAAGGGGAGGGGAGGGGAAGGCGGAGAGAGAAAGAGAGACGTCATCTGGGATTTTTTTCGACGATTTTCAGGAGAGAGAGAGAGAGAGAGAGAGAGAGAAAGAGAGAGAGAAATTTCAGGCTTGACTGATTTTCAGCTTTTCTCTTCCTTCACCTCTCTTTTTTCATTCAGAGATTATTCAAAGATTTCCGGTGAAAACTATCAATTGTCTCTCTCTCTCTCTCTCTCTCTGTCTCTTTCTCTCTCTCTCTCTCTCTCTCTTCCTCTCTTTGTCTTTGCCCTGCGTGTCTGCTTGTCTGCCTCGTCTCTCAAGCTAGTGAAAATTGTGAGGTAAACGAGCGAGCACCACAAATCATTGAAATGTTTGAAGACATTCTGAAAATCGAAAAAAAAGAGCACCGAATTTTTTTTTTTTTTTTGCTCATCTGCCAATATTTGTTCATCTTCATTTTCTAAATTAAATTACCGAAAATGACACAAAGCGTGTTTGGGAGAGAGAAGAGAGAGAGAGAGAGAGAGAGAGACGGAGAGAAAAAGGGAAAAGCTTTAAAAAAAAATCTCATTTTTTTGTTGGTTGGCGGGGTTTTTTTCTTTTTGAAAAAAAAATTGTTTTTTTTTTTTCTTGCCGCCTCAAATGTTCATCATTTTTGCAGCCATTCAACGCCCACAACAATCGTGGTCCTTTGGCACGATGCCAGCATTTTTGTCAAGGCCATCGTCATGCATTCGATCGTCGGTACGTTGGGTCAAGCGATGTGAAAAACTGTGCTGCTCTGGTGGACGACGGCGACGCCGCCGCGAAAATTAGGAGACAGTCAGCGGAGTGTCGTAACTACAAGTACACATAGTCGAGCACGCACGCTGAGCATCAATTTAAAGTACGCTCGCTGTCAAAAATTGATGAAAAAAAAATTGTGTGAAATCGTGTCGCAAAAGTGCACACACAAACACCGTACTTTACGACAATTGTTTTTTTTTTTTAGAAAAAACTAATAGAAAAATGAATTTTAAATAAAAACGGCGATTGATTTATGATTTTATTGATGTAAAGGAAAAAGGAAGGCGGGGGGGGGGGGGGGAAGGAAAAGCTGAAAGCGAAACGGTGGGAGGGGGAAGGGTTTCAGGCAGGCAAAAATGTTTCCTTTCGTAATTTATCAAGCTAAGATCCAATTTGTCGGAAAAAGAGAATTGGGGTGGCTGTGGCTAGGGAGCGGGGGGTGGAGGGTCTGGAGCTGGAGAGAGCAGCAGCATAATTATCAGCAAAGAGCCAATTTTCTTCTTGGAGCCGAACGAAAAAGGGGGAAAACAACAATGTGTTTTTTCTTTCCTAATTTTTTCCTCTTCTCACTCACATCAGATTAAAAATTGATGGAGATTCCACGCAATTCTGACGATGAACTTTGCCCCACACACATTTGTGTGCATAAGTGCGTGATGGGTGTTGACACCGAATTCAAGTATCTTGCTTTCTCGTTTTTTTTTGGTTTTTGGATTTCCGAACTGAAATTTTTGGCAACGAACAAAAACAAAGAGAAAACCGAAAATTTTTTTTTGTGTAGAAAATTGCAAATGTGTGCAATTTTGCGTGATGGTGTTTGCACTAAAATTGTATTTAAATTAGGTTGATCTCCTCCTCGATCAAATTTTCTACATTTTTTTTTTGAAAAAAAATTAAAGTGTGCAGTTTTTCGTCGAGGTGCTTGCACACTGTTTTACTTCGTGCCGGAAAGTTGTGTGTAATTTTGCGTCGCGGTGTTTGCACTATGAAGTTGAGTTATTTTTTCGAACTTTGATCGTCATTTTCATCACTTTTTAAATTCCGTTTTTTGCCATTTAATTTCAAGATTTTTTTCCGTCGGATTAACATTCTCTTTATTTCTCTCTGCTCTCTCTCTCTCTCTCTCTGCCTCTCTTTTTCCTCTCTCTCTCTCTCTCTCTTGTCTCTCTTTTTTTTTCAATTTTGTTACTTGCTTTCTTTTTTTTCTCTCTCTCTCACCCTCCTCTCTGTCTGTGCTCTTTCTCCTTTTTCATTTTTCTCTAATCTTCTTCGAATTTTCTCTCTTCCTCTCCTCCCCGAATTTTGAATTTCTCACATTTTTTTGAGCCGAAAAAAAAAACGAGGAGGACAGGATTAATACATCAATGATACTCAGAAAAGATTTGTGCCCCCCCAACCCCTCCGCACCCCGTCTTGGGCGGATTAATTTTGCAGTTTTTGGTGGCGCCGCGAAAATTTGTCTCCCGATTCTCCACAGGAAGATTAATTCAGAAGATTTCACGGCGTTTTTTTTTTTTTTTGAGTTTATTAAAAATAAATTTTAAAAGAAGCGAAGAGCTGGAGCAGCGAGCTGGAGGAGCAGGAGGAGAAGCTCGTTTGCCCCATTAAAAGATGCCATTTTCGGGGGGCTGCGTCGTACCCTTCCTGGTCTTCCGCTTTTCTCAATTTCCTTTTTCGTTTTGCCCCGCATGGACAAAAATTGTGCTTTGAGCATCAAAATTTTTTGGTTTTGAAAATACAAAAAAAAAAACGCACAGCAGGACGGGAGGACACCTCGGAACCACTGAGATCACGAAGAAGAAGAAGAAGAAGAAGAAGAAGCTTGATACAAAATCACACACAGGATCAGAGCAGCCAGCCAGCCAGCCAGCATCACATCTAATTAATACTGACTCTCTCTCTCTCTCTCTCTCTCTCTCTTTCTCTCTCTCTCTCTCTCTCTCTCTCCATCTAGAATCGACACTGTGCTGCTACTGCTACTGCTACTGCTGCTCACACACGCACACACCCATTTAAGCGATGAAGAGAGAGAGAGGAGAGAGAGAGAGAGAGGGTGGGGTGTGGTATAAGAAGAAGAAGAAGAAGAAGAAGAAGAAGAGGAAGGCGTGGTGGGTGGCGCTGTGGAAGAGACGAAACCACGCCCCTTTCATTTTCAGCGAAGGAAAATTTTGAAGAAGAAGACGAGAATTTATTTTGATCTACGGGTTTTTTTTGCTTTGCTTTTCCCTGGTTCTGGTGCGGAAAAAATGTTTGGTTGGCTCATGGAGGAAAAGAGCACAAAATTTGAAATTTTGATTTTTCCAACCAATTTTCCTCTTTTTGAAGGAGCAGGTGCTTCTCTTCTTTTTTTTTTCTTTTTTTTTTTTTTTTTGAAAAATGTGCTCTTAAAAAAAAATTATTTTTGTTTATCTCTCGCTCCGCCCTTTTTTTCACCAATTTTAATTGTGTTTTATTTTTCGACAAAAAAAAAAGAGGACGACGCTGACGACGCTGACGACGCTGACGACGCTGACAACGCTGACGACAAATAATGATTGAAAACCAATAATCCTCACAACTGGGGGGAAAAAAAAATAATGGCAAAATCGACAAAACTGCGACACTGTAAACCACCGGCACCAGCGCCAACAATGACGACGACAGCGAACAACAGCAGCGGACGACGACAACGTCGACGCAAAAAATTGCTGAACGGATTGTTGTGCTGTGCGACGACGACGACGACGACGAGAATGCAGGCGAATTTGTCGTCGCCTGCTGATTCGGTTTACGGTTTCCGTTGCTTTCTTTTTTTTTTTGTCCTTGCAGCAAGCAGCAGCAGCAGCAGCAGCGGAAGCAGCATCAAACACACAAAAAAATAAAAATATGACGAGGAAAGAAGAAGAGGACCGGGGAAAAAAAAAGAACGAGGTGGAAGAGGGGCGCATACTCCTATTAATTTTTAATTATATGCACCCCCCCCCCCGTCTCCCCGTCTCTTTCTTGGAACCCCTCCCCCTCTTCCTCGCCTCCCTCTCCCCTTCCACACACATATATTTTTCTTAGACTGGGAAAAATTGCTTTAGCAGATACATATTAAGAATCCTTTCCCTTCCCTTCCCTTCCCTTCCTTCCCTTCCCTTCCCTTCCCTTCCCTTCCCTTCCCTTCCCTTCCCTTCCCTTCCCTTCCCTTCCCTTCCCTTCCCTTCCCTTCCCTTCCCTTCCCTTCCCTTCCCTTCCCTTCCCTTCCCAAAAATCTGAATCGACGAGAGACGTGAGACGGAGAGAAAACGCTTTCGAATAATTCTTATCTGAAATTGACGAGTCTCGGGAGTGTGGAAAGTGTGGTGCAAGTTTGCGGCGCGGTGTTTGCACTAAACATTCAGCTTCCCGAAAATCGGTATAGGGGAATTTTGAGGGAAAGTAGAAGTGGGAAAGATCCAAAAAAAAAACTGTGCATTATTGCGTCGCCGTGTCTACAAACCATTTTTTTTTCAAAAAACTTCTTTGGTAAAATTTAAAACAAACAAAAAGCGCGCAAACTGTGCATTATTGCGTCGCCGTGTTTACACCATTGTTGTTCAACTATTTCACCAACTTCAAAAAATGTTTCGCTAGGTTTTTCCTCACATTTTTTGTTCATTTCATGTTCGTTTGGTGTGCGTAACCACCACCACCACCACCACCACCATCACCACCGTCATTCGCCGTCATAATTTTTTCCACCCCACTGAAAGCCAAATCTTCCCATGGAAACCAGAAAAGAAAAAGAGCAAATTGTGGCTC